>OY751105.1:15883932-16490432 GCA_963564075.1 Eupithecia subfuscata
CAACAAATATTGCTTTCAATTCTGTCTGAAACTCGAAGCAAGTTTTAGTTTTTGTGTCGTGATTTGTTGATTTTGTGTTGTGGAATGTTTGTAACACGTATATCGGTAATTACTGAACCGATTTAAATGAAATTTGTTATGTAAATAGTTTAGGTTCTAGAATAAGACATAAGCTAATCTAATTTTCAAAAATTAACCTTTGAGGGGGTTAAAAAGGTGGTAAGGTTTCTAGGTCAAATTATAATTTCTTGGTTCGATTCACTCAAAACTCGGTACAAATAAACTGTTAAGTACTTAAATAATTTTTTGATTTTGAAATTTTTTGACATTTTTTGGTATGAAACGCCGAAAATGAATTTGTGGTGAGAACCTGCGGTGCGAAACAGCGCTACACCAATATTTTATATTTCTACAAAACTACCCCTAGTAGGGGGTGTGTAATACATTTCTAAAGTTTGTATGGCTACCACACGGGCATAGCCGAGGAGCGCAGCTAATTAGAAAAAAGTGAACGCTCGCAAATGACCGTGTGGAGTGGCACAAAAGTTTGGAGACCTATACCCAGCAGTGGGTGAAGTCGGGTTGCGGATGACATGATGATGAACGCTCGCAAATGGCTAGCACTACGACAAGTTTCGAAACGGGGTGAAAACAACCCCTCTTTGCGCAGTCGGGTAATAAATCTTCAGCTTTAAAACGTCGTCGCTGTGTGGAGCAGTTAGTATGAATGGCTTTTTTTAAGAAAAAGCTTCGCAGGCGACGTGGTAAAGACTTAAAGTAACCCCTAAAATGATTGGTTACTAATTGAAGTAGATTTCCTTCCTAAGGCGGTAAGTAGGCAATACATGAAATAGCACATGAGTTTTGAGGGCTGTGCCCAAACACTTGTGCACTACAATAATGCGCTGCGCACATGGCTAGTCCCCGTTGAGGCCTAAAGGAAATCATCACCCAGCTTGTTCCACTAGTGAACAAAATATTTCACTGAAGAAAATCATTAGCTTTTTATTTCTTAACTAGACGATCACCTCGCAGTTTTACCCGCGTAGTTCCCGTTCCCGTGGGAATTCTGGGATAAAATACAGCCTATGTCACTCCCTGAAAAGTAAGCTTCCTAACGGTGAAAGAATTTTTCAAATCGGTCCAGTAGTTTCAGAGCCTATTCAATACAAACAAACAAATAAACAAACAAACAATCAAATCTTTCCTCTTTATAATATTAGTATAGATATAGATTGATCATCATTTTGTTTGACGAAAATTTTGGCTCATCGGTCAATATTTTTTTTTTCAAAATGCACAATAAAAGTTGTTTAGATAGAAGACACTAAACAAATAAAAAATCTCTTATAAAATATTGTCCTAAAACAGGTTTCTGAGATATTCTCAGTTGAAAATAACTATATTTTTTCTTCGTATTTGAATATCTCAGATATCTGATGCCTTCGGACATTTTAAAAGACATTTTTTATTTGTTTTGGTGTCCTCTATCTAAATATACAAATTTTATTGTGCGCCGCGATTTTGAAAAATAATAAAAATGTTAGGGCCACTCCATACAAAAACCTACCTTTGAATTCTTTGATTTCATTTATTTGACTTGTCTATCAGCTTACATAGTAATTCTAAAGAAATAAATAATTTTTTGATTTTGAAGTAGGTAAAGCTGTCCGTGGATGATGATGATTATAAATATAAATAATTCCATCGACAAAAGGCAACCCAAATTATGGGCACTGACCTCTTGATTTATATGGATACCCCAAACATCCCACAGTAAAATTATTCCTGTTCTTACAATAAAGCCTCTCCCACACTAGCGCGCGGATCACGCGTGAATTCGCAAACCATGAGTGTGGCTCCGATTCGCGTACCTATTTGCGTCATTGTATAGCATATCGCGTATCCCGTATTTTGTTGGTTTTTTGTCTCGCGATAAAGGAGTTGCTAGGCGCGTACTTCGCGAGCGAGTGAGGAGGGAGGGCCTTGGCAGTTTTGCCGTGATTTGAACCACGATCTGCGCCGCGATCTGCGCCGCGATTTCACGCCGTGATTTGACGCCGTGATTAGCGCGTGAGTGTGGAGAGGCTTTTAGGGCTTCACGAAGCTGTGTGAATTATCCAACATTAATCATTTAGATTTCAAACTCACCGATACGAAAAAGGGCCGACTTCCTGAACCTTTAGCTTGTGGTCTTTTCCAGACAGGAACCTCTCTGAATTGGTGATGTTGAACACGTAGAGAGAGAGACGAGCTCCTTCTATCTCTGTCTGGAAGATGTTGAAAAGGAAAGACCCATTCTTCACCGTTGTACCCTGAAAATAAACGTAAATATTACAAAAAGTCGGGACTTTCCAGAAGTTCCAACCCCAACACTTCCCGGGGGTGTCGTAAGGGGCGACTAAGGGATATCTACCGGGGGCGGGCAGCAGCACCCCCTGCAGAACAATTCTACTACCCAACTGCGATCCCCAACCCGCATGCCCAGCGTGAGAACTATGGGCACTACCCCCCATGAGATATGAGCCAATAAAGGCGCTTATCAGGGGGAGGCCTGCGTCCAGCAGTGGACCAATATAGGCTGTTGAGGTTGAGGTTACATTGGTTCAGATGTTGCCATGTGAATCATCTTGTAAAATGGAAAACACTTGTATTATAAAAAGCTGTATTGAGATATGTATTTTAAGAACGTAATGCACGAGATTCCCATCACTCACACTATCACACTAATATTATAAACGCTAGTCGTATCCGTCTGGGCGTAAGAATCGACCCCCACAACTAGCCCGTGAAGTGTAAGAGGCGTAAGGAAAAACCCAAAATAAATTGATGTTTAATTAATGATTTTATCGTGTACCTTTATGTCCGATAAAATCATTATTTATGTTAACAAATCGCGAAAGTTTAAAAATTGATGTTTCTTACAAAAACGAAAACCCGACCTAATTTTTTTGAATTTTTTTATTTATTTTTGCTTGCATGTACATTCATTCTTTTTGAATATTTATACTGCTTTTAAGTTTTACGGGATAAATAGTATAATCTCTCTAGAATAAAATTATTATGGGACACCTCGGGATAATTTTCTATACAAAAGCTAAACAATCATCGAAATCGGACATCAAATGGCGAAGATATCGTGCAACATACACACATAAAAAAAACATACAGCTGAATTGAGAACCGCCTCCTTTTGTTTTCGTCGGTTAAAAGGGGCAGCAGCTATTTTCTGCAGTAGGTCGTCATCTCATCCATTTAATTTCATCCAGTTTGGATGAGTTGGTCAATCCAAAATGTTTAGTGGTCGACTCATCCAAAACTTTTTCATGACAGTTTTTTTACCAGAAATTCTGTTAAAAAAACTGTCCAGAATTTTCAAAAAGTAACATCAACCAAAAAAGTGTTCTGTAAGTATATTTTAACCCTTGCGATGACCAATCCTTCTGCTAATCGTGGTGATTGTAATACCTTGGCCAATCCCCCTTGTTGGAGACACGTGCAGCCGTGGACGAAGGTATGTGTGCTGATAGGTAGGTATTCAAACACAAAACCACACCAGGAAAAACCTTTTACTCAATTGTATACACAATACTCAGATGTAATAACCAACATAATTTTATGTCTCAATAAATCATGTTTACCCATTAGACAAGTAATATTGTCCTAGTTGGAAATTAGAACCTTAATGACACCTGGGGCCGAATTCCACTAAATCAATCGCTTCACCATAACTATGTCATCGTCTCATGCCGGGTATAGACCAAGCGAGAGCAAGCGAAGGCTAACGAACGAACGCGAACTAGTGTGGACGTCATTGCGAAAGCAAGCGAGCCCTTCGTTCGCTTTCGGCCGTGCTCCGACGGCTGTCGCTACATCAAAGAAAAATGGAACGAACATACCGATCGTCGAATCCCACTCGTTTGAATTACCCACCATCAGAATGACACATTACGGCATTTTACCTTTGATCAAAGAAACTAAAGAGAAGTACGCTTGTCAAAAGTGTCAAGTTTATAACCATTATATCAATCAGTTCGTGCAAATAGCACCGTACGAGTGCGTACCAGGTAGTGACCTAAAGTTTCTTTCTTCTATGGATACCATTGTCATAGTAGAGCGATTGGTTATCAGAATTTGCCTCTGTTAGTTTTCCATTTAGCAATGCTGTCATACATGACGAATTATTTCAAGATCATTGAGAAACACAACGGTTTACGAGCTTAGGGAATCTGTGATAAGAGCCGATACTTACTTACTACGTTGCTAAGTAGGTACATGAAGATAATATTTTTATTGTTTTGAACAAAGTGTAAAACTGACTTCAAATTACTGAATGCTTTTTGAAACGGTTTTTAAGGGACAAATAGCCTCAAGAATAGAACTATTTGGGATAATTACCTCATTATCATCATCATCGGCTGTTTCGTCTATAGAGATGATTTAGGTGATTGGCCGAAGATGCCAGTGGTTTGGTTGATAAATTCAAGCAAATTTTGGCAGATGTTTGGAAAAAACGCTTATTTTGTCATGTTTTTAAGTTGTTTTGAAACATACGGTATACCGTTAGAATGGCTTTTTTACGAATTGAAATATCAGAGATAAACACAGTTTTTTTCAACTCAATCCATAGTTGAACACTTAGCTTCAAGTTTAACTTTCATCACTTTGCAAGGCCTACTTTATTTACCTAGATCTCACGTAAATATTGATTTTATTAGTAAGGGCTAACATGCCAAATGTAATAAAAAAAATTAAGCCATGTTATTTTGTTAAAATAAGGTTACAGTAAGTACTAAATAGTTCAAAATTCGAAATAAACTAAAAGTCATAATAAAATCCTTTAAAATAGCCGAGAGGCTTTTGAGGGTTAAAAAAGCCGCCATGCACGTGGTTCCACCTACCCCAGTATCCTGTCATATGGACGTTGTGCCAAACACTCTATTATCTGTTACGGCCACCAGCTACGGAATCTACTATGCCTGTCTACGGAATCACGCTATTTGCTACGAAATCTGCTACGGCTACCTTGGCGTAGCAGATTTCGTAGCATAAACTTCTTTATTATGTTGTCTCAACTACCTGCACAACATAGAAAATAGTATGGGTTAGCGGCGAATTATGAACGCCGCTGCTTCGAGGCGGAACACACAAAGTGGCGATCACAATAGGCCTATCATGGCCGCAGTGATACAAAAGCCACCAAAAGCAAATAAAAAAAATACCATTATTTTTTTTGCCACCAGTGGTTATACTACGTGTCTTTGCTACGGAATCTCCTACGATAAACGCTACGGTACCGGCGACGTTAAGGATCCGGCGACGGATGAAGTTTCCACACAAACGTAGTATCAAAATGATTTGTAATTTGAGCATATTTTCACCATGATCTGCTGTTATTTGTATTAAAATAGTATATATCCAGTAGTTCCTGCAACAATTTTTTTTTCAAAATATTTTTCTGAAATCAAATCAATCAAAAAAATCAAAATCAATAGTTGTGTAGACGGAAATAAAATTCCGCCCATGTAACTGGTTGTCCCCGCGGAAAATTTCTTCCGCGTAGACAACCAGTTGTCAAGTTTGGTTGTCTGGGCGGAACAAACCTTAAATATGTATATCGTATTTTTTCACCTAAGACATTTTTTTTAGTATTTGTGTAGACAATTGTTTGAAAGAAACTTGTAGCACAAACTTAAATGAATACTATTCTAATACAAACAATAGCAAACCACGGTGAAAACGTTTGAATGGGAAATTCATCCGTCGCCGGTCTCCTAAAAGCAGCGCTATTTGCTACAAAATCTGTTACGCTAAATGAGATAAAGATAAAGATAAAGATACATTTATTGAATTAATTTATTAAAAATTAATTTATTAAATTAATTTATTGAAATGAGGCTACGGAATCTTTAAAGTTGTGCTACAAATGCACCGTTACTTGCAAAGTAATCGCTCTGTGGTGCCGGCTTAGAATTAGCACCACCCCAACTCTTTCCGCGGGTATCGTAAGAGGCGACTAAGGGATATTCACGGGGGGCAGGCTGCAGAACCATTCTACCACCAATCTGCGATCCCCAGCCCGCATACCCAGCGTTGGGATTATGGGCGGTAGTACCCCTCATGAGATAAATGCTAATAAGGCGCTTATCAGGGGCAGGGCTGCGTCCAGCAGTGGACCAATATAGGCTGTTGAGGTTGAGGTTGATGTGAGGTTAGTTGCAAGGTGCGATTTGTCATTCAATGTTGTAGGCATTGGATTGAGCCGAACGTGTGCGATTTGTCATTCAATGTTGTAGGCATTCGATTGAGCCAAATTTATGCGAATTGTCATTCAATTCTGTAGGTATTCGATTGAGCCAAATTGGTCAATGAACGTCCGATGCACGAGAATGCACGCGTCTTTTTTTAACTGACTTTAAAAAGGTTGAGTTCGAAAGTAAGTAAAGAGAGCAATATAAAATGAATTAGGTACGTTGTACAAGGGGTCAGGAGGCTGTTAGTTTATCGATCGAAATCTATTTTCGTATTATATTATATTAGTGTATCATTCATAATCATAACCCTTGGTGCTCTTATCCAAATTACGTTTTTCTCACTGTGAAAATATAGGCTTATTCCAATAATCCCCTGCCATAATCCCCTGCGAAGGGGACTTTTTGTCCAGAAATCCCCTGCCGGCTCAAAGAGAAGACGCACAGGGGATTTGTGGACAAGAGTTCCAGAAATCCCCTGATCCACTACACTTAATTCGCCGTGCCTAAACACGGTCAATTAAACGTAGATTTTTAATGTATAATGTCAGATGTTAACATAAAAACCTAAACGAGTATCTTACTGAATCACGCTCTATCTCAAGGCCTTTATTACAAACAGTAAATCAAATAAACATTTTTGTTGGCAGGTATTCATATAAAAATATTATATGTATGATGATATAACGGAATAGATGGCGTATTTAGATATGAGACCAATTAGTGAGGACCTCAGTGGCACGAGGCATGAGGTTGCAGGTTCGATTCCCGCCTCGAGGTAAATGTTTGTATCATTGACCGTGGTGTTTTTTTTTTATGTATTATGAAAATATCTAGGTACCTTTTTGTGTAATGTATATGTTTATGTAGGTATATCAGTTATCTAGTACCCATATTAAGCTCTGCTCACTTTGGGACTAGATGATGCTGTGTAGGTTGTCCTGAATTTTTTATTTATATTTATAGGTACCTGTCAGAGGTATATGAGATAAGTAAGCACCTGATTGATTAAAGTCCGAATCTACGTCAGAACCATGCTAGAACACAGAGCAAAAAAATATTGTTACTTTGTTTTGTTTATTTTATAGAGGAAATCTTCAGTTTTTTATCAACCTTAGATAAGTATGAGGTATGACAAATTGGTGAAGCGTATATTACAATCTTAACTGTCAATACAATTCATCATCATCATCATCATCCTATGTTAGTCCACTGCTGGACATAGGCCTACCCTAATGAGCGCCATAGCGCCCTATCTTCAGCTTGCCGCATCTAACATCTGCCCGCAGTCTTTCGCAGATCGTCATTCCACCTGGCCGGAGGGCATCCTACACTACGTTTGCCGAGTCTTATTTAATGTATATATTTAATAATTATATTTACTCCTTATTACACTTGCATTATCCATAAATGAATCGGTTAAGTGCAAGTCAAACCACGCATTGTGCAGATCCTAGTAATTACAGCACCTACGTTGCATTTTTTGTTCTCCATTAGTTTTTAGCATAACTATGTAGATGTAAGTAAGTAGGTATACGTTTTTGTGTAAATTTCCACACGTTATAATTATGCTTTATATACGTTATAGAACTACCATTTACTTTTTAGAATTTTTAAGTGTAGCGGCTTAGTTAAGAGGGACTTTGTCTTTGCGAAATTAATTCCTTGTAGCTAATAAGTATGTTTGCAAACCAATTTGATATAAGTACTAATTGAAAAAAAAAATTCGTTTGTTCGATGTAAAAGTTGAAGATGTTCTGAATAAGTAGGTACAAAATTATACAAAAAGTAACCTACTTACACAATCATGCAAAATGTGATTATTTTTAAATAATTTGTAGGTAATTTAGTTAACATAAAATTAGTCCATAAAAAGTATTGTTAATTTTATGATAAAGGGAAGATGAACCTGAAAAAGTTCCGTAAGGGATTTCGTAATCTAAAAGTGATCTCACCGAATCTATTATTGAGTATTTTAATAACTTTTCTAAGTGTTAGTACAAGCTAGCAGTGAGATCACTAGTATTTTTGTCATACATTGACTTAACCCATATTCATATAAAATCTTGAAGTATTCGGTTCTACAATCCTACATATTCTTTTTTAGATAAAGGTGTTACAAAACCCCAGAAATATCAGTAGAAAAACATTTTACGACACTGTGCACTAGTATCATCTGAGCAAAGCATAGAAGTTCAAAACAATATTTGGTTGTGACAGTTTTCATACATGATTTCTTTGTCTCTCGTCCGTTTTTAAACTCGAATTAGAACCCTTTTTACTGCGCTTGTGCAATTATGCGTGAGTAAAATTTATATTTTAGTTTTTTTAAGTTTTAAAATTCAAATTGAACTTTGTTCCTTTTGAACTTACTGGACTTCTTGAACACGTCACAAAATTCAAATTAAGTACCAAAGTAAAACTAGAAATTAATGTGAATTGATTTTATGTTTACTTCAATCTTTTCAAGGTGAAGTAAAGAAGCGAACAAGAAACCTTTACCCACCTTGTTAGGGTGTTAGTTTTTGAGTTGGAGCAAAACTCGTCCCAAGCTTTTTCATCCTCTAGATCTAGATAATCAGATATTATTGTAGAAATCCTTTTTAAAAAGGGTGTGTTTGACAAATTGTTTGAATTTATATAGATACTTATTGATAATTTTTGCTACTTACTTAGATTTTTGCTGTAGCAGCCTGTGATAGTAGCGTCAAACAGAACTTGGGAAGTATTTAAGCATATTAGGACATGTGACGGAGACCAAATTACATTTTGGGTCCTTGAGCCACATGAATAAGATGATTGAGCTGAACTTACATATCTTATGGCCAGCCTGAGCGGATCCAGGATGACGGAGAGCAGAGGAATGATGAGCAGCACCACAGCAAATGATGTTTTAGTGATGATGCCCCCTGTAACGATATGGAATTTTATAATGTCAAATAATGATAATTATAAGAGTTTGGGGGAGACCTTTGCCCAGCAGTGGGACAAAATAGGTTAGATAAAAAAAAAATAAGATGATTGTGTGGAATCTACTTACGTTAAATTGCCTGTCTTTTTGCGAGTTAGTTATTCAGTGGGTCCAGCCATTTTCGAGTTTTTGTGAGAGTTACAAACGTCAATTCATTTATATGAAGATAGATTTACTTTGAATTTCATTTAAATTTTTATTGTTTTTTTTAAGGTCAATAAGGCGTTTATCAGGGGGAGGCCTGCGTCCAGCAGTATATAATAATAAATAAATAAATAATAAATAATGTTGGACAATTCACACAGCATTATCTAGTCCCAAGCTAAGCAGAGCTTGTGTTATGGGTAGGTACTTGTTATCTGATATACTTAATACAATACACTACTTATATATATATTTTTTATTAAACATAGAAAACATCCAGAACACCCTGAACAAATATATGTAGATCGTACACACATTGGTCCCGAGGCGGGAATAGAACCCGCAACCGCATGTGTCGCAGGCGGACCTTCGCCCGCCGCGCCACAGAGGTCGTCAAATAATAATAAGCTAATTCTTACATAACATTACATTACACATACTTCGTAATAAATTAACATTTTATTTAGTTTAACAATCAAATCATTCGTTGTGTTTTTCGGTGTCTAGCAAAAGGTAGAAAAGCAGTAGGTACCTATTTTTTACTTCTGACGCCACTTGCATAGCGCAAAAGGTGACTAGCACACATGTGCGAGCGCTATAGAATACAGAAGCACACAAAATGTGTTGGAAATGACAATGAAAATGTATGTAAATAGAACCATCTGCCGATACCGATATATATAATACTTACGCTTTCTTCTATACGTTTATTTATATACATATCTGAGTATGGCAAGTAGGTACATTCTCATTTTATTCATTTGAGTAGGTACTTATAGTATACTAAATTCCATAGTGAAAGTTGTGTTTAAATAAAGTAAAATTATGTTGATCCTCCTAGTCAACATTTCAGGCACGGTGGCGACAGCCAGTCTAACCGCAGGTGTCCATACGCAAGACATATTATTGTGCACAAGGGTGTGCGTAAGCACCCGTGCACTAATATAGTGCACTAATATAGGTTCGCGTGAGAGCTAATCACCACCTGCGGTAAACGAGCGGCGAGAGGAGGGAACAATTTTGCAGCGCACGAAAAAAAATACTTACCTATAATTAAGTAAGTTTTATATTTTTAATATTATAAATAGGTAATTTCTTTTTATTTAGACAAATTTCAAATTGCGCTTGGTTCCACCTACCCCCAGTTACCATATGGCACACGGTCTGCTGAACACCCTGTATATTTTTTTGAGGAATCGAAGAGGAGATGACTAGAGGAGGACTTTTCTTCAAAGACATTGACCTCACCTGTCTGTATGTTTTTTTGGATTTTGAAACCCTTTATGGTCTTGCTTTGTCTGTCCTTTGATTTTTTTATTTAAAAAGAGACCTATACGGTCAAGTGGGGTTCAAATGAAAGGGATCAATTTGCACATTTTAAAACATTATTGTTTAACCCCCCCCCCCCTTTTTTTACAGACTTCTTTAAAACGGAACGGGAGATATTTTCAAATGGGACTACCTCACCGCGTGGGGTATCAAATGAAAGGTATGAGATTAAGGTTTGTTGGTATGTGCGGTAAGGTTTCTACATTTTACAACAGTATAAAATTGTTGTAGGTTTCACACTTTTTGAAAAATATTAAAAAAACTCGAATAATTTTAAAGAAAGGTCCCTACAGGCTTACAGGCCTATAGGTTATAGGCTGTGTGGTTAGAATCTTCACCACCCCAACTCTTCCCGCGGATATCGTAAGAGGCGACTAAGGGATATCCACCGGGGGCGGGCAGCAGCGCCCCCTGCAGAACAATTCTACCACCGAACTGCGATCCCCAACCCGCATGCCCAGCGTGGGGACTATGGGCATTACTCCCCACGTGATAAAACCCAATAAGGCGCTTATCAGGGGGAGGCCTGCGTCCAGCAGTGGACCAAACCAGGCTATTGAGGTTGACGTTGAGGTTGAGGTCCCTATAAAATACATAGCTACTTACTTCTGATGAGTTTTTGATGCTTGCTGAGGTCTCGACTCGTTAACCAAAACATTTTGCAGATGTATCTGAAAAAAGAAATAAAATTATGATTTACAAAGAAGTTTGAGCTGGTGAGTATCTGGCGCAGCGCATCAGCATTGCCATACAGCGGGGCAATGCAGCCAGCGTCTTGGGGACGCGACGACTGGAATTGATATGGATCAGTTGAGCTACCTGTACATTGCTTGCGACAGACTGCAGTTAGCTCAATTGATTGTAAATACTATTTCTAATTTGCTTCTATTATTTGATTATAATTTTCTTGGTTAATAAAGGCACATATTAATAAAAAAAACTAGATTCTGTCCACGACTTCGCATGCGTTTTTCTGGGACAAAAAGTAACTAATGTCGTTCGCTGGAATATCGTCTAACCTCTTAAAATTTCATCAAGATCCGTTTATGCGTTTACGTGTGAAATGAAAAGGCAACAGACAGACTTATACAGAATTACTTTCGGTTTTATAATATTAGTGTAAGTCAATGAATAATTATTGCATGAGTAAGACATCGATTGTCTTTTTTGTGGCACATTGGTTTTGTTTTGATTTGTTAAAAAGGGAAGGTAAGGGCCAAGTAGGTATGTCACTTTATGAACTTACTTAGGTAAATATAAGTATTTCTAAAGTTACTATCTGTTACCTACGTTTACAACTAACCGGCTAAACAAATTTTAATGAAACTTGCAACTTAGATAAAATGATACTCTTGGGAAATAATAATCTACAAAATACACTAATACTAATATCTATCTATAATATAAATAAATAAATAAATAAATAAATAATGCTGGACAATTCACACAGCATTATCTAGCCCCAAGGTAAGCAAAGCTTGTGTTATAGGTACTAGATAACTGATATACATAATAATATACGAGTACATAGATAGATATTTTTTATTATACATAGAAAACGACCAGAACACCCTGAACAAATATCTGCAGATCGTACAAATATTTGTCCCGAGGCGGGAATCGAACCCGCAACCTCCTGCGTCGCAGGCGGGCCTTCGCCCACCGCGCCACAGAGGTCGTCTATTATATATGAATCGCAAAATGTGTTGGTAAGCGCATAACTCAACAACGCCTGGACCGATTTCGCTAATTCTTCCTTCGTTGTTATGTTTGTTATTGTCAGGAGAAGGTTCTTATGAAAGAAAAAAATTAAGAAAGTTGGAAACATAAATTTCCACGGGGGCGAAGCCGCGGGGCGCAGCTAGTAAATATATAAAAATGGAACCCGTTCTCCTTGGTCACGGCATCACGCGTGAACGGCTGGACCGATTTCGCTAATTCTTTCTTTATTGTGTTTGTTATTGTCAGGAGAAGGTTCTTATGAAAGAAAAAATTAAGAAAGTTGGAAACATAAATTTCCACGGGGGCGAAGCCGCGGGGCGCAGCTAGTAATATTATAAAGAGGAAAGATTTGATTGTTTGTTTGTTTGTTGTATTGAATGGGCTCCGAAACTACTGGACCGATTTGAAAAATTCTTTCACCGTTAGGAAGCTTACTTTTCAGGGAGTGACATAGGCTATATTTTATCCCGGAATTCCCACGGGAACGGGAACTATGCGGGTGAAACCGCGAGGCGATCGTCTAGTATACAATAAAGGAAATACAAATACTTATACAATACAGTAAAATACATATTTGGAGCAGCTCCTATTATTTTTATTAACCTACGTTGTCACTGCTGGGCAAAGGTCACCCCCAAACTTTATTCTAATATAAAATAATAAATTACGCATAAAGAACCGATTTAATTCACAATGTCTGCCCGAGATCCCATAAAGCTAAACCGATATTAAACCGAGAGGTCGTTGCCCTCTCGATGATTATAATAAGGGTAATGATATAATATAATAAGGGTACATGGTACATGACGTTGAATAAGAAATTTCAGATGTTGGTTTTTGAAAGAGCCTTATGATTCCTGTTTTGAACCGACGACCATTAAAAGGAGAAGATTCTTAATTCTAATTGTTTGTCATTTATATTTGCCAATTGTTTTCCGATTTACGTGTAAAATCCATACTAATATGTATTATAAATTCGTAACTTAAAAGGAACTCCTCCTTGACGCCTCTACTTAAGCAAAAAAAGAAACATTAAATAATTCAAGAATGATGCATTTTTTCCGACAATGTTTCAGTCAGTTCCGAAAACTGTCTCCATCCTGGCTCAGAGCCAACGTGGAAAATCAATAGAAGCATGTTCGCTCTAGTTCTTCTTTGTTCGAAAGTACCGCATCATTGACATGCGAGTTCTTCAATTGGAGTCTTGTCCCTGAAGGTATAAGGTTCGAAATAGTACCAAAGAAGTGCTCGACACAGGTATTTTACTCTCAAGTGAGTCTATTCGAAGTTAATAATTAGATGTGATCGTGATGTCTCTTTTTTTCATACAATTTGGTACAGCGCCACTGTCGTGCGGACAGGGAACGACACAAATCCCATGCAAAAAGGAGGCGTCACGATCAAGTCTCGTTAGTATCGTAAACAAGAATTATTATATCTATAAATAATAAAAAAAAAAAATTAAAACCCTCTCGACAGATTTTTATGAAACATGGCTAAGAACACTCGGGATAAAAAATATCTATGACACAAAAAAAAACTAAACGAAAATCGGTTGATCCGTTTGGGAGCTACGATACATACCACAGACAGACACGTTAAACTTATAACACCCCTCTCTTTTTGCGTCGGGGGTTAAAAAGACCCCTCTGTACATCAGTTCTTCATATAGGTACAGACTCGTGAAGGCGCACAGTGATAGTCGAACGAAATATTAAAAATATATAGGTACCTAACGCGAGAGTTAAACAGTTATAAGACCGAAATTCATTACTAATCTGACCTTAGATGAATTTAATTAGCATTTTCTACGTTTCCCACGACTCAATTGAGTTAACACCATTGGATGTGACTTTATGGTCAAAACTTTCATTTAAGTGAGCTCACTCGACCAGTAGGCGTGATTAAGAACATCGTATTAAGAAGCTTAAAATAAGATTCTATCGAATAAAAGGTGCGGCGACAGGTTTGGCCGAGGATCTCAAGAGGCGCAAATATGCAGGTCTCGACAGAGCCTACACATTTGCCCCATTGGAGTCGAGACCCTAGGTCCGTGGGGTACCGAGGCTCTTCGGGTTTTAAAAAATTATCTGAGCTTCTGGTCGAGGCGACGACGCGTGACCCGAGAGCTGGTGAGTACCTGGCCTGGTCTGGATATTGACATACAGCGGGCCAACGCAGCCGGCGTCATGGAGACACCTCCGACTGGTATTAATATGGATCAGTTGAGCTACCTGTAGATTTTTTGCAACAGTCTGCTGTTGGCTCAATTGTTTCAATTGTAAGTACTAGTTCTAATTTATTTATATTATTTGATAGTATTTATATTATTTGATGGTAGTTTTTTAGTAAATATATGTGGAAACTTGTAATTAGCCCTCAGTAGCATATCATGCAGGTTATCGTAAGCTAAGCCCTAATGTAAAATCATAGCTGTAAGTTTTCCTAATAAGTACATAATTGTCAAATAAAATAAGCTCCAATAGAACTAAACTATAAAATCAATCTAATAAGGTAAACTATCACAATTCGAAATTAACAAAACATCTAGTTGGTGAAACGAGGGAAGAAGCAGCTTTGCAAGCACAGAAGCGAAGGGTGCCTAATAGTCTTACTACTAAATAATTTATGTAACGGGTGATTCCCACTCTGCCGTGGGGAGACATAAACTTTCTATACTCTAGCCAAACTCGATGTGGAATTCTTGTTTACAAACCTCGACACAAAAGCTAAAACTCACTTGCTTGGCTGGTTTCAGATATATGTAATTGTAAGCAATATTTATTGAAGGAAGGATCACAAATCGACAAGCAATGTAAATTTCATATAAAAAGACGCAGTAACACAGTGAATTTTAGGTTAAGTATAGGCGGTTTGTTTACAAACATTCCACATCGAGTTTGGTTAGTGTATAGTAATTGATCGGAATTCAATGCAATGACCATTTCAATCAAAGAAATCAAAACATTCTGTTATAAGGTATATACCTAGTCTCCTTGTTTTTCATATAGACTCATAACTAACTTGAAAACGACAAATATATTATTATCACCTCCTAAAAAATGTTATTTAGATTCAATTTTATTAATTTTTCTTATAAAGACTAATTCGTTTTGAAATGAGACACCTAAATACTTAATTAATAAATACCTATACGTTTTTGTAGCCCTTTTATTCTGTGTGTTTTAGGTTTCCATAAGTACATTTTGCCTTCTTTCATTGCTTTCTAAGTTTTTATACATTAAAAGTAGTATAATTCAGGTTTCATAATTATCTATGTGCTATATATTCCAATTTTATTACCTTATTCTTCCAATGATAAGGTCCCCTGAATTTCAGGTTTTCAAAGTCAATTATCACTAACAAAATTAACACTTTACAAAAATTATGCAACAAGCATTATTTAAACAACTAAATTTGTCAACTGGATAGGAAATGCTCAGTTTTGGCATCTAATTTTCCGTTTCATGTATTGTTTTGAGTTACGGTCGGGGTTTGTAGGATGAGTCACTGTTATGGCACAAGCAGCCGCGAGCAATGTCTGCCGAGCACTGAACGGTCGCGCCGTGGCGTGCTGAAGTCATGTGTCATTGTCTTATAGGTACTGTCTAATACTGGGGCAGCGTAGGGTAGGGTTACACACGACGATTTTTTGTCGCTAGCTGAAATATCGGCGTAGGTGAGACTCTTTGGATTGTTGCTTCGAAGTTTTATACTTCGGGTAAAGAAAAGTGAAATAAAAAGCTTCATCATTCTATAGGTTCTAGATTAATTCACATCAAAACTGTGTGCGAGATTTTAAGAGCCACGCTTGCTAATGTTAGTGTGTTATTGGAAAAAGATTTACCTTAGAAACGAAATTAAAAGCTAACTTTTTTTATTAGCATAAAGTGAGCAGAGCTTGTGTTTTGGGCATTATAGGACTAAAAGAGAAAATAGCTCACTAACTCTTCACGACATCTCTGAAACTACAAGAGCTACGAGGCTGAAATTTAGGATGAAAGCTCCTTTTAGCATTATAGGCCCCACTAAGAGCAAATTTTTGAAAATTAGGGTTATAATTGTAACACGTAATGTTGCACTTTAGAACGTTTAGCTTTATTACGTAACTTCGGTGTGGATGCGCCTTACAGTGATCGTTCATAGGCTGGTATAGGTAGGAACACACTCGCTTGCTTGCCATGAAAAACATTCGGTGACGCCACGGTACGAGGCGCAGACGAAATAGGTCAGTTTACATCGGGTTAGGTATTTTTACGAAGTGCCTCGAGACCTTTAGGCATCGCCTTTAGGCAATCAAACATAATATTCGATTGGGTAATGAATTCTGGGAGTTTTAATTAAGATTAATCATGATTTTAAATCTCGCCACATCTCTAAGGCCACATCTCGCGAAGAACCGACAACCGCTGGGGTAAACGTGTTCTTGAGTGGAGACTACGACTCGGCAAACGTAGTGTAGGACGCCCTGCGGCCCGGTGGGATGACGATCTGCGAAAGACTGCAGGCAGATGCTGGATGTGGCAAGCTGAAGACAGGGCGCTATGGCGCTCATTAGGGGTGGCCTATGTCCAGCTGTGGACTAATATAGGCTGATGATGATGTTTTTAAATATGGCATTCACTGCCTAGTCTCTCTCTTCCGCCACGTGGCTCTCTGTACTTTGGGATAAGCGTCGTGGGCACGGAAAGTGTTATGAGTTAGTAGGGGGACGCATCTAAAGTGGGCATGACCTTCATTGACCAAGAACACGATGCAGAAGCATGGTTAGGTACCTCATCCACCTATTGCATTATGCATACGGAGCACGGTGAATTTCGGAAAAAAGTGAATAAAAAACAAAACAGTATATCGTTTCATTTTTAGGGTTTCAAAGATCGGTCTCGCTTTGTCTGTCCTTTTTTCCCTCCTTAATAACTTAGCAACCACAGAAATAACAAGTGCCTTGTTATTTAGATTTCTGTGTTAGCAACTAATACCGCAGCTATCAACTTGAAATTTAAAATTATGATACATTTCGTGCGCTTGTACCTACCTACAGATTTTAAGAAAACAAAAAAAAAAAACATTTTCCATTAAAATTGACATGTCGAAATTTTAAAAGATACCTACAGGGTCATGTGTCAAATGAAACGTATTAGTTTGTACATTTCAAAACAGATTTTGAAATTTCTATAGGTTTCATACTTTTCGAAATATTATGAAAAAAGTCATAAAAATAACCATTCCCCCTCTCCGATGATTGCAGAGCGATCCAGGCAAATTGTATGGAGTGTTTGTGGAAATGGATCTATATTTTGAAGGGAAAATATAGAGAAGTTTGTAAAACGAACATTTTTTGGGGAACAAAGGGGGGAATAATTTTCTAAAGGGGGGAGTGAGTTGGGTATCAAATGAAAGATATAAGTTTGTACATTTTATAACAGTTTTTGAAATTAGTCTAGGTTTCATCCTTTTTGAAATATTTTGAAAAATGTAAAAAAAAATTACCTTATCTCCGAAGTACCTATGCAGAGCGATCCATCTAAAATGCAGTTTGGTACCTACTATTTTTAGGTCAAATATCAGTCATCAAATAGCGATATCTCTTACCGGTACCTTTAGTACATTGTATAATTGACAAACGTTCGAAACCCTCGGCGCGCGAGTCACACTCGTACTTGACGGATCTTGTTTGTTCACGTTTTTGAAATCTTGTCGCTATTTTGTGGGTATTTTACTTTATATTATTATCTGAGAGCTGCACCAGTTTGGTGGGATTTAAGTTTGGTTTTTTTCCTGTTGACAGATAAGTCATACATAAGTCAAGATAGAAAATATTTTCCCCCAAGACATTTTTTGAAAGTTTTCCTGCTGGGAATTTCGGAAAAGCCAATCTCGGTACTTACATGAAAACATACCTACTCTGATGTCCAGAGACACACAACTGAATGTCCGACAAATTTTCGTTCTATCACATCACATCAAATCACACTAATATTATTAACTGCGAAAGTTTGGGTGGATAGATGTATGGATGGATGGATGTTTGTTACCTCTTCACGCCAAAACTACTGAACGGATCAGGCTAAAATTTTGCATACAGGTAAGTCTAACCCTGGAATCAAACATAGGCGACTTTTTATCCCTTAAATCAGTTCCCATGGGATAGAATAACCTCAAAACGTTTCCATAGAAACAACGCGTGCGAAGCCGCGGGCAGAAGCTAGTATTATAAATGTGAAAGTTTGGATGGATGAATGTATAGATGGATGGATGTTTGTGACGTCTTCACGCCAAAACTACTGAACAGATTGAGCTAAAATTTTGCATCGGTGTAGCTCTAAGCCTGGAATCAAACATAGGCTACTTTTTATCCCATAAATCAGTTCCCATGGGATAGAAATTACCTTTGAACGTATCCATAGAGAAAACGCGTGCGATGCCGCGGGCAGAAGGTTATAATGGTTAATGGTCTTGAACATGTTGGTAATAACAAACCTATGACAAGTAAGTATCTAAGTCACATTTAGATAATAGAATTACTACAATTTTACCTCGAAATGTTATAAAATAAATTAAAATGTTACTTAATGTGGTTTAGCATTCCGGGCCGATTGGACAGAGCTGGCCAGTGATCGTGATGTCTGGAGAGAGTGGGGGGAGGCCTTTGCCCAGCAGTGGGATACATTCGACTAATAATAATAATAATGTGGTTTAGCAAATACATGTATTTAAAAATCCATACCAACTAATATTATTAATTCGAAAGTAATACCTAAATTCGAAGTCTGTCATTCTGTCTGTTACATTTTCATACCTCAACGGCTGAACCGATCTTATTGTTTGTCAGGGAGATAGATGATATCCCTGGGATGGACATAGGCTACTTTCTATCTCGGAAAAGAGCGTGCGAAGCCACGGGCATGAGCTAGTAACACATAAAAATGTTTTACATTTTATGATATATCATAGTTTTTATTCACAAAGAAAATTATACTAGTATTGACAATTGAAACAATTGAGCTAACTGCTGACTGTTGTAAACAGTCTCCAGGTAGCTCAACTGATCCATATCAACACCAGTCGTCGCGTCCCCAAGACGCTGGCTGCATTGCCACGCTGTATGGCAATGCTGATGCGCTGTGCCAGATACTCACCAGCTCTCGGGTCACGCAACCCGAAGAGCCTCGGGTACCCACAGTTGATATACCTAATATTATCTAATGGAATTTACCTAGGTATAGCTGCAAGTATCAATGCCGCTTACCAACTCATTTATTTTACGCCATTATTATGATGTCTAAGAAATCAAATAATATCGCAAAAATTTTCGACTTCGACGGGACTTGAACCCGCGTCCTCCCCTCAGTACGGGGATGTGATAACCAACTACACCACGAAGTCAAGTGACGTGGGAGTCGAAAATCTCTGCGACTTCCTACGGTCTCTAGCGCCGTTAGCTCCACCTACAGAGGAAACATTGAAGTTTATCCAATCCTGTTCAAAGACTAAAGTTACATTTAGTTCGTTTGACGAGAGGTGTCGCGTAGCTTAATTCTAAGGTTTTTTGTTATTATAGTGCGTAACCCCACACTAAGGGTAATTTCTAAGAAATCAAATAATATCGCAAAAATTTTCGACTTCGACGGGACTTATTTGATTTCTTAGAAATTACCCTTAGTGTGGGGTTACGCACTATAATAACAAAAAACCTATTATTATGATGTTTGTAATATCTACCTGTTATATTTTATTTTTCTCTAGAGAGGACAATTATTGATGTAGATACAGAAGGATGCAGTATTATTTGATCAAGTTGGTTTTCCGCAGGGCTATTTCAATTGGATCGGAATCTTGTTTCCGAATCAAGGAATCTGGATCTCGGAATCTGGATCTGAAGATCTGGAACGCATGTTTCGATTTAATGAAGCATTTGGTAATTTAGCTTCTGCCCGCGGCTTCGCACGCGTATTTTCGGTATAATAAGTAGCCTATTATCGAAGTTAGGCTATTTTCTAAATGTACGCCAAATTTCATCTTAATAAAACATGTAGAGGATAAAAAAGCTTGGGACTGGTTTTGCTCCAACTCGAAAAATAACAACTAACAGGCTAAAGGTTTCTTCGTCGCTTCATTACTTTAGTCTACATACCGAAGCGACAGAAATAAAAAATATCACTTTATTTCCGTGTCAGTGCTTAGTTTTATAATTTGACCTTTTCTTGTATAGTACCTACATATTGCCTTGTCTTTATTTATTATATACATTTATTGTGAGTAAGGGTATTGTAAGTAAGGCTATTGTAAGTAAGGCTAAGTAAGGCTTTGCTCTAAACGTACGCCAAATTTCATCTTGATCTGTTCAGTAGTTTTGGAAATCCTAGGTTACAAAAATTCAGATTTCACAAACTTTCGGCTTTATAATAATACACTTGCGAGCTTTAAAATGGAATCGCTTCATCGCGCGAGTTGATCAAAACAATTTTTTTACAATTTATGGACAATGAACTATAGATTGTGGTATATCATTTGAAAGGTAATTTTGTTACCTTTCAAGTGATATCAACAAGATTTAAAATTAATTAAATTGGCTACCTAAATTTTGGGAATTATTGCAATAGGTCGAAATTGCATCTATCGGCTTCTATCAGCGCCGGAGCTGGATTAGCTGGATTTCTCCCTCGTATCCGCTGTTTTAGCTCGTCCCACATATGCCAGATTGGGTTCAAGTCAGGAATAAGGGCTGGCCAGTCTAGTGTGGGAATGCCGACATGGAAGACGTCTGTCGGTACTGTCTAGTCACTGCTGCGGTGTGGCAGCGGACATTATCGTACATTAAATCAAAATTTATCGTCGCCAATAAATCCTGCGTAAGGGAAAACTCACTGCAAAGAAATTGTAAAAATTAGTCTTGAACAACCCTTGAAGCGATTCCAGTTTAAAGCTCGCAAGTGTAGTAGGATAGTGGGATATTTAGTAATAAATCTCTAATATTATCAAATGCTGTAAAAGTAGAACCCTAGCTCACTAACCTGAATTGCGAGTATCATTATCATCAAACTATTCGTAAATTTTACGACGGATATAAACACCATTTTTTTTAAATCAACTTTATTCATGAGGCAGAACGACCGTTATTATATTAGAACTGTTAGTCTTCTTTTTATCAAACCTCATTATATATTTTGGAAATAACATTTAAAGAACATTAAATACATCTAGAGGCAATATTCTCCCTGCAAATAGCTTTTTTGCAACCCCTTGCAAGTTCGTGGTCACGTGGACGTTTTTTTGCAATTATCCTAGAATCGTCTTGAAGTGCCTTTCTTGTAACCTTTATATGAATAGGATTCAAGCAATGATTTTGCTTCGAATTTAGTTGCAAAGTTTTGATGGCTGCTTGGTTTTTATAGCAATTAAGCTTTTCATTAGTTCGTTTGTTATTTCAATCTTTTTAAGTGTTTTTTCTCATAATAATGGCTTATGAGACTTGGTTGACATAATTATGCTTTCATTATAGACATATTTATAATGTCGTAGAATATACCTTTAATTTGACTTAAGGCTGGTAATCATGATCGATGAAATCTCATCTACGTCCAAGGATTCCTTCGGATGACTGAGGAATATAATAAAAATAATAAATCATTTATTTTTCTACACAAAAAGGTTCAAAATTTTATTGAATATTATTGGAGATTGACTCCGTTTTAGAAGCAGCCAACAATTGTACATTAATATTCATCTTAGAAAATTCAATAACTAAAAACTAATTTATTTCACACAAAAAAAAACAACTAAATGTCAAAAAATTACTATAACGTGGGAACCTGTTAGTGATTTTTAAAGTACAGTAATTAAGTACGTCATAATATAAAAATGATAAGTTATCATAGTAATTATTGCAAATAATAAATAAATGAACAACTTTGAAAAAAGTTTTGTAGTTCATTCGTCAATTTGGCGACGATCACTCGATTTCTCCCGATAATCCAATATGCATTGCAATGATGAGGTACACGTCGCGGTCACAGTAGATAAATCGCGGTTTTAAATAAATTTTGTTAAACATGGTTATAGGTAGGTACTAAAATCACTCAAAGTTGAATAAATTAATTATTTATACCAAAACATTACACAAAATAATAGATTGCTACATTTTTATATCACCAAGATGGCAAACAAACATGCGGCCCGCTTGGGCCCGCCTGATGGGAAGCGGTTTCCGCAGCCTATAGACGCCTGAAACACCTGTTTGTTTTAGGCATGTGTACTTAAAAATAAATAAAAAAAATTATTTAGCAACATTGGATTTAGGTATACATTAAATATAACAACGGCCCCACACTAGGCTCATGGCCCGTGTCGTGGGTAGGTACCTACCCGTGCACGATAGTCAGAAGATTTATTAGTCTCTATTTAAATATTAACATTTAATAAATGTACGAAAATTATCTACTTACTTGAATTTTTTGTAGTTTCTTGTTTGAGTTCAACACATCTAGGTTTATCAAAACCTAATCTTACCGACGGTTTTAGATTGGGCTTCCTACAAAAAAAACATTAGAAGTAAACACCTTAGTAGGTAGTTGTTTTCAGCTAGGCACTAATATTACACGACAACAACTTTATAAATGGAGCTATCTACAACACTTTATAATAAAAGGTCCCTCAAAAATTTTGTAAGTTCTTTCAACAATGTCTGGGGAGTAAAGGTTCTCGAGTGGTGACCTCGGATGGAACGTACAACGGAGTGTGGGCAGACCCCACTCGATGAACCGATTGATGGAGGCGGCTCAGGTGCCGATGTTCACGGCGTCGTGGGTTGGGGTTAAGGGGAGGCCTATGTCCAGCAGTGGACGTATACGGGCTCATTATGATGATGAGTTTCAACCAAAACAATACAATATTCTAATTAATACAATAAATAACGAGATAATCACAATTATGAGTAGGTCAATCATTAATATCAAATATGTAATAATAGTAGTATAAAGAGTAGAATGTTGTTTTGGAGCGAGGGGGCACCGGAACGATATATAACTACCTACTTAAAAAATACTAAAATTAATAAATATTTTTTTATTCTTGACGACCGCTGCGGCGCAGCGGGCGAAGGTACGTCTGCGACGCAGGAGGTCGCGGGTCGATTCCCGTTTTGTGACAAATGTTGGTACGACCTTGTGTTCTGGATGTTTCCTATTTGGCGCAAAAGTAATGCCACAGTGTGAATTACCATGCAACAAAGTTCTATTGTCATTTCTATCAGCCGAGTTTCTAAAGAACTGGTTTCTTTATAAACTTGGCTGACAGACATCGTGTGCATACATTTGGGTCACCCTATACCTAAAATGAATTTTACATTAAGCACATGTTATTCAAACATTAAATGTTATTTAATATTATGTATATTATTGTCGTCACCAAACTGGCCTTTTTATTATTTGGAATTTTACATATTTTGCACGTTTGTGTTTTGCACGTTTTTGAATGTAGTACTGACTTGATTAAAACGTGTGTTTTAAAATATTGGTTTTATTATTTTTCTTCTACATGGTGGTCCGATTTAGATAATTGAGATCTTATTATACGATACTTCATTCACAAAAATCTCACCCACCTTTTGTTAATTTTTACGACTTCAACAATGCTATAGGATACAATACAATTTATAGACACGATTTTAATACCACCTGTACTAATTCCTACTTCCTACTAATATTATAAATGCGAAAGTTTGTGAATGTGAATTTTTTTTTACCTAGGATCTCCAAAACTACTGAACAGATCAGGATAAAATTTGGCATACACTTAGAACGTAGCTTATCTTAAGCAATAGGCTACTTATTATACTGAAATACGCGTGCGAAGCCGCGGGCAAATGCTAGTAAAATCATAAATTACAGTTATCAAAATTGGCGTCATTGCACTGAACATAAGATCGCCAGTTTGACGTCTTTTTAGGGTTTCGTGTACGGATACGAAACCCTTATGGTCTCGCTCTGTCTGTCCTTTTTTCTGTCATAAATGTCTCAGCAATACCAATGCAAATAAGCTTGAAATTTAAACTAGTAGTTCTACGAACAGTAGACGTCGCGAACACTAACTTTTTCAACAATTAATTTATTTATTAATGCACTAAAGTAATTTAAAACGGGATATTTTGGTAGGTAGGTTGTAAAAATATATAGGTTATAAACCCTTATAAGTAGGTAGGTACCTAAATATTAGTTTACGCTAGTGTGGTGTGCATTGAATTTTTGAACGAAATGTTGCACAAACACATCAACCATTATACCAATTGTCCATACAAAGTACCTAAGTTACGTTCCTCACCAAAGCTCGAAATTCTGTACTTAGGTATCAATAGGTGGCGTTGATCCATCAGCGCAAAGTTGTTGTTATTATTTAACCGACGACGACGGTGTATGCGGCCTATTTCATATTACTCTCGAAGTGTTACAAAGATGTTCTAATAGGTGGCGCTGTACTGTAAATGCTCTCTTGCATATTACTGGGTTTTGCGGAGCTATTCTGCTCGTCATGCCGAAAATCCTCATCCGATCTTTACCAAATTTTTATAAGAACAGTTTAAAGTTATTACCTTTCAATTAAAAATACAATCATCAAAATCAGATCTCTTAAAGCAGAGATATTCCAAATCCGCCTTTTTGCCTTATTGTGGAAGAAGTACGCCTTTAATCAAAAAATCCCGACGACAATAAAATTCTATAAAATCACAAAGTTTCGTACCGATCGGTTGTAAAATACGACCTGTAGAGGAGTACGGACATACTGACAAAAACGCTATTTTGGCCAGACCTGAAACGAAGACTTTCATTCACTACGTTCACGACGTCAAATAGCAATAAATATCGTGCGCTTTTACAGATAAAAAGAAAAAAATTAAAATTAATACAACAATTTTCAAGAGATGTGGAAATTTTAAGGAGGCCTACACAATCAAGTGGGTACTTAATGAAATTAAAGTTATCAGTTTGTTTATTTCGAAAAGAGCTATTGAAAATTTAGGTTTTCGAAATTCATACTTAATAAATATTTTGAAAAACGTCAAAAAAATTTGCATTACCCCCTGACCTCCGAAATTTTAAGATCGATCCATCTGTGTGGATTGTCCAGCGTTATTTATTTATTTTTTATATGAAATGGAAGTACCTACTATTTTTAGATCTTCATTAAATAGCGAAGTCTCAACTGGTACCTATTTGTATAATTGACAAAAGTTCGAAACCCTCGGCGCGAGTCACACTCGCACTTGACGGATCTTGTTTATTTTTTTAGTATAGTAGTATAAGTACCCACTTCGGTTATGTAATGCATTACAGTCATGAGTAGGTACCTGCAACCGGTTAAAAAATGCACTAAAACTAGTTTATCAACGCTTCTCTGACCTTTGTATACATATTTTGAACTTCGATTCTCTACGGCCTATACCGGCCACCACTGCTGGACGCAGGCCATCCTCTAATAAACGCCTTATTGGCCTTCGTAACATGGGGATTAATGCCCATAATTCCCACGCTGGGCATGCGGGTTGGGGATTTATGTTTGGTGGTAAAATTGTTCTGCCAGAGGCGCTGCTGCCCGCCCCCGGTGGATATCCCAAAGTTGTCTTACGAAACTCGCGGGAAGAGTTGGGCTGGTGCAAATTCTAAGCCGGCACCACTGATACATTACATTTATATAAAACTAGCTGCATTTTTACTACCCGTTGTCCTATTACCCGTTTTCCCGTAGGAGTGAAGCAGTTTTCCCGTGGTAAAAAGTAGCCTATGTTCATCAAGAATAAAGTGGGCTTCTAATGGTAGGTAATAGAATTTTTCAAATCGGTCCAGTAGTTTCGGAGCCTATTCAATACAAACAAACAATCAAATCTTTCCTCTTTATAATATTAGTATAGACGGTATACATGTAAGGGGAGTGGCTACAATACATTTATATAAAATTTTATGCTCAACTAAAGCTTGCAAGAAGTTCTCTTAAGACAATATACCTATTCTTCGTTATTTCGTGCACTAGGGCCGCCGGTCGGATATCTCGCCACGCTAGCCTTAACGACATCATCCGGCGGGCCTTTGTCACCGCTAACGTACCAGCTATTCTCGAACCGAATGGTCTGTTGCGTGACGATGGTAAGAGGCCCGACGGTATGACACTAGTCCCATGGGAGTTGGGGAGGCCCATTGTGTGGGACGCTACATGCGTCGACACACTTGCGCCTTCCCATCTTCCGAGGACATCCGTGAGGGCGGGTGCGGCGGCAGATTTGGCCGAAGATCTCAAGAGGCGCAAATATGCAGGTCTCGACAGAGCCTACACATTTGCTCCCCTTGGAGTCGAGACCCTAGGTCCGTGGGGTACCGAGGCTCTTCGGGTTTTCAAAAAACTATCTGAGCGTCTGGTCGAAGCGACGCGTGACCCGAGAGCTGGTGAATATCTGGCACAGCGTATCAGCATTGCCATACAGCGTGGCAATGCACCAATACGAGTGGTGTTGATATGGATCAGTTGAGCTATCTGTAGACTGTTTGCAACAGTCGGCAGTTAGCTCAATTGTTTCAATTGTAAATACTAGTATAATTTTCTTTGTGAATAAATGTATATCCTATTCTTTAATTCCTTTTATTTAAATAAGATTAAAAAGCGCATTTATTTGTTTGCGCACCTGTGTTTGCGCAAACACAGGTGCACTTTCTATTCGCTCACTCTCCTAATCCGCTGGGACGGCAGACCGACATGATCGGAGAGGTCAGGCGCAGGACCAACGGTATAACGGGCTTTCCGAAGCACGGCGGTGGAACCCTTGGGGGGGTTTCCCCGCTGGGCTTCCTGACTCCAAACTGCTACTTGGGAATTTTCTTTGCCAGGAAAATCCAATAACACACAGTAATCGACGTCTTCTGTTACGCGGCGGAAGGTCTGCGACGCAGGCTGAATTCCCGCCTCGGGACAAATGCTTGCACGATCTGCAAATATATGTTGCCGTTGTTCTGGATGTTTTCTGTATAATAAAAATATCGATTCAATGTGTTGTATTAAGATCAGTTATCTTGTACCCATCACACAATCTCTGCTTAGCTTGGGGTTAGATAATGCGGTGTGAACAGTCCAGCATTATTTATTTAACTATACGCTAACACACCACATCACAATAGTGTGGTTTCTGCTTTATATTAGTGTGCCTAATGGAATAAGTAAATCGGCACCTTTCAAAATATAAAGAAGACATGACACTTGCTCATCACATCATCCTTTACATATCGTAGCAACAACAAAACAAAACATTTTGGCATTTTGATGAGACGCTGGATGACCGGGCACGTGCAGCTTTGAGAGAGGAGGAAAAACCTCACAAGGAAAATCATTAAACTCTTGTCAAACCCGTATTTTGTTTTTTTAAGTTATTTAATATTTTTTTCCAAAACTGGTTGGTGTTTTGGCACCGGTGGGAAAGGAATGAGGGCCCCCGATCCGAGACCAGATTTCAATTGATTCGGAATGCTCGAGTTTTGTGCAATATTTGAACGTTATAAAACCGTTACGGTGGTTAGAGAGGCTCGTAAAATAATCTCCGAAGATTGCAGAGTGATCCCTCTGAAATGTCTATAGCGTTTGTAGATACGGATATATATCCTACAGGAAAATGTAGAGAAGTCAGTAAAATGAACACGTTTAAAATTAGTTTTTGAAATGTTTGTTGGTTACATGCTTATTGAAATATTTTGAAAAACGTCGAAATTACTGATATACCCAATCTCAGAAGTATACGGAGCGATCCATAAATGTAGTTTGGTACCTACTATTTTTAAGTATTTATTAAATAGCGAACTCTCTTTCTCTTTTCTCGCCCTTAATACATATTGGTATAATTCGCAAACGTAGAGTTGAATTGGAGTTAATGTAGGTATCTTTATACAGGCAAGACCCTCTCCCTCGCCGCGTTGCCCGTTGCGGCGTGTATTTTGTTTAGATTGACATTTGTAAGTTCGTAATTTCTTTTGAATGGAAGCTCCGATTTGAATAATTTAAAAACTAATCTACAGTTATAGAAACAGTAATGAATACAAACTGATTTATTTGGATAAGAATTAATACAAAGTTATGGATAACTATTAAAATGTACAAAATTTGTACATTTTAATAGTTGATAGAAATGCAGACCAAACCTCAGCCCATGTTATTAGTAGTGACATAACTACAATACTTGGACATAATGGTATTGTGAAGTTTTTTGTAGATATTGATATTCAATTCCTCAACAGCCTGTGTTGGTCCACTGCTGGACGCAGGCCTCCCCCTGATAAGCGCCTTGTTGGCTTTTATCTCATGGGGGTAATGCCCATAATCCCCACGCTGGGCATGCGGGTTTGGGATTACAGTTCGGTGGTAGATTTTTCTGCAGGGGGTGCTGCTGCCCGCCCCCGGTGGATATCCATAACACAAGCTCTGCTTAGCTTGGGGCTAGATAATGCTGTGTGAATTGTCCAATATTATTATTATTATCCCTTAGTCGCCTCTTGCGACACCCGCGGTATAATTATTCAATTCAATTCTTGGTGAATAGTATAGTGGTAAATAGTAATCTGCACCTGGACGAAGATATTGATTATGTTCTTTAATATTGTAGATTTTTTTTTTCTATCATCAATAGTTTCCGCAGCAGGTGAAAAACTAAAAAATGACTTCAAATTCCTTAATAATTTACACTGTTTTTTAATTTTCGCGGAACAAATACGAATTTCTCGCGAATAAACTATTCGGGATCATTCTCTATACAATAGCGAACGAATTTTCACAATCGCTCCGTAATTGACGGAGAAATCGACGATCATACATATAAAAATAAAACGTCAAGTGCGAGTCAGACTCGCGCACTAAGGGTTCCGTTTACTTGTAAGACCTTGTTTCTTGCTAAATATAATAATTCTAGGTCAACATGAAGTAGGTACCCTGTATATTTTGGTCGAGGGAGAGAATCAAAACTTTTTACTATTTTTTGACGTGACAACGTCTTATAAATTGGTTTGCCGGGTGACACTTCAAGAAACTGCGTTACGCGTTACGTTCCGCTCACGTTATGCGCTCACAATGTTTACCACTCAAAGTCGTTGTCACGTAAAACTTTCGCCCGTATACCGACTTTACAGGCAACCAATTTTTTTGTCAATAAACTACAAATTTACAGTTTTCAGATTTTTATCTTTATTTTTGTGCTATATGACCTTGCTTCTTACCAAATTTCATGATTCTAGGTCTACGGGAAGTACCCTATAGGCCCTTGGAAATTTCAAAATATTCGGACTTAAACGGCTGTAACTTTTGAGTGCACTGACTTAAAAGTTTTATTTATATCGCGGCTTCAAGAAGTTGCGGACTTGAGTATTTGACGTCAATTCAATTAAGCCACCGGATAACTGAAACCTATTTTGCAACTGTTATTTCGGTGTTGATAATACATTGCTGGCTTAATGTACTTATCTAAATATTTGCTTCTGATCAAGTGACGAAAATTGATACTAAATTTCCAAAAAATACCTACTTTATTGCTTCATAACAATGGAACATACTCGGTTTCCTTACCAGCATGCAGGATGTAGTTACTATATGCTAGGTATGTCATCAAATCAGTAATTATGCATCTTGAGCATGACTCTATCATAACAAGGTAGGTAGGTACAGTTGAGGTCATAATTGGAGACAAACATTAAAGATCATAGGTACCTACACGCTTGAAGGTTCCTACTATTAAAAATAGTAAATTTCATCTTTACTATTATTGACTTCTATTTTTACTAATATTTAAAATAGAAAATTGCAAATTTCAGCTCAACATTAGTACTGTATGCATAAGCGAAATAATATAGAATACTTATTACAAATTGTTTGAATACTACCTAATAAAATGGTGATTAAATAAATTATGTTATTTATTTTTGTTGTTTTATTTCATAGTGAAATTCTACATATTATACATGCAAAAGTTTGTGAAATGAGAAATTTTTGTTACCTAGGATCTCCAAAACTACTGAACAGATCATAATGAAATTTCGCATACATTTAGAATGTTGCCTAACTTAAACAATAGGCTATTTTTTTTAGGGCTTCGCCCCCGATATAGAATTTAAAGAAGGGTTTGATAATTTACACATCACGTCCAACGAGAAACCAAAACATAGATAAAAAGTCCGTCTATGCAATGTTGTCTATTTTTGTCAAAATAGTGATTTTAATTTGTGATGTTGTCATGGTGGTCATATCTGTTTAGTAAAATATGAAAATTAAACAGAATGTTTTTCTCCAGCAAAGAAACGAAATAATTCAATGAATTCCTAAAGGTACATTCTATGGATAATATAAATGCTTCGTGTGTAAGAAGTCATAGAGGTATTCGCTTTTTCTATGTAAATGTTTTTTTCCGTTCCCGTTCCCGTTTCATAGGTACCCTGTCTACCACGCTTACGATGTTGCGGGTATCAGCTAGTAGATAATAAATTAAGCCTCAAAATTATGGTAATTACGAGTATCAAGTGTACCTAAATGACTTTGTGGGTTTGAACCTAGGACCAAAATAATAATAAATATTAAAAAGGTCTTAAGCACCACGAATGGCTGCAAGACCATGTCTTTGGAATCTAGTTCACCACTTCTGACCGCCACTGTACCTACTACTTTTTATACCTACTAGCTGGAGGCGGAACGAGCCAAATAATCCTCTTATTCTCCTACTAGTGTCTGCCCGCGGCTGCGCACGCGTTGTTTCTATGGAGTGGTTTAAGAAGGCGCAATGCGCGATATTTTAAGAAAAGTAGGCATAGGATTCATTCGTTTATAGGAGCGGGACAGAGCATTGTTATTGGGACGGCGCGTAAGCGCAAAAATAAATTTTTTGCTTAGTTATAAAAAAACGAGTAAACCTATTAAAGAAACTAGTTCAAGAAACTTTTTAATTAGTAATAACATAGCTACGATTCAAAACATAGGTCATTTCAAAAGACTGCTGGGTTCCTCAGATCTCGACCAAACTAATGTACAACCCTGAAGAAAATTTCGGCATAGCGTGCATGATCTTTCGGTACCTACAGCGTACAATCGAGATTGCGATCGTTCGGTCTACAGTTTTTCGATGTTGTATCTTTCGGTTTTTCGCTATGCGGCTTCATGTGCTTTCTGTATTTCCTTATGCGGTTTTCTGTTCTGTCTGTATATCGTTCTCCGGTATTTCTAATAATGATAATAATGTAAGAATAGGTACACGTAAAAGAACATGAATATGAAAAAGAAGTCCCTACCTAATCTTTTTAAAAATCGGTCGTGAAAATATCTTCGAAATTCAAAAAATCGTAAAACAAAAGTTGTTCCTCTCGGGGTCCAGAAACACACCTTTTCGGCTTAGTACACATGTTTTGTGGCACCCTGTTTTGGTTTACGCGAAGCGCCAGCAAAGCTTCCAGTCAGCGCGATTTTTTCCGCAATCACCGACAATCATAATCATTTTTCAGCCAATTTATAAAAACCTTTCCCGTAGATCACTTCATCCAAGTGAAAACCTTATGAATTTCAGTTTAGTAATTTAACAGTTTATCGCGTTTAGACATAAAGGTAGACGCGACTTTGTTTTATAGTAATGCAGTGAATCAAAGATCATTTTGGATCGAACCTAACGTTCGCCATCTTTGATTTGTTGGATTGGGATAGCAGAATAAAGTTCGGATCGGAGCGTACGCAGCGTAAGGATTTGTTGCTTTCTATTGATTTCTTCGGTACAGCGTGCACTGGATCGGCATATCTGCCGATACCGATACCAGAGACCGGTGTTTCTGCCGATGAAGTAATCCGAAACTTAAACATCGACACTATGGCGATATTGTTGAAGATGGCGTCATGGGCAAACTCGATTGCCTTGATAATACCTACATTGCCGATGCAAAATCCGAAAGCAATAGACGGCCTATCGTAAATACCAACACCGCGTACGCTGCGTACGCTGCGACTATAATCCAGTAGACGCGTATAACTTAACTATCAATAAATTATATCAATAAATCTTTTTTTTGCAGGGACCCCCCTGCAAAAAAAAGATCGACGCGGCCGCCGCCGCGGGCGCAGTGAGTTAATCGTAAAACTCACTGTGATTAATGAAATAGGTTACCTCTGATTTATTGTCATACATGATTTTTAAAAGTATGTCATCCAACAGTAGCATAAACTAATAATAACTGTTAAATCTTAGATTTAAATCCGGTGCGTGTTTGTTAGGTAGGTGTGTTATGCTCTGCGCTGATATATCAAATCTAAATTTTGTCCATATTTGAATGCATATTTTTGTGCTGTGCGGTAGCGGTGTAGCCCTAATCTGCGACAACCTTAAGTCAAAGTCACCATATAAACAGCCAATGTTGATGCCAATGCATCAACAATGGCTATGATATGATAAAATTAAAGTATTTATCACCTTGTGAGATTGATTCTACCTATTCGTGTTGCCGTCAGGTGGGGCGAAAAGGGAGGCGTGCATCAAAGAGGTCGCCAAGGTTGGGATGGCTTAATACACTAATATAATAAGGCATTGCTAGTAAGGAAATTAAGAAATTCTATATAAAAGAATCGTTTACGGTTTGGTTTGTGTCGCATACAAACTTCGCAGCACGCGCGACCGCAAGCAAACTCAGCCACAGGGCCGCGATCGGTTACCACGGTGTGGTAAGTGTTGGCATTACAGCTGAACCGCTAGCAGTTGAAACATTATAGTGCGCGTTCACAGGCGGGCATCGGACAATCCGCACTGGGGCCTCATCAATGGTTTCCCAATAAAGATTCACACCGCACGGAGCGGACTGTCCACAATGCCGGCGAGGATTCTTGAAGGCAACTTTTCCGTTTAGTGCGAATGACGTCATTCGGATTGCCGATCAGTGGACGCACTTGTCAGTGGATTGTCCGATGCCGGCCTGTGAACGCGCAACCTAACGTTTCAACTGCTAACGGTTGAGCCGTTATGCCGATACCACACCGTGGTCGCGGCCCAGGTTTGTGCACTGAATATTAATCTGTGGTAGCAGGTGAATGACCTCCTTCGGTATTGTGCGCTTATTTGAATAACATCCTGTATATTTCACGTCATGACCCTCTGATGCAACAACAATGTAGCTACCTTCGAACAAAGTTAAAAATGAAAATATACGAGCAACAGCCTCAAAGAAGTAACATTTGATTCATCGTTTGTTTAGGTGACTTGTAGTATTATAACAAGCAGCCTTAGTAAACGCTGAATCATAACCATACAGAGGTTTTGACCGTGTTTGGCACCGCCCGGGGTGCGAAAATCAGTCAGGGCACGGTTGCCAACAAAAGGTACTTAATTAGGGTTTCGAGATCGAAGACCGGTTTCGAAACCCTTATGGTCTCGCTTTGTCTGTCCTTTTTTCCCTCCATAGTACCTCAGCAACTACCGCAGCGATTAACTTGAAATTTTAAATAATAATACATTACGTGCACATGTACTGATTTAAAGGAAAAAAAACTAAAAAAAAAATTAATATATTTTAATTTAATTTAATATACTTACTTAATAATTTTCAAAAGGAGGGCTACCTCACCGAGTCGGGTATCAAATGAAAGGTATTTGGTTTATACATTTTAAAAAAGTTCTTGAAATTTCTGTAGAGTATGCACTTTATGAAATACTAGACGATCGCCACGCGGTTTCACCCGCGTAGTACCCGTTCCCGTGGGAATTCCGGGATAAAGTATAGCCTACGTCACTCCCTGAAAAGTACCTAATCTTCCTAACGGTGAAAGAATTTTTCAAATCGGTCCAGTAGTTTCGGAGCCTATTTAATACAAACAAACAAATCTTTCCTCTTTATAATATTAGTATAGACTAGCTGATACCCGCAACTTCGTTAGCGTGGTAGAACGGGAACGGAAAAATCATTAACATAGAAAAAGCGAATACCTCTGTGAGTTCTTACATACGAAGCATTTATATTATCCATAGAATGTACCTTTAGGAATTAATAATAACTTTATTCACAAAGAAAATTATACTAGTATTTACAATTGAAACAATTGAGCTAACTGCCGACTGTTGCAAACAGTCTACAGATAGCTCAACTGATCCATATCACCAGTCGGAAGCGTCCCCAAGACGATGGCTGCATTGCCACGCTGTATGGCAATGCTGATACGCTGTGCCAGATATTCACCAGCTCTCGGGTCATGCGTCGCTTCGACCAGACGCTCAGATAAAATTGAATTAATTGAATTATTTCGTTTCTTTGCTCTAGAAAAACATTCTGTTAAATTTTCATAGTTTATGGAGCAGATATGACAACCATGACAACATTACAATATAAATCACTATTTAGACAAAAATAGACAACATTGCATAGACGGACTTTTTATCTATGTTTTGGTTTCTCGTTGGACGTGATGTGTAAATTATCAAACCCTTCTTTAAATTCTATATCGGGGGCGAAACCCTAAAAAAGTAGCCTATTGCTTAAGTTAGGCTACATTCTAAATGTATGCGAAATTTAATTAAGATCTGTTCAGTAATTTTGGAGATCCTAGGTAACAAAAATTTCACATTTCACAAACTTGCGCATTTATATTATTAGTAGGATTTTGAATAAATCAAATATTGACATAATCTTCGAAGTAGATATACGGAGCGATATATCTAAAATGTAGTTTCGTACCTAATATTTATTAGGTTGATATTCATCAAACAGCGAGAACTGGTTCATCGCACCTTTAGTACATATAATTGACAAACGTTCGAGACCCTCGGCGCGCGCGTTACACTCGCACTTGACGGATCTTGTATTTATTGAATACCTACCCATAAAAAAATTTGTTAGCGTGTCGCACCGCCGAGGCTGGGCAGTGAATAGCCCGGCTCTCAGACAGGACAAGTCCCAAGAATCATATTTATTATTATGTATACAGGGTTACTGGTAATTCACTGCGTGAACTGCCTCTCATGGCGAATACGTTCGAGAGGTCTTAATTCCTTAAAATTATTGCAACTCTCCTCCCGTAAAACCACGTTTGTCCAGAACCCAATGCATTACTAAAGACAGATGTCGCACTCCCGTACTTACTGTCAATTCAGGGTCTCTCCCTGAATGAGCCTGAGCCGTTTTAAGTTTAGTTTTAAAAAGCCGATTAACTAATTGAACGATTATTGAACGGAGGGGGGTACCTACTACCAATACCAAGCTCAAGAATTAAGACCTGGTGTCATCACAAACGTGTTTGTGGTGATGATGGGCAGAACCTGTAGTTCTCCTCCTCCTCGCGTCGTATATCCTCATGTCTGAGGGTCGTGATTCCCCGTGAAACTTTGTCACGGACAATATCGCGCCAGCTGCGTCTGTCCTGGGCGGCGCGGCGTATAGAGCGTTGTGAAGATTCGTGTCCAGGGTCGTGTGGATCTGGTCCGTCCATCTTAGTGGGCTGCGGCCTCTTGAACGCTTGCCATCAACCTTCCCGGTGACTATGAGTTGTTCAAGGTTGTCACCGGATTTCCTGGCTATGTGACCACCTGTAGTTCTAACCCTGTATAAAAACGAAAGTTTAGACTTTTGATTGTTTGGATGTTCAGATGTTTGGATGTTTGTGAGCACTTCACGCTTAAACTATTTACAAATTAGGCTAGTTTTGGACATCGATTAACATCTAGGTTACTTTTTATTCTGGAAGAAAGCATGCGAAACCGTATTAATTAGTTACTTTAATAGATTATTTTATTTTTATTTATATGGATCAGTTAAGCTACCTGTAGATTGTTCGCAACAGTCTGCAGTAAGCTCAATTGTTTCAATTGTAAGTACTAGTTCAAATTTATTTCTATTATTTGATTGTAATTTTCTTTATGAATAAAGTTAGGTATTAGAAAATGAAAATTGAATTGAAACTGACAACTGTCTTAAAAAAATTGGTTGTCTGTAAAGTCGGTTTACTGACGATAGTTGAACGTGACAACGTCTTAAGAAAATACTGATGGAATGGTAGCATTTGATACTCGATCAAAACATGTAAATGTACTATAGTATAGCAGCTGTCCACGCAGACGCATCGCTCACTCAAGTAGGAGAGAGACGGATGTCGAGCGCTCTCGCTTGCACTTCAAGCCTTACATGGAACGCCTCAGAGCGAGGTAACGCCGCATGACGTCATGTTTTTAAGTGCGTGCAGCCGGCTCTATCGAATTATAAGACGTTGTCACGTCAAAAACGGTCATAAACTGAAACAACGGTTCAAATCACATCACATCACACTAATATTATATATGCGAAAGTATGGACGGATGTTTGTTACTTCTTCACGCCAAAACTACTGAACAGATCGGGCTGAAATTTTGTATGCAGAGAATTATAATCCTGGAATCAAACATAGGCGACTTTCTATCCCACAAATCAGTTCCCATGGGATAGAAATAACCTCAAAACGTTTCCATAGCAACAACGCGTGCGAAGCCGCGGGCAGAAGCTAGTTAGATAGATAGATAGATAGAAAATTCTTTATTGCACACTTATAGATAGAAACAATACAACAAAACAGCTTAAAAACTAAGTGACAAGTGGCGGTCTTATCGCTCAAGAGCGATCTCTATCAGACAACCGTGGATGGAGTTATACCATATTAATCGCCCTTATATTTTTATTGTCGTGATTGTATTAAGTCTAATAGTCCCATCACGATCGTGCCGTGTATCTACATTGTCACACTTTTTACTTATTAAACCTAAACAATAAAATAATCCGACCTACTTCTAGGCAATAATTATTAGGGTGTTATCACATTGCGTCCAATTCGTATCCGCTCCGCAGTGTACAGCGCGGACACTGCGTGAACTGCAGGTTCTGTTCTGCTCATCAACATGCACACGTTCGTGAAGACCCCAGGTCTGAATTCTTAATATTTTTCGTAAATCACCTGTGATTCAATATGAAAACACACGTATGTCCGGAACCCAATAAATTCGAAAGTCATTTACAATGAAATATTTAGGTACCACAATTTGAGTTTTGTGCTGTCCAATATTTCAAACATGTCCAATATTTATTGGGTACTAGCTTCTGCCCGCGGCTTCGCACGCTTTATATCTATGGAAACGTTCTATGGTTATTTCTTTCCCATGGGAACTGATTTATGGGATAAAAAGCCTATGTTTGATTCCAGGGTAAGACTTACCTGTATGCAAAATTTCAGCCTGATCCGTTCAGTAGTTTTGGCGTGAAGAGGTAACAAACATCCATCCAAACTTTCGCATTTATAATAAATAGTGTGATTTTTTAAATTTTAAATATTAGAAAGCTCAAAACTCAAATCATGGTAAATATACCTTATATTTACCATGATTTATAAACCACGATGGATCTCAAAGTTTTAACCCAATGAGTTACTTATGAGCGATCTCCTCTCACACCCACTGCTAATTTCGGGCAAAGCTGTTTTTAAGTTTAATCAAATAAAGCCTCCATAAGAACCGATTTTTGAATAGAGTGGGGTACCTACTATCAATACCACATTTGAGAATTAAGACCTGGACCGCGATCACGGTGTGGTAAGTGTTATTATCTATTTAATTGATAACAACATACCTACTATAAATTGGCATTACAGCTCAAACGTTAGCAGTTGAAACGTTGGTGTGCGTGTTCACAGGTGTTCACAGGCCTTGCCAGGGGTTGCCATAAAAGAGCCGCGCCGCACGGAGCGGACTGTCGGCAATGCCGGCGAGGATTCTTGAAGACAACTTTTCCGTTTAGTGCGAATGACGTCGTTCGGATTGCCGATCTGATGGACGCACTTGTCAGTAGACTACAGGGTAGTAACCCTGTATATAGAAATCATGGACAGACCGATTTCGTACTATGCATTGCATCTCCATTCTATGTAGATTACTTGAACTTAACATACAAATTTTTTTAGACCTTTAAAAAGGGTGTTTGTCAATGTTGTTAAGTACCTACCTTAAAATTCTGTCTAAGAGGGGTTTACCGTTACGGACACCTTCAAAAAGAAGTGAGCTATCTATCTACCATTTTCTATTCCCAATTATTTAAGGGACTTTGAATCATTGGTATGACCATGTCGGTTTCGTATTTTGACAAATAAACAACCTGCTACCTACCTACTTAAAACTAAAGAACTAAAGAAGGGATGACCAGAAGCTGTTACATTGCATCCGTTCACTCGCTTCTTCAATATGGCGTGGAGCTGTGGGGCAGAGCAGCCGACTGGCGAGCGTTCAGGATGCAGAAGAAAGCTGTTCGAGCTATTGTGAGAGTTTCCTGGAATAACCACGGCTTGCCCATTCTTCGAGAAGCTAAAAATAGTGACTGTACCCGCCCTCGTCATCTTTAATGCAGCTGTGTATGCTCATCACCACCTGGACGAGAACGCAAGACTCGGCGACGGCCATAGGTACCCGACCCGGCACGCTCAAAGGTTGCAAGTGGTACAGCGGCGGCTCACAAAATCAAAGAAATTGGTTCACGTGATGGGGCCAGCCGCTTACAACCGCCTTCCGGAGATTATTACCGCTGCTCGATCAACACAATCCTTTAAAAACAAGCTGGTTTATCGAGCAAGCCTTCTATAGAGTTGACAAATTCTTTGATGATAATGATTTTACGGTGTAACATTTAACCTTATTGTTAATTTTATGTTTTTTTTTAATTTAATGTACTTAAATCTATTGTAGAATTTATTATTTGTGATACAAATTTTTGCTTTGATGACCAATATTTTTTATTTTTAACCTCCGACGCAAAAATGGGGGTGTTATAAGTTTGACGTATCTGTCTGTGTATCTGTGTATTTGTCTGTGGTATCGTAGCTCCCAAACGGATGAACCGATTTTAGTTTAGTTTTTTTTGTCATAGATAATTTTATCCCGAGTGTTCTTAGCCATGTTTCATGAAAATCTGTTCGGCCAATAAACATCTGCGAGTTTTTAAAATTTTAATTTTGTCTTATTATAATTAAATTCATTGAATTGAGTTACTATGCTGGACTTGTGAACAATTTTTTGTTATTTGTACCTACTTTAATGTCATGTAACAAGCGTTATCAATAAATAATCTGAATGTGAATATAAAACTAACTTAGCGCGGTATACGAACTTGGTTCTGATTTAGTAAAGCTTAGATCAGTCGTTTCTACTGCATTTTATGTGAGGGTTAAATTTTAGTAAACATTATTTTGTTTTTGTATATTTGTTTTTATTTCCCGTTAGTTTCCATCGCCTTGCAGCGTTATACAAGAAAAATAATCACACCACTAATGCGAATGTTTGGATGGTATGGACGGATAGATGTTTGTTACCTCTTTACGCGAAAACTACTGAACAGATCGGGCTGTTATTTTGCATACAGGTAATTCTAATCCTGGAATCAAACATACGCTTTTTATCCATTAAATCAGTTCCCATGGGATAGAATTTCCTTAGAAACAACGCGTGCGCAGAAACTACTCATTAATACTCGTAATGTTAACAATTCGCGAAAGTTTAAAAAGTGCAGATATTAGTTGAAAAAAAAAAATACATCGGCGTGAATGATCTTTAGTTCAACGGAAACAAATTGAACCCCAGTGTGTAAACACACTTAAGTTCTCGCATATAACATTGAATAATAAGTAATAAACACAGAATCATGACATGATAATGCTCTATTTATTACTCACATTTAAAGCTACAGTCAGAAAGTACAAGGCAAGAAATGTTTAATTTCCATTCCAAGACATTTGGCTTATTCCAGTTTTCCCCCTTGAAAATCCCCTTAAAGGGGTGAAACTGGACTATCATGGCCCAAGATGCCAGTCTATTCCCCCGTGTTGCGGCGGCGCGGCGGCGCGGCGGCGGCGCCGGCGCGCCCTTGCGGGTCGCACCGCCGAGGCTGGGCAGTGAATGCGCAAATGTTATGTTTATTGATATAGTTAACAATGATGAAATGCACTAAAAATCCAAACCCGGAATCCCCGGAATACTCAAACGCAACTCAGATCCAAGCACTTCTCGAGCCGCGATTTTTTGACATGAGAATCTTCAAAAATTCGCCATTTGAGAATCTGAGTCGCGCTTGATGAGTACCACCTATTCGAGGGTTATTCATTCAATAAGTTGTTAATGGGGTTTTTCTAGCAAGAAAGATTCACAGTCGCAGCCCAGAGTCCGAAAGTTGGCGGTGTTACACCCCCGTGCCTCGGAAAGCACGTTAATCCGTTGGTACTGCGCCTGACCTCTCCACGGTCGCGTCGGTCTGCCGTCCCATCGGATGATTCCATCCCATGAGAGTGAGGGAATAGAGAGTGCACCTGTGTTTGCGCACACACTTGTGCACTATAATATGTCCAGCGCATCTGGCTAGTCTCCGATGAGACTGGCCGCCGTGGTCGACATCCGGCTAGAGGACATTATTCAATGAGTAAGTGTAATCTGGTTTGCGGTCCTCAATTAAATATTTTGCTACAAACTTCCTCAGCCTTAACCTCAACAGCCTTTATTGGTGGCCGCCTGGACGCAGGCCTCCCCCAGATAAGCGCCTTGTTGGCTTGTATCTAAAATTAACTTAAGAGTTATTGGTTTTAAGAGCATTCGTACGTGGACATTTTAAACCTAACTGATTTAACAAATACTGTGAGTCAACCAAGTTCCTTATGATTTTAAACAACAACATTTGATCTCCAATCGTGCGTCGGCTTAGAAGTGAATCAATGTTAACTATTACAGATTGATTCGAGTTATTGATTTTAAATTTAAGATGTTTAATGAACTTTGACTGAATTCGCTCAAGTAAGAGTGGTAACATAAACTAGATAATTAATGAGGATTCCAGACACTAGAACCATATTCTGAATTGAAAAGAACCACCATCGTTTCCAGTTACTAAAATCTTTACTTACTCTAAGTACAAAGCCTAACAAACGATATGCGCGATCTGATATATTTTGAATGTGGGATTTAAACGTCAGCTTCATCATCATCATCATCAGCCTATATTAGTCCATTGCTGGACATAGGCCTCCCCTAATGAGCGCCATAGCGCCCTGTCTTCAGCTTGCCGCATCCAGCATCTGCCTGCAGTCTTTCGCAGATCGTCATCCCACCTGGCCGGAGGGCGTCCTACACTACGTTTGCCGAGTCGTGATCTCCACTCAAGAACTCGTTTACCCCAGCGGTTGTCGGTTCTTCGCGAGATATGGCCGGCCCACTGCCACTTCAGCTTGCTAATTTCAGCTTATTGTCCATTGTAACGCTCGGAAATATCGTTCCCTACCCTACCTGATTAATTGTGATTATCTATCAATAAAACTAAGTATTTTACTATAAGTTTTGTATTAAAATTGTGATTTAAAGTGGCCAATGATCGTCTAGTTAGCGGTAGGACTCATACATTGTGATGTAGTAACTCAGATTCTTTTAGAAGCTTAAGACAAATGAAATAAACGTTAAAACTACTTAAGTCATCGATTCTTCAATTCTGGTACAGTAGTATAGCACCCCTCTTTCATGGTCGACTCAAACCATGATACACCCAAGCTCTGAAACAACTAAAATTACATAGTAAGCGAAGAACCTATAATATCTTGGCAATGTGACTTTGTTCGGTTATTCTGCCACTCCTATGCGGATACCGGAGAACTTTGCTTTATCCCGTATAGGTATAAGTCAAATCTATCTGGTTAGGTGCCCCACTACGATGTTTATCTTTTCATCTCCTCGGGGAAAGTCGAAAACAGAAGGCTCTCGCCCTTCCCGTACTCAGTGATAACCAGACATTTAAAAGCAAAGCGTATGTAAATCGCTAACTCAGGAGAGTTCTACGGGGAATGATCTAAAACGATCCAAATACATCCTACCTTACCTAAACCCTAGTCTACCTCATCCTATACCTAGTCCACGCGGGGAGTCCTAAGGAGTAAACGTGTGGAACCACATTCCAGTCCAACCGTTGGTCAAAACAATAGATTTAATAAACGTTCGGCTAATTCCAGGTATTACAACACAGGAGTTTCGCCTGGCTAATTCCAGGTATTACAACACAAGAATGTCGCCAACACTACTCAAGAGCATTACAGCATCATCAAAGTGTGTTTGATAAATATAATAATAAATTAGAATAGTCGGCTCTGGAATGTAACACCATCCGTCTACAATACGGAGAAATATTAGAAATGAAAAGTGTGGGTTTACGTAACCTGAATCTGATTGATAGAAATTTGGGATCCATTCCTAGAATTCCTCCCTGGTCTCGCTCGATGGCTGAGCCGACCTAGCTTCCCGTCTGTATCCTCACGATTCCCACTATTCCTGTAAAACCTAGAAAAAACCCCAAATTTTCACTTCACTTCAAAACTCTCCATCCCTTCCCGCTGACATCCCTGTACCAACTATCAAGAAGCCCATTTGTTTTCCTAGAATACTCAAAATTTCAAATCTGTTTTGCGGAACATGATTTAAAAAGGTTGTTATACTTCCAGCAAGGCGTTTGAGCTCAATTACAACTCAGAATATATTTTTAGTGTTATAAGCTATATCAAAATGTGTTAATTATTTCTATATTTGCAAATTAAACGAACCAGCATAAACTGGACCGTTACACCATGATATTGATAACTCCTGAATCTCTAACTTCCGTTACTCTCTTAAGTAGAATATCATTTAAGTTAAGCGATAATTAAAACTAGTAGTTCTACGAACAGTAGACGTCGCGAACACTAACTTTTTTCAACAATTAATTTATTTATTAATGCACTAAAGTAATTTAAAACGGGATATTTTGGTAGGTAGGTTCGGTAGGTATATTTTGAAAATAGTCGAAATGGTTACCCTTTCAACCATGTTTTTCGGCGGTGACTCCTTGCAAATCGCCATGCCAGTATGAAAGCATCTTATGTATCACGGAGCAAAAGTGCTTACTTATCAGAGTAAGCACCAGCATAGGTAGGCACCAGCCTTCCTATAATGGTGCTAATCTTGTCATAAGTATTATAGGTAAGTACCTAATTTCTATGTAATTATCGGTGCCTCTTACTTTTTGACGCGTTGTAAGAAAAATCCTATGGGTAAGTAGGTAGTGTATCTACACTTTACCTACCTAAGTAGATACCCAGGTAGGTATATCCAAAAATCAGAAAAACCCTTATAAGTAGGTAGGTACCTAAATATTGGTTTACGCTAGTGTGGTGTGCATTGAATTTTTGAACGAAATGTTGCACAAACACATCAACCATTATACCAATTGTCCATACAAAGTACCTACCTAAGTTACGTTCCTTATTGCGAGAAAAAGTGAGGCAGCTTACATTTGATTGCATTCAGAAATAGTAAATTATCCTTGCAGTATGTACTTAATCTAAACAGATCACTTTGTAGATCTTCGCAATCTTTTAGAGACGTTATTACTTTAAAAATCTTTTTATCATCTGCGTAAAGCAAAACTTTAGAAAATTTAAAACAACTAATAACATCATTAATAAAAATATTAAAGAGTAGCAGATATCACTTAGTCGCCTCCTACGACACCCGCGGGGAGAGTTGGGGTGGTGCAAATTCTAAGCAGGCACCACACAGCGAGCTTCAAACTTGTTTTTGCCTTATTCAAATAATTTACCCATAGAGTGATTCAATAATCCGAAACGCCTTAGCAAAAAAGGCAGTATTCGTTCCGTAAGCTTAGTATTTTATATCATCAGGCTCTAGAGGTAATAGTGCTGGAGAATATCCATAAAGATAATTTGATGAAGTTCAAATTATAAAACTAAACACTGACACTGAAATAAAGTGATATTTTTGATTTCTGTCGCTTGTGTAAGTGTACAACAAGTTTTCATAAATTATATTGACATCCTTCTCTGTATACCACATTCCTAGTCTTTTTGTCGGGTTGCAGAATGATTGATCTTATTTGGCAAGCCAATTCTGGAATACGCGACATAGTTGGCCATGAGAGAAACAATCACTGCGTAAAACCACACCTGCCATTTTAAAATTTTGACCTTTCGTTTTGTTGATTGTCATGGCGTAAGAAACTTTAACTGGGAATGGAATTCATTTGAAACTAATCTGATGGAATTAGGGATAAAAAGTTTATAACTATGAACTTTTTATCCCTCGGAATCTAGTTCCTAGGATTTCATGATACGTCAGTGAGTCGCCTAAATTAGAATTCACACCATGGACCTTTAGGGTGTGAATTTCAAAAAACCCTGAAACATGTGTATGTCTTTCTACGCTACAAATTTTGACGGGCCAACAGTTATGACTTATGAATCAGAAGATTATAAAAATGACCTTTGACCCTATTTTAACTACTTTATAATAGGTATGACTGTAAGAAATCAAATCCCACGTCACTTGACTTCGTGGTGTAGTTGGTTATCACATCCCCGTACTGAGGGGAGGACGCGGGTTCAAGTCCCGTCGAAGTCGAAAATTTTTGCGATATTATTTGATTTCTTAGAAATTACCCTTAGTGTGGGGTTACGCACTATAATAACAAAAAACCTTAGGTATGACTGTAGACTGTACCCATACCCGCCTACGATAAAGATGTATAATATACCTACCTATAATTTATGTATTTTTTTGAAACTATGGACTTTTGTGAAATATTTATAATATAATATCTTACTAATATTATAAACCCGAAAGTTTGTGAGATCTGAATTTTTGTTACCTAGGTTCTCCAAAACTACTGAACAGATCAAGATGAAATTTGGCGTACATATAGAGCAAAGCCCAATTTAGATAATAGGCTACATAATGTATCGAAAATACGCGAGCGAAGCCGCGGGCAGAAGTTAATGTTTGAATAAAGTTCGAAAAAGCCCGATGGAGGATATTGAGCACGCGACAACAACCTAAGCCCCCCCTCCTACCTATGACCAAGCGTGGTATTTTGAAGACGTTCCTCCCCCCCTAATTCCCATAAGGATGATTGATAAATGATAAGGTAATTTTCAAAACTGAAAAAAAATTGAAGAATATTGTTTTTGCGCCTCCTATCATGAGCGTCTAAGTCGATTTTTCTTCGCACGAGTGTTTGAAAAAAATATATTCAGGCAAACACGCAGTACCTTTCAAATGACATTCGTAGGTATGATACCTAAAATAATATTAAACTATAATCATTTCTCAGGACCACAATTATAATAATCAAGGCCCTGAGAAATTATTATTGTTTACCAAAAAAGGGGTTTGGGAAAACATAATTTTTTTCTGTACCTACTGGTAGATCATTTTTAGGGTACCGTACAGGGGGCTATGTCATGAACCGTTATAGGTGGACCAGTTGAAAATTTACAGCGTGTGTATTTTGAAATGAAATAGAATGAAAATACTATATATCTATGCCACCACATTACAATAACATTAAATTTAATATATAAGGTAAAACAATAAAATATACTTGATTGTTTTGCCTGACATAACAATACAGGGTGCCACGAAACGTTTTGCTGAAAAAACAAGTGAAATGTTTTATTATGTTAAATAATGCAAGAGCGCGTAAAAGAACACGAATAGGAAGAAAAAAAAACTATTTTTCACTTAAAACATTATATTTTCACATGTTCCAGAATCACCGACTTTCGATTTAGTACACATGTAGGAAATACATACAGCTTGTGGAGGAGAAATGGCCCTTAGCTTGACTTGGCGACATGTTGTAGTACCATGTCGCCTAGTCAATTTAAATTAAAGGAGAAACGTGCTTTTATCTGGTTTTTCCTTAACTTGATGGGTTGTAGGTACACATGTCATGAAACAACTGAATAAATGATGAATAAAAAAAATTAACAATCGCATAAGGTTACAAATTGTGAAAATAAGATAATGTTCAGACTTTAATTTCCGCTTAAATTTCAATTTTATATAAGTGTACTTACTATTTTGCACGTAAAACTTAAAAAAAAAACGAATTAGTTTTTCGACGTCCAGAAGGATGGCAATACTCGACCTAGCGCGAATAAAATCAACTAAACAAGGGCCGTGCAGACATGACTGTATTAACTACTGCCAGATTCATTATTTTTTAAATGATTTTTCTAAATATCATTTACATTTCTAGAAGCAGGCAGTCAAAATATATTTTATTTATATTTTGAGCGAGAGAGAAACGAAAGGTAGCCGACATGTAACTTAAAACGTTACTTCCCTACTTTCCCTTGTTCCTGTCAATGTCAAACTATATCAAGATCCAGAGCTAACAATTGAGGATATTCAACTTATTGCACTGGGTACTTATCAAATTTGACAGGCAAAATCATATGTCAGAGAACACTGAGAACTCACGGCATGTACCTACAAAATAGAGGTATCTTATTTTAAAGATGAGTCACAATTTCGAGGGAGATCCCTTTATTTTATGCGCCAAAGCAAAATCTAGGCATACTGGCAGGGGCTTACTTCGCTTACATCGTTGTTGACAGAGGGTTAGTGGGAAGAGAAGCTATTCTAGGATAATAATTGATAACGTGGAGCAGGCAAAAGAACGGGTGGGTGTTGGTCATGTAATGAGCATAATCTGGTACCTGAGTTATGCAAGACATCAACCAAACCAGCTGCATTTTTGGACAGCCTTCTATTATTTTAATGAATATTTAATGAATTGGATTTGCAATGCTGATTATCTACGTATTATGTTGTGTACCTGTGATTAATAAAAAATACCAACGTATAAAAATGTTTTTATATACCGAAGTATATTTATTAACACCATGTTTTAATAATAATGATTTTTAAGATTAGCGCAGTTTACGCGATAAACATGTACCTAGCTAAAATGCGAATAGGTAAACATTTATATGCATACAATTTACCTGAATGGGCAACTACTGTTTAAGCATCTGGTTTTCACATGAATTTCTCTGTCTCGTCTGAATTTGTCTTTCACTTGACAAGTGTTTGGCGTTCTGCTAAATTTTATATGTTTACATTTGAACGTCAATATTTTCATGCGTCATTTGCTGCGGTCCGTTTATAGTTCACAAAACTATCAGCGCTAAAAGGCTCGAAGTCGTTCCGAATTCTTTTAGCGCGATAAAGACAGATACCGTGGATTGTCCAGCATTATTTATTTATTATTATTTATGTTATTCGGAACGGCTATAGATGCGCTCACATCGCTCACGTAAACATAACCTGAAATTTTATGGTGATTTTGAAACTTTTATATGTCAATTTGTAAGATCATTATGCCAATTTGACAGATCGTTCACAGCGACCATGCTCGGTAGCGTGGGCGTGTTGTGAGCGCAAAGATGGCGCCGGTTATGACGTCATCTATGACGTTTCGCTATCAACTGTAGACGCACTAACGGACATACGGACTACTTTTGTGAGCGCTCAAATCGATTTTATTGATATACAGACCGCAGCCTTATCATAATTTTCTCTCATTCTTCTTACTTGGCGGTAAATTGGACTGGACATAAAAATAAACAGTTGATTGATGTCGGCCATGTTTTCTTACTCTTAAGTCTGAGTTTACTAAAGTTATCGAGCTGCTAACTAGCCACAAGCGACCTGCAATCTGTTATGGAACGTTTTTGGTAAAAATGGGTTAGTGAGCCTCTAGTGGTTCGCGAACTCATAGAGTAGTTTGCAATCGTTGGTTTATTCTTAGAGAACATTTTCAGTAGGTACTAAGTCAATGCTAAACCTGTGCTAGCGATTTATAACGCACTAGACGATCGCCTCGCGGTTTCACCCGCGTAGTTCCGTTCCCGTGGGAATTCCAGGATAAAATGTAGCCTATGTCACTCCCTGAAAAGTAAGCTTCCTAACGTTGAAAGAATTTTTCAACTCGGTCCAATAGTTTCGGAGCCTATTCAATACAAACAAACAAACAATAAAATCTTTCCTCTTTATAATATTAAGTACAGATATAGTATAGATAAGGCCGTAAAAGCCTGGACGACACGAGCATTTGGATTGATAACTGTTATTATAGAATTAATAGATTATTATCAGATAAGTTTTAGGTATTTTATGACATCTGACTAACAGCATGGTCCTGTCAATATTATCAGTAAGTATTTTATCTAATCTAACTTTGATAAAAAATTTTACTACACTTGCGAGCTTTAAAATGGAATCGCTTCATCGCGCGAGTTGATCAAAACAATTTTTTTACAATTTATGTACAATGAACTATAGATTGTGGTATATCATTTGAAAGGTAATTTTGTTACCTTTCAAGTGATATCAAGAAGATTTAAAATTAATTAAATTGGCTACCTAAATTTTGGGAGTTATTGCAATAGGTCGAAGTTGCATCTATCGGCTTCTATCGGCGCCGGAGCTGGATTAGCTGGATTTCTCCCTCGTATCCGCTGTTTTAGCTCGTCCCACATATGCCAGATTGGGTTCAAGTCAGGAATAAGAGCTGGCCAGTCTAGTGTGGAAATGCCGACATGGAAGACGTCTGCCGGTACTGTCTAGTCACTGCTGCGGTGTGGCAGCGGAAATTATCGTGCATTAAATCAAAATTTATCGTCGCCAATAAATCCTGCGTAAGGGAAAACTTAACTCATAGTTCACTGCAAAGAAATTGTAAAAATTAGTCTTGAACAACCCTTGAAGCGATTCCAGTTTAAAGCTCGCAAGTGTATAATAACTAAGGTGGAAGTAATGAAATATAAGTCAAGTTCGAGTCGGACTCGCGCACTAAGGGTTCGAATTAATTGTAAGACCTTGTTTCTTACCAAATATCATAATTCTGGGTCAAGATGAAGTAGGTACCCTGTATATCTTGGTCGAAGGAGAACATTAAAAATTATTATTGTTATGTTAATAATTATTTGTGCTATATGACCTTGCTTCTTACCAAATTTTATGATTCTAGGTAAACGGGAAGTACCCTATCGGTTTTGGTCTATAGCAAGAATAATTTTTTTTTGTGTATAAACAACAAATTTACGGAAAGTACCCTCTAGGTTTTGTTCCATTAAAAGTATTTTTTTAAATAAATTACAATTTTATGGTTTTCGGATTTTTCCCTTTATTTATGCTATAAGACCTTGCTGCTCATCCAAATTTCATGATTCTAAGTCTACGGGAAGTACCCTATAGGTTTTGTGTGCATATTAGTGATTCCCTTAAAAATTTCAAATTATTCGGACACAAACGGCTGTAACTTTTGAGTGCGTTGATTTAGAAGTTTTATTTATATCGCGGCTCTAAAAGGTTACGAGCTTGCGTATTTGACGTTAATTTCAACTCGATACGTCCACGCGTTCCTGAGAAAAGAGGGTTGACAGACGGACAGACAAACAGACAGACGGACAACAAAGTGATCCTTTATGGGTTCCTTTTTTTCCTTCTGAGATACGGAACCCTAAAAACTAATTAATAATAGAACTTTTTCCTTTGTTTTATAACGTAATTAGGATGGTTTTTATGAGAAGGCTCCGAAACTACTGGACCGATTTGAAAAATTCTTTCACCGTTAGAAAGCTTACTTTTCAGGGAGTGACTTAGGTTATATTTTATCCCGGAATTCCCACAGGAACGGGAACTACGAGGGTGAAACCGCGAGGCGATTGTCTAGTATACAAATATAGCTGAACAATCCACACCACACAGCATCATCTAGCCCCAAACTAAGCAGAACTTCAATTATGGGTTGGTAGGTACTACTGTACATACTCAATACATTACATAGATATTTCTTGCTTTGCATAGAAAACAGCGGAAACACCCCGAAAAATTATCTGTAGATCGTACCTACATATAAATGTCCCAGGCGGGAATCGAACCCGCAACTGATGCGTCACAGGTGGACCTTCGCCACCTGCGCGACAGAGGTCGTCACTATTTAAATTTATAATATACCCAAGATCCGACGAGTGCTTACCACATTTCGTCTGCTATCACTATGACCTACCACAATCGAAAAGACGTTTTAATGGTAGGTTTTTGCATACCAAGTCTTACATACACACAACATACAAACAAATTGAAGTGTCTGTGAGCAATGTCAAAATAACAGCTTGTTAGGTACTAAAAGCATAAGAAAGTACATGGTCCTTAAATCAAAACACCATGTTTTACCAAAACTAGACATATTATGTCTGTTTGTTTGAGCTGATCTCAGAAACGGCTTGACTGATTTTGACGAAACTTTCACTGGCAGATAGCTGATGTTATAGCGGGTAATTGAGGCTACTTTTATTTTAGAAAAAAATAGGGCTCCGCACAAAAAAAATTAAAGCATGAAAACAAATAAGTAGGTACCTAAATTTAAAAAAATATATAAAAAAATGAAATCTACACGGGCACATCTAGTGTGGTACTTATTAAAATGATTAAGCTTATTTTATTCAATTTTCAATGTGTCGCACGCACCTTTTGGCTCAGTCACTCTTTGGTGGTATCCTTGTTCACCTTGTAATAAGTTACTCATACACACTAAGAGCCTTATTGTATCACACAGGCGATTTGCGAGCGGTTTTTAGGCGAGTGTACAGCGAGCTGTGTGCCTGCGGCGACGTCGCGGCGTGCTCGCGTCATTTAGGGCGCGTTTCCACATAAATGCGGAGCTGGGTGGAGTAGAGAGGAGCGAACCGTGAATTGGCCAATCACAGTGCTCGAAATTTCCACTCTGCATCAGAGGAAACGGTGTAAGTGGAGCGGAGCTGAGCGGAACTGTGCGGAGCTGACTGGAGCTGAGGAGCGGACTTTCAAATAAAATATATGAACACGCGGCCCCGAGCCGGATAGAACGGAGTCGAACAGGCTGTGGTGCCGCTCGTTTTAAATGGACTCCGCTCCGCTCCGATACAATGGAAACACTGGCCACTTTTCACTGCTCTTCTCCGCTTCACTCCGCCTAGCTCCGCGTCAGTGGAAAACTGCATCCTTAAATCGTGTCGAACTTTGAAATCGCTCGCAAATCGCCAATTTGATACAACTCTAAGATTTGACCCTGAATATATCCAGTATCCGTAAAATCGTAATAAACCCTAGCGAAAGTTACTTCACCTCGATTTGTACGCAAGTATTTTAATAAAAACCAAAAATTAGCCGGTCCAAAAAATATTACACTCATTTTGGCAAATTTGATACTTATTAATGCCTAGTAGGTATGTACAGTCAACGTCACAAATCGCAGAAAGTTGTCAATTGTGAAATTAGCTCGGTATCTAGTGAATTCGAGTGGATGACTAACCGTTCAAGAGAAAATAATCTTACAACTTAGAACGTTTTTGCCAGATTTAATCTTACGTCATTGTCGCGTCATCGAGATGTTCCTTTTTAGGGTTTCGAAGATCGGTTTCGAAACCCTTATGGTCTCGCTTTGTCTGTCCTTTTTTCCCTCCTTAATAACTCAGTAACTACAGCAGCTATCAACTTGAAATTTAAAATAATAATACATTTCGTGCGCCTGTACAGATTTTAAGAAAAAAAAAATGAAAATTAATGAAAAATGAAGATGAACATTTTCCATACAAATTGAGATGTCAAAATTTTAAAAGAGACCTACAGAGTCAAGTGGGGTATCAAATGAAAGGTATTCGTTTGTACATTTCAAAAAGTTTTTGAAATTTCAGTAGGTTTCATACTTTTTGAAATATTTTGAAAATAGTCGAGAAAATACCCATTCCCCCCCCCTATCTCCGAAGTTTGCAGAGCGATCCATTCAAAATGTAATGAGCGTAGATATAGATCTATATTTTACAGGAAAAATGTAGAGAAGTCTGTAAAATGAACCCTTTTTGAAAAATGGTCAAAAAGAGAGGGGATAATTTTCAAAAAGGGGGGTTACCCCACTGAATGGGGTATCATATAAAAAGTATCGGTTTGTACATTTCAAAACAGTTTTTGAAATTTCTGTAGGTTTCATACTTTTTGAAATATTTTGAAATAAGTCGAAATTTTACCCGCTCCCCCCTCTATCTCCGAAGTTTGCAGAGCGATCCATTCAAAATGTATAAAGCGTTTGTAGATATAGATCTATATATTACAGGAAAAATATAGAGAAGTCTGTAAAATGAACACTTTTTGAAAAGTGGTCAAAAAGAGGGGGGATAATTTTCAAAAGGGGGGCTACCCCACTAAATGGGGTATCATGTGAAAGGTATCAGTTTGTACATTTCAAAACATTTTTGAAATTTCTGTAGGTTGAATATTTTTCGAAATATTTTGAAAAAAGTCTACAAAATTACCGCTACACCCTATCACTGAAACATGCAGAGAGATCCATCTGAAATGTAGGGTGGTACCTACTAGTTTTAGGTCTTCATTAAATTTCGGAGTTTTTAACCGGTACCTTTAGTACATACCTACTTGTTCACAAACGTTTGAAACCCTCGGCGCGCGAGTTACACTCTCACTTGACGGGTCTTGTTTATATTGTACTAGCTTCTGCCCGCGGCTTCGCACGCGTTGTTTATATGGAAACGTTTTGAGGTTATTTCTATCCCATGGGAACTGATTTGTGGGATAGAAAGTTAGTTGTCCATGTTTGATTCCAGGGTTAGACTTACCTGTATGCAAAATTTCAGCCTGATCCGTTCAGTAGTTTTGGCGTGAAGAGGTAACAAACATCCATCCATCCATCCATCCAAAATTTCGCATTTATAATATTAGTGTGATTTGTGTAGTTCCATATACGCACGCAAAAGTTGTTGTACCAAAAACCATTTATTAATTTGATAGGTTTGAAAAAACTAAAAACGGGCTTCAAATTCCTTACAACTTACACTGTAACTTAAATTTTACGGGACAAATTTAATAATATCATATCATATACCACGGGAATAATTTTATCATAGGACTTCTCTGTATACTATACAACAGCAACTGAATTATTGAAATCGGTCCATTGGCGTAAGACATAAAAAAAACACAGCATAGAGCTTCCATTTTTGAAACTTTTTTGCATTCGTTGTATTTTTAACCGACTTTTAAATGGTTTGGGACAGCGCCTCTTGCGTGCGAAAATAGGACCATTCAAAAATGTAACGTATCTATGACGCGATGACGACGTCACGATAGAATCGAGAAACCAATCAGGGCTCTATTCAGGCATTTTCGTCCTTGACTGTCATTAGTCCTTAATTCATACCTATTGAGTTAACAACGAGCCTAAAAAGTACACTACAAGAAACAGATTACTGTGGTGAAAAACTTTTAAAGCACTGTGATTTTTTTTGTATTCGTTTTTATTAATTCCATCGTAGGTATCTACACTTGATGTTGTTACATTCCGCCAAGATCCGTCAAGTGCGAGTGTAACTCGCGCGCCGAGGGTTTCGAACGTTTGTCAACAAGTAAGTATGTACTAAAGGTACCGGTTAGAGACTTCGCAATTTAATGAATACCTAGGAGGGAATGGAGGGAATGGGTATTTTTTCGACTTATTTCAAAATATTTCGAAAAGTAGAATATCTAGAGAAATTTCAAAAACTAGTTTGAAATGAATGAGTGTAAAACTGTAATGTTGAAAACCTTTCATTTGATACCCCATTTGACTTTGTAGGTCGCTTTTAAAATTTCGTCATCACAATTTGTATGGAAAATTTTTGTTTTAATTTTTCATGCTTTTCTACTTCAAATCTGTACAGGCGCACGAAAAGTATTATTTTTTAAAATTTCAAGTAATCGCTGCGGTAGTTGATGCGATATTAAGGAGGGAAAAAAGGACAGACAAAGCGAGACCATAAGGGTTTCGAAACCGATCTCCGATCTCGAAACGGCGGCTCACTTATTTTTAACTGATAAGGATCGCCACGGATTTTTATCTGTTTACAATGCAATAGGTACCACTTTACGCAAGTTCAACCGATTTTTGACAGCGGCGGCGGCGGCGTCTAGAAAAGTAACACCGGAGCGGTCCTTCGCACGTCGCATTAAACAATAATTAAATCTTGTGTTCTGACGTGCTTGTTAATATTAAATAACTGAATTTTTCCTGTACGTTCCGAATACCTAGACAGTTATTTTGCGTTCTGATTGTGATTTTTTCAGGAGTTTGCAAAAGGTAAGTCAATACATTTAATAATTATAAATAAATTAAATTGGCTTAACTCACACAAATTGGTCTATCAACGTGCTGTTGGTTTCGATTTTACGTGAACCCGAGAACATGGGAGTGAGAAGCATAATTATTAAAATATATTTTTCATTTATTTAATCTGATCTGGCCTATCTGATCCTCCGTCTAATTGTGACCGGGTGTCAGGTAGTAGATTTCACCGCCGGATGGTGAAATGTGTACCCTAATTCCACAAAATTAATCGCTTCGCAATAACAATGGTATCGTCTGAATGTCAAATTTTGGCATTTTACCTTTGAAAGAAACGACACATGGAAGGACACGTGTTAAGGGTGTTAAGGTTGAAATCATTCTGTCGTCATGTTATCTCCGCGCAAATAGAATCGCATGCACTATCTAGGTAGTTTCTTTCATGTATCGACGATTCGCCGACGTTATCGTATACATTGTCATAGCAGAATTCTATTGAATTTACAAAACTTGTCACTCATTTTAAAACTTTACGGGCTTAGGATCGAAAAAAAATATAAAACCAACACTAATACCGAAGTAACGTTATCTAACCTGTGCTAATACTTTAGGTTTAAAAAAATTCAACAATAAGTTACCAAACAATTTGTTTTCTTTTTAATAATGTCACGTTATTTTTTTATTTTTTTGTGTTTTAATTCTAATCTGAACACCCCTGTGTTTGGGTGTTTGTTCTTATTTTTTTACACCCTGTATAGTATCAACCATAAGATAGGTGACGCAAACTATCGTATTTTCTGGTTGACGCTAGATGATGCTGAAACGACATGAAATGTCCAATATTACGTTTAAATTTTTTTCTTTATAATTTATGTTTCGACTAACGTGTCTAAGAAGCAAAGAAACCCGTTAGGACCAGTCTCATCAATTAATACCTAGGTATTAATTGATACCTAGATGATAAGCCCGGAGTAACTTGTCACCTACCTACACATTATCTTAACATTTTACTAACAATATTATGTACATTGTCAAATAAAATACATTATACATAATATATGTATAATGTTATTCTAATGTTCCTTCTTTTAAACCAATTGTTAAAATAAACAACAGGGTTATTGGTACTTCACTGACACTGCTTGAACTGCAGCTGCCCATCATCAGGAACACGTTCGGGAAAACGCCAGGTCTTCATTCTTAAAATTAGTGGAATAGGAATGATGATATTAGCAACACCCCCCCCCCCCCCCCTATATAAGAAACAGGATCGATTGGTATCAAAAAAGTATTTGTGTTAAAAGCCCATTTTCTTGTTAACAGTAATTTTTTAAATCCGTGGTTGGGGATGAACATTTCTCTATAATTATGGATGTCTCATACGACCAGCTTTCTGTAGCTACACCGATTAAGTTATTGCCCACTCCAAAAATCCACCCTGTATAATTGTTTAGGGAGGCTTTATTTAAAACTAAACTAAAAACGGGTCTGCCCTGAATGTGCCAGTGGGTGTGTCCCTGTGTGTGTGCCCGGTCGACTCCCGCCAGACTCATGGAGTGATGACACTTAAACTATATTTCGTAGATGTGAAATAGGCCAATGATTATGATGTGCATTTAAACGGGAGTAAGAGACAGTCTTTAGAAATGTATATGGTTTTAGACATTATTTTGTAAAGGAGGCAAAGCAACTGCATCCGTCGACGGGTGCAGTGGCCTTGCCGTCTCGGCAACGCGCAACGTGCCGTCCGTGTATAGGAGCCCTAAATCCCATACAAAATAATGTCCAAAACCCAGTTCCAGTTTTAAGAATAATTAAGACCCGGAGTCCTTACAAAAGTGTCACAAAAGTCATGATGATGATCGTGAATCTGCAGCTTCTGATGGGGAAGGGGGTTCAGGGGGGCTGGCGGCGAGGGGGGCCACAGCACATTGGTATTCACTGGCACAGCTCGGTGCCAGTGAATAGGTACCAATAACCCCGTAAATCCATTTACAAAAAAATGTGGTTAATAAGAATATTCTTATAATATTGAACGCTTAGTTTCTTCTTAGTTTACTTATTATTAATTACAAACTTTTTTATTATTTTAGGTCTAAATATTGGATCGGGAATTGGAAATACAATGGTGTTGAAAAAGAGTGAGATTGGATTAATCAAAAGTAAGCTATAAGATGAAGGCTATCTCTAGACTGTTAGCAACAGTCTGCAGTTAGCTCAACCCTATACACAAGTTTTAATTTGTTTAATTTTCTTTGTTAATTTGCGTTCTTTCTATGGAAACATTTATATTTTACTTGCTTCGGCCCGCGCCTTTGCACGCACTCTTCATGATCTCATGAAAAGTAGCCTATGTCTTTCTCCGGGATACAGACAGACAGAGTTTTTAATATTAGTATGGATATCTATCCCTTAGGAATTGATTATAACACAAAAAGTAGCCTTTGTGTTGAGACCTTCGCTGTGTGCTGTCCACAACATTAGGTAAAACAATATTTAGTAACAATTCCGCGCAAAACCTCTGCTAAGATCCAACAACATGTAATTCGTGTGTAATTGCAAGCCCTCCCACAAATTGCAATCAGAGAAGGTAAACAATAGACGAAATATTCAAGTACAGACAGATAAAATAGCCAAGTAAATTACCTTCCAACTTTAAGCATGAACACAACTTAATTTGTAAAAGAAAAGACCACACCAGTTACAAAATGAAAAAACTCGTCAGGGAGCAAATTTGTGGGAGGGCGGGCGGTACACACGAATTACATTTTGTTGCATCTTATCAGAGGTTTTGCTCGGAATTGTTACTAAATATTGTTTTTCCTAATATTATACCTACATAAAAAGTACCCAGAACACCCGGAACAAATATTTGCAGATCCTACAAACATTTGTCCCAATGCGGGAATCGAACCCGCAACCTTCTGCGTCACAGGCGGACCTTCGCCGCGCTACATCGGTCGTCTATCTATGTATCTATTTCTTAACGTTTTAACAAAGCAAGCAAGCTCAGCTTACCTTGTGGTCAGATATTTGTACAAATACTTATTTGTTCCGGGTTTGAGTATTCTCTATGTAAAAAAACAAATATTTATACTTGTACAATGTACTACGCCTATCCGTTATCTACTATGCCGTTCTATTGGTTGTTTAAAATACAACTATAGAATAGAATAGAAGGTTTTAATTTGTGACTTATTGAAATAACTTATAACTAATAAAATTAAACTTAATTAAACACAAAAAGGTCACCAGCTCAGCTTAGTGCTGCTATGGCACAAAGGCCATAGCAGCGCTGGTTGTCAGCGGTGCCCGGTGATAAGTGCAGCGTTACTCGCCACACCAATCTTACAAACATAGCTCATAAATACCTTAACTCTAATTAAATTTAAGTTAAAGATAATAATACAAAATTACTTATTTATACAATAGTTAGTAAATATATTTCTAAATAGATAAATATATACTTAACCTAAACCTATATGAATTGAATGTGTCACAGGGTGCAAGTGTGCTAGTGTGTGTGTGTATATGTGTATGAGGGTGTGTTTGTGCGGGTTGTTTTATCATATCCATCTCCTCTTCTCTCGCCTCGTCTCCGCTTCGGTGGAGTCCGGCCCTAACACAAGCTCCGCTTTATTTGGCGCTAGATATTTCGTCAAAAACAAGCCTATTTGTTCCGACTATGAGTGTTTTCAAAATGTATTAAGTGTAATGAATTAACTGATCGTCTTTAGGTATACTAACTTCTCCCGCAGCTTCCACCGCCGCCAATTTTTTTCCATTTTATCAAACTGTTTTAAATATAAGTTTTCTGAATAAAGCATTGTCTATCTGTCTATTATCTATCTCCTACTAAAATGTCATTCAGTTAGTAGTTAAGCCGTTATCGTGCAAAGGTAACACACAAACAGAATTACTTTCGAATTTATAATACTAGCTGCTCCCAGCGGCTTCGCACGCGCTTTTAAAGTAGCCTTTGTCCCCGGGATACCACTTACCTCCCTGCCAAATGTGATAGTGCCAAATGTGCCAGATGTGTTTAGCCGTTTCGTCGTAAAAAAGTAACAGACAGACAGACAGATATATTATTATAATATAGAAAGTCTTTAATCATAAAGATAATTACAATCAAATTATAGAAATAAATTAGAACTATTTACAATTGAAACAATTGAGCTAACTGCAGACTGTTGCAAACAATCCACAGGTAGGTCAACTGATCCATATCAATACCAGTGGGATAAGTCCCCGCGACGCTGGCTGCATTGCCCCGCTGCTGTATGGCAATGCTGATGATTTGAAGATTTATCACACTAATATTATAAGTGCGAAAGTTTGGATGGATGTATAGATGGATGGATGTTTGTTACCTCTTCACGCCAAAACTACTGAACAGATCGGGCTGAAATTTTGTATACAGATAATTCTAGGCCTGGAATAAAACATAGGCTACTTTTTATCCCATAAATCAGTTCCCATGGGATAGAAATCACCTTTAAGCGTTTCCATAGAAACAACGCGTGCGAAGCCGCGGGCAGAAGCTAGTAATATTAATAAAGGTATTAATATAGATCTGAATGATTGCAGGAAAGCTAATTGCGTGCTTAGTGGCTGGTTTGTTCTTCATACTGACGCCACTCTTACTGATCGCCATTGACCCCATGTTCATCATCGGTAAATACGTAAGTATCAGTGGTCGCCCTCAGGGTAGTGTTTAAGGCCTGCTCCCATCATCATCAGCCTATATTAGTCCACAGCTGGACATAGGCCTCCCCTAATGAGCGCCATAGCGCCCTGACTTCAACTTGCCGCATCATACAGCATCTACCTGCAGTATTTCGCAGGTCGTCACCCCACTTGGCTGGAGGACGTCCTAAACTACGTTTGCCGGGTCGCGGTCTCTACTCAGTAACACGTTTACCCCAGCGGCTGTAGGTTCTTCGAGAAATATGGCCGGACCACTGCCACTTCGGATTGCTAATTAATAAATAAATAATTCTTTGAGCTATGTCGATAACTTTGGTTCTCTGTCGGATGTATTCGTTACGAATCATCATATCTTTCATGAATCCTTCCTTTTGTTTAAGGCCTGTTATTATCAAATTAAAAAGTTTCCTTCTCACTCCTCGCAGGTGGGGTTCAATTCTCGCCGCGGGACAAATATTTGTACGATCTACAAATATTAGTTCCGAGTGTTACCAAAGTCGATGTGGAATGTTTATAAACAAACCACCCATACTGTGGTTTGTTCCGCCCAGACAACCAGACTAGACAACTGGTTTTCTACGTGGAAAAAAATTTCCGCGGAGACAATCAGTTACCTGGGTGGAATTTGATTTCCATCTACACAACTTGGTGACTAGTTTGCCTAAAATTCACTCGGTTGCCTCGTTTTTTAACCCCCTCGCAAAAAGAGAAGGGTGTTATAAGTTTAACGTGTCTGTCTGTGTATCTGTCTGTGGTATCGTAGCTCCCACACGGATGAACCAATTATCGTTAGTTTTTTTTATGTCATAGATAATTTTATCCCGAGTGTTCTTAGCCATGTTTCATGAAAATCTGTCGGGGGGTTTTTAAATTTTGTTCTTGTTTTATACGCCATTTACATTACTTGTCGATTTGAGACCTATTGCTTTTCTCAAATCATCTTAACACGTTCCCTGTGAAGTCCCTATTATGAAGTCGACCCCCTACGTGCAAACGCACTTTTGATGGTGGGATGCTGGCTACCCTAAATGAAAAGTACTCCGGTTTTCTTGTTAATTAATTTTTTGCCTACACGTGTATGCCAAAAAAGTGGATAAGCTCACACGTGTACATGTTTACTGGCCTTTGAACTTGTTAGGGCTCGTGCCCCATATGTGGGACATGCACGTACGGTGAGAACCTCAAAATGCACCACCGGTGGGTCATGCACAGGCAACGTGTTAATTATGTATTGCTTACAATAATTTTATCTGAAACTCAACGCCAAAGTAGTGAGTTTTTGTTTTTAATCAACTATTTTTCGAGTTTGGCTAGTGTATAGAATGCAGTATCAAGTAATTGTACATATAATAACATTACAGAACTTTCGTTTGGAAAACGGCACCATCCTGCACGAGGTGCTGAGCGAGGAGCTGGAGTGCGGCCGGTTCCAGGTGTACCTGTTCAACATCACCAACGCAGAGCGGTTCTCGGCTGGAGAAGACCAGCGTCTGAAGCTGCAGGAGATTGGACCTTTCACCTACCTGTAATTATATGTACCTGATAGCCTATTAACTATTACAAACTTGTCTCTCCCTCCCAATAAGGTTTGCTGGAAGAAAACTCTTTTAAGATTAAGCTTGCCTTTGCCATAACCTCTCTAGTTTTAAGTTTTACATGTGTTTATTTTATTAGTACAATAAAGAATGAAGAAATACATTATACACTTGGAATCAAAAAATTTACTCAGCGCAACTTTTTGAGAGAAACTCCTATTTTCATTGGCACATTATACATAAAGTAGTTAGAAGTGGCTCAAACGACGCCTTAAAAATTATACTTTTAAAATGTTTCAGTTTTACAACGACGCTGAAAAATGGGAAAATTGGTCCAGTACTGCTTGAATTTTTTTTATTGTATCCAAGTGAGGATTGTGTGAAAACTGTGCTTCTGACTCGATATTTTCTCACAAGTTCATTTAATTTTATTCTAAAAAATATATGGTAGTTCGTACGTAGTATCATAAAGATTTAGCCACCAGACTTAAAAAGGTATTTTAGCCCCTTGTGCTCAAATAAATTTTTAGGTCTAGAAGTGAAAAAAAAGCAGCTGTATTTTCTTACCAAAGAAAAATAAATTCACACCAAAGACGTACTTAAGGTAATGTTTTCTAGGATTTAATCTCGAGATAGCACACTATTTTGTGCATATGCATGATTTGTTGACAGTTATATGTATACAATGAAGAACATAACTTTCCCGTTTTTACCCGAAAAATGTAGGTAGACCTTTCTTTTCAAGTAGTTTGTTTATTTGGTGAATTATAGAACAAGCAATAAATGGATACTATGGATCAGTTGCAACAGTCTGCAGTTAGCACAATTGTTTCAATTGTAGTTACTAGTTCTAATTTGTTTCCAGTATTTGGTTGTGATTTTCTTTGTCAATATTTTAATAAAAATGAATATCAACGGTTTCAGAGAATACCGTTTAAATGAAGACCTTGAGTTGAAAGACGGGGTGATGCGGTACACCCCACGACTGCGATCAGTGTTTGTACCAGAAGACTCCATCGGCTACCCTGAAGACATCAATATTACCATGCCTAACATCCCACTGTTGGTAAGAAGCCATTTAATCTCCTCAGACAATTTTTGTTTCTCTTATACCTTCAACTTTGGTAAAGTAGCAAAGAGTGGGTATCTTCTAGACCTTCGAGATTTATCGTCGCCAACCAGGTGAGGTTGTGGTCAGACGAAGGCCTGTCCAATGTTCATAGTAAAAGAAACAATGATGGCCTGTACTATAACGATGATAGGTTTTTTTTTTTAAACGGATTTTGAGATAATATTCCATGTACAGTTGAATAATATGTATCCAATCTCTCCGTCAATTGTGCGGCCCACAATCTTTAAAATGTTTTTGTAGAGAATGAATTTTTTCTGATGGCCGAAGACCCCCTGGAAGACCGAAACTCAGATGGCTCGACGGAGTCCAACAAGATCTAAAGGCAATTGGAGTTACCAGCTGACAGGAAAAAGCCAAAAATAAGATGTAATGGCGAAATTTACTCGACCAGACCAAGATCCACCCGCGGCTGTGGAGTCACGATGATGATGATAGAGAATGAATTTTAGTCCCGAGGAACAAATACTAATATTTGTCTCGAAAAACTCAGAAAACAACGTAAACTTATAAAATCCGAGTCGATAATTAGTTTGTGTAAAAAACATCAAATTATTTGAGATCAAATTAATTACATTACCTACAGCCGAGTGGCCAAAACTATAAACCTGAGGGTAAAGAGTTATTGACCTGCCAAAACTCAACTAAAACGAGTCTTTTCTTCAATTCTCAGAGTGCATTTACCCTGCTGAGTACCTACCCATCGTATCTACGAAGTCTGCTGAGCCTCATCGCGTCCCAGCTGCAATCGAAGGCGATCGTGTCGAAGACTGCGCAAGACTACATCTGGGGATACCCAGACCCAATACTGAGCTTAGCCAATAACCTGGCTCCGGGGCTGATTCATTTCAAAACTACTGGGATTATGGATCGGGTAAGAGCTCTTGATTAAATAAATTGTATAATATAATGCTGGACGATCCACACAGCATCATCTAGCCCCAAGCTAAGCAGAGCTTGTGTTATGGGTACTAGATAACTGATATAGTTAATACAATATAATACTAATATACCTAATACATTAATGATAGTACTCAGTTGAGGTAGTTTTTGACATCGATTAACATAATAGGCTACTCCTTATTCTGAAAGAAAGCATGCGAAACCGTATTACTTAGTTACTTTAGATTATATATTATTTTTATTGATATAGACCAATTGAGCTACCTTAGCTTAGATTGTTTGCAACGGGCTGCAGCTAGCTCATATCGGACAAAAAATTGTCTCAAGGCGGGAATCGAACCGTAGTCAGATTTTTAAGCTCTTCCCTCTTTCTTCTTCTTTCTTATTTTTATTCTTCACTCTGCAATACTCCGTTTTTCAGTTTAAAGACCAAATTTTAATGTCATTCAGAAAAAACAAACTACTGAATTTTATACACAGTTAGGGTCGGTACACATCTGACGGAAAATGCGTCGAGCGTATCATCGTATCATCGCTCGACGCACTAACGCATCATCGGTTAGGTGTGAAAGGATGGATGTTTTATTATACAGGGTGTTTGGTGGAGGGTTAGACAAACTCGGTGGGTGTGTAGGTGGACCTATTTGTGAAATACAAATTGAAGGAAAAGACCCTAACTGTTTACAATTTTTTTTTAATCCTATTTTTTGTATTATTTTAAGATTTTCCGAAATTTTACGTCTCTACCCCTAGAACTTTTTTTGGAACATGTACTCTAGTAAACTTTTTACTTGCTTTTGGTTTCAGATGTATTCTTCGTCTTTTGAAGGCATTATTTATTTGACAAAACGTGTAAATAATTAGTTATAAGCTCTCAAAGTTAAAAATAGTAAAAAAAATAATCAAGAAGGACATCTTTGCATCGTTTTAAAAAAAAACTAACAGCGATCGAGGAGTTCAAATGCTTTTAAAAATTTCTCTAAACATCGTTTATTACAACGGTATACCACATGTAGCCGAAAAGTCTATAAACTTGTCAAAAATTAACACTTAAAGGGAAAACGGAGTAGAAATACAAAAGTAAAAAAAAAGATTTTTATTTTTTAAAATTTACATATTTTGTTCAAAAACCTCTCCCCTATTTCTAATACACGCGCGACACCTACGTCGGATTTCTACTGTAGTAGTACGGAGCGTTATCTCGTCTTTCATCTTTGCAAAAGCTGCGTCAATTCTTTCAATCAATTGTTCCTTTGTTTGTATTTCTTTTTCGTAAACTAGCTCTTTTGCACGTCCCTATATGCTAAAGTCAAGAGGAGTGAGATCTGGGGACCGTGCAGGCCATGAGATGGGGCCAAGCCGTCCAATCCACGTGTCGGGGAACGCGTTGTCTAGGAACTCTCTCACTGTGAGACGATAGTGTGCCGGACACCCATCATTTTGAAATACTATTGGTCGATCTTCATGAAATATCGGCACATTGCTCATCAATTCAGGGAGGTCATTTTGCAAGAATTCCAAGTAATTGTCCCCGTTAAGAGTGTCCGGTAAGTATTAAGGTCCAATGAGATGTCTACCAATCACACCTGCCCAGACGTTGAGAGAAAATCGCGTTTGGTGCGATGTTTGCCTAGTCGCATGTGGATTTTGACCCTTTTGTTCCCAGTGGTGTAGATTGTGTTGGTTGAAAATCCCCTCTCGTGTAAATTTCGACTCGTCCGTCCATAAAATGCTGTTTAATAAGTTTCCGTCCTCAATGTCAGTATTTAGTAAAAAACGACAGAATTGCATGCGTCGCGCATTATCACCTTTCGACTACCAGTGTAGTGGGATCCTCGTTGAACGCTTGGAGTATGGCTTCGTCCGCACCAACATGCTGCTGCGTTGCACTGACTCGTGGTTCTCGAAGAGTTAAGTATCCCGTTTCTCGAAGTCGCCGAAAGGTATTAGAAAATGTGCTGTGGTGTGGCACACGTCTATTGGGATGCAACTCTCTGTACAGTCTCTGTGCTGCACGTGTATTTCCATCACATCGACCGTACGCATAAATAATATCAGCGTATTCTTCAATACTGAATTCCGCCATTGTGACAAAAACAACGATAACAAAACAGAACAACAAAGAGTTTATCAAAACATAACAAATTACAAAATTTCTAAAACCGTAAAAAACCGTAACAAATTACCAAAATAAGAACGAAATTTAACGATTACAAATATTGATTCGAATTCGAAATTCTGATTTCGAAATTCGAATCTTCGAATTAGTTGGTATGATAAAAAAAAGGTTTTCTTAAATTAATTTAGCGTTCCTACCTTTGTATTAGAAATAGGGAAGTGATATTTGAACCAAAATTGTTTTAATACAATGTTTTATTCTTAGCGTGTTTACTCCATTTTCCCTATAAGTGCTAATTTTTGACAAGTTTATAGATTTTTCGGCTACATGTGATATACTGTTATAATAAACGATGTTTAGAGAAATTTTTAAAAGCATTTGAACTCCTCGATCGCTGTTAGTTTTTTTTTTTAAACGGTGCAAAGTTGTCCTTCTTGTTTATTTTTTTTACTTTTTTAACTTTGAGAGCTTATAACTAATTATTTACACGTTTTGTCAAATAAATAATGCCTTCAAAAGACGAAGGATACACCTGATACCAAAAGCAAGTAAAAAGTTTACGAGAAAACATGTTCCAAAAAAAAGTTCTAGGGGTAGAGACGTAAAATTTCGGAAAATCTTAAAAAAATACAAAAAATAGGATTAAAAAAAATTGTAAGCAGTTAGGGTCTTTTCCTTCAATTTGTATTTCACAAATAGGTCCACCTACACACCCACCGAGTTTGTCTAACCCTCCACCAAACACCCTGTATATTTGTTTGTTTTGGCGTTTCGCGACCGATAATACGTGACGCATCTTCCGTCAGATATGTACCGACCCTTACTCTTTGATACACAATTTACAGTCCTTTTCGATTGGAGATCCTCTCTAGATCTAAACGCATCAACGCACGCACATTACACTATTACGCTGCACGTAAATTTAACTTTATTTTGTGTTCGGATGTGTTCTTTGACAGCGATCTCTAAGCTTAAGTATAGATTCATTTCTCACCAAATGTTTAAATACAAAATTAAAAATGTTGTTTTTTGTATTCCAGCTTTACGACAAAAACACTCAGTACCGCCTCGAGCTCGGAGCAACCGATTCTGATAAGTTCAGTGTGAAGAATGTAAAACAATCCAGAACAATCCAAAATGGTGATCAAGAGACCGTTTTTGAAAGGTACGTTCAATGCAAATAGCAAAGACAGTAAATAGACAGCAATTTTAATAAAAACCATGCCTGACCAAAAGTTCTGCTCCGGTACTTCAAGGAGCTGGGCTGGTTAAGGCCTGTCAGGCAGGGGGACAATACACTTCCATGTGAAATGTTAGCGCAGATCTCAGTTCCTTACGGAAATAGAATTAGAATTAGATGCCTAACATTAACCTTTATTTCACCTAGAATTAGATGTCTAACAATCACCTTTATTTCAGTACAGCCAACTTCACAGACACATACGAGGGCATAGCGTACCCCCCTCAGCTGGGTCCAGAGAACCCCATCAACATCTACCGTGTGGGCATATGCAAGAGTTTCGGCATGACAGTCTGCGGTACCACCACGTCTGAGTACGGTCCGCAGGCCCTGGTCTACCGACTGAAAGACGAGCTCTTTAGGGAGAGAACCCTGTGCAACAGTAAAGGGTTCTGCCCTAATGGGCTGATGGACATGGGCCCTTGTTTTCTTGGTACGCCAACCACACTATCACGTACATCTAAGTGATGTTTCAATGTTTGTTACGTATTCACGCCAAAACGGATAGGGCTCAAACTTTGCTTTAATTTAGATATAGACCGGGATTAACAAATAGGATACTTGCTTATGCTTATCCCAAAAGAAGGCATGCAGATGACTCGTAAACTATAGGTACACACGTACATCATTATAATTAAAACATCAACCAATAAAAATTAACGATATTCAATCATTTGTGCGAAATACATTTTCAAGAAGACACTTGTGCGAAAAACTCCATAATCTCCCAATATCTCTGGAACGACTTGTCTTTAGACATTATCGAGAGTTACTGATTTTACCATTTTGTGGTAGGTAGGTAGTCCCTCTTTCATGTGATATATCACACTTCCCCTGACCTCTTCTTTCTTCCGTTATAAAGAACACCCTCAATCAACGAAACAAAGATTAACACATTTAAAACATTTATTTAGCACATAAAAATTACTACACATTATAAGTTATATCTGCGGAGTACGTTCTCCGATGCTACGCCGGCTCACCGTAGCGTTCAAAAGATTTCATTCAACCCGCACCTGCTTTTGTACAACGAACTAAATTTAAGAAAATGAGTAACTTGTATCAAGAACATAAATCTTGTATCGTTTATTAAGTACAATGTTTTCCAGGTCTTCCTTTAGGAATGTCAAAAGGACATTTCCTGGACGGGGATCCAGAGCTGCTGGACAGAATCGAAGGCCTGAAGCCTGACCGGACCATCCACGAGAGTCATTTGACCATAGAGCCGGTAGGTGCCTTGTATATTTTTATTTTAACCCTAAAAAGAGGGGTGTTATAAGTTTGACGAGTGTATCTGAGTGTATATTCACCATGATCAGTGGAGGCAACTGTGATATTTTTTCTCGATTGCCACCAGTGGTGTCGGAGAAGGCGGTGGGAATTGGGAATAGACGGTTTGCCTATGCCATCGAGAGGTAATAGGAGTTACCTCTCTCTTTGTGTCTCTCTCAGTGGATGAACAATTTGTGTTTAGTTTTTAAGTACCTATGTTTGAAGCAAGTTGATGAAGTTGTTCTTATGTTATGAACGGTCATTTAACTCAAATTTAAACCCTGACGTAAAGTTTTTAATATTTAACTTGTATGGTCAGATTATTATCACGCATGTTATCCAAAAAAATTAAGGTCAAACAGTAACAAATCATATTTGTTTGTTTTGTTTGTTTGCAGAAAATCGGCCTAACCTTGGAGACGCACCTTTCTTTGCAAGTGAACATAGTGTTGGGAGACCTGAGTTACGACGCAGAGGCGAAGAGTTTCTCTGACATGGTGCTGCCTATTGCTCATTTCCAGATTGTAAGTCTTTTCAGGTAGAATCAAGCGAGCCTAGACATGCTGGCTTGTAGTCCAATAATAAACGACAAATCCTGTGTCGGCTGTCAAATCCAATAATAAACGACATTTGATTCGGCCAGCTTGTGGAAGAACAATTTTATATATTTTGCTATGTGAACTTTAGAATAAGTCTTGGGTGGAAATGGGCAGAACACTTATATGAACTTATTACACCAGTATACTGTAATCCATAATTACGGACTGTTGTAAAGTTTTGCGGTTTTTAAGGTCCTATAAAAATATGGTAATATTTTTTTCCCTCTAATCGGACAATACTTAATAATTAAAAGAGAGTCAACTAACCTTTTGATAAGAGCAGACAAGTATACTTTAGATAGAACAGCGACTCTATTTAGGAGACGTGGCATGACACAACTATTATAAATGTTTAACTTAGGATGGATAGATGAATGGATGTATGTTTGTTACTTCTTCACGCGAAAACTACTAAACGGGCCAGCTGAAATTGTTATTTGCCTAGATGTTGGTATCATTATCATCATCATCGTTGGCATATAACATCCATGATGGATGCAGTTTATGTAGTGTTAGTTTTTCGGCACTTACGTAGATGACTTGTAAGGCCTGGGAACACCGAATGCAGCCGCAGTATGCAGGTCTATACCGGAAATAGCACAGGCTACATTTAATCCCATAAATAAGTTCCCATGGGATAAAAATAACCTTGAGAAGTTTCCATATAAAAAAAGCGTGCGAAGCCACGGGCAGAAACGTGATGATGATAGAATAAAATCTGATAATTTGACTTCCAGAAACAGCCGAGACTCCCGGAGATCGCGGTCAGGGCTTTACGACTGATGTACATCACCATGCCCAAATTGTTCCTAGCTGTGCAGATCATCCTGCTGTCTGCCGGCAGCCTCTTTCTCTTCTACTGTATGAGACTGGTGTATGTGCTACATTTGAAGAAGACTGCAAAAAGCGTTCCGCTTGAAACAACTTCGAATAATAACTACTTGAAAGCTGAAACTCCACTAATTGGAAAAAGATAGTAAATATTGCAACTAGACACACTAGTCTATTATCACAGATCGTAATTATGTTGTTGTTATTGCATAATGAATTGAATTTATTAATGACAAGCGATGTGTATGCCCAGACCCGCCGACCAGTTGTGATGTTGCAGTGTCTGCGTGCCGTGTGGTACTGGCTTAGAATTTGCACCATCCCAACTCTTCCTGCGGGTGTCGTAAGAAGCGTCTAAGGGATATCCACCGTGGGGCGGGCAGCAGCGCCTCCTGCAGAACAATTATACCACCCCGAACTAAGATCCCTAACCCGCATGCGCGTGGGGATTATGGACAGTACCTATCAGGGGGAGGCTTGCGTCCAGCAGTGGACCAGTATAGGCAGTATAGGCTAAGTCAAAAATACAGAATTTATCCCGTATAAACTCTGTATTTTTGACTTAGGAGTGTATTTTTGATTTGTATGTGCAATCGAGTGTACACTAAATCACAGTGCACATTCGCCAGTAATCATTTACGTGGGTCGTTGGTGAAATCTTCCCCCTTGAAGGTGGGAACTTAGTTAAGATTTTTATGTTCCTCTTATTTTTTTTTTTATTTATTTGTGATACACAGGCAGCTGTTTAGCTGGTACGTGTATATCTGAGTCTTTTTCAATGCACTTAAAATATTTGTCCAGTCTATTTTTGAAAGAGTTCACTGAGGGGGCACTGATCACTGATTCTGGTAACCGGTTCCAAGTTTTCACTATGCGATTCGGCAGTATGTGCTCTCTGGGTTTGCTGGTACTTGGCCCGCGTTGCAGCTTCAGCGAGTGTCCTCTCAGGTTTGTGTTTTTGTTCATGGTGTACAGTGACTTTAATAAATTTGGTATACTATATCTGTTGGTGAGGATTTTGAAGGTTTATAAGGTCTCCGCGCTCTCTACGTTTCTGAAGGGTGGTTAGGTTAACATTGGAGGTTTTGTAAAATAAACATAGATTGTACATAATAAATAAAATATTTTTATATACAATTTATAATTTTATATTAAAAACCCACCTCTATGTCGTATGTCAAGTAATACCTTACTGTGGTCTGTTTTATAGCTATGAAACCATTTTGTCATTTTCTGACGGTAGAAAACAAGCTACCAACACACCACCTGCAATAAACCACACAAAAATGTTAATATTTTTTCAAGTGACCTGACTTAGCCACTTAGGCTCAAAGGTGGCCTAAGTCCAGCTGGCAAACAAAAGCTAATGTTGATGATGATTATTGAATTTACAAAACAGATTGTTAATGTATCGCATTCACGGCCCAGTCTCGGCGGTGCGACCCGCAGGGGCGCGCCGCCGCAACACGAGAGTCGAGAGGCTCGTCTGCGTCTTGGGCCATGAAAGTGTTAAAGGTTGATACTCATTACATAAATGTGAGTCGCCCACAGACATGTTTGAGTAACGCTTCTGCAATAGAAAATCCTTACTCAAGTGTAGAACGATGACTGAGCACGTTTTCATAATACGGGCGACATGAGACGATGACGACTAGTGACGCAGTGAGACAAGGTCCGCCTACGACAGAATGCTTTGGGTTCATTTTCGCGGCGGGCCAAACATTAGTTTTATCTGCAGGCATTTGTTTCTGCAGGTCTGGGTGTATGAGCATCATGTTAAATATCAATTATCTGATACACATAAAACAAGCTTTGCTTACTTTGGGGATGTTGCTGTGATGTTTAGTAAGGTATTCTTTGAGTAGGGAGAAATTAAATAAAGCCAGACTTACACAATACATTGACAGTGATAGCGTAGAAGACGTAGGTACAGCTGGTCGTGATGAAGAGTCCAGTAACACTGGAGCCGACCAGGCCGCTTCCTCGGGCCACCAGGATGGAGAGGCACGCAGCCATGCCACTGGACAGACAATGGTCAGGTTTGGGCCCTATTCGGAAAACTATATGTATAACTATTATATTCGGAATTCGTTTTCGTGCAAAATCAACTCATAAGTCACTTGCATAAAATAACGTTTGTACGAAAACGACTCAGAAACTTCGATTTTCGTTTTTATGTCACGAACCTTAGATTATAATTTATAACCTACATACACGTTAAAAGTTCCGCTTAAAAGAATGTAAGCCCATGAAACTGTGAATGCTACACGGGCGAGGTCGCGGGCACAGGTAGTTGTACATAAATTGCTAGAAACTAAGAAATTTCTGAAGGTGTAGCAAGTCTAGTATTTTTTTAGTCAAATGCAGACAAGATATTTCTATTCGTCTTACCGATACGAAGTGGGGAACAAATCCACGAAGTAAGAAGCCATTACACCATTAAACACAACTCCCATGACGAGGGGAATTAAGCAAACCGGTGACAACCAGGGGGTGACGAAGGGGATGGCAGAACAGCTAGCTGATGACAGTAGCATGATTGACAGCATGCTGATGACGAGGGCCTTGCTATTGGGGATCCACAAGATGCCGATGTTGATGACGATGGAAGCGAGGGCTTGGACCGCGCTTGCCCCGATGGCTACACTGTCTGTTTTGGCGGTGCAGTAAAGCTGGAATAAACAATACCATAAACAAAAAATTACAATTTCTGGAGGCCGAATGCGAAGGTCTCGACCGAGTCTACGCATTTGCTCCCCTTGAAGCCGAGACCCTAAATCCGTAAGGAACCAAGAGACCCCAGTCCGGGTTTAAAAAAAATTATCATAGCATCAGAACAGCTTCGTACTGAGGGAAGGATGCGGGTTCAAGTCCCGTCGAAGTCGAAAATTTTTGCGATATTATTTGATTTCTTAGAAATTAGAACAGCTTCACTGCAAATACTAGTTTTAATTTCTTTCTATTCGTTGTTAGTCATTTTCTTTAGTAATAAATTGTAGAATAACAGAATATTAAAAGTTTTAAAACTCTTTAACTTGGAACTCATCATCAACTAAAACAGCCGAGGTTTTTCCTCGGCTGTTTTAGTTGATGATGAGTTGATTGATCCTAATGATACTTACGCTGTCGACAGCACCGGTTCCGTTCTGCGCATGTTCGACAATCCTGCACACGCCTTCAGAAGAATCTTTGGAAGTTATCTCTGTTATGATTGCGTCGGTTATAGATGGAAACCATGAGAGGAGGATGTCGGTTCTGAAAATAAAAAAGTCGGCTTCTAGAAAACCAAGGTCTGCTTCTAGAAAATCAGGAGGTAGTAGCACTGTCAATTTGAATAGAAAATGGGAGACCATTATTTCCAATTTATAGATTTTTATAAATTATAAAGGTATACTCAAAGCCAAGACGAAATACCTCAGATAGGCAATAATATACTAGAGACTGACGAGTGTAGAGTAGGTAATAAACTGCCTTTACCAGTCCACTGCTGGACGTAGGCCTCTCTTAATATGCACCTTATTCGCTCTTATCATTACGGGGTTTTGCCACCATCCCCATACTGGTTAGTGCGAGTTAGTGGTAGAGTAGAATGTATCTGTTCTGCAGGAGGCGCTGCTGCCCGCCCCGGTGGATTTCCCTTAGTTGTATCTTACGACACCCGCGGGAAGAGTTTGGGTGGTTCAAATTCAAAGCCGGTACCACACGGCTTACTACGGCTCTCGTCTACGAGTGTAGAGTATTGAGCATAGAATAACAATACATACGTGAAATATCCGACCATGGTCAAAAAGTAAAGCTGCACCGTCCTGGAGAGAAGTGGTGCTCTGAACAAAGGCACCGTTTGCTCCCACATGGACCGTAGGAGCGAGGTGCTCCGAGTCTTCGGGTTCCCTTCCTCACTTAAGACCAGCTTTTCTACCTGTTAATTACATATTATTAAAGAATCACTTACTTCGTAAAACAATTATTTTAAGGCTCTTCCTCCCCGAACACTAGCGCCGCCACATATTTTATCTTATTATTACGTCGAAGAAAGGAAATTCCAAAAATTACGTTGGGCAATTTGTCAATCCGCTTTTTTTTAATGCATCTGTAATTTTTGTATTTTGTATACTTTCTGCAGAGTTGCGAAGTTGCTGTTTTTGGCCACCATGGTGGCAAAAAAGAGCAACTACGCATCTCTGCCTACACTATACAAACTAAAAAATTTATAGAGGCATTAAAAAAATGCTTATAATAGTTATCACAAATTGCCCAACGTAATTTTTGGAATTTCCTTTCTTCGACGTAATAATAAGATAAAATATGTGGCGGCGTAAATATGGCGTAATAAAATATGTTCGGGGAGGAAGAGCCTTAACCAATGCTGATGCGCTGCGACAGATACTGACCAGCTCTCGGGTCGCGCCTGGCTTCGACCAGGCGCTCTGATAACTTTTACCCCGGAGAGCGTCGGTGGTCACTTTTGATTTGGTTATTTCTAAAATTTCTTTATGATACTCGTAGACTCTATAAGGATTGCTGTGCTGGTCGTGACTGTAATTGTGCTGTCAGTTATATTTCTACTGATTTATGCCATATTCGTCCCGTGAAAGTTCGGCCCAAATCAAAAAATCTGCTTTCGTCCCACATTGTATGCCGTCCTCGGCCCATAACTTATTTTATTTAAAATAATCTTATTTCGTCCTACTTTTTAGCTCCACGTTCGGCCCAAGTTGTTTTGTATAGGCAAATTATAATCACTATGGTACAGTTGAAGCAATAAGTCTTCACTTGACTTTCATATTTAAATGATATGAACTTGTTTATATCATTGAGTTAGGTAAACTCAATATAAAGCACATTTATTCGCAGCCGGTGACGACCACGGAGAAGCCGAACATGTCCACCGCCATGCTGAGCAGGCTGAGACTCAGCGTCGCCAGCAGGCCGCGGGTGTACCAGCCTACACCTGGAACACGTTCCAAGGCATTGTGGGTGACCGCTGTGGTGTACTGGCGAAGGACTTTCGCCCGACGCATGATCTGCTGGTACTTTTTGGGGGCTAGATAATGCTGTGTTAATTGTTTAGCATTATTTATTTACTAGTTTCAGCCCGCGGCTTCGCACGTGTTGTTTCTATGGAAACGTTTGAAGGTTATTTCTATCCTATGAGAACTGTTTTATGGGATAAAATAGCCTATGTTTGATTCCAGGCTTAGAGCTACATCTATGCAAAATTTCATTGGTTCAGTGGTTATGGTGTGAAGAGATAATAAACATCCATCCATCCAAACATCCAAAATTTCGCATCTATTACATTAATGAGGTAATTAGATGGCTTTGAACAATCATGACAACTATAGAGGCGCAGTGGGTGAAGTTGCCTGTGATGCAGGAGATTGCGAGTTCGATTCCCACCTCGGGACAAATATTTATAAATAGTAATAGATCGTATTGTAGATATTTAATCTCACTTTAATCCGATCTTTTATCCTGATCTGCAGATATTTAATCTGGGTGTACAAGGTGTTTCCAAGCAAAATAAAAAAAAAATATATCTATGTACATAATTATCTAGTACCCATAATACAAGTCTGCTTACATTAGGCCTAAATGATGCTGTCTGGCAATGTCATCTTTTAATTAAATTTACTAGGTACTTCTCATTTATTTCTATTTTATAATTGTATTTTTCTTATCAATAAAAAAGCTGCCAAAAGTTCTGAAGGTATCGTGCTCATTTGCCTGAAAGAAGTTCTGAACATGGTTTCAGGTCATTTTTGTATCCCAGAAAAATCTCCTGGTAAATTCTTATCCGAATCATAAAAAAAAAATTGCAAAAAAAAACAAACAAACAAACAGGCGAATTGAAAACCTCATCCTTTTTTGTCGATTAGTTAAGTATAGCAAAACAATAAGGAAATAGTTTCGAGTACCGTCACATGTTTAAATTATAGATCCACATTACCAGCCACATCTATCGCCTCATCGTAACTGTGCATTCTCGCCTGTCGAGGTGTATCCTTATCTTCGTGCACTTCTTTAAGTTCTCCCGATTTCTCACTTTCATCATTTTCCACCATCACTTTATTTTCAGTTATTTAAATCCGTTATTATTTCTAGAATTACTTGGATGAAAATTAATGATAATTGTATGTTCGAATTTTAAGCTGTGTACGTAATCACTACATTCACAGACACTTGGCAGGGAAATGGTCACGAAGGTTTTTCTTCGACTGGTAAAATACTAGTGATGTAGATGTAACCTGTGCATCATGGTTTTATCGATATGGCCAAGTTTGCGATAGGTATGTTCATCGCAAATTTATAATCGGAAATTATACGAGATTTATTAAGTAAAAGTCTTCATTATAGAACTATAAGTTATTAAGAAATCAAATAATATCGCAAAAATTTTCGACTTCGACGGGACTTGAACCCGCGTCACCCGCGTCCTCCCCTCAGTACGGGGATGTGATAAAAAAAATTTTTGCGATATTATTTGATTTCTTAGAAATTACCCTTAGTGTGGGGTTACGCACTATAATAACAAAAAACCTTAGAATTAAGCTACGCGACACCTCTCGTCAAAACGAACTAAATGTAACTTTAGTCTTTGAACAGGATTGGATAAACTTCAATGTTTCCCCTGTAGGTGGAGCTAATGGCGCTAGAGACCGTAGGAAGTCGCAGAGATTTTCGACTACCACGTCACTTGACTTCGTGGTGTAGTTGGTTATCACATCCCCGTACTGAGGGGAGGACGCGGGTGACGCGGGTTCAAGTCCCGTCGAAGTCGAAAATTTTTGCGATATTATTTGATTTCTTAGAAATTACCCTTAGTGTGGGGTTACGCACTATAATAACAAAAAACCTTATAAGTTATTAAGTACTAATTATCAGTCTTTTACTTATTTTTATTAGGTAGTTCTCTTTAATGATCAAATGAATAGAGTAGGTTTTCCATTAACTAGAACATGTTTCCTTTGAGGATGGTCTAGTATCGTGATCGAAATCAATTTCTAAGTTGGTATTTTCTACTGTCGTCGGTGTAGTAGTTAATTTGAATATTGCTATCTATTTTTGACAATTGTTTGACAAATCGTTGGTAGGTTAATTAACCTACTAACGATTTGTCAAACAATTTCACATACAAGCTTACACTTTCACATACAATCATACAAACTTTCACATACAAGCTTACACTTTCACATACAAGCTTACCTTGTTTACAGGGATGTTTGATTCATAGCTTGTATGTGAAAGTTAATTCAGAGATTTGTTATTAATATTCATGAATAATACTATCGATATTGAGTATTTACATCTTCCGTTAGTGACAACACTAAAGTCTACGCAGAAAGAGATTGGTTTAGATTCCAAGCGCCCATTCATAAATGCAGAGCAATCATAGAATGCTGCTGCGGTTACGCTTTACACCGGGAGAGACAAGGCAGCCCGTTACGTTATCAAAAACTTCCTCCGTTTCGGCCTAAGATCGAGCAGCCGTTCAGGTTTCGGCATTTTCCAAACCCATACTAGGTTCTAAAGCTTGTCGCATACCTGAAAAGCACCACTACAGCCCAGCACAAAAATGTGCATTCAAAAATGGACTTAGGTAGTTCGTAACATATTAAATGAATTTAATATTGACGGCATCAGATGACAAACAGCTCGCGGACCACTCGTTTGAAGCTTGCTTGTGTCTTAATTTTGTCACTGTAAAATTTATCTAAAGACGAGTTTAAGCCGACATAATTGAATGCAAGTTTTTGAGCTGTATGGTAGCTGTATTGGATTAATGAACGCAGGCGCAGCTATTAAATAAGACAAGAAAGAATGACCAATAATTATACCTTGTGAAATAAGGATAAAACTATTAAGGAGAGATAATATTTCCAAAGACAGTCTGTAACTAGCAAACACAAATCGTAAAGAAATTAAAATTAATTGCAGGAAAAGATGTAAGTATCACAAACATTAAAATTCCAACTATAATACAGACAGTATAATAGTTGGAATTTTATAGGTTAAATTAAATATTGTTGATACGGTCAATAGAGTAATACAAATACTTAGGTGCTAAAATAACGTTACATCTAAATTAATTACTATGCCATTAATGAATATCATTTTCACTTTTTCACTAGATGCGAAAAGCTAGTTTTGTTTTACTATTCAATAATAAAACGTCAAGTGCGAGTCGGACTCGCGCACTAAGGGTTCCGTTTAATTGTAAGACCTTGTCTCTTGCCAAATATCATGTTCCTCGGTCAGCGGGAAGTATACCCTGTTTAATTTGGCCCAGGGAGAGAACCAAACTTTTTTTTGAGCAAACAATAAATTTACAGTTTTCGGATTTTTCCCGTTATTTGTTCATAATTCATAATTATTTATTGCACAAAATTGGTACAAGTAGAACATTTACCAGGAAAAATAATGGCAAAGGCGAGCTTAACCCTATAAAGAGTTCTCTTCCAGTAAACCTTATTGGGAGAGAAAGACAAATTTGTAAAAGTGGGTACATGTGAAAGTGGGTAAGTATTTGTGCTATTAGACCTTGCTTGTTGCCAAATTTTATGATTGACGTCGTGAATGAAATGAACGAAAGTCTCGGTTTCAGGTCTGGCCAAAATGACGTTTTTGTCAGTATGTCCGTACTCCTCTACAGGTCGTATTTTACAACCGATCGGTATGAAACTTTGTGTACAGATTCTATGATTTTATAGAATTTTATTTTCGTCGGGATTTTTTGATTAAAGGCGTACTTCTTCCACAATAAGGCAAAAAGGCGGATGTGGAATATTTCCGCTTTAAGAGATCTGATTTTGATGATTGTACTTTTAATTGAAAGGTAATAACTTTATACTGTTCTTATAAAAATTTGGTAAAGATCTGATGAGGATTTTCGGCATGACGAGCAGAATAGCTTCGCAAAATGCAGTAATATGCAAGAGAGCATTTACAGTACAGCGCCACCTATTAGAACATCTTTGTAACACTTCGAGAATTATATGAAATAGCGCGGCCGCATACACCGTCGTCGTCGGTTAAATAATAAAATAACAAAAACTTTGGGCTGATGGATCAACGCCATCTATTGATACTAGGTACCTACAGAATTTCGAGCTTTGCTGAGGAACGTAACTTAGGTACTTTGTATGGACAATTGGTCTAATGGTTGATGTGTTTGTGCAACATTTCGTTCAAAAATTCCGACAACAATCGTATCGCAAGTGAAGTGATCTGTAATACCTACCTACCTTTCCAAGTGCACCTTACCTACCTCACCTACCCTACCCACAAACAAGATTGAATCCGTTCAGGAGAAACAGACGCCTATTCTTGCACGGTGGGCATTATTTTAAAAGTAGGTACCTAAGGAAATTTCATTAGTTTTGAGCTAGGTATATAATTATACCTACTAAACAATTACCCTTACCTACTTACCTACCACCTAAGGTTGGTAAGTTGCCCAATGCACGCCACACTAGCGTAAACCAATATTTAGGTAGGTACCTACCTACCCATAGGATTTTTCTTACAACGCGTCCAAAAGTAAGAGGCACCGATAATTACACAGATATTAGGTGTACCTATAATACTTATGACAAGTTTAGCGCCATTAGAGGAAGGCTGGCGCCTACCTATGCTGGTGCTTATTCTGATAAGAGGGCACTTTTGCTCCGTGATAAGATGCTTTCACACTGGCATGGCGATTTGCAAGGAGTCACCGCCTAAAAACATGGTAGGTACATATACCTAAGTACCTAAATATCCCGTTTTATATAACTTTAGTACTTAATAATAATATAAGTTACTAATATGTTGAAAAAAAGTTAGTGCTTGCGAGGTCTACTGTTCGTAGAACTGCTAGAACATCATTGAACTACTAGAACATGTACAAGAACTTTTGAAAAGGTGTTAGTTTTACAAACTTCTCAAAGTATATTTTTCCTGTAAAATAATAGATCCATATCCACAAACGCTATATAGGTAGGTACCTAGGTACATTTCAGATGGGTCGCTATGCAATCTTCGGAAATGGGGGGTGGGGGGGGGGGGGTTCTCATTATATAGGTACCTACCTAGGTACCAAAATATCCCGTTTTAAATAAAATTACTTCAGTACATTAAGTATTAAGTAAATTAATTGTTGAAAAAAGTTAGTGTTCGCGACGTCTACTGTTCGTAGAACTACTAGTTATAGGTCAACGGGAAGTAGGTAACCTATAGGTTTTGTATGCATGTGATTCCCTTGGAAATTTCAAAATATTCGGACATAAACGGCTGTAACTTGATTGCGTTGACCTAGAAGTTTTATTTATATCAAGGCTATTGAAGGTTACGGAGTTGAGTATATGATGTTAATTTCAACTCGATACCTCCACGCGTTCCTGAGAAAAGGAGGTTGACAGACGTACAGACAGACAGACGGACAACAAAGTGATCCTCTAAGGGTTTCTTTTTTCCTTTCCAGTTATGGAACCCTAAAAAACCGAAATAAGTCACCATTTATCGACTACTTATGCATCTATGTAACGAGCATGTAGTGTAGAGTTATTGGTAATGTAATGACTGTATGAAGTCGGTCAAGTTATAGGTAAAATTATAATTGACTGTGTTTTGAGGAGGTTCTATGCTTGGCTGTATGTTTTTTTTATGTAGACCGATTTTGAAAATTCTTTCGATATTATACAAATGGTGATCCCGAGGTGGTTCCATAATTTTTTTTTATTCCCGAGACTAGTTTTTGTCCCGCAAAAATTCAAAGTAAAAAGTCATTCGCCCCGTGACCACGGTCGCTGTAACGCGGTAGAAACGTAAGGGAAATAATAACAAAAGCTACGCGATAAATACTCGATAAAATCATTAATTAACCTTGAAGTAGTGTCAAGGGATTTGAAGTCAGATTTTAGTTTTTTTTTTAATAATTTATGTTTACTTTAGTAAAAATCTTAGATTAAGATACTCGCACTCCACATATCTGCCTTTCACATAACATAGATAATAGACATTTCAACAGTGTTGAATTTTCATTATCATTTTCATCTCTACCTATAGGTACCCATCTAACTATCTATTCTCCGTTGGTTCCAAGTGGACCAGTATCTCGTGAGATAAGTGACCTCATCCTCAAATACCGATCTAAGTTCAGTTTGAATCACGTGTGGCTGGTAAACAGACCGGTTTACAAATTGATACTACTCAAAGAAAAATCTCAAACAATAATTATTATAACTCATTTCAATTATCTTAAACTTCGCGTTTATCATTAAATGTGCTTGGAAATGATGTAGGAGTGATTAAAAAAACTATGAACTCTGTAGAAACTGTTATAAGTATAACTTAAGAAAGAAGTATACCAATACCAAAGTAATTGAAAACTATAAGTCTACCTTAATGCGGGGCATTTCATGCAGCGCCATCTAGTCTCGAACTCAACAACTATAGACCTATCTACCCAACTCATAACATCGGATGTAATGTTTTGAATGTAAAAACAATTGATCCAAACTATACTCAACTGCTCTAAATTTTGTAATATATTTATCGAACCATAAAAAGATCAGTTATGTACACAAAAGTAAGATAAAATGGCTATGGAAAACGCTAGTTTTGAAAATAATTTCGAAAATATAGAGTTGGACGATGTAGAAAACAGAAGAAAGTCCAAACACGAAGACAAAAAAGCGGAAAATGAATTCTACAGCTATGAAGAAGCTCTGGATTTGGCTGGTAATTATGATTTTATTCATCATTTTGAATTTAGAGTAGAGCTGAGAGTACCTATGTGGATATGCTAATTCGTTAGGAAATGTTGCCTAAGAACCATGCATATCGCGGCTATCATTTTTCTTCTGGACACAAGAAATGAACAACAAAGTAAACGCATCCTATGTCAGAGACTTACGATTTATACTTAGACTTACTATGTAACGATTTTGCAGCATATTGGTGAACCATTATATTGTTTGGTTTATACCAGAACGCGCGAAGGATGCTAAAAAAATCGAAATGGAGAATCTGTTGTTTGAAATCTCCTCCCTGCTGCGAGACAATAGTGAGGATTATTTGTTTAAACTCGATATCTTTGCGCTCTGAATCCATTCGATTTGTATTGATGTGCGCTCAGCTATAAATATATATTTCCAGGTCATGGCAGATACAACCAGGGTCTTCTCTTCGCCTGCTTCATGGTGATCGTGGCTATGGGGATAGATATATTCGGCCTGGGCATCATTGTGACTGCTGCCACCTGCGACCTTGGCATGACGCTTAGCCAGATTGGAGTGCTCTCGTCCATGCCGTTTGCAGGTATGGGTAATTCATGTTGGGCAGTTTAAAGGGAAAGAATACAGAGGTTAATAATGCCTAGATTAATAGTAGCTGAGTGTAAGACTACTAGGTTTTGCGTGCTAGAGTAAACTTTGACTGGGTGGCCAAGATTGGGCTATACACTTCATGACTTTATCGTCAAAGTGGCATGGCGTACTCGGAGGTGAAAAAAATAGGACAGAGCAGTCTTACAGATGGTACAGGAGGTCTTTAGCCAGCAGTAATCTGATTCCAGGTTAATAATGGTGATAATCAAAATTAGCCTATTTGTCAGGATCAGCTTAAAAGGCCGAGAAAACTTGACGAAAAAATCCTGTTTTGGCCATTTTTGTTGATTCCAGGAATAATAGTGATGTCGTACCCATGGGGCTACCTGTCGGACACCCGCGGCCGCAAGCTGGTGCTGATGTGTGCCATGGTCGGTGCCTTCCTCAGCGCGGCCTGCAGCAGCCTGGCGCCCTCCTGGCAGTTGCTGGCAGTGCTCAGGTTCATCAGCTCTGCCATGTGAGTGGCTGTAAGGTCCTAGTTGTTCTTTTGTATATCAGTACAGATGGAGACCGTTGGTCACAGCAACTCACAAATAAGACCTCAAAATTTTTAATACTTTCATCGTGACCATTAGAAGATTTTTTTGAATTAAATTTACAGATGCGGAATTTGGAGATGAGTTATCAAAGACATGTTTGCTATCTTGATCTCAAGTATCAATATCTCTCTCTAATGTTTGATTTGTCGCGTGTGTCTTTATCCGTTTTGTCAATCAATTCAAGATTTATCAAGATTAGGTTTGTCGCAGATTTGTACCACACCACTGTCGCACAGCACAAAATGTGCATTGAAAAATGGCTTTAACTCGTAATTTTTAGATGCGTTTTATGTCGACTGTTGATCTGAAAACAAACCGCTTAGCTCGCGGGCCACTCGCTTGAAGCTAGCGGTAAGCCATTTATTTTGTCACTGTAAAATGTACCTATTTAAAATAACGAGTGTATGCCAATATTCGAATGCTTATTTTTGTGCTGTGCGGTAGTGGTGCCGGATGTACCTATGTGCTATGTCCTCAACATTTGAAAATCTGATACCTACTAAAATATTGCTGTAATCTTATGATCTTAGCCATGTACGTTTTGACGAGGTTATAGCACAGATATTATAATAATACTAGTAAAGTAAAAATTGAGTTTTAATCAGATTTACTTAGTTCCTGGGTGACTAGTATAAGTTTGCAGATTACTAAAACGGAGTATTTCCTAACTACCGGTGACTTATTAATATTGTACGGCCAAAATGCAACGTAGCACTCAAAATCATTCGAAAACGATTATCGAGTTCGTATGAAATTATTGGATCACTATCATATTATGAAAAGCATATATTATGAAAGCGTATATTATGAAAACTTTTATAATTTTCGTAAACCATGCAAAACTCATCTTACGGCCTCAGATAAATACCTATCATACCTGCCAACTAGCGAAAATAATATCATTACCATAGTCTGAATCTTTTAAAAACTTTTTTTTGGCTGTTAGGGGAGAGCTAAAAACACTTGTTGCCACACAAAATGTTGTACCGATACCGACCTCACGTAGAGCGGGGAAAAGGGCACCAGTACCAGAAGACCTGCTAAAACGTATTATCCTTGTCCAGGTCCAGTGCAGCAGAAAGCGCGACGTACGCCCTCCTGGGAGAGTGCTGCACCAGCCGTGTGCGCGCCCGGTACATGCTTCTGATGACCAGCGCGCTGATGCTCACACCTACTTTGTACTACGGTAGGGCCCTGGATGGTTTAAACATTTTATACATACTACACCTGCTCAGAAAGTTGCTTATGTATTCCTTTTCCAAACATAAGGTAGAAAGTACGTTATTGCAGACGTATTAAAATGCGAGACGGAAAACTCTATGGAATTTAATTTCTCACGCGTTTAGCGGGAAAATAAATGTATGGAAATCCAATTTTAACGTGTCATTTTTTAAATTTTCTGAAATATCAGCATTTGTTTTTTTCAAAATAGGTCAAATGACAAATAAAAATTACTCCGAATCCGCCATATACATCATAACCTCTTCCGTATTCGGAACAATAAAAGAACCATGTGAAAATCGCACGTGCGCGTATTTATTGCTACATTTGAGTTTACAATTTCAATTTACTCAAGTGATTTTGAAGATTTGAAAGCAATGATTTTCCTCGGAGGTGTAGTACATATATGGCACACTTGATAGGAATTGGGCACTTTCTCGCCTGGATGTTCAATGTACTATTGCTGTGCCTGTCATTCGCAGATACCTCCAATCATCACCATCTCGTATCAACCCACAAACGTTCAGTGCTGCACATAGGCCTTCCCCATACGAAGCCACACATACCTCCGCTAGGTATGTGTGGGTATCCTGAGCCGCCTCCATGGATCGGTAGCTCAATCTCTTCTGGAGATTCCTAGCACCCCCTGTCCCGCCGCTACCATGGCCGCTACCGTGACCGGATAAATCGTAGCCTGTTACTCAGTGAGAATATCAGTGTTACATTGATTTTATCAGGTGACATACAAACTCTCGTTTCAAAATCGGACCTAAAGGTACTTCCGGAGAGACCTACAATTATAAACACACAATCATAACCGTATCTTAGCAATACCTACATAATAATGTTACTAACAATGGCATTCAGACACAAGCAATAAATATCCAGCGAACCGAAGTCTTAAAGTCAGAAATCAAGGTAAGCACTTGATGAGAAAGTGAGCGTAGTTGTTAGCTTTACGCTGGATTTCCATTTCAGTGGCTGGCTTCCTCATCATGAAGCTTGACTTCTCCATCCCGTTCGTGGGCATAGTCCTACGGCCCTGGCGGCTGCTGACACTCATTATGGCCCTACCTCTTGGAGTCGGGGCCATCATGCTGCATTTCTACCACGAGAGCCCCAAGTTTCTGGTCAATATGGGCAGGAATGAGGAGGCTATCGAGGTCCTGAGGAAGATTCATGGTGGGAATGGGAATGATGAGGCATTTCGGGTAAGGCATAATTTGGACACGGACTCGTGGAATTCAGAGAGAGAGATTAAGGGAAGGATGCAGGTTCAAGTCCCGTCTAAGTCGAAAATTTTGGATATTATTTGATTTTGTGGGATTCTGTACCTAGGTACCTACTAAACATATATCTTCTAACAACAAAAGTGAAGAAAAAGATAAGAAAATATTTTATTATAAATGTGTTAGAATCTTAAAGATCTTCAATCGAATTATGGTAGGTTATTTATAACAATAGCGACATTGTTTTTGATTAAAGACCTAATTAAGAAACAAAAGACGGTCCAGATGAATTTGCTAACCTTCACTTATTTATAACATGGCTTGAAGTGGTTGGAAATACTTACATTATATGCCTCTACTTACAATTTTGTATCAAAAATCCTGCAAAGCCTAGAGTCCTATTATTATGAATTGTTTATTAATTACTCACATTATTTACATTTTTAATGTTAACTGTCACAATTGAATTTATACTACACCTGCTCGGAAAGTTGCCTATTCCTTTTCCATTTATACAATAGAAAGTATGTCTTTGCAGGCCTATAGGAAACCGGGAGGAAAAACTCTATGGAATTTCATTTCTCACGTGTTTTAGCGGGAGGAAAAAGTGTATGGAAATCCATTTCTAATGTGTTATTTTTTTTTAATTTCCTAAGAGATCGGCCGGTAGCTATGGTTATTTTCGTTCGGTCAAACGAAAAAAAGTTTTTACTCCAAGTACATTAGGCCTCCTCCGATTTCCGAACAATATTGAAAAAAGAACCCAAAGGCTGGCGCGGTCAATGAGGTTTTACCAACATCATTGGACGCGATTTCAATTAATTCTGCTTTTTATTTTCCTCGAAGGTGTAGTATAAAGCACTATTTATCACTCGGCAGAAAGTGCGATTCCTACCTCGTGTGTTTTAAGGACCAAAACGACACACTCGGTAGGAATTGATCACTTTCTCGCCTTGGTGTAAAATGCACTATTCGATACAGTACTCACTTTAAATTGCCCTACCAGGGTGCATGTTACATAACGTTTTAGGTGTAGCTGTTTGTTCACCTACACTATAACTAAGCTATGTACATATATTATCTACCTACACTACATGTAGCAAAAATATATTAAATATGAAATATTAAAACAAATCTTTAAAAATAGGTAATCAAACATGACTGCACAGTTCTGAAGTACTAATAAACCTATACAATAAGTACTAGTTAGGTTTATCTTTGAGATTATGACAGGTGCATTTTATTTGAAACACTGATATAAAACTGTAATCTTTGACTGTTGATTAAGGTGCTTAGCCAACAAAAGGATTAAGATGGCTTTTAAAAATAATCAAGTAAGTACTTACTTATTTTTTTTCCATAGTACAAAAATGATATCCGTACACTTAGAAATGGAAAAGTCATAATCTTAAAAGTATAGATAACAGGAACAATATTTTCAGTATTGTTATGTTTATGTTTGAATGCTATAATTTGATTGACTCTACATTGATTTTTACATGTTATACTACACACATGAATTAAATATTTACAACCTAATTATCTAAACTGTAATACAACTAACACTCGAACAAATTTTTAAAAAAATATCGCCAAAATGCACCAAAAATCAGAGTATCTAGAATGCTGGCAGCATTGCCACGTGCAACAACAAAGATAATTTGTTGACCGACACAAAAGCCAGCATTCCAATTACCTGAGGCCTTAGGACGAGTCTTGCATTGTTTACGAAAACTATAAAAATTTTTGTTTCCTTCCATAATATTTGGCGCCTTGCAGAAGCGCCGGATACGCAGAGGAACTACATTAAATTATTTTATAGAATGACAGTGTTCCTATAGTTTTATTCAAACTCTACTATAGTTTTCTAATGAGTTTGAGTGACGATTTTTGTTAGGTCCCAAATGGGCCAGTAGCTTGTGGGGACCAAACAGGAACAAGTCCTATTTTTGGAAGTCGACATCATGCCACTCCATAATTATTTTCTCTTTCAAAGAGGTTTTGTAGGTGCATAAAATATACTCTGATTTGGTAAAGATAATTAATTATCAAGGTGATTTAAATCTACTAAATAGTGTACTTAATGCACCCGGGTGAATTACCCCAGGTGAATTAAGTACACCGATCCGATTTGTCAGTACAACCAGACAAGTCAGCGATAGTTAACAAAAACTTTTTCCGATTTGGTACTGTGCAAGGTCTCACTAGCTACTCTGTGGACTTTATATGAAGGTTGGTTACCCCCAGGTGAAGCAGATATACTTGGAAGAAGGCAGTAAGGAGGAAGTAGGGGTGTTCTCGCTGCGCTCCCTGTGGACCCAGATCGCTCCGCTCTTCAAACCGCCTCTGCTGGGACGGACCCTACTGCTGTATTACCTGACCTTCGTTATTTACATCGCGTATGTTCCTTTCTACCCCAACTTTCTACCTTAAGAAACGCCCATCGGAATTTTTGGTATTATAGTGGGTAAGGCCACTCTGGGTTTTTTCTAAGAAATCAAATAATTTCCCAAAAAATTTCGACTTCGACGGGACTTGAACCCGCATCCTTCATGCATGAACTACACCACGAGGTCAAGTGACGTAGGAGTCGAAAATCTTTACGACTTTCTACGGAATCTAGCGCCGTTAACTCCACCTACAGGGGAAACATTGAAGTTTATCCAATCCTGTTCAAGTCCCGTCGAAGTCGAAAATATTTGCGATATTATTTGACTCTCTAGAAGTCTAGAAAGATATTTAGACTTCCAGAGGGGCGTTTAGGTTAGCCTCGAGACGTGTATGAAATGCAGGTATTTTTTCGTAGGCAAGTAGTATACCTATTACCTGCCACTGCTTACTTTGGGGTGCAAACGATCAGTAGATTATTATTTATTCATGGGTGTCGTCAAAACTAATAAAATATTCAATCACTGATCGTGATCAGCCACAACCATCGATTTAAGTACCTAACTGTTTTCTACTGGAATAACTTTTCATATGAAAAATGAAAGCGATCAAATACGAATAGTTTTATGCGATCACGATGGAATTTTGTCCGTCAATTGTGGTTTATAATGATCATTTGACTATTGTACAGAGAAGAGCTTAGCATTTGTTGCCTTTCAATTGAGTTTTATTTTGTTCTTTCTTGTTTCCAGTAACAACAGCTTCGCGATAATCCTGCCAACCATCCTCAACCTCTTCTTCTCATCGTACGCCTCCAGCGGCGCCGGCGCAGGCTTCTGCGATCTCCTCTTGAGCACCAATGAGACAGAAGCTGTAGTAGAGGTTTGTACTATTTTCATTTGCATATAATCTCTAGCGTTGAATTGACACCCATCATTAATGTGATTATAGTACTTGCGTTTCAGTTCGGTGGTAATGTTTTTTCTCGTAGTGCACCTGTGCTTGCGTACTCACTTGTGCACTATAAATGTCCTGCGCACATGGCTAAGCTCCGCGGAGATAAGCCGCCGTAGTCAGAAATATGGCCAAATCTACCTTCACCTGGTAGTTCAAAATTAGATATTTTCTGTAATAGGGTAGTGTCCTGCCAGGGTAAAAAAAAAAATTTAATGCTTCAGTTAGATTATCAGAATATATTGGACACATATTTTATCTTATGTCAATCAACCAAAAAATGTCAAAATAAAGAGCGTCAAAGTTTGGGAGTGGAGGCTAGTGACGTCACAAAGAACTTTAACTGGCAAATCTTCATAATTTTTTGTTTCAACGACAAAAAAATATACATGTCCAATATCTTCTGTTTATGTAACTGACGCACGCACTTAGATTTTTTTGAACACAAGCCTTTAATCTACGGTTCCTTTCAGGTGACGGAATGCAAAAACACAATCAACGACAACACCATCTGGGCTGGATGTGCTCACGGAATGTCGTTCTTCCTGCTCAATGCACTCATTTCTCAGTGCGCTGGAAAGAGAAAGGTATAATAGAATGTGTATTTTTGAACCTTGATCAAACGAGATGTTGAAAAACAGAAAAAAAAATACATGTTAGCTATCTCAACAATCAAGCCGATTTTAAAATAAAACGTCAAGTGCCAGTCGGACTCGTGCACTAAGGGTTCCGTAAGACCCTGTGTCTTGAAGAATCCTCATAATTTCAGGTCCACGGGAAGTAGGTATACCCTGTAGGATTTGGTCCATGGCGAGAATCAAAAATATTTTTATTGAGAATAAACTACAAAGTTACTGTTTTCGGATTTTTTCCTGTACTTGTGCTATAAGACCTTGCTTCTTGCCAAATATCATGATTCTAGGTCAACGGGAATTTCCCTATAGGTTTTGGTCCATGGCGAGAATGAAAAGTATTTTTTTTATAGATTAAACTATAAATTTACGGTTTTCATATTTTTTCCTTTACTTGTGCTGTTAGACCTTGCTTCTTCTGTTTTGTGTGCATATGATTCCCTTGTAAATTTCAAAATATTCGGACATAAACGGCTGTAACTTTTGATTAGAACTGCGTAGACCTTGAAGTTTTATTTATATCACGGCTTCAAGAGGTTACGGACTTGAGTATTTGATGTTAATTTCAACTCGATGTCTCCACGCGTTCCTGAGAAAAGGGGGTTGACAGACAGAGAGACAGACAGACGGACAACAAAGTGATTCAATACAGTTTCCTTTTTTCCTTTTGAGGAACGGAACCCTAAAAAAGAAACGGAAGATAAAGAGTAGCCTTTCTCGGAGTAACGCCTACAAAATTCTGCATTTTGAAAAATTATCGTACTTATTAATTACATGACATTCAGTTATCTAGTACCTACTCATAACACAGCTCTGCTTTGTTTAGGGCTTGTTGGTGCTGTGCCCAGTATATTTATTTATGTCTCCAGATCCTGACCATCACCATCCTGGTGGTGGCGGCGGCCGCTGCCCTGGGTATCGACAACACTGGAGAACCGCTCTCTGGGCTGATCCTTTTCTACGTGTTTCTTACCACCGCTATGGTCTTTGGAGTCGTCTCCTCGTATTTTGTGGACTTGTACCCGACTTCGTATAGGTGAGTTGATCAGCTTTTTATGTGCTTGTTAAGTGTTTACGGAATGTAACTGCCGATTTCCCAAGGAGTGGTTGTAGATAGTAGATACATAGATATTAAGCTGTTAGATATTTGCACACCTATAGAGATGACCATTCAACTTCAAGCAGAATATAAATGCTTGCCAGATCGTTAAAGTATCGGAAATAAAAAAAAATGATAATCAGACCTGTCTTTCTGATACTACCCCTACAAACAAGCTCATAAACTTACAAACATCAGTCAGTCCTTATTATGTTAGTTAAGATACCCTCCAAATATAAAAGTAATTGCAAAGTTTTTCATGTCTACGCGAAAAAATTGTATGTATGATATGAGCGAAGCCGCGGACACAGGCTACTGACTGATAATATACCGAACTATTACTGCTGAAAATTAGGAAAAAAATAAGCTTGTATGTATGTTCAATAACTTTGCCAGCTAAGTTTATGAACTGGGAGGACAAGGTGGCCTTTTGTACCATGTTTTCTACAACGGTCAACAAATCCCCTGTTGCAGAGGCATGATAGCCTGCCTCGGCATGATGGTGGCTCGTCTGAGCGCATTCCTAGGCACCAACGTGGTCGGAGCCGCCATGACGACCAGCTGTGGAGCCGCCTTCTACGGCGCGGCGGGACTAGTGCTCAGTAAGTCACACAGTAGTACTAGCACCAACGTGGTCGGAGCCGCCATGAAGACCAGCTGTGGAGCGGCCTTCTACGGCGCGGCGGGACTCGTGCTCAGTAAGTCACACAGTAGTACTAGCATCAACGTGGTCGGAGCCGCCATCAAGACCAGCTGTGGAGCGGCCTTCTACGGCGCGGCGGGACTCGTGCTCAGTAAGTCACACAATAGGACTAGCACCAACGTGGTCGGAGCCGCTATGAAGACCAGCTGTGGAGCGGCCTTCTACGGCGCGGCGGGACTCGTGCTCAGTAAGTCACACAATAGGACTAGCACCAACGTGGTCGGAGCCGCCATGAAGACCAGCTGTGGAGCGGCCTTTTACGGCGCGGCGGGACTCGTGCTCAGTAAGTCACACAGTAGTACTAGCATCAACGTGGTCGGAGCCGCCATCAAGACCAGCTGTGGAGCGGCCTTCTACGGCGCGGCGGGACTCGTGCTCAGTAAGTCACACAATAGGACTAGCACCAACGTGGTCGGAGCCGCCATGAAGACCAGCTGTGGAGCGGCCTTCTACGGCGCGGCGGGACTCGTGCTCAGTAAGTCACACAGTAGTACTAGCATCAACGTGGTCGGAGCCGCCATCAAGACCAGCTGTGGAGCGGCCTTCTACGGCGCGGCGGGACTCGTGCTCAGTAAGTCACACAGTAGTACTAGCATCAACGTGGTCGGAGCCGCCATCAAGACCAGCTGTGGAGCGGCCTTCTACGGCGCGGCGGGACTCGTGCTCAGTAAGTCACACAATAGGACTAGCACCAACGTGGTCGGAGCCGCCATGACGACCAGCTGTAGAGCCGCCTTCTACGGCGCGGCGGGACTAGTGCTCAGTAAGTCACACAGTAGTACTAGCACCAACGTGGTCGGAGCCGCCATGAAGACCAGCTGTGGAGCGGCCTTCTACGGCGCGGCGGGACTCGTGCTCAGTAAGTCACACAGTAGTACTAGCATCAACGTGGTCGGAGCCGCCATCAAGACCAGCTGTGGAGCGGCCTTCTACGGCGCGGCGGGACTCGTGCTCAGTAAGTCACACAATAGGACTAGCACCAACGTGGTCGGAGCCGCCATCAAGACCAGCTGTGGAGCGGCCTTCTACGGCGCGGCGGGACTCGTGCTCAGTAAGTCACACAATAGGACTATCACCAACGTGGTCGGAGCCGCCATGAAGACCAGCTGTGGAGCGGCCTTCTACGGCGCGGCGGGACTCGTGCTCAGTAAGTCACACAGTAGTACTAGCACCAACGTGGTCGGAGCCGCCATGAAGACCAGCTATGGAGCGGCCTTCTACGGCGCGGCGGGACTCGTGCTCAGTAAGTCACACAGTAGTACTAGCACCAACGTTGTCGGAGCCGCCATGAAGACCAGCTGTGGAGCGGCCTTCTACGGCGCGGCGGGACTCGTGCTCAGTAAGTCACACAATAGGACTAGCACCAACGTGGTCGGAGCCGTCATGACGACCAGCTGTGGAGCGGCCTTCTACGGCGCGGCGGGACTCGTGCTCAGTAAGTCACACAGTAGTACTAGCACCAACGTGGTCGGAGCCGCCATGAAGACCAACTGTGGAGCGGCCTTCTACGGCGCGGCGGGACTCGTGCTCAGTAAGTCACACAGTAGTACTAGCACCAACGTGGTTGGAGCCGCCATGAAGACCAGCTATGGAGCGGCCTTCTACGGCGCGGCGGGACTCGTGCTCAGTAAGTCACACAGTAGTACTAGCACCAACGTGGTCGGAGCCGCCATGACGACCAGCGCGCAACGTGCGCAGATTCCCCAAAGTATACCGATGACCTTGTAAATGTAGCGGCCAACCATTGTGGTGAATGAAGCCTATTGTCCAGCAGTAGACGGCTTTGGGCTGAGTTGATGATGTGCTAGTACCATCACCTTTCTCAGCTATGCTGCTCATACTACAGTGTGACTCATCTATCATATTATACTAGGTATCTCTTTACACTTAACTTTAAAATCACTAAATATGTATACCTACCCCTATAATTTATATTGAGCCGAGGTGGGCGATGGGGCAGCTCCACAGTTTTAAATTTTTGCTGTCTCATCGTTCATTCGTAACTTATCTATTATTACCTTATTCTAAATAAATTATTTTGTATTTTGTATTTGTATTTTGTATCTCTAGTATGGCCACGATCGATAAACTCGCAATTTTAGATGTTGTGTTGTAGTTCAAACAATTTTTGAACTTAGTTTCAGTTTTTGATTTATTGGGGGACTAATAATGATAATTAATCTGTTATTTGTTTGTTTCCCGATAGGCGGAGCTGTAGCCGCTGCCTTTTTGCCCTCAGACAAGTTGGAGAGATGAATTGCATAGGCAGGAAAGTCGGCATGGAATTAATGTTACATTTTAATTAAATTAAAATTACCTACCAACTTAATTAAATAAGTTTATTTATTGTTTCTTTATTTATTAAAATTTATTTTGTCAGTTGTTTCAATTGAAAATACAAGTGGAATTTTCTCAGTTTGTTTTTATGTAGGTTCGGGTATTTTTAAAGTTGTTCCTAGTCCAATTTTCAAACAAAGAAGCAAGGGGCCTACCGTAGGTAAGTTGCAAATATTCCTACAACAATCGTACGAGTACTTAGTACCTATTTCAAGTAAAATTAACCGTAATACCTAGGTACTTACCTTTCCATGTGTATAAATGAGCACCAAAGGTACCTACTTAATTTGATACCTATACTAGGTACTTAGGAGGTTCCTACCACAAACAAGATTGAATCGGCTCTGGAACAACGGACGTCTATTCTTGCATGGTGTGCATATTTCAAAGGTAAGGAAATCATTTATTTCGTTTTGAAATAGGTATACTAAACAATGACCCACCTAGGTACCTATGGTAGGTGCTAAGTTGCACAATTCACACTAGCAGCGTAAACAAATATTTACCTAGGTATACGAGGATTTTTCTGATTTTCGGGCATGCCTAGGTAGTACCTACCTACCTACGCTACGCCTAACCTTACCTACCTATGGGTGTTTCTTTTGATGCGTCAAAAAGAAAGAGGCACCGATAATAACACACTTTTATTATAAATAATACATACATAAAACAAGTTTAGCACCACTATTAGGTACCTAGGCTGGTACTGGTACTTATTCTGATAAGCACTTTTTCTCCGTGATAAGATGCGTTCACACTGGGCGTGGCGATTTGCAAGCGAGTCACCGCCGAAAAACATGGTAGGCACCTAGGTACCTAAATATCCCGTTTTAAGTAACTTTAGAAATATAAATAAGTAAATTAATTTGTTAAAAAAAGAGAGGAGTGCTCACGAGGTCTACTGTTCGCAGAACTACTAGTTTAGGTATCTAGGTACTTGTTACAGGTCTTTAGTTAAGGTAGGTATTAGGTATATTCGACAGAATAGAATAGAATAGAATATAGATTTATTTAGCACACAAAACACCGAGGGAAAGTAAAAACAAAACAGAAAAAGTAATATGTACTAAACACAACAATAGAGACTGCATAAAAACAAACAAACAAACATCGTAAAAGATTTAAAAATAGACCTACGTGTAGAGTCTGACTGATGAAAGAAATTGGTCTTTCCCTAGTGCGTGGCTAAACAGGTCCAGCCTCAGCCGGAGGATGAATTTCCCATACAAACGTAGTACCATAATGATTTGTAATTTAAAAATATTTTCACATGTTTGCTATTATTTGTATTAGAATAGTATTTAGGTTCCTGCCACAAGCTTTTTTCAAAATACTTATCTAGAAAAATACTAAGAAAACATTCATTCTTTGATGTAAAAATGTGATTCGGTTTAATTTCATTGCCGAAAGGTATTTTGACAAAAAATTGTGTCAGGAACCTAGATAAATACTATTTTAATACAAATAATAGCAGACCATGGTGAAAATATTCTTAAATTACAAACCATTTTGGTACTACGTTTGTATGGGAAATTCATCCTCCGCCGGACCCTTAATGTCGCTACCGCGCGAGGACGGAAACAACGCTGGTTTTCAGTCTGAACCTGTGGACAGGTATTTTACATACCATTATACAACCTATTATCTCCTCAAAAACAGGCTTTGCGATCTACCTGCACCTATATGATGCACAATATTGAACTCTGTCTTGGAATACAAGTACTTACACAATTAGATTGTAATTTGAACCTTCTTCTATAGACGAAAATGATTAATGATGCTGCTAGTTGCGTCGAGGGATCTATATCCATGCTGATATGCCGCCTATCTGTTTGATCGAAAGCCTATCCAGCTCCTAAGAAAAGTTTTGGAATCTAGCGTGAGGCAGTCTCACGAAATGATAAGGGTTCCGTGTCACATTTTAGAAAGGGTATGCGGATGTAGGGTTCCGTACCCGAAGGGTGAATTACGGGACCCTACTACTCGGTCTTGGCATGAATTTGGATAAAACCAAAGTCATGATCAATGGACTCATTGATCCGGGACCGGTCGTCGTACATGGCCACCTTCTCGAAGTTAGGTAAAATAATTTTAAAAGGAGGCCCTTCGGCCAGGTGGGATGACGATCTGCGAAAGACTGCAGGCAGATGCTGGACGCGGCAAGCAGAAAACAGGGGGCCTAATGCGCCAAAAACGTAAAAGTCGGAGCGGAGTTGTAGCGTAGTCGAAGTCGAAGTTGAGCGGATAACTTGTTTCGTATTGTGCCAACCAATAGACGTTAACGGATACGCTGAACGAGCAGCGCAGCTCAACGGTTAGTTAGAGAGCCAGATAGAAAAAAATATCTATTATCTTTCAAATTATTGTACAATTACATTGAAATTAAAATATTTAGAGAAGTAAATACTAATTAAAAATATTTTTAGAATAATTATTGACGTGAAACAAACACTTATTAAATAGAAAAAATCTAGATGTTTTCCGAAGTCTCATTATATCGATTTTTGACACCTTCAATCGTAAAACCTTTAACGTTTCATTATGTTTATTTTGATAGACAAGAGATAATTGAAGCTAAATTGTATTTTTTAAATATGCTTAGAATCCAAAGTGGAAAAACCAAAGTTATCGACATAGCTCAAAGAATTAGCAAGCTGAAGTAGCAGTGGGTCGGCCATATCTCGCGAAAAACCGACAACCGCTGGAGTAAACGTGTTCTTGAATGGAGACCACGACTCGGCAAACGTAGTGTTGGACGCCCTCCGGCCAGATGGGATGACGATCTGCGAAAGACTGCAGGCAGATGCTGGATGCGGCAAGCTGAAGACAGGGCACTACGGCGCTCATTAGGGGAGGCCTATGTCCAGCAGCGGACAAATATAATATAGGCTGGTGGTAATTGATGGTGATGCTAAGAATACTTTTTTAAATATTTATTTCCCTAAGAACAGTGGAGACACTCGGTTGGGATACACAATGGCTGAGGTTTCATCCAATACCATTTTATAGATTTTATCCAAAATCTGTCTTGGTTTTGTACCAATGTCAAAAATATGAGCACGTTCGAATAAATCACTCCACAGCCATAATCGAGCCATTAGTCTCAGAAACCTAGTTGTACACACTTTATAACACATAATCATCGTAATCGTCATCAACCTATGTTAGCCCACTGCTGGACATAGGCCTCCCCTAATGATATAATACAAATCTACAAACTAATTTATAATTTATAGATATCAAAATATGAAAAACTAAATAATATTACTATTACTATTTATAAACTCTTGTTCAGCTGCTTATTTGGCAGATATTAGCAGCTCAACTCCACGTCAATTGGCTTCAGCAATACGAAATTTCATACAAATGCGAGGAGCGTAAACGCTAAGCTGCGCGGATAAGTTCAACTTCTCGCGCGCTGCTAAGTGGCCAGCGTAATACGAATCGCCCTTATCCGCGCTCTTATTCGACTACGCTTCGACTGCTTAACGTGGCGCATTAGGCCCCCGGGACACTGTCGCCTCAACAAGCACATGTTCAAATTAGGGCTAAGCGACACACAATCCTGCAGGTTCTGTGAGGAGGCGGAGGAAACGCCTCTCCATCTTCTAGGAGAGTGCGGAGCACTGATGCAAAAACGTAGCATCCATCTGGGCAAGCACCTGCTTAGTCTAGACGAGCTAAAAGACTCCACCCGAACAAAATCCTACAGTTCCTAGCAGCTGCAAGGGTTAGCGGCGAACTGTGAACGCCGCTGCTTCGAGGCTGAACACACAAAGTGGCGATCACAATAGGCCTATCATGGCCGCAGTGATACGAAAGCCACCAAAAGCAAATAAAAAAAAAAAAAAAGTATGATGGCGATGTCATGAGACTAGCAAGGTGCGCAGGACATTATTATAGTGCACAGGATTATGGGCATTCCCCCACTTGGGATAAAAACCAATAGGGCGTTTATCAGAGGAGGCCTGCGTCCAGCAGTGGACCAATATAGGCTGTTGATTTGAGGTGAGGTGAGATGTCTCAAAAAGAAAATGAACGGATGGAGATTAGGTACGTACGGTGAGGGTTTTACGTTATCTAATCTGTGGTATTACTTAAACTGCTCAATGGGTGGTGGTGGTCAAAAGGTGATATCTAAGCAATGTCTTCACTTTGTCTGGCGTAGGTTTTAGCAATGGGGTAAATTACTACGGTAGTGTGAACTAGGTTAGCTGTGTGAACCAACCGATTGTGAGATATTCATGTTTTTTTGGTCCTATAAGTAGTGACTGAACCGTGGTCCCACTGCGATGTCCCACTGGTGGGACAAAACTTTTTCGTGGTCCCACCAAACACACACTTGACCGTCCACATTCTCCCACCCCCGCGAAGCGGGGGGGGGGGGGGTCGAGTTCGTGGCGACTCTGTGTGACTGAGCTAAAACTAAGTTTAATATTATTAAGTACTTATCTTATATTATATTGTCATTTTGTATTTTTTATTAGTTATGTAACGGTTTTTAATTTATGTCGTAACTGCAAATAAACGTTTTGATTTGTTTTGATTTATATATATAATTGCACCCAGAGCCATGTGTTGAACGGTCAAGTGTGTGTTTGGTGGGTTGGTCACCAGTGGGACATCGCAGTGGGACCACGGTTCCGGAGTGCTATAAGTATGCTTTCGTTTGTACCGTAAGGAGGTAAAAGTTATGGAGAGGGGAGGTTTTTCAATAGTCGATTTTGACTTGAGTGAGTAAAATTAATAATTTTATCTTGGAATTTAATATTTCCTGGGGCAAAGCCTAGTTCAAGGTTTAACCGTAACTGTGCCTAAGTACAGCTACAGTCAAACCTTGAACTAGGCCTTGCCCTATTCCACCCACTCTTATCCACTTTGCTAATCCATTCATGGATTAGTTTCCACTTATCCCGAGTGGATTTTTGATGGAGATGGAAGTACTTGTGAAATCTGAGCTCCGGTACGAGTTTTCTAATTAAAACAAGTGATTGTTTTAAAACAAAACTGACTTATAACTCTGCAATAATATCACTGTTTTTTTCAATTAATTATTAAAAAGTCCTGCAAAACTTAAACACATTGTATTTTTTTGGGACCTCTTCGAGATAATTCTGTGGGTATAGGGTAGGTAACAAAAGCAAAAGAATCATCAAAATCGCTTCACGAATTGACGATGAATTCGACGAACATAGAGTTTACATAAAAAAGTGATAAAAACCCTACGAATAAAATAAGTCAGGAATTGTAACTGCTGTAAAAAAAAATATTAGTTTATTTTTTTTCACTTTCTTTCGTTCAGCTAGCGCGAACCAATCTCTGCTTTCGCACTGAATTTAAACTAATCACCAAGCATGTCTACACTGGTCATCATAAAAATCGGCCCACCTGTACTTTTGTCGGAATATTCGTTTTTTTAATTGTGAATGAAACAAGTTGTTTTGAAATAATATTTTTTTCGTAAAATAGTTTATTTTTAACATTTTAAAGTAAAAGTTATGTATACATTTTTGAAAACTTGCACATTATGAGAAAAAATGGAAGATCTTTAATTTTACCCAATTTTTAGGTTTATATTGAACAAGCTGTAATTTTACACCCTTTGCACTTAAGCCGATGAATCCTTGAAATCAATATTTGGTATTTCCTCCTCTTGCTTTAATTGTAGCCTGCATTCTCCTTTTTAAAGACCTTATTAAAACTGCAATGGCTCCTTGAGGGACTCGCTCCCATTCTTCTTTGATGGCGGTTTCCAATTCTCTAATGGTGGTAGGGGCAGGATTTCGAGCTCTAACCTTTTGTTTTAGGGTGTCCCAAATGTGCTCTATAGGATTGAGGTCAGGACTCCTTGCTGGCCACGGCATAACCTGTATACCAACCTCTTCCAGGTACTGAGTCACGATGCGCGCTACGTGTGGCCGTGCGTTGTCTTGCATTAACTGGAAGTGTTCTCCGATATAACCCGCAAAGGGCATCACGTGATCTTCTAAGATCTCTGTTATGTAACGTACAGCAGTTAGTGAACCCCTCCTGATGAATACCAGTTCCGTGCGCGCTGTCAAAGAAATCCCACCCCAAAACATTACAGAGCCTCCACCATAACTGACTGTTTCGCTCATGCAGCATTGGGCATAACGCTCACCTGGCCGTCTCATGACGTTACGGCGCCCGTCTGAACCGTATAACGTCATTCGGCTTTCATCACTAAAAAGAACTGACGCCCATTGGTCCATAGTCCAGTTCAGGTGATTTCGCGCAAATTGTAGTCTTGCTTGGCGATGAGCTGCGGTCAGTTGTGGTCCCGTTGCTGGCTTGTGAGGTCTTAAATCTTGTTCACGGAGTCTCCTTCTCACTGTACTGTCACTTATAGCCACACCCCGCACTTCTTGTAAGCGTCGCTGAAGATCAACCCCAGAAAGGTGCCGATTTCTTAAAGCTGAGGTCACAATAAAGCGGTCATCTCGTTCAGATGTGACCCTTTGTCTTCCAGATCCTGATCTTCTTCGATACTCTCCAGTCTCCAGAAACCTCTGGTAAACTCTTCTGACCGCAGATCGACTGAGATTCAATCTTCGCGCCACAACACGTTGACTGAAACCTTGTTGCAGCAAGGCTACAACTTGGGCTGCCTCTGCCTCAGTAGTGTCCATAATTTCAGATGAAATCTTGCAAAACTACAGCCTTAGTGAATAAAGATAGCGTTAATTATCGAGCGCACTGTTTAAATGTTCCGTTTCACAAAGGGAATTGGGTTCAACTGAATCTCGACGTAAACAATGAAATCGACACGAATCAGTGTAAGCGTTAAAAATTTTGTTAAGTACCCTCAAGTAGGCCGTAATTTATGGTAGACAGATGTCAAACATCATAACAAATCCTTGTAATAAAAAAAACAATTCAAAACCACTCATCTCCGAAGTTATAAAAAAGAATAGTGAAAAAAGAGGGTGGGCCGATTTTTTTGATGACCAGTGTATTTGTTACCTTGGATGTGATTCGTTTTTTAATCTTACGTCGTTTTGGTTTGAAGTAGGGCCACTTTTTGTTTGGAATTTGTTCTGAATTAGACTTCCTGACTTACTATTTATTATTATTTATTAGTATATATTTATTACTTATTATTACTTATTAGCAAAAACCAAATAAAAAACATAGCTAAATAAAGCTGAACATAAAATTTCATCCCTTTTTTTGAAGTCGCTTAAAAACAATAAAAGCATAGCATGTGTTTAAAGCTTTAAAGACAACGACAGTTTAACACTTTACGTACGGAACCGTAAACATTAAGAATTGTGTTTATCTGAGAAATTGCCATTCAAATTTTTTTTTGGTTTCCAATACACCAAGTTGAAACGACAAATCCTTGAAGATTTTTTCACTTACACATTCGATGTTATAGGTAGACCTTGTGTTTACTGAAATCAACGAATCACCTTTTGGGTCACATGCGTAAACCACCCGAAATAGGCATGGCCGTGGAAGTCAATTCCAGATTTTTATCGAGTTCTTCGCTATTTAGACATTGTATTAAAATTTTGACATCATTAATTTGCTTACCTATTTGATTATACATAACCCCGAAAATCCCACTTCTTTTGTGCAACACCTGTATAATGATGGGCAATGAGACAACAAACGGGACAAAAAGTACTATTGTTTAGGTGATAATTGGACACTAATACTCGAACCGGAACCAATGCACACAATAATAGTTTTGAGTTAAAGGCATTTTTGTCTAAATTGTGCGAAGAAAAAAATTGTCTGCTATTTTGTACAAAGTTTGTTTACAGTATTGTACAACATACTGAGTTCTACCTATAATTATTTTGGAGAAAAGCATTAACATTAAAAGGTTTTTTTTATTAATTAAAAAAAAACTAACTTAACTTATTGAATACTTTTAATAAAGTGGTTAGAATAGAAAAATTCTATTATTTCTTTCATGAATTTCATTTATATCGAAAAAGTACCTTAATTTGAATAAATACAAACAAAAAATGCCACAAAAGATATATTTTTTGTTGTTTACAAACATTCAAAACCTAGTCTTCCTCTATTTCAAAATCAGGGTAACCTGCAAATCCTTCCAGATCGTCTGCTATGGCATCATTTTCAACAAGCCTCACGAAAAAGTCGTGTGAGTCTTGGGGAATCAGGTGTAGCAGCTTTTGAGGTCGATTATCTTATGTAACCCCCTCCCTGAAGGGACAGGTTTTCTGTCTGGCCGAAGTGGGTCCATCATATTTTTCTTTATACTTTTTGGACTTCCACAATCCTTTTTCCTTTTTCTTATATCTACTACCTTATATACCTCTTTAATGAAATCAGCTCTCATATATTTTTATACATTGTACATTTCACTCTTTTTTACCTCAAAAGTAGTCAGACCAACCCACAAAAGTAGTCAAACAATATTTACACAATGGACCACATGGTGGTTTGATTCATTTTAAAAGAAATAAAATTTCTAGTTTTTTCAGATTATCGGGTTACCATGAACCATGGATCTTATAAATTTTTTATACAACTGTTGATGTGTGGTCTGTTGATCTTTGTTGGCAAAATGTTTTGTTCAGTCAAAATTACCCATTCACAATTCAAATCTTTACAGGGTTGCTATAGGTGTATTTTGAAAGCTTTCTGTGTACATAACTCAATTTTGACATGAGTGTGGGTTGGTTCCGGTTCGAGTATTAGCGTCCAATTAGTGGTTTATGTTTCCCATGTTTCCCAGACTTTCCCTTTCTTCACATTCGTAAAGATACCCTTATTGGCGGCGGCGCGGCGGCGGCGGGGTGACCGCAGCGCGTGGGCGAGCGGGCACGAAACGCGTTTAAATTTGTAATTGGACGAATCGCGTTTTGGACAACCAAATCGGTTTGAAAATGATTATTTATAACTATGATCAGTACCTACCTACTGGAACCGACTGGAAAGAAAAGATTTTTTATCCGAATGTAGGTACCTTTTCTGTCAGACATTTAGAAAATCAGTCATTTTGGGAAAAGGTGTTTTTAAATTTGCTCAATAAAAGATCAGTGTACCTACAATATAAGAATCAGTCCGAACAGACCGGGGACGGCAGCGACGCCACCGACTGCTTCTAACGTAGTTTGTATTGAACTCAGCCTCTGTAGCACATTCATAATTCTGGTGGAATCATCTTTCTTCATGTTTCGTTGACAAGTCTCGACATTTTGTGAGAAAAACTTTTTCTGACTCTTTAGTTATTCAATTATTCCGAGGTTTTTGTTATTTTCGCGTGGATTGTGTGACGAGAACTTGCCAACCTTAGGTTCGACAAACGTATCTAAGTCCATTGGAAACTGAAGCCGAGGTTAAGGAAAATATTAGAATAAAGATTTAAACGATTGTCAGTAATAATTTGGACGCTGAAGTAACAACAGTTTTTGTTGTGAAAGGGAACTAGGAATGCTGAAAATAGATCGCGTATAAAAAAGTGTTTCTTTCAGTAAAACTGCATTTTAATCAACAAAGTGAAGAAGCCTGAACATAGTTCACTTCAAAATTTATGTGAGTGATAATTCCTTTTTTTATGTCTAGATTGATCCAGGTAAAATCAGTAAAACTTATAAAGTTTCCTTGGTTTCTCCCGCTCACAGGACTTTTTTTGATCACCATCACACGCAAAGATGTATATTTAACTTAATATACGACTTCGTCTGGGGCTCGATAATGCTATGTGGGTTATCCAGAATTATACATTTATTTACCCGCACTTAGTAACAATTAAAAATTTACAAGTTATTGAACACCCCATTTTCATGAAAAAATATTTATTCCCTTTACGAGGTTCCAGTTTCCAGGAGTGGCTTGGAATAAAATCCAGACAATTCAAATTTTGTTAATTGAAACATTGAACATTTTCGTTGATCTATCGTCAAATTGAACACTACCACTTGGAACAAATTTCACTAAGTATCTAAAATATACTTATAAATGTAATAAACAATCTTTCGAATATTTTTAGTAATTTCTAAGAAATCAATTAATATCGCAAATATCTTCGACTTTGACGAAATTAGCCAGAGTGCGAGGAACAAAAACCTTAGATTTTCAGTAATGTTTTTTTAATTGTGTTGTTTCAGAAATTGTTTATGAATATTTTGCAACGATGGGATTCATATCTAAACATTGCAAGACACCGGCAGCTCAACGTAAGATTTTAAAAATTACTTAGGTATATTTGGTCCTAAGATTTATTGATTGTCCCTATATTTTTCAATATAGACTCCTAATATAAGGAACAGAGATTCTCGTACCTAATCGTTACTTTTATATTCTTTTTAGCCCCCCGACGCAAAAAGAGAGGGGTGTTATAAGTTTGACGTGTCTGTCTATGTATTTGTCTGTGGTATCGTAGCTCCCAAACGGATGAACTGATTTTCGTTTAGTTTTTTTTTTGTGTCTTAGATAATTTTATCCCAAGTGTTCATAGCCATGATTCATGAAAATCTGTTCAGCGAATAAAAGTCGGCGGGTTTTAAAAGTTTATAATTTGGTCTTGTATTTATATTTATATCTCGTTATCCTTACCTGGTGGCTTCGCTTGTGAAATCTGTATAAAAGTGGTTATACCCGGAAGTGTTGATTTGGTACTTATTGTACAATAGTTTCTGCCCGCGGCTTGGCACGCGTTGTTTCTATAGAAATATTTAAAGAGTATTTCTATCCCATGGGACATGATTTATGGTATAAAAAGTAGCCTATGTTTGATTCTAGGCTTAGAGCTAGGACTGTGGATGGATAGATGTTTGATTGGTACTTTTTCACGCCCAAACTATTCAAGAGATTGAGCTGAAATTTTGTGTGTATCTTTAAACATGGAATCGAACATTCAAAATCAAAATCAAAAACTCTTTATTTCCATAAATACAATAAATGTACACTTAGAAAAGGTCAAAATATAAAACTAAACACAAACACGGAAATTAAGTGATATTTTTGATTTTTGTCGCTTCGAGACTAAAGTAAAGAAGCGACGAAGAAACCTTTGGCCTATTATTTGTTATTTTTCGAGTTGGAGCAAAAGCATTGGGTACTTTTATCCCCTAAAATAGCAATAACCTTTAAACGTTTCCATTGAAACAACGCGTGCGAAGCCGCCGGCAGAAACTAGTAATTGCTTATATACTTATCTATTAATTTTACATAAGTTGTTAATGATAATTATTTATTTAATTATAAGACCACTTAACCTAGCTAGATAAGATTAGGACAATCCGTCTGATGTGCTGAAACTACAGGTCCAAAGGTTTAGGTATCAGATAACAAACGACTGCCGAGAACGGATTAAGGGTTCAATCAGTACACTCGTCTTTCATTAAATGTAGGTATCCATTTAATACCTTGTCATTCTAATGAGCGCTCGTTGATAGAAGATACGCGTAGTCGAAAACAACAATTTCTCGAAAAAACAATACTAAAGTGTCTTAATAAATTTTAGTGCAATCGACTGTTAGCTATTAATTCAACGCCTTAAAGATTATAAACCTGTAAGACGGGTATTTTACGCATGCCCTGTGTTATTATTTCTCCCTACGTTCCTTCGCGTTGCAGTGATCGTGGTCACGGTGTGCAAAATCGCGAAGACTTAAAAAGTTTAATAACCACATTTAATAAAACAATCTATAACTGAAGGAGCTGTATTCAACTATCAAATTTTCAAGAAGTGTTTACCAGATTGTGAAAACATGAGTTTTCTTGCAGGAAAACTCACATTATGTATAGTGCTCGGACTAATCTTCTGGTTTGCTGCTGTCATTATGTGGACGGTGGACCCGATGCATCTCATCATCAGACATGTAAGTTGATTTACCTTCATCATCATATCAGACAAACCACAAATAGCGGTCCTGAACCGCCTGCATCCATCGACTGCCTGCGACTGCTACAATGGGCAGCTGCGCCTTAGAGCCATTATATATACGATATATATCTATGCTAAGAACCCTTGAAATGTTGTACTCGTATATCTCTAATCGTTCGGTCTGCCTCGTACACAGGCGTTGATTCCGAAGGGCGTAGACTTGCCTGTTCCTGTCAGGATGAGGAAGTGCTTTGAGGGATGATGTAAGATAACCAAATAACGTGATAGATAGAGTGCGTTTTCAGAGGACGGAAAGCGGAGCTGATTTCTTAGACCAAATTGAAATTTGCAATGCAACCTTGTGCTTGTGACGAGATAGACTAAGAAAAACATTACTTTTTATCTGTTTGTTTTAAACAACTACTACAATGGCCCAATGGGTCCTAAGACGCAAATGGACTAGGGTGTAATTGGGGATAATAATACCTATATTAAAACACTAAATATAATGCGAATGTTTCCATCTAAGTTTGTTACTTCTTCACGCCAAAACATCGGAACGGATCGGACTGAAATTTTGCATGCGTAAGCCAATATTTAAAGCATATTAGACGTAGGCTTGAAACAACATTTATATTAATATAGATCCCGAAAACAAGGGTGTGAAACCGTGGATAGAAGTCTTTAAATATATCGGTTGACCTCTAGGTAATGCGAGTGGAGTACGGCGCGCCGCTCCACGAGGCGCTGGCGAGGGACTTCACCGGGATGCGCGTGCACACCTACCTGTTCAACGTGACGAACGCGCAGCGGTTCCAGGACGGAGAGGATTCCAAGCTGAAGGTGCAAGAGGTCGGGCCCTTCACCTACCAGTGAGTCATTCTACCCCTGTAAATATGTAGATGCTGGATGCGGCATGCGTTAGACGCGCTCATTAGGGGAGGCATATCTCCAGCGGTGGACTTCGATGATGATGAAATAGATGTTAATGTCCCTCGCACAGCGCAGATAGCGTTCATCCGTTGAGACTGGCTGGGCCGTGATAAGGGCGGTCCAGCTTTGTGTTATCCTCAAAAGGTAAATAGTCCAGAGCGTGCTTTACAAGCGGATCACCGCTACACCGTCGACAAATGCACGAGGATGCGGTGTACCACCAGGTCTACTGGTGGTAGGCTAAAAAACAAACCATACTACCATAATACATAATATAAGATTTATTTATTTGATACATTATTTATTTATTTGATACCTAGTGCTTTCTTACTACAATGGCAATAGCCTTTATTCACAAAGAAAATTATACTGGTATTTGTTGAATTGAGCTAACTGCAGACTGTTGCAAACAGTCTACGGGTAGCTCAACTGATCCATATCAATACCAGTCAGAAGCGTCCCCAAGAACTATGTAGGGCAGCGTAAACCTATTAAACTGAACAGACCAAAACAAAACATGGACATTACTATAATCCTCCTTCTAAAAGGCAGAGGCAAACTACGTAAATAAAATATTTTATTAAATAAACTATTGTGTCTGGATTTTTGGACACCAGAGTTGAAGCAATTGATACCCTTTATCAGAACTAGTTCTGCAATGTCCCAATTTCGAGCTTCACTTCAGAGCTGCTCCAAAAAAGGTAGATAAAGCAATCTTTTTCGTAATCGAAAAGAAGTGTTGGATATTCGTTGTTTTGAAAATAATTGCTTTACCTAAAGTTTTGTTTATTTATCAGTTAAATCGTTATCAAATCCGAATGTTCTAGCAAAAGAGATGGTAAAAGACAATGCTTGCACTCGAAGAAAATCTTGAAAAATCAACTTTTAAAGCCTTATTTCACAAAGAAAATTACACTAGTTACAACAATAAAAACAATTGAGTTAACTGCAGACTGTTGCAAACAATCTACAGGTAGTTCAACTGATCCTTAACAATACCAGTTGGAAGCGTCCCCAAGACGCTGGCTGCATTGCCACGCTGTATGGCAATGCTGATGCGCTGCGCCAGATACTCACCAGCTCTCGGGTCACGTGTCGCTTCGACCAGACGCTCAGATATTTTTTTTAAACTATCATGGTTAACACTAAAGTCATTAATAACAACGGGTTATTCAGTCAGTGTTGTGTGTCGTGTCGTGACCGAGATGCGTTCGATAATGAAACCGGTAGGTAGTTGTGGTAATTTTCGTAGCAAAACTCAAAAGATGATCGTGTTTTCTTCATGACATTTTCATGTCATGAAGAAAACACGATTATGCCTCTTTTTCTTTTTGTGTCTTTTAATGTCATAAATTAGTAGAAAGGCTTTGTCTGTAAACAGCGGCATTAAAAGCTGAAGCTGATTTTAGACTGCTATCTGTGAAATTACTTATCTGTAATAGTCACGGAGCAAAATTTGCTCCATGGTAACAGTACCTATGCGAATGACTGGCCAAAATCCGTTTTCACTCCCACTCCCACTCCCCTATCCACGGAAAACAACACAACTTTTCACAAGATCTTTGTTTACAGAGAAACAAGATCAAACGACTTGCTGGAGTTGGACCTGGACAATGACGTCATCCGGTACTCGCCCAACATCCGCGCCGAGTTTATGCCCGAGGAGTCAGTGGGGCGGCCCGAAGACATCAATATTACAATGCCGAATGTTGCTATGCTGGTAAATATTTGAGCTTACTACGTCTTCACCAACAACTGTTGAGTATCCACTAGGCGTATGCCCAAGTAGGCATCTAAATTTGTATATACAATCAATAAATCTAAATAGGTCCAAAAATATAAGTATCTAAATATGTAGGTACATACCTCGATCAAAAAAAGTTCAAAATGATTTTTTATTCGTACCCTGTTTAATGTTTAGTCAAGTGATTTTGAGTATTGCTATGTCAAATATTGCTGGTATAAAGCCAGAATGGAGGCGTGGACCATGTACTGTACCTACCTACGGCAAACAAAGATCAAAAGCATAAAGGGTGTTTCATGCAGGTCGAACAAAGTGGAAGTCTATTTTTCATGCTCGTTAATTTTTTCCTTTTATTTAGAATTTAATATGTTTTTATCTATCCTTTTAAACATTTTCTTAGGAAACTAACTTCAACGTTTTCGACGAAATTTTCAAGTTAGATAGATAGATAGAAAATTCGTTATTGCACACTTACAGATAGAAACAAAGTGGCGGTCTTATCGCTCAAGAGCGATCTGTACCAGACAACCGTGGATGGATAGGATCATTGGATAGTACTAGTTCTGCAGTTTATAAAAATAATTGTTTGATCGTATAGAAAACACCCAGTATAATCCTATAGAACGATATATCGGGGTGCCTTGCGCCATCCATAAGTAACCTCTTGTCCAAAAATGCTCTAACCTCGTACCAGCGCTGAGCACATCCCAGATTTTGAAGTTTTATCTTCTCTCAAAGTTCATTTTTTCCAGAGTCTGGCCTCCAAAATCGGCACCTACTCCATGATCCCGCGAATTGGCTTCAACCTGCTGGCTGGCCGGTTGAAGTCCACACCTATTGTGCAGATGCCAGCCTCGGACTACCTCTGGGGGTACGAGGAACCCCTCATCAAGCTGGGGAACACGCTGATGCCCGGGCTCGTGACCTTCAATAAACTGGGCTTGCTGGATAGGGTAGGTCACTTTTGGTATTAGTCCTCGCCTAAGAGACAAGGACTTAGCTTAGATGTATGAGCTAAGTTTTAGCATATACTATACATCTAACAACGCCATCGACGACGGCACAACAATAACAATAAGCATTCAACAAGGGGCTTAAAGTCGTCATGCGTACTGGCTAGACTAGAGATGTGTGCTGGCTAACGACGTGGAACTGAGTTGCGTGCGGCGTTGGATGTTTGTTGAGATGAATGCACTAGCGGCGCGGCTCACTGCACGTCGCTCACATCTCTTCTCGTCTCCGCTGCGTGACGTAGCCAGCTTGCGAGGCACAGCTCACATCTTCGCTTCGATCTTTCTGTGTTTTCTTCGCATACAAAATGATACATCTCTGCTTGGTGGTCTCTACTGAAGCTGTCGAGCTGTCACCCCTGTGGTAGAGCCCGGCCCTCAAACGAGTGTCTCTTTTCTGAAGCCGTGCCGTGCCGAGTTAAAGTCAATTTTGAATGGACATTTTTGTACTGTGCGGCAGTAGTGCTGTCCAGATGTGTGACAAGCTTTAGTCATCGAGGGGCATTAGTCACATATGCGTAAAATGTATGCGGAGAAGGGAAAAGAAGTGAAAAAAATTACTGGCTGTTTTGGTAACCTGGCGAAATTAAATGAATATACGAGTATATAGTAGGTATACAGTTGAACTCCCTCAAAATTGATTGCAACAGACTGCAGTAAACTAAACTATTTCAATTGTAAATATTAGTTGAAATTTGTTTCTATTATTTGAATCTAATTTCTATTCTTTGTCAACCTAGTAGGTACCTACTTACTATTTCTTACTCGTAGGTACTTACTATTTCTATTGAGGAATATATTTTCTAAAAGTAATTTTTTCTAACAGCTTTACGACCCAAACGACCGGTTTCTCTTCGAAATAAGCACCAAAGATGAAGACAAGTTTGGCATCAAGTCTATCAATCAATCGCACGGACTCGACCTCTGGGGGTACCAGGACCCAGAAAAAAGGTAAACTGACCTTAATTTAACAAAATATTTACATAATAGCCTAGCTGTGGTGGATCCCTTCAACAAAATCCGTGCATGTCGTAAGAGTCAAGAAAATCTAGTAGCCTCCAGTCTATCAGTAAAAACTTGTAAGAACATCCCCAAATCATTCCATCAGGAGACATATTGGTGTCCCTGGCGTCTTTCTGTTTTCAAGTAGTCATTCATTTTCAGCCGACTTCAAAAAAGGATTGTATAAATAATAGATTCAGGCGTTACTTTGCGGAAATCCATTGTATAATATTATGATAAAACAATATTTAGTGACAATTCCGCGCAAAACCTTATCTGATAAGATCCTACAAAATGTAATCCGTGTGTACCGCCCGCCCTCCCACAAATTGTAAACCCCACAAAGGATTGTATGTTCCGCTGTATGTATGTTTTTATATGTGTTCATCGATAACTCTCACGGACTCTTAAAGACAGATTTTGATGATTCTTTTGCATTTGTACATAAATAATGATCCAAAGATGGTGCCACATTTTTTAACTAAGGAATGTGAAGTCGCGTTTTTAGTTTTTTCAAAACGATCAAATTATTATGTTGATTTTACTTCCGGACTTCGCAACACATTAAAATGTCACTGTGACGAACTGTGCGGAACATTGGTGTTTTTCCACTGTTTGCTTGACCTTTCCAGATCATACTGCAACACCTTCGACGACGCCTACGAAGGCGTCGGCTTCCCTCCAGACTTGACTCCTGACCATAGTCTCCGTTTATACCGCAATGTCTTCTGCCGTCTGATCCAGCTCGACTACCACGCGCCCAAGGAGTCGTATGGAACTGACTGCCTCGAATTCAAGATCAGTGATAAGGCTTACACCAGGAATAATGATACGGAGTGCTATTGTGGGAACGATATCTGTCAGGATGGTGTTTCGGATATGTCGCCGTGTTTCTTAGGTAAGACTTAATAATTTACGAGTAGGTATCTATTAAAAAAGAAAATTTTCTTCGTAAGAAGCTTCCGATATCGAATCTGACGGCCTTTCCGACGAATCAAAATACCCCTGCTGATGCACTCTCTATTACCTCACTCGGAAAATCCGATGGAACGGCAGACCGACACGACCGGTGAGGGGTCATGCGAAGGACCAACGGCTTAACGTGCTTTTCGAAGAGGGTATAACACCGCCAATTGCCTGAGTCGGGGCTGTTACTGAACTTTGCCTGTTAGAAAAATCCTAACAACGATTTTTGGCTCCAGACGGGATTAAAAGCCAGCAGTGGGTATCGGATAGGATTCACGATGATTACGATTAACGATGATCAATCATTATTGTTGAGGCAGAGTCCGTTTTGTGGCTTCGAGCTTACATAATTAAATTTATAAGGTACTAGCTGCACCCCGCGGCTACGCCCGCATGGAAATTTATGTTTTCAACTTTCTTATTCTTTTCTGTCATAAGAACCTTCTCTTGACAATCACAAACACAACAAAAAAAGAATTAGCGCAATTGGTCCAGCCGTTCACGCGTGATGCCGTTACCAAGGGAAATAGGGATTTATTTTTATATTTAAAGAATTTTATGTTGTTTTAAATTGTAGAAAGTGTGTAGGTGTGATTGCACAAATAAATGTATTTTAAACACCCGACGCAAATAGAGAGGGGTGTTATAAGTTAAACGTAGGTACTGTCTGTGTATCTGTGTATCTGTCTGTGGTATCGTAACTCCCAAACGGATGAACCAATTTTTGTTTAGTTTTTTTTTGTGTGTTATATAATTTTATGCCGAGTGTTCTTGGCCATGTTTCATGAAATTCTGTCGGGGGGGTTTTTAAAATGTTTAATTTTGTTCTTGTAATTTTTATTCTAGGTTGTAATTGTTTGCAGTAAAACCTATTCATATTCAATAGCCCTGTACAATATCGGTTAATAACTTGAATGTATTTGCATTAATATCCATTAACCTGCTGTTTTTGACCTAAAACAGCCCTTTGAATACGTGCAGGAATTAGCAATAACTCATTTTGCAAGTGTAATATTTAATAACGGATAGTTTTCCTTGACACAACTTGTTATTATTTTAAGGTCAGTAAACGTCCGGAAAATGTCCAGCTAATTTGAATCTGTCATATAATTAATATAGTAAAATTGATATTATGTAGGTACTTTAAATGTTTTGCGTTTAGACGAGGTGCCGTTTTGCTCGATGATGTCCCGTAATTTTTTCAGCAGGCCTTCACTAGGATTTTCCTGGATTATAAAAACAGTTTTGTAATTTCTTTATCTTATTGAAATATTTTGAAGAAAGTCGAAATATTTACCACTACCCCCTAGGCCCTAATCACCGAAGTATGCAAAGCGATCCATCTGAAATGTGGGTTAGTAGGTACCTACTATATTTAGGTCTTCATTAAATAGCGAAGTCTCTAACCGGTACCTTTAGTACATATTTGTATAATTTACAAACGTTCGAGACCCTCGACGCGCGAGTTACCTTGAAGGATCGTTTATAATAGATCTATTTGAAATAATTGGTTGTCGTTTTCTTACTAAATAAAGATCTTATAGGTATATTTACTAGGTTTACTTGTTACAGGGCTACCAGTAGTTTTGTCGCATGCCCACTATTTGAACGCAGACCCTTCGATCTACGAGAAAATCGAGGGTCTCAATCCGGATGAGAAGCGGCATGGAAGCTCCTTCGTGATCGAACCTGTAAGTTAAAAATTTCTTAGTAGTTTATTTTTTTACTAAAATCTAGCATACATATTTAAATACACTAGAATAACATTACAATCTAGCCATAGGTTTGACTAATGGGTAATTTTGTTTTAACTTAATTTTATAAAAACATATCACTAAGACGTGTCCATTGGCACTTTTCTTATTGTCTTTATTTAAGGGGAAGACACTTGGCTCGTGTGTTCTTTGAAATTAGCACTTATGCACTTTAACTATAACAATCACTACACTAACTCAAAAGGTTTAGTTCTTTTGAGCCTTCTCACTATGTCCGTGTTATCGAGGAGCTGGATAGCCTCGACGTTCACATGATGATGGCCTCTGTTCATGAGCCTCTGCGTATTTTTGTATTATTCTATCGACGAATTCAATCTTCAGGTCCCGATGAAGATCGCCATTTCTTACATACCAGGGAGCATTAACCATTGCCCTGAGTACTTTATTCTGAAATCTTTGTATAATTGCTACATTAGTCTTTTTGGTACAGCCCCAGAGCTGTATGCCATAGGTCCAAATTGGCATAAGGACTTGTTTATATAATAAAACTTTATGTTGTACTGCTAGAGTAGAATTTCTTCCAATTAGCCAGTGCATCTTTTTGTAGCGAATCTCTAGCTCTTCTTTTTTCTTTTTGACGTGAGATTTCCAGCGTAGCTTGGCGTCAAGGGTCATGCCTAAATATTTTGCTGTGTTAGCATATTGTACTACGACTCCGTTGATAAATACGGGATGATAGTCTTCTCTTTTATTTGTGAAATTGATATGAATATATGATGTTCCAGAGGCTGGGCATGATGCTGGAGTCCCGGTTCACGGTGCAAGTGAGCCTGTACGTGCGAGAAGTGGACTTCAACTCCAACACCAGCCCCTTCTCCGACATGATCATACCGATCGTCTACTTCAGCATCGTGAGTTTATTTTTTATTTATCCATAGATATATTTTAGTTTAGTTTTTTAATTTAATATATCACATTCACAGCCATGCCTTGGAGCGACAGGAGAGATGAGCTTGAGATAAGGTCCGGGAGATGATATTGACAAGTCAAAATGTCAATTTTTAAAGATGTTTATTAATCTGATAAGGAATAGGCAGAGGAAAAAATGTACTTATATGATTCTTTCCACTTAAATATCAAGTAGGGTATGAATTTCTTTAGATTGTTCGCAATCTCCGATTTAATTATAATCATTATCATTCCGTTTGACTACTTTATCTCTATCCTTTTTGTGAATAGTCGATTGAGGTTATAACTCCAACGTTTAATTACAGGTACAGCCGAAGCTAAAAGACAACGAGATATCCGACCTGAGAATGCTCATAGTGACCGGACCAGCCTTATTCCTAGGTCTAGAAATACTGAGCCTTATCCTAGGGGTGGGACTCCTCGCTTACTCCGCGACCGTGGTGTACGCACAATGGACGAGTGACGATAGGCATGAGGTTCACACGCACGTCAAGGAACAACCTGGTGTAGAGGTGCCTTTAGTTAGTTAATACTGATATGGTTTAAAAGGAGAATTTTGAAGAGACTCACTACTTTATTTGATAGAATAAGTGAAATGTAATGGAGTTTACACACCAAAGTCGGCAAGTCGGGTTGATGTCGTGTCAAATTATTTATTTATTCAACTAGTGCAGATTTAATTCCAGTTACATTATTCTATAGAATAAGTGCAGTCAAGTCGGCGACTTTTTGCAAAATGTCCACGACGAATGTCAGTTGCAAGTCCGCGACACCACGCAACTTGTCAAAAGTTGTTGATTTGTTTCTGCAGAGTGCAGACAATGTTTACCAACCCGGGGCCTTTGCTGTGTTGACTGCTAGATGTGATGCTTCCATCCTGTCGCCCACAGCCAACCCGCCAGGCTATGTCGGCGGCGTTGGTGACTTTGGCGTGTAAACTCCCAAAGTGTTAAAAAAGTTAGATCGCAATGCTCATTTAAAATCGCAATGACCATGACGCCTATAACAACGGAAGCTAATTTTAATAAATTACAATTCGTATTATAGTGATTTTAATATGGCTGGACAATACGGATAAGCTTAAGTGTGTAGATAGGATTATTGTGTAAATTTATATTATTTAATGTATTTAATTTAATTTTAAATGACATATTTATTAAAAATCTCATACAAAGCTTGTATTTTTGCATAAGTCCTTACCTACTCGAATAGAACTATAAAATCCGTTATGTACACACAATTTAGTTGATTGAGCCACGAAATGAATTTAATGACCATTTTGATCAGAGGTTATGTTTTGGCGCTTGGTGTCGCCAGATAGGCACTTGCTTCAGCAAGTTATTAACTAATTATGAATTTAATTATATTAGTCATATATTTTATTATATTAATTACCTTTATTATTCATTCAACTCTCTCATTTTCTGGTTGTTCTACTGACTATCAAATAGTCATGTCTATCGATTCCATTTTGTAAGACAATCGATTTTGTTTCTGAAGAAGTTGTAACGTCCTCAATGATAAGTCAAGTATAATAAGTATTTTCAAAAATAGTTCAACACTTTTTCCGTTGATGGTACTTTTTTCCAAGATTGACTTATTTACTTTTATAACCGATAGAATCAAGGTACTTTATTAGAAATCGGGTACCTCCGGGAATGGGGCCCTCGGGGACTAACCCGTTGTAAGTGATCGATTATGATATTTTTGCTAAGCGAAAGTTATGTATTTAGATAGAAAACACTAAAACAAATTAAAATGATCTGTATCATAATGCCCCAAAGCGTCAGGTTTTTGAGATATTCACATTATGAAGAAAGTATTACGTACGGTTATTTTCGTCTGTGAATATTTCAAAACCTGACGCCTAAGGACATTATTTTAAGACATTTATTTTATTTGTTTTAGTGTCTCAGTGTGGTTTTGAAAAAAAAAACAACATCATAGGGCTCCATTCAAAAATTCTTCCATTCTCCATTCAAAAATCTCCAAATGATTAGTGGCTAAATACAGTTGGTAATCAATCGTAATGCAAGCAGGGTTTTTAATTACCTTTTGCTATTCCAGTAAAGTACCAACCTACCTCACTGGTCCTTCCACGATACTGCACGTCTAGTTAACTACGAAAACAGGTTCAAGTAAATAAAATATTTTATATTATTTTATAAATAGATATAGATACTAAAAACTTTATTTAAATTGCTAAGCAGTCATAATCTCTCGATCTACATCACGCGAGTTCCTTAAAATAAAAGCAAACACACAGTGTCGCAATAACTACTAAGTATTTTATTTGGGAACTTAAGTTTTTAACTTACGAGTAGTTTTGATGGGATCCTTTTGAGAAAAAAACTCAAAATGTTATAGTTGATAACTCAATTTTTTTTATAGGTAATTGTTGCAGGACGAGGCAAATTGCTAGCTTGGAGAGACTATTATATTATTGTGTCTATGTCCAGCAGTGGATGGTAAGTGAACCATGGTGTAGGAGAGTAAACCACAACAAACATAAAATGGTAAGTCCTGTGTTATGGTTATTCTATTACCTAATAATCACACTAATATAATAAATGCAAAACTTTGGATGGATGCAGGTATAATTGGTATCTACTTCGTCACGCCAAAACTACTGAACTGAAATATAGGCTTACTTTTACCATCCCAAAAATCAGTTTCCACGTAACAGTAACGACTTTAAAACGTTTTCATAGCACAACGGTTTCATATTTTAGGGTTCCGTACCCAAAAGAAAGAAAAGACCCTTTGGGTCACTTTGTTATCCGTCTGTCCGTCTGTCAACCCTCTTTTCTCAGGAACGCGTGGAGGGAGGTATCGAGTTAAAATTAACATTAAATACTCAAATCTGTAACCTCTTGAAGCTGTGATAGAAACCAAACTTCTAAGTCAACGCAATCAAAAATTATAGCCGTTTATGCCCTAATATTTTGAAATTTCCTTACAAGAATCGCAGGCACACAAAACCTATAGGGTACTTCCCGTTGACCTATAGAATCATAAAATTAGACAAGAAGCAATGTCTTATACGGAACTCCCGGTGCGCGAATCCGACTCGCACTTGACGTTTTATTTGACTTGAAATAACTTAGGTTACTTATGTTCATGCTACTTTTCATCCCAAAAACAAGGCGTGCGAAACCGCGGCCATTGCTAGTTTAAAATTATTGTAATCTAATGAATAATTTATATTAAATACGAATTCATTGCGTAGATCTTTATTGCAGCAGGAAGTACTTATTGTGCCAAAAGTATTAAGGTACTTATACAATAACCAGAAAATTACTTACCAACCCAAGTAAATGTAAATTAGAAATACTTTTTGTCTTTAGGTTTCCTCTTGACTTTGTGTTAAGTACATTATGTAAACCAAACTTCTAGCAAATATGAAAAAAAAATCTAAAACCTACAACTCTGGTAGGCACGTCTTATAAGTACAAAGATGAACATTATCTTTAAATTAAATATATGCTGCACAGATTTTCTGTAAACTTAGAGTTTACAAACCAAAGTCGCCAACGCCGCCGCCGCGCCGCGGTGAGTTGCAAAAAATCACCTTTCAAACAATAAAGACTATTGTAGTATCATCTATGTAGCAGAAATTTTCTTCCTTACCTTCACACTGGGGACTGAGCAGGGTACGGTGTGAAGGTTAGGAATTTTTATTCTTAACCTTCACACTAGGGTGAAAAATCGTGTCCGGTGAGAAAGGATAAGAATAAAAATTCCTAATCTTCACACTAGTGTGAAGGTTAAGAATATTTTTTCCTAACCTTCACACCAGTGCAGTGTGACAGACAGTGTGGTGGTTAGTCGGTCGCCAATATTACTAGTTTATAATAAACTAGACGATCGCCTCGCGGTTTCACCCGCGTAGTTCCCGTTCCCGTGGGAGTTCCGGGATAAAATATAGCCTATGTCACTCCCTGAAAAGTAAGCTTCCTAACGGTGAAATAATTTTTCAAATCGGTCCAGTAGTTTCGGAGCCTATTCAATACAAACAAACAATCAAATCTTTCCTCTTTATAATCTAACTAGACGATCGCCTCGCGGTTTCACCCGCGTAGTTCCCGTTCCCGTGGGAATTCCGGGATAAAATATAGCCTATGTCACTCCCTGAAAAGTAAGCTTCCTAACGGTGAAAGAATTTTTCAAATCGGTCCAGTAGTTTCGGAGCCTATTCAATTCATACAAACAAACAAACAAACAAAAAATCAAACCTTTCCTCTTTATAATATTAGTATAGACTAGACGATCGCCTCGCGGTTTCACCCGCGTAGTTCCCGTTCCCGTGGGAATTCCGGGATAAAATATAGCCTATGTCACTCCCTGAAAAGTAAGCTTCCTAACGGTGAAAGAATTTTTCAAATCGGTCCAGTAGTTTCGGAGCCTATTCAATTCATACAAACAAACAAACAAACAAAAAATCAAACCTTTCCTCTTTATAATATTAGTATAGATAGTATAGATAGTATAGACTAACTAGGGAGGAGCTCTTTCTCCTGATTTTTTAGAGATCCAACGGGGGTATGTCTTGCGTGGTTCCAATAATTGGCTGGATAATAAATTATGAGACGTAATGGCGGATTTTTTTTTAGAAGAATCAATAAAAAAATTATAAATGGAATTCTTATTGTTTTTTGCTTTTTCCTTATTTTGGTATGGTCAAATAGGTTACAGCTAAGTTGGTTGTGGAATGCTGTGAGATTCGTAATTCAGACGAAAAACAAATGAGAGCTCGATCTAGCTTACAAGAGCTCTCATATGGGAGATTCGATACGACTTCGCAGGTCTTATTAAGGTGCTAACCCGACCCAAATCAGCGCCACCACCTATTTTATCTTATTTTAAACGAAGGAATTTTCAAACATCGATTTTGCAGTTTGTGATACCTAGCATAAGCTTATTTTTGATGCCTCTGTAAAAGTTTTATTTTGAGTGTCAGAGATGCGAAGTTGCTCTTTTTGCTCACCACTGTGGCCAAAAAGAGCAACTTCGCATCTCGCTCGCCTTAAATGACTGAAGTGTGCACCGAAATATCTGATTTCGGTACAAATTAAAACTCGGATTAGGTATTTTAAAAACTATACACGCTATACACCTTTCATATAAGACCAAACTTGATTTAATTGATTGAATTTACCTCCCTTTGTCTCAGAAACCCCTCGATGGATTTGGCTTCACTAAGCTACCAGCAGATTTCACATGTCTCATCTATCGACCTATCAAATTACACGCAAATCGGATCGCATGGTTGGACGGTTATGCTCGAACTGACTATTTTACCATTCAGACAATTCACCCAAGCTGCTACTGAGAAGTTCGTTCTTTGCTCACTCGGTTCAATTACTAAATACAAACCGTTTTATTCCTTTCGGAAGTATGTACGCGCTGACTGTATTACGGAATACCGGCAGTCGAAATACCGGATAACGGTATATCGAAAGTACACGAAACCGCAGATCGAAATACCGAAAGCACATGAGGCCGCATAACGGAATACCGAAAGTGCACAACACCGAAAAACTGTAAATCGGACGATCACAATCTCGAATGCACGCTATACCGAAAGATCACGAAATCGAAAGAACACGCGCCTTGCAGTAGGTATCTAAGTAAAGATGTCCATGGGTTCGATCTTATGATGTTGGCATGAAAAGCGACATGCGCCAAGGTTTGTAGATTCCGCAAGTTTTGTGTTTGGGGTTTGTCTTTGCGTTAGTATTGGTCCAAATCAATGGTGTTGTCATAGTGCGGTAACCGGAAAACCAGACAATAACGCAAATTAAAACAGGTAAAAAATGTGAAGTTTTGGAATGAAAAGTCAATATTAGAAATTCTGATTTTATTATAAACAAAGAAAATTACAATCAAACAATAGATACAAATTAGAACTAGTATTTAGAATTGAGACGATTCAGCCTTATTATAAATATTTTATACTAGCTTCTGCCCGCGGCTTCGCACGCTTATTTTCGATAAAGTAAGTAATTTAGTAGGGTAACTAAGTAAAGCCCATTATCTAAGTCTGGCTTTGCTCTAAGCGTGAGCCAAATTTCATCTTAATCTATTATGTAGCTTTGGAGATACCAGGTAACAAAAATTTAGATTTCACAAGCTTTCGGTATTATAATATTAGTAGGATAAGTTGTTGAAAATGAAATGATTAATTACAATATTACTTACTCTGACTTTTATTGCTTGTCCAAACTCCAGGGTCAAACCCGGAATCCCGGAATTACCTGTACAACACAGAGATTATAAAGAAAGAGCCGATCGCCTCCTCTGGTCACAGGTTGGTAAGTAGGTACTATGTTACAAAAGTTGAATTACCAACTTTTGGCAATGTATTCACAGAACTATAACTGTGCCTACTTTATTAAACATAAATCCATAATAAAACTGAACTAAAAACCACACAGTTTTAGGCCGTGATTAAAAACAAGAAACTGGAATAAATTACTTTTTATTTTCATCAGTTCCATATTGAACGCTGAAGTACCAACTAGTGGACAAATATCTCGTTACAGTGGAAAAAATCTGTAGAATAATTCGATAAAATAAAATAGCTTGTTGAGTGGTTTACGAACAAAAACGAATGAAAATTGTTAGAACTCCTTTGAAGTGTCTCAAAGAGTAGTATTAAAGGAAAATTGAAAATAGTAATTTGTAATTTTGTAAGTACTATACCTATGCTTTATTAAAAACCCTATATTTTTAATGATAGAATTTTAAGGGAAGGCATGGTTTTCTTGTAAATGGGTTGGATTGGGACTCATACGGCAAAGTTATCAGACTTTACAATAATATTAATCGTACAGGCGGAAGATTGATTGGAGATGTATTAATTTAATAAATTATCGTGACTTCTTCTTAAAAAAATTACCCAGATATACTCAATGGAACGAGATAAGTTTTTGCAAAGTTGTAGTTTACTGGACCATAAAGTGGTCTTTGCGGCAGTAACCGAAAGTTTTGTCCGTTCAGTATTATGGAAATTCACTTCGGAGGAAGATCACGTGCAGATTTTTTTTAATTTAAAGCTGCGTTTAGAATCTAGTACCTAGGCCGGCAGTATAGTATTATATTATCTGTGATCTAGGTAAGTAATTAATAAGTAGATAAACGACGTAAAGCGTTTGTGTGAGATCACTAAAGTTTATGTGAGAGATTAGGCTTTTATTCACAGAGAATCTCTATTAGAGATTCGTTTGCGGATGAGCTACCTACCACACGCAAATCTTAGAACAACGGTTGTTTAAATTTGACATGGTGGGAATTTGGTTGGAGAAATATTGACATTGCGCTGCGTTACTTACATATATCTAAATGAAATTGAGGGATTTGATTGGTTGTACAAGAGTGGATTTATTTCCGTATCTACTTATGAGGTATTTGGCTGATTCACGTCTAATTCAGCTAGGTGCCTAATAAGAGTAGAGAATATTAACATAAAATTATTGTTATTTTTCAGAATTCATGGACATTTCCTTCTGATAGAAACATGGGGTTCTTTACTAGAAACGCTTCAAGTAAAGGTAAGGGTTTATAACTTTTTTGCAAACGTCTACGAAAATGAGAGTTCTGCGAATTAAATAAGCAAGTAAATAATAATGTCGGACAATCTTCACAGGATCTAGCCCTGAAGTTAGTAGCGCTGGCGGTAATATATAACTGAAATGTAAATAAAATTAAGTCTTTTGAAGAATTTAAAACCGTGCTCCGTATTTTGGACAAAAGCTGCGTTATGTGTATAACTTATTTTTACTATTATTTTTAATTAATTTGTATTGTTTTATGTTATTAGTAGAATTTTGAACCAATAGTGACAATTTCAAATTAGTATTAATTAGTATCACCTAGATGACTGTAACCATATGGTTGGGAACAAATGAGTACCCTATCGCATTAGGTGTGCCTGTAATGATAGGTGTACAATATTTTAATAAATAAATAAAAACTTGGTTTGCTACATGTTTCATAGCTAATGTAGTGTACGACACTTTATCCCGCTAAGCTACGCAGTGTGTCTCAGTGGAAGACCTTCACGGTGAAACTTTATGTGTATTTGAGACGTGTTACTTGGTGGTAGGTACTCTTTTTCTTGTCTTGTTATGTACATACTAAGTTGGTATTTAATATTGTAATACAACCTATGGGCCACCCCGTGCCACCACACTCTACCGAGGTAGGTCCTTGTAATCGGGAGAGAGCACTGAGGCCCAGACCCCACCAAAATGGAGGTGTGCGGAGGTGTCTGAAGCAGAGACGAGAAAAAACATTTTTCAGCTAGGGTGTCTCCATCGAAGCTGTGCGGAGATGTGTACGGCAAGCGTCGGATGTTTGTTGAGATGAATGCACTAGCGTCGCCGCTCACATCTCTTCTCGTCTCCGCTGCGTGACATCGCCAGCTTGAGAGGCACAGCTTACATCTGCACTTCGATCTGTGTTTTCTTTGCATATAAATATGATACATAATCGCTCAGTGGTCTCCACTGAAGCTGAGCGGAGACGAGATGTAAATAACAGCGTTCCATTAGTTGTTTAAATTTAAAACACATCTCTTCTGCGCTCTTTTCGTCTCCGCTTGGGTGGATTCTGGCCCGTATACCTATGTTCAGTCTGTTCCCAATAAAGATCAAGTATTTTTACTTTCGGATTTTTCAGGGTTTTTGTACGTGAGTTTCTTGACTCCACAATAATTTATATGCTTGGACGGAATTGCATGAATGGGGTATTGGGGTACTTATCTAAGAAATTAAATAATATCGCAAAAATTTTCGACTTCGACGGGACTTGAACCCGCATCCTTCCTTCAGTACAGGAATGTGCTAAACCAGCTACACCACGAGGTCAAGTGACGTGGGAGTCGAAAATTTGCGACTTCCTACGGTCTCTAGCGCCGTCTTTTGGGGTATCGTTAGAATCCTCACATGAGCCCATGTGACACCATTAAAAATAACGGCTATATTTTTTTTAAGGCTGGGCGGACCGGTGGTACGGGACTTACGTCTGTTCACCAATAGATAATCGGACAATTAGGCTGCTTTGTCGGTTAACGTTGACGTATAATGTATGAAAACTTCAGTCAAAAACGTTGAAACAACTGTTTAAAATTTAGCCATCTGTTGGTAAACTCAGGTCTTAGTGTACCATTCGCTGCATGCAATGTTCCGCCGCGCGCCGTGTGTTAAAATCTGTCTCCTCGTTGCGAGCGCCTTCTTTCCCTGTACCACAGATCATCATCATCATCGGCCTATATTAGTCTCCCTCTCCCCTAATGAGCGCCATAGCACCCTGTCTTCAGCTTGCCGCATCCAGCATCTGCCTGCAGTCTTTCGCAGATCATCATCTCACCTGTACCACAGATATTAATATACAACGTGTATCAAAACATGACAATGTGTACTATCCGAAAGGGGGAATTTCCACCCCCCGGGGAACAACTTTTGTTCAACGACTTTTCGAATTTCGATTGCTATCTCTGAAAAAAACTGCGACAAAGTTTCAACATGAACAGCTGATTTTTTACGAAGTGACGACCCTAAAGTCAGCTGTTTCTTGCACTTGGGACTTTGGGACAATGACCTCAGTATGGTCCTCAGAGGCAGGCGCATAAATGTGATTGGCGGTCGGACTTTGCCAAACGGTTGTCAATCGCCAATCATAGAACAAATGATACCTTTGAGACCCCCTTTCGCTAATTGGCTGTCGGCATCTATCAAACCACACCCCCACACCCACTTATATACCTGCAGAGGTATATGTAGGTATAGGTTACCCGGATAGGGTTGTTACTTTACTTAGGCACTAGGAAATTAAAACTTTTTGTATGGGAAACTGAAAATAGGAATTTTTAATTATCTCCCCCCCGCAACTGATCACCATTGGGGTCAGAAACCCCCCCCTTTGGCATAGTACACATATGATGATACACCGTGTATAATACTATCCTGTACTAACTGCACGAACGATCGCTATGTTACACGTTACGCTCGGTCGGTATCCGATTCAACAAAAGTTAGGCAGTTGTTTTATATTTCTCGTAAAATGAGCTTGTTGCATTAATATTCTATTGATCATGGTATTCTAATCGTTATTTTTGTTTCCAGGAAGGGTTTTCTTCTGCGCAGTGCTCGGTATTATACTCTTGATACTTGACTTAATCCTGTGGATGAGCGATCCTATGCACCATATTATTGAATACGTGAGTAAATTAAATAAATATAAAGGGTGTAGAAAGTAAGGTCCAAACTTTAAGCCCCCCCCCCCCCCCCCCTTAAAGTTTGGACCTTACTTTCTGTTCAGCTTCGATCACAGGACTCGGGAAAAATATTTTTAAAAATCCCGTCTATTATTATGAACTTTGCCACTAATTTGGTGAATTCGTCTATGGTAATAGCTATCAGTTTATTTATTCAGCAACGGGTTTCGGCATGACGCAAATAAGCCCCTTTTTGCTTATTATTACTAATTTCGATCACACATCTTTAAATAGCTTAACATGTGCATAAATAATAATAATTAGTACAACCGGTTTTTAAAGTGACATTATGTATAAGTATCTAAAACAGCATTTTAGAAATAATTAGGCAGCCGCTATAGACAAGTAAGCTGCTTTAGTAAAGTTGGTATGTTTTGTTTATTTATCATAAATCAATCATTATAACCATTTATAATAGGCACCTTCTTACAATAATTGCAATTATATAAATTTTCCGATTCTGATTATAGCTTAAAAAAAATTTCATACGAAAAACGTTATAAAATAGTACACTGTACATCTAAGCGAAAAAGTGCCCAATTCCTTTCGAGTGTGTCATTTGAGTAGTGTCACATTTCTTAAATTATTGTTCCAAATACGGAAGAGGCCTATCATATGTACCACCTTACATTATTTTAGTTTAGTTTGACAATGCCCTTATACAGCAGCATACTTTGACATACCCTTAATCTATTAATTTATTATTTATTTCATTTAATTTTCAGTCATGTCTGTCTGTTTTTTTTAGCTTTGTACCTTATGGTGTTTCCTGTAACGAAATACCTATACATGTAATTATTAAAATAGTACATAAACATAGAATGTAACGACATCAAGTGTAACATCAAGTGTACCTACGATGGAATAAATACAAATACAAATATGGCAGATTCGGAGTAAAAACTTTTTGTCCTTTGACCTATTCTGAAAATAACCATAGTTATCAGCTGATATTTCAAAAAAAATAAAAATAACGCATGGAAATGGATTTTCATACATTTTTCCCTCCCGCTAAACTCGAAAATCGAAATTACATTGCTTGAAGTTTTTTGTACCGCATTTTAGTACGCCTGCAATGATGTACTTTCTACTTAATGTTAGGAAAAGGAATAAGCAACTTTATTTTTTAATTCAACAACAACAAAATATATTAATAAAAGGAACAATAATAGATATAAGAATAAATTAACAAAGAAAACGTAGAAACAGCTAGCGGGATAGGAAACCTATGTAAAGAGGGTGCAAGAGGTTCGGGTAGAGCTTACTAACTATGATCACTAAAGAAAAGAGACTTTATTACGGAGATCTTCAGTGTTTTTCTGGTGTTCCAATATGAACATTTTAAGTTTGTTCATGAAATTTTGGAAACACTGAAGATCCCGTATAGGTGGTGGGATGTTGTTCCAGCACTTTGCTGCAGCGTACCGGAAACAGCCTCTAGAAGCTGCTGAGTAATGAAGGGGTGTCGACTGCTGTTTGGAGCATTTTCGCAGAGATCTCGTTCTAGACATCCAAATGAGTTTATCGTAGAGGTACCCAGGTGAACAGTACTTACCGTACCAAAAAGTAAGCAAGCAAAGTGGAGCTTTTGGCGCGCTTTCATTCCTAGGGTAGAGTTCCGATTTAGAAAAGGTGTGACGTGAGTCCGGGGGGCAATATTAAAACAAAAGCGAGCGCACGCGTTTTGTACCCTCTAAATGAGTCGCTGCGTGCGGCCCAGCAGTCGAGGCCCGTAACCGTGTCCGCGTAATTGAGTCTAGAGAGTATTAGGGATTCTACCAGCTGAACTCGGAGTTCCTCACTACGTTTGTTCTAATATTATACAGTACTTTGAGCTTACAAAAACCAGATTTAACGGACTCGATAATATGTTTCTCAAACCTTAAGTTAGAAGTAAATTAAGAGGCCCAAATTGCGTGCCTCCTATACACGCTCTACACTCCCTCGGCTCTCCCAGCAGTAAGATGTCCAGAGGTGGATTGAAGTTAATGAGTTTGTGCTTGGCTCAATGTTCTTTGACAGCATCGCCAAATTAAACCATTTGATGCTCTCATTTTTTAATTGTGACATGTTCATGTATTTTTTAAACTTTACAATTGACTTAAGTATTACTTTAATTTGTCTATGACTAAGTATTTGTTGTACAACTACTCATTAACTATCTAATACAGCGAGTGCAAAATGCTTGCGCTCGTTTCTGTTTTGATGTTCCACCTCGCAGTCATGTTACACCCTTTTTGAACAAATTCGGTATCCTTAAGATGGTGTATAGGAGAGAACTTCATTTAGCTAGTCTCTTACTTGGCGTGGTCAACACGCAAATCCCTAAATATCTTTTTGATAAGCTTAACTGGACCCAAAAGAATAATCCTTACCCAATCCGAGCCCCCAAATGTTTACTTAAGACCCCTCAGCATGGTACTGCAGCGTTTCGTGGAAGCTTCCGCTAAAGTGCTACCAAATGCTGGAATAACCTACCCCCTCCGATTAGAGACCTCAAAAACGTTAACACTTTTAAATCAAAACTAAAAACTATCATGCTGGAAAAGCAAAAATCTGTCTGAGCATATATACTCCTTGTCAGCTCCTTTTTGTCTGGTCCCGTAATGGAACTGTGACTTTAAGAACTCCTGACACATCAGAACGCACATACACTTATATACACTCTTATACTTGCTAGAAAAACACCGCTGGGTAACTCCTGTTGCCCGGACTCTCATGAGACCGGTGTCCTCAGGAGTTACCCTACGTCACACACATACCCACGCACATTATACACGCACTCAAACTCATACACAAAAAATCAGTATATTTTTGCTTAACAGATTAAATCTTAAGATACATGTAAAAATAAAGATAACATTAGATAATTAATTAATTAGAATAATAAGCACTTTATTAGAAGTATCTAAAATTAGATTAGTTTATGTGTTACTCTAAAACTTGAACTATCTGCATGCATAATTTCATCTAAATTGGTTAAGTAATTTAGAAAACGTAGTAACAAACTTTTACACAAACTAGGGCTATTTATAGTAGGATCGAAACATCGATAATACTATTTCCTATGTATAAAAATTGTATTTTTTTCCATTTTGAACTGAGTATTTAGTTCTTATTATAGTACTCTTTACGTAAGTAGGCGTAGGTTCGTTCGTGACGACATCTGCACGGGTCCTAACGGAAGACCAGCGCTGGCTAGGCCTCCTACGGGGGCTTAGCCAGCATTATGCTGAGTTAGGGCCTTTTTATAGCAACTTTATATACCTATACCCCATAAGTGTGTTTTTTTTCTGTACTTACCTACTGTTGTTATAAATAAATGTCTTTTTTTTCTTCTTTCTTCCTTCATTATTTAATTTTAACTGCTTAGTAATGTTTTGTGTTATGATATTTTATTTAACTACTTTAGATCTTTTAATAATGTTTGATGTTTTGGAATCTATGTAATTCTGTTAGTCAAGTTTGAATAAATAAATAAATAAATAAATATTTAGTTTTTAACGCATTCAGCACCAGACTATTTCGGTCTGTCCAGTTAGCAATCTTAGCCAGGTCCTTATTTAGCTTAAAAATAGCTACACCTGCATCCTCTGCCCTAAAAGAGATTGGACGTCATCAGCGTATAAGTGATACCTACAGTGCTCTATGTGATGACAAATATCCGCAGAGTAGATGATAATGCTTGATTTTACGCGCCTACGATATTATATGGTTAGCATACCAGTTTTATAACTCTTTTGTTAGTAGGTACGTAAGTACCTACTTAGGTACATTAAGTCATAAAATTAATATAACAAGCACAATCGGTGCGTGAATAATTATTTCAAGATATAATTCACGGTAGGTTAGATAATAGATACATAACTAACTTAAATTAATTACCTAGTAAACAAGTTTAAGCTCTTGTTTAAAATCGGGATTTCCACGAATCTGGTTTTACAATTATTATTGTTTCAATGATTTCACTTTAGATCAGGAAAATGTGCACAGCTGGACATAGGCCTCCCTAAAGGTAAATATTTGGGGGGTGTGCCATAATACCGTTTGGGGGGCGTTTGGGTATCCCTCTTACGACACCCGTGAGAAGAGTTTGGGGTGATGTACATATATTCTAAGCCAGTACACATGGCACAGGGCATAAGAAACACAACACAACAATCTGAATTAAGTTACTAAGCAATCTGAATCGAATGAAGCAATCTGAATTAAATAACTTAGCAGGGATTGGGGTTCGTTTCATTTATTTCCAAGTTTATTTTTGGCCAAAGCTTCGCACTCGTTTTTCGGGGCTAAAAGTAGCCCATGTCCATCCCCGCGATACCGTCTACCTAATGCACGGATTAGGTAAGATTTGTTCGGTCCTTTATAACGCGTTATAATTTATGGCATGAAAAGGTAACAAGCAGACAGAGAGAATTACGTACTTACTTCAGATTTTTATGGGTATATAAATAACCTAGTTTTATGGTAGCACACCGGATAAAGTTTTGGTTTTCGCTCCAGTGCTCACGGCTGGACTACGGTACGTTCACGTACGAGGCGTTGGACGAAGAGACGGTGCAGGTGCACGTGTCCGTGTACCTGTTCAATGTGACCAACGCGGAGCGGTTCCAGGAGGGGCTGGATGACAAGATCAAGGTGGAGGAAGTGGGCCCTTTCACTTACAAGTGAGTAGCATTCAAAGTGCTTTACGTCCTTTAAGCTTCGGCCAAACCTGCGTGTCGAACACGCGGGAGTGTCAGTCGCGCGGCGGACGCTCTAATGGCGCCTCAATGTTGCCTTGTACACCTGCGCAACCGCGTCGCGGGAACTTTTTAGTGGAAAAGTTTCGCGTTGTTGACGCTCGTGCTTCGCGTTCCACATTCCGCGTGTTTCGCACGCAGGTTTGGCCGAAGCTTTAAACCTAACGGACTCTTGGATACGTAAGAATATAACTTATAAGACGTACTGACAGATATTTACAAATGTGTACAAAATACTATGATATTCTGTAAAATTCAGTAAAAGTAAAATAAAGATCTCTGTCTATATTTTACTGGATACTCGACAAAACACAAGTTAGGTACGTCTTGTTTGAGAATTAAGTTTGTTGCACAAAAGCGAGTGCGCGTTGAAATATTTTGTACCTATGCTGCGCGGGCCCCGCGTAGCATCGTAGCAGAAGCTGGTGCTACGAAGTTCTACACAATATAAAAACTAATATAAAATATATGCATAATGGAATAGGTATAACATGTTTGTCTGCGTGGAGTAGGAACGGGAGCTGGTAGAAGAGAGATATATTAGAAGAAACAAGGCATCTACACCATGTTGAAGTCCACAACTCTCTACGACCTTTCGTTCCAGAGCTATTGGAGTTTTTTTTGGCGAAAACGATTATTCTCGCATAAATTATATCCATCGCGCGAGTGTATCTCGCTCTAACGTCCTGTTCCAATTTTTTAAATAATTTTACCGCCCCGTTTCTATTACCTAAATAACTTGTTTAGATCTACGCGGTATGGTTACCCCGATAAGTTTCGCTTGGACTTCGCGCGGCCGTCGCGTATTTTAGTAAAACCGTAATGACCGCAAACCCAGTCCGCTACCCAGAGGGGTAATGAATACCGCGCTGGTCTAAACAGGCCCTTAAGTAAACTCGACGTTTCCTTAAATAAACATCGAGTTATACATCAATATGCTCTATCATTCTACTAATATCATAAAGGCGATAGTTTGTGCCGTTATGAATATGTTTAGTCAAAAATAACGCCAAAACTTCTAATTGGATCAAGCCGAAATTTTTCATACACCAAGGCATACCACAAAAATGTGCAATTGAATTTAGGCTTTAACTTGTAACATTTAGATGCATTTCATATTGACGGCATCAGATGACAGACAGCTCGCGGGCCACTCGTTAGAAGCTTGTGGGACGCCATTTTGTCATTTCCAGCCATTTGTAAAGATTTTATTCCTTACAATGCGTGTAAAGCCGAATGCAGAAGCTAGTGTTCCACAACTCTAAAATATTCTATATATTAAATTAGAACGTGTGTATCCTGTATTCCAGAGAGCGGCGAACCAACGAGCAACTGGAGGTGGACCTGGCCGCTGGTGTCCTTCGATTCTCTCCTCACATCCGGCCGACCTTCGTGCCAGAGGAGTCCATAGGGAGGCCTGAGGACTTCGTCATCACCATGCCCAATATTGTTATGCTGGTATGCACCATACATACTTTCAATAGTTTTAAATCAATTTGTTTTAGACCCATATTTATCCACTTGTCACTTGACCCGAGAGCTGGTGGTGTGGCACAGCGTATCAGCATTGCCATACAGCGTGGCAATGCAGCCAGCGTCTTGGGGACGCTTCCGACTGGTGTTGACATGGATCAGTTGAGCTATCTGTAGACTGTTTGCAACAGTCAGCAGTTAGCTCAATTGTTTCAATTGTAAATACTAGTATAATTTTCTTTGTGAATAAAGATGTTCCACTTGTCCATACTAATGCTACAAATTGGCACACATGCAATTTGATACCATCTCTTTTCACGACTTTAATCTAATTTAACAATATTTGACAAGGAGATCGATAAAAGCTCTGCACTCGTTAATCTAACGCCGCTACTACACAGCACAAAAATGTGCATTTAAATGCGGGCTTTTTACCACAAAATGGCTTCCCACAAGCACAGATAAGCACAGAGAGCAACTTAGTCTACAGAACGACATCGAGATTAGTGGCGTCACGGAACACAAAGGCGAGAACATCATGCACGTCACTGGGCTGATCTTGAATAAGATTGGTTTGTCAGTAGATGAACGAGATATTGTAGAGTCACGACGAGTAGGCCCGGTGCACCTGGATCACGAAGGCAAGCAGCGGCCGCGCCCGATCGTGCTGCGTGTGACTCGGCGCGCGGTGCACGAGCAAGTGATCCGCGGCGCGCGCGCTCGCCGCAACATATCGACGGGTGACATCGCATTGGCTGGAACGCCGAGGCCTATTTACATCAATGAGAGGCTCACTAAAGACACCAGACTTCTCTTCGGCCGGACCCGCGCACTGTGTAAACAACACAAATGGAAATATGCCTGGACGAGAGAAGGCAAAATTCTTGTCAGAGAAGAAGAGAAGAAGCCAGCATTTCGTGTTCGAAACGAAGCCGACCTCGACCGAATTTTTAAATCGCATTCAACTCATAGCTCGAACAGTTAATCTCGAAAAAGATATTAAACCATCATTTCGTATTTTAATTATTTACATGAAAGTTACAAGAATGTTTGTTACCAAAAAACTATTATTTTCAAATTTTCCTGCATGCATTGTGCTTAAAATATTATTAAGTTTCCGTTTGATTGTAATCTTTGATAACTTTATTTTTACTTTTGCTCAGCCTTATTTTTTGAATAGACATGTAATTTTGTATGAATTGTGTCTAACTAGGGCAGGACCTAACTATATTTTTTTATATAAAGCCAAGTTTTTTTCCTACTGCTTAATTAAGTTACATACTGACAAATTATATACATTTACACACACGGATTCATCTATCACAGTACGAACACTACACACACTCACAATCACTCACTTATACACCTTTTTAGAACACTGCAGACAAAATCGTATCACTGTAAATACTAACATAATTAAGTATGGATAACGCAACTACAAGAAAACGTTTAGTACTGGGTCTTCTGAATGTACAATCTCTAAACACAGGTAGAGACGAGCTAGAGGCAAGCGTGCTAACACACAAGCCCGACATCCTGGCTTTAAATGAAACCTGGGTCAAAGACGAAAAAATAGCTCCATCTTTACCTGATTACACACTTAAACTTAGGTCTCGGAAGAAAACGGGTGGAGGCGTTGGCTTTTATGTGAGAAAGGGGGTACGTGCTAGAGTTCGTGCACACCCTTCATCGGAGCTAGAACAACTCTGGCTTGAAGTTACATTACCGGGCACTCGAATGGCTATAGGCACCGCCTACAGGCCAGAAAAGGTCAGAGTTACCCCGGCTCTTAGCTCGCTTACTGAGTCGTTATCTACCTTTTTAAATTGCGATTACATTTGTGTTCTGACAGATTTTAATGTAGATGTGTCACAGCCTAACACGGCGAGCGCTCGCGAGCTAACAATGTTTTGTAAACAGCATAATTTTGTTCAACTAGTTACAGAGCCTACTAGAGTTACAAATACCTCGGCAACTATTATAGATTTAGTTATGACAAATATTCCCGATAGATGCAAGAAAGTAACTGTGCTACCCAACAAGAATCTTAGTGACCACGCTATGGTCTTAACATCTTTCAACATTAAAAAAGACAAACCTAAACCTCGTTACATTGAATCTCGAACATTGAATAGTATCAACGCAACGCAATTCGAATACGATTTAAAATCCATAAACTGGCAGGAACTTAATGAAAAGGATGTCCACTCTATGGTAAGCGGATTCAATGAAAAAATTATTTATTTATTTGACTCACATGCATCTCTGAAACGTAAGAAAGTGGTAGACTCTCCAAAACCGTGGCTCACAGACACCGTTCGTCTCATGATGTGTTTACGGGATAGAGCTCTGGTTAAAGCGAACTCTAAGAAAACGGAATCGTCTAAAAACTACTATAAAAGTCTAAAAAATTTAGTAACGGGAGTCTTAGAAAGAGAAAAAGCGGCATTCTTCGCGCACTATATAAATAAAAATTTAAGCTACCCTAAAAAGCTATGGAACTACTTTAAAAAAATTAAAACATTTAACGAAACTACTCCACCGATCCCTAACCACTTGATGAATCCAAACATAATAAATAATCATTTCCTTAACGTACCAGGCTCTGGGAAAATAGACAATGAGGTCTATCTATTTTTTAAATCAAACGTTAAATCAAATAATATTTTCCATTTACAAACGGTATCAGAAGAAGCTGTTGGTAAGATAATTTTAAATATCGATACCAATGCATCTGGTTACGATAGTCTGACCGCAGAAATGATTAAACTGACCTTACCAGAGACCTTAAAAATAATAACTAACATTGTAAATTCATCTATCTTGTCAAATGAGTTTCCAAGTGACTGGAAGCGCGCCCTGGTTAGACCAATACCTCAATCCAGCTCAGTTGAAGAGGTAAAAGACTTACGACCAGTCAGCATTCTCCCGGTCTTGTCTAAAGTTTTAGAGAGAATAGTGCTCTACCAAATAGAAAACCACCTTGCACACGAGAATATAATTCCTAAATATCAGTCAGGTTTTCGGAAAAGTCACGGCACGGAAACCGCACTCTTACGGGTCACGGATGATTTAATTACCGCGTCGGATGCTGGGCTCTGCTCTGTACTTGTCCTCCTAGATTTTTCACGTGCTTTTGACTGCATAAACCATGACCTACTTGTCGCTAAACTGGCATATTATGGCTTTTCTGAAGATACCTGCAAATGGATTAAATCTTTTTTGTCAAGTAGAGAACAATATGTAGAGTTACAAAGTCAATGCGGAGAGAAGCTATTTTCTGACATGACAGAGGTCCCGACAGGAACACCACAGGGGTCAATATTGAGTCCAATTCTGTTCTCAATTTTCACTGCAGACATGCCTGAGCACATAGAAACCTGCAAATATCACCTTTACGCAGACGATACACAAGTGTACTACAGCTTTAAACCGGAGAATATAAAAGTAGCGATGGCTCTTGTAAATGCAGACCTTGAAAGGATATTCTCATGGGCCACCAAAAACTCACTTATTCTGAATCCCGCTAAGTCTAAAATGATGTTTCTGGGTACAAAGACGCAAATCCAGAAAGCGCTTCATGGTAACCCTGAATTGATAATAGACAATACGGTTATTCCCATAGAACAGGACGCTAGGAATTTAGGCCTTGTGATAGATGGTGAAATGAGGTTTGTCAAACATATTAACGAGAAAATAAGGAACGCTTTTTACAAACTTAAAGTCCTCTACAATATCAGGAAATATTTATCAGAAGAGGCTAGACTGCTACTGTGCGACCTTCTTGTTCTTTCTCCATTTAATTACTGCAATGCTGCTTATGGTCCTAGGCTATGGGTAAAGACGGAAGGCGCCATCCAGCGTGTGCAGAATGCATGTATGAGGTTCTGCTTTTGTATTCCTAGAAGAGCACACATTAGTCCATATCTAGCAAAAAAAGGTATTTTAAACATGAAGGACAGACGAGAACTTCATATAGCATGCACTATTCAGAAAATTCTCTGGAACAAGAAACCCGAATATCTTTTTGATAAGTTTACTTGGTCCAAGGATTCACATGATCGCAACACTCGCTCCAAACATACTAACCTTCTTGCCATCCCAAATCACAAGACCAATGGTTTTAAGGGTTGTTTCAAATACAGGGCTTCAAAGATTTGGAATAATCTACCACCTCCATTAAGAATTAAAATTGGCCTTGTAACATTTAAAAGAAAGGTAAAAATATTCCTACTTTCACGACAGAAGCATATGATAGAAACAACCTTTAAACTTTCAAATCGCTCTCTCAATGACCTATAATATTACAGTACACGCGCATCTAAAGAAACACTTAGGCACACACACACACACACACACCATCAAACACACACACACACACACGCTCATAAGGTCTCCGGTTGCCCAGACTCTCATGAGACTGGTGCCTCAGGAGAACTAGCACACAGACACATTCATACTACACACTCATAAACCCAGATATGTATATAATTAATTAGTATGTTAAAGTGTGAAAACACCCACGTTAAGCCCGCTATCCCTTAACCCCTCGGTGACCACCTACCGAGGGGAGTAGATTTAAAATCAGCGCTGTATGTTTCTGACATTCAGCACAAAGCTGAATCTACTCCCTTTGCCTATGATTAGTTTTTTAATTTTTGTGTTAATTCTAGTTTAGGTTAAGTAATTTATAGGCAATAAATGATTTATTATTATTATTATTATTATTAGATATTATAATACTATAACAGGCTTCAAACGAGTGGCCCGCAAGCTATCTGTCATCTGATGCCGTCAATATGAAATGCATCTAAATGTTACGAGTTTAAGCCCGCTAATTTTAATGCACATTTTTGTGCTGTGCGTCAGCCGCAACCCTGGATCCCCGGGATTCAAGGTTGTTACAGATCAGAGGCACATAATTGTTTGTTGTTCAACTTTTGAGGCCTCCATTTAACTGATTGAATGGTCTTTGAATAACATTTCTGGCATATAAGACACTCAACACTATTTATAAGTTCTGCTTAGTCAGAAAGAGCTTTCATTTCGTATCAATTTGAGAAATGGTTCGTATCAATTCGAAAAGATCTTTTTTCTTTTCTCAATTTATTTGTAACTTTATGATCAAAGACCTACAGTTGAGCTAACTGCAGACCGTTGCAAACAATCTAGAGGTAGCTAGCAGGTAGATCCATATCAATAACGATCGAAAACGTCACCAAGACGCTGGCTGCATTGCCCCGCTGTATGGCAATGCTGATGCGCTGCGCCAGATACTCACCAGCTCTCCGGTCACGCGTCAACTTAACTCATTTAGAAAAATGACAATATCTCATAAGGAATTCTACAATTCTGGTTCCAGGGCCTAGCCTCAAAACTAAGCTCCTACTCCATGATCCCTCGCCTCGGCTTCAACCTGCTGACCTCCCGGCTCGACTCCAAGGCCATTATCTCCATGCCAGCATCAGACTACATGTGGGGGTACGATGACGCCCTCGTCAAGCTAGGGAACAACTTGCTGCCGGGGATCTATAGCTTTGATAAGTTGGGCTTGATGGATAGGGTAAGTACTGCCTGCCTACCCCACCAGCACACATATCCACAGCTGAACCCCATCATCATCAACCTATATTAGTCCACTGCTGGACGAAGGCCTTCCCTAATGAGCGCCATAGCGCCCTGTCTTCAGCTTGCCGCATCCAGCATCTGCCAACAGACATTCGCAGATCATCATCCCACTTGGGCGGAGGGTGTCCTACACTGCGTTTGCAAAGTCGCACGCGTACGTTTGCTTGGCACAGCTGAACGTGCCTCCCCCAATCAAGGTGCGAGGGTGTACGTAAATAAATAAATAAAAATAAATAAATAATGCTGAACAATTCACACCGCGTTATCTAGCCCCAAGCTAAGCAGAGCTTGTGTTAAAGGTACTTGATAACTGATATACTTAATTCAATACACTACATAGATAGATATTTTTATTATGCATAGAAAACGTCCAGAACACCCTGAACAAATATCTGCATATCGTACAAACATTTGTCACGAGGCGAGAATCGAACCCGCAACCTCTTGCGTAGCAGGCGGACCTTCGCCCGCTGCGCCACAGAGGTCGTCTCTAAATACTAGGTACTTAATGACCATGATGATGTCCCAGCTGAGTTCAACTATGGTGACAAGTGACTGACTAAACATTTTAAGTAAAATAAATTACGGGGACTGGTTTTGTACCATGTGGTGCGCTCTATGATGGTTTACTTAGGTACTAATATTATTAAGGCGCAAGTTTGCGACGTGTGTTTGTTACGGGATAACGCCAAAAAGTGAAATTTAAACTAAAATTAGGCACTTTATAGCCCAGAAAAATGTCGTCGTTAGTCTGCGTGAATTAATACGATTTCTTAGACCAAAGTTTTAGGTTCTTTCGTTCCACACCAATGTACTAGGTATAAAGCTACTTTTCTAGCCATAGATCTAATAAAAATCTGTAGATACATTTTCCCAGCGCATATTCAATTATTATATTGCCTGTGTTACAACTACACGCAAACACTCACTCATAGTTACATTTCTAATCTTGTGCAATAATTATAATGAACAAACACGAGGACATTGCTGTTGTCTTTTAGTCAATAAATCACACTAAAGGACATACGTCGTAGCAAGCACGTGTAACACGAACGCAGGTCCGACTATGACCATATCTAATCTGTGCTATGACTGAGATGAGTGGACCTAATTTAATTGCAACTAATTTGAGCTTTCCATTTTGAAGAACCTGGTACCTCATCTTCCCTTTTTGCTTAGATCGATCCTTGACCTTGTTTTTTCAGATATACGATCAAAAAGTGAAGTACATCTACGAGGTCAGTGCCAATAGAGTGGACAAGTTCGCGCTCCGGTCCGTGAACCGCTCGCACGGACTTGACCAATGGGGGTACAAGAATCCTCAGAAAAGGTACTCACTTATGAAGTTTTAAGACGTGTTCTAATACAGTCTATACAGTCACTACGCGTCTTTGAAGTTGACAAAACACTTTCGGCGACCTGCAACACACGAACAACAAATTGTCGCCCGCCGCAAGACACCAGGTAACAAAGTTGCCGACACGGATCACAAAATGATAAATGTCGTCGATGAAACCCAACCTCAGGCTCTGTCGGTGACGTCGTCGGGTTCGGTAAAGTTCACTTTAACTCACTTTACCATTCCATTTTGTTTATTGATTTATTCTCCTCTCCATTTTAACTATGATTTATTTATTTAGTAATTAATCAGAATTAATCTGATGCAGCCAGCGTCTTGGGGACGCTTCCGACTGGTATTGGTATGGATGGGCTGCGGTTGGTTTATTACTAATTAATATATCTTATCTAGCTTATGACAGAGTTACTAGTTACATACTTCACCTCAGTTGAGTTACCGGTATATTTTTTCAATAAATCTTTTTAATAAATTAGGCCCGCTACAGACGGTGAGACACGCTCTAACCGACCAAAAAATAACAAAATTTATAGTTTGTGTCTAATCTTAATTAATTTTATACCAATCTTTATCTGTTTTCTTTTCTTTTTTCTCTCATTATTTCCTGTGTTGTATGTGACCTCTCTATCTACTCTTGTCTGTTTGTGTGTTCATTGTACCTATATTTTTATCATCTTTGTGCCACCAGCGTAGCGGGGACGCGACGACTGTGACGACTGGTATTGATAACGGATCAGTTGAGCTACATGTAGATTTGGCAACAGTCTGCAGTTAGGTCAATTGTTTCAATTGTAAATACTAGTTAAAATCTTATTTCCATTATTGATTGTTATAATGGTTGGTATTCATTTTCAATTACACGGATAGTTTCATGGAAGATCCCCACTGCATACCGGTTTTTTGCTGAATTGGGAGCGGGGAGTGGGGGTAGTGTAGACTAATCTAATGTAACAATCGCTCGTTGCTCTACCGCTGAAAAAAACAGGATGAAAACTCCTGTGTGTGAACACACCAATGATTGATGAGGGGAGGACGCGGGTTCAAGTCCCGTCGAAGTCGAAAATTTTTGCGATATTATTCGATTTCTTAGAAATTAGACACCAATGATTTTTGTGGGATCCAGCAAAATATCGTTCCCGCAGAACTGGACGGCCTTGGGAGAGGGCTGGTACGTTACGATAACATTTTCAAGGTTGTAAAGGTGTGTTATACAAGGTTGTACTCGTATCATAAAGGCAGGTCAACTCAAGACTGCGAGATTCTATGCCCACAATCTCGCAAAGTCAAATCTGACATGTTGTGGTATCGACTGGCAAAGCACAAAGTCGATTGCGGATGAAATTCTTCTAGGTGTTTTTTTAAAGCTGATCTCTAGCTGATCCGTGAAAAAACGAGATTTGTCTGAAAATGGCCAAAATACTTTGAGTTGAGTCTATTTGATGTTAGTATGGGGATTTGCGTAGTGCCCTGACCGCACGATAGAGGCGCTGTACCCAATCGTATGGAAAAAGATGTCATGATCATATCTAGTTCATCATCATCATCATCAGCCTATATTAGTCCACCGCTGGACATAGGCCTCCCCTAATGAGCGCCATAGCGCCCTGTCTATATAGTTACTAACTACTAGTACTATATACTAGTCATATCTAGTTACTAAAGTCAAATAGACACCCACCCCTCACTAGTTCTATGCACCAAGAATTTTTTCCTTCTGTTCACAACCAGTTACCTACATCACACTAATATCATAAATGCGAATGTTTGAATGGATGGATGGATGTTTGTTACTTCTTCACGCTTAAACTCATGAACGGATCGGGCTGAAATTTTGCATAGATGTAGTTCTACGCTTAGAATGAACATAGGTTACGTTCTATCCCATAAATCAGTTCTCATGGGATAGAAATAACCTTCATAGCTTCGCACGCCTTGGAAACGCCAAATAAACAAGTTGTGCGAAGCCGTGGGCAGTAACTAGTACCTACATATTCCTAATGGAATGTGATAAGTAAATGTGGTGAAAGTGTGTGTGGTGGTGGCAAATAAATGGTACGTCTATGTCAAAAATATATAACTAACTAGCTGCGCCCCGCGGCTTCGCTCGCGTGGAAATTTATGTTTCCCACTTTCTTAATTTTTTCTTTGCTATGAACCTCACGGAGCCCGAGACCTTTCCAACGAATGCAAAACCGTGGAAATCGGTTCGTGCGTTCTGGAGTTATAGCGTCAGGAAGGAAAACCCGACTTATTTTTATATAGTAGATATCAAAAATGTCAGCCAATCATGTAGGACTGGAAGACACCTCTTCACCTGTCTCGTCTTCCCCCAGAACCCCCTGCAACACATTCACAGACGCCTACGAAGGCATAGGCTACCCCCCCTTCATCACCCCGCAGCATCACGTCCGCCTCTACCGCCACGTCTTCTGCCGCTTCTTCGAGCTGGAGTACCACGGGCCCAAGGAGAGCGGGGGCGCCCAGGGGCTGGAGTTCAGGATGAGCCATAAGACATATATGAGGAGCAATGAGACGAGGTATGCATTCAACTATAGGCCACGCGTGACAGCTGGTCAAAGATTCAAAGATGTTTATTTGCGACATATAAAATAGACGATCGCCCGCGGTTTTACCCGCGTAGTTCCCATTCCCGTAGGAATTCCGGGATAAAATATAGCCTCTGTTACTCCCTGAAAAGTAAGCTTCCTAACGGTAAAAGAATTTTTCAAATCGGTCCAGTAGTTTCGGAGCCAATTCAATACAAACAAAAAAACAATCAAGTCTTTCTGTTTATAATATTATTATAGATAAAATAAAGTAAAAGGCCACAATTATCTGGCGTATAAATAATTGCTTTATTCATATAACAATGTTTGCTAATGTAATCAAATATTAATATTAAAAATAGTAGGTACTAAACTATATTTTAGATGGATCGCTCAGCATAGGTACTTCGGAGACTATGTTAATTTATTAACTTTATTCAAAATATTTCAAATAGTGTGTACAATACAGAAATTTCAAAAACTGTTTTGAAATGTACAAACCAATACCATTCATCTCGGTGAGGTAGCCCCCTTTTTGACCATTTTTCAAAAAGTGTTCATTTTACAGACAGAGTATGAATCTATATTTTACAGTACAGGGAAAATATAGAGAACTATATTTTCCCTGTAAATAAAGATTCATAGGACATTTATTCACAAAGAAAATTATACTAGTATTTACAATTGAAACAATGATTCATACCTACAAACGCCACATACAATTCCAATGGATCGCTCTGCTATCTTCGGAGATAGGGCTATTTTTTCAACTTTTTACGAAATATTTCGAAAAGTATGAAAGCTACAGAAATTTCAAATACTATTTTGAAATGTACAAACTGATACCGTTGATTGGTTGGCCCATATGACCCTGAGATATCTTTTAAAATTTCGACATCTCAATTTGCATGGAAAATGTTCATTTTCATTTTTCGTTTTTTTTCTTTTTCTTGAAATCTGTACAGGCACACGAATTGTTTTATTGTTTTAAATTTCAAGTTGATAGCTGCCCTAGTTGCTGAGTTATTAAGAAGAGAAAAAAGGACAGACAAAGCAAGACCATAACAGTAGTACTACAAAAAAGACATCTGTTGAGCGCGTGTTTATCAAAAGCCTTACCACAAAACTGCGTTTTACGACGGCTTACAGTTAGACACGGCTTAGACATTAGACGAGAGTTAAACTCTTGTTAAGCCCATGTCTAGACACTGTTTAGCTAAACGCTTGTTAGACCAGTGTTTACGTTGGTTTTTGTAGTACCGCTGTAAGCGTTTCGAAACCGATCTTTGATCTCGAAACCCTAAAAATGTTGTTTTTCTTTATAGATGTCTATGTGAGCAAGGGGTCTGTCTGGATGGAGTTTCGGATTTGGCGCCCTGTTTTGTTGGTGAGATTTTCTTATAATTTACTAGCTTCTGACCGCAGCTTTGCACGCATTTTTCAAGAGAGAGAAAGTAGTAGTATGTTTTACAGGGTGTCTCAAATTCATGAGACATGGAGGGCAAGTACCAGAAAACTATCGGAAGTCTTATAGAAAGGAAACATTCCTTAAAAATTAGTAAAATTGCATGATGTGAGATGTGGGGCTTGCCTTCAACCTCCGTGCTTACACAAAGATTGTGGTCTAGGGTAGATTTAGAAAAATTACGTCACTTTGTCATCGAATGCGTAATTTATTTGAAATTAATTCCTTCTACTTCAATAATGTACGCAATGTATGACGATGCGATGTCATTGTCTATTCTACCCCAGAGAACAACCCCCCGTGTTTGGCCTGCTGGTTTACAATAATTACTCTGTAGGCTTGTTCTTGCTCGGTCAGTGAAGGGATCGCTTCCTACTAGTACAATCGTACTGAAGTACTAGTTCGGACTTCCATTCAGTATTTTTATTCCAAGACAAAATATTACACAGTTTTTAAGTACCTATTCATATACCCTGTCAGGTAGGGTATGGCAAAAGATCTTAATCTAGGACTTAAGTTAAGGACTTAATTAAGTATTTTGTATTTCATTTCATACAAAATTAGAGATCTTTTAGGTATAATATTGTGTCGTTTAAAATAATATTAATTTACTTAGATACAATGACAATAACACTTTTATTAATTTGTGTGACTTGGTTATACGTAACATCTTTTAAATAAATAAATCTATGTATTGTATAAAGAACGCTTCGAAGCTCTTTCTTTTTAAAATGTATTCTATCCTAATACATAGTTTGTCTTCACAAAAGTCTTTTGTGTCACCAAAGCTTTTTACATGCAATTCTTGTAGTTTTGATGCGAATGGGTCTTTGGGTTCAGATTTAAGGAATGTTGGTAGTTTATTATATACTAGCTTCTGCCCGCGGCTTCGCACGCGTTCTTTCTATGGAAACGTTCCAGGTAGTTTCTATCCCATGGGAACTGATTTATGAGATAAAAAATAGCCTATGTTTGATTCCAGGCTTAGAGCTACACCGATGCAAAATTTTAGATCAATCTGTTTAGTAGTTTTGGTGTGAAGAGGTAACAAACATCCATCCATCCACCTATCCATCCAAACTATCGCATTTATATTATTAGTGTTATGTGATTTTAATGGACATGACATGCAATAAGGGCTCTGTCTGTATACTGCAAGTTTAACTATTGCAAAGATGAGGTTTGTTTTTCTTCGTGGATTTTTATCATAGATAGATAGATAGAAAATTCTTTATTGCACACTTATAGATAGAAACAATACAGCAAAACAGCTTAAAAACTAAGTGACAAGTGGCGGTCTTATCGCTTAAGAGCGATCTCTACCAGACAACCGTGGATGAATAGGATCATTGGATAGTATTAGGGGTTCTGTGTGCTCTTGAAGGTTTTATAAATAAATACTTTTAATATAATACTACGCTTAAAATATACTACATACATAACATTATATATATACTTACATATACTTACATATTCAAAATTCCAATGACCATCAAGAAAACAGCTATGGAAATGTCTGTCCTACCGACTCTACTATATGGCTGTCAGAACTGGGCTCTATCAAAAAAGGTTATCACTAAAATACAGGTATTTCAAAGGGCAACAGAGCGGAGTATGCTAAATGTCAGGCTAAAAGACCGCATCAAAAATTCAGACTTGAGAAAGAGAACCCAAATAACCGACGCAGCAACACTAGCTTGCCAACAGAAGTGGAGATGGGCAGGGCACGTGGCACGGACAACAGATGGGAGATGGACGGAGCGCATCCTACACTGGTACCCGCGCGACGCCGATGCCCGGCGCGCGCGCGGCCGTCCCCGCCAGCGCTGGAGAGATGACATAGAGGACGTGGCCGGCGTCACGTGGTCACGACACGCCGCAGACCGTACATTATGGAAATGGATGGAGGAGGCCTTCACCCGAAGATGGGTGTCCTAATCAGAATAATAATATATAAAAATTATGCATGACATTACAATTATAATTTATTTTAGGTACTAATTCAGTTAAAATTTATATTTACTCACACATGTTTAGTAAGATTTGGAAAATAAAGGCTTATTATTATTATTATTATTATTATATACTTACATAAACTACTTATATACATAGGGACTCAGGTATACGTTCAGTGACAACAGAAATATCTATATTTTATAAAGGGAAACAAGGGTGTGGTCAGTGACAGCAGGACAAATAGTGTTCCTTTACCATACTCTTGAATATTGGTATGAATTCAAGTTTCTAGTAAGTACTACAAGTACTTCGCTCGGCAAAAAGTTTGAGGGATCACCTAAGGATGTCAAAAATGAGAAAACTTTAAAACAGTCGTAACAGTGCGTTACGACATTGTTCCCCGTAGTATTATAATATCTGTGCCCGGGGCAAGCGTTATGTAATGTACTACTGAACTAGAGAACCAAATGCAGCGTGGCAATGCAGCCAGCACAGAAATCTGAATATTCAGATTTCTGTGGCAGCCAGCGTCTTGGGGACGCTTCCGACTGGTATTGATATGAATCAGTTGAGCTACCTGTAGATTGCTTGCAACAGTCTGCTTTAGTTGCTCCGCTCTGCTTTACTGCTCAATAGTTTCAATTGTAAGTACTAGTTCTAATTTGATTTTAACAATTGATTGTAATTTTTTTGTGAATAATGATATAATTAATTTAAAAAAAGACTAATACGTTGATACTTTGATACTTTAGGTCGCTATCAAAGAGTTGTTTTCCGTAGCAGTTTTTTTCTCAGGATATTGTATACCTAAGGTACAATAGAAACAATTTTGAAAACCTGTTTTGAATGATTTTTTATTTCAGGCACGTGACAAAAACAAAACCGGTTCAATAGACGTCACTCTGATGAAATTATATGAATTTACATGAGATTCAAACATAAAAAATTGATTTTAATAAAACTATTTCGTATAACGATCATTAAACGTACCTATCTAGTTTTGGGGGTTTTTAGGGTTCCGGTTTCCAATCAATTAACTAATAAAAAATTATATATTTAATATTAATAATTATTATATTAATATTAAATGTACTTATATAACTAATATATAACATAACATGATTATATTTAATAATTATTATAATTATATAATATTAATAATTAAGTACATTTAAAATAAGCTTATGGTCGCGTAGCTGCAAATAAACGTTTGACAATAATTAAATAGAGCTAATTAAAAGACCATAATAGAATAACAACCTCAGTAACGCATCGGGAAAAGGACCGCATGCGACGCAGGATTTTGTAGGTTCGGTTCCCGCCTCTGGATAAATGTTTGTACAATCTACAGATATTTGTTCCATGTCTGAGTGTTTATGTATTCTGTGTGTGAGTAGGTAAATGTACGGAACCCTCGATGGACGAGTATTACTCCTCCTTTACCGATTTCGTCCTTGAAGTTTCGTTATTATTTTGCTAATTGACAAGATCGCCTTAATTCAGATGACTTATAATTACAAATTATAATACTCGTTTACTAGCTTCTGCCCACGGCTTCGCTCACATCACATTAATTTCACTAAATATGTAGGGTCAACCAGTCTAAATGCGTCTATGGGGAAAATGCGTCTTTTTGAATTTATTCGAAAACTGCAGACTGCAACGCCATCCGCACGAACTACATGTTCAGTATTTAGTTCAAACAAATGTAACTAGATGGCAGAAGTCAACGTATGTTGAACAGTTTTCGAATAAATTCAAAAAGACGCATTTTCCCCCATAGACGCATTTAGACTGGTTGACTAATGTGATGAATGTGAAAATTTGGATGTTTATATGGATGGATGTTTTTTACTTCTTCACCCAAAACTTCTAAACGGATCGAGCTGAAATTTTGAATACCGATATTTCTAGGCCTGGAATAAAACATATTTTTTATCATATAAATCAATTCCAATAAGATAAAAATAATCGTTTCCACAAAAACAAAGCGTGCGAAGCCGCGGGCAGAAACTAGTTAGGTATAAATGCGAAAGTTAAAAAAAAGGAACTCTAGCTTGCTGTACCTAATCTTCATCATTTTTTGTTTAATTGATAAAAAAAAATAAGGGTCTAATATCTTCTGATAATCTAACTGACGGATTAATTATATTTTTTTACGACACAGCCTATTGAGCTAACTGCAGACTGTTTTAACGTAACATTTTTTAACATTCTTTAACGTTCATGCCAAAAATTACAGAGTTGATATAATTTTATAAGACAAAAAAACAACTGTGGCCTTATCACTTGCATCTGGAAGCGATCTCTTCCAGGCAACCAATAGATCACAGAATCTAGTATCAACATGATTGCAGGTCTCCCAGTGGTTCTGTCGCACGCCCACTTCCTCTACGCAGACCCCGCCATTTACGACAGGATCGAGGGTATGATGCCTGACGAGGAACGGCATGGAAACTCCTTTGTCATCGAACCAGTAAGTTTGCAATTTATACGATATTGCTATATTCTATTTTTTCAGTGTCTGCAATAAATATAATCAATTAGGTATTTAACCTCAAATTAACTTTCTTGACATAAAAAAACATACATACAGCTGAACATAGAAACTCCTCCATTTTTCGAAGTCGTTTGAAAAGGTAGGCAAAAGTTTTAGTATTGTCAAATTACTTAAGTTATATTTTAAACTTATTTTAAATTCTAGAAAATCTAGAAAAATTGAGTTCGGAAATCGTTCTAAACCCGGAACACTTCGAAAAATACCGCGGAATTGTCAACCAATTCAATATAGAAAAAGAATCAGCAAATCGTTTAACCACTGGCGGAGACATCAAATATTATAGGTACCTACATAAAATATACAGCCAAATTGAGAACCTCCTTTCTTGAAATCAGCAAAAGATAATCATAAAGTTTTAATTCACACAATACAGAAATACATAAACAGATGAGTAAATTCTAGAATTAGCAAACGTGAAGTAAAAACGGATGTTGTTTGTATAGTTTACAATGAATAAAACATCTCATTATTTTAAGCGTATGCATAAACGTGATGTTTTTGTCATAATGTAATAAACTGGCGCGCTACCAAATATGCTAAATGAATTTAAGGTGCGTGTGGAGAGAGGGGAGAGGATACGAAAATAATACTGGCCGCTATTCATCATCATCGACCTATATTAGTCCACTGCTGGACATAAGGCCTCCCCTAAAGAGCGCCATGGCGCCCTGTCTTCAGCTTGCCGCATATGCCTGCAGCCTTTCGCAGATCATCATCTCACCTTTTTTTTTATTGACGTGACAACATCTTATAATTCGATAGAGCCGGCTGCACGCACGAAAAAACATGACGTCATGCGGCGTTACCTCGTCATGCGGCGTTACCTCGCTCTGAGTTGTCACGTATATCGTCAGTAAACCGACTTTACAGACAACCATTTTTTTTTTTATCCTGAGGGAAATGCGCACGCATATCGCACTGCCACGGGGAGACAGTACGATGATGTGGGACTCTAACACCACTAAAACCCTCAGGGTGCTTTTCCGCCTCTGCCGCTTGTGGTAGGAACGTGGGGACGCTTACACTCATCCACGAACCCACCGCGGCTACCCGATATCGGGCCCCTCACTGGGGGTGTGCAGCACCCCCTCTTCGCAACGCGCCAAAAACACATGACGCGCCACGACCACCTTGGGGACCTTAACCGTCAATTGGGCGCCGGATGACCCCGTGTCCAAACGCCCTAGGTCCCCCTGCGACGGGTCAGTCGAGTGGCCCAGCCGCTTGCCACACGGTCGCAGAGGATAGGGAGAGCGGCCATCGTCATACCGACAGACCTCCTCCCCTGCGACCCCACCGCGTCCGCCATCAAACGGTGGCGACCCCGCCAAGGCCGCGGAAGGCAGGGAGAACGGCGTACCACAATACCGGCACTCCTCTTCCGCCGCGGCCTCCACCTCACTGCGGCCGTGCTGCCCATACAGCACAGCCGCCCGCCTCAGTTGCGATGCCTCCCATACGACACTGCAACCTACTACCGCTCCAACTGGGCTTAGAGCGCAAAACCCAGAGGAGCGGTCCGTCCTGGGGCCAGCCGTGTCGCCGTCTGCGTTGGCACGGCTCCATGGGTTTCTCTTAGCTTCATCGCGGGTGACTAGGCCGCGATTACTAAGCCCCCCGCCTCAACAAGGCGGGAACCCTTCGGGGGGGAGATCATCATCTCACCTGGCCGGAGGGCGTCCTACACTACGTTTGCCGAGTCGTGGTCTCCACTCAAGAACACGTTTATCCCAGCGGTTGCCGTTCCTTCGCGAGATATAGCGGGCCCACTGTCACTTGCAAATTCTTGCTTCTGGCAGCTATTGCAGCATACGAAACATTTGTTTTAGTAAACTGCCAGTGTTTTATGACGACCGATGTGGCGCGGCGGGCGAAGGTCTGCCTGCGACGCAGGAGGCTGCGGGTTCGATTCCCGCCTTTGGACAAATGTTTGTACGAGCTGCAAATATTTGTTCGGGATATTTTCTATGTACAATAAAAATATCTATGTGTAATGTATAGTATTTAGAATATCAGTCATCTAGAACCCACAACACAACTTCTGCTTGGGGCTAGATGATGCTGTGCAGATTGTGCATTATTTATTTATTTATTAGCTATGTGTGTAAAATGTATGTGAGCTGCGAGAGATAGGGATGACTTAAATCAAAATTCAGTCTCTTTTTGAGGTTATACGAAAAATAAATGACGTCGGCATGACCTAAATCAGATTGCGATAAAAATTTCACGACCCCAATTCCTCCCGCGGGTGTCGTAAGAGGCGACTAAGGTATATATCCACCGTAGGCGGGCAGCAGCGCCCCCTGTAGAACAATTCTACCACCGAACTGTGATCCCAACCCGCATGCCCAGCGTGGGGATTATGGGCACTACCCCCCATGAGATAAAAGTCAATACGGTGCTTATCAGGGGGAAGCCGTTCAGCATTGGACCAATACAGGCTGTTGAGGATTGAGGATGAGGATAGGATTACATGAAACATTACATTTTGCCATAGATGTCTAAATTGTTTTTAGGATGTCCTCAGTATTTTTACATAATCTCTGGCAGTAGTAGTTTTCCAAGTGAGAGAGGGGGACGAGGCTCTCCCCGCTCGCAAGAGTCGCAAGAGTTACTCTCACGCGACTATATTTTTTCCAGAACATAGGCGTGTCCTTGGAGTCTCGCTTCTCCATGCAGGTGAGCCTGCTCCTCGGGGACTTGACCTTCAACTCGCAGACAAAACCCTTTTCAAACATGTTGGTGCCTTTCCTTCAGCTGTTGGTTGTAAGTCAAAAAATATTTTATATTATTCAAAAATAATACGTCAAGTGCGACTCGCACTTTGAAACGCACAATTGAAATGATTTTCGCACTAAGACCTTGCGTCTTGCCAAATTATCATGATTCTAGGTCAACGGGAAGTAGGTACCCTGTAGGTTTTGGTCCATGGCGAGAATGATAAGTATTTTTTTTTTTTTTGTGAATAAGATACTTTACAGTTTTCAGATTATTCTCTTTACTGGTGCTAAAAGACCTCGCTTCTTGCCAAATTTTATGATACTAGGTCAACGGGAAGTACGCTATAGGTATGTACATGTGATTCTCTTGGAAATTTCTAAATATTCGGACATAAACGGCTGTAAATTTGATTGCGTTGACCTAGACCACGCGTTTCTGAGAAAAGGGGGTTGACAGATGAAAAGACAGACAAACAGACGTACAACAAAGTGATCCTATACGGATTCCTTTTTTCCTTTTGAGGCACGGAACCCTAAAAAAGTATGTACTTACCTACTTTATTGACAAAGAAAATTTAAATCAAACAAGAGAAATAAATTAGTACTAGTATTTACAATTGAAACAATTGAGCTAACTGCAAACTGTTGCAAACAATCTGCAGGTAGCTAGAGCAACTGATCCATATCAATACCACTAAAGTCATTAACAACGGGATATGTACCATGATTTGAGTTTGTTATTCCGCGATCATGGCGCATGAAACTGTGCCGAAATATTGGAAAGCTCAAAACTCAAATCATGGTAAATATCCCGTTGTTATTGACTTTAGTGTTAATAACCATGATGGATTTAAAAGTTTTATCATATCAATACCAGTTGGAAAGACTTTTTTAAAAACAAGTTGTTTATGTATCATGTAGGACCAAAGAGCTAAATGATAAATTAATTTATTGCTGTGTAACTAGGTGGTAATGTGTACATTGGTCTTATGTCAATCTATAGTATTTATGCTTGGGAAGACCAATTTAATGAAGGCAAACTCGCTGTGGTTAAATAGTTTCGTTTAGGATTTCCAATAGCCACCATCAAGTTTAATGGTACCATAGCATCGTCACCGAACTTAGATAAGTTTGCCAAATTTCAGCTCAATCAGTTTAAAGCATAACTGGTCTAAGATTCATTGGAAGATTTGTCCCACACCTATCAACAAAGCAAATTAAATAAAAGCTTGTAAAAAAAATTAAGGTACCAGGCTCAGGAAAATAATACAAACTCTATTCTTATTTTCAGTACTTTTTTTTTTAAGAGTAGCCTCTAGCCGCGGCTTCACACGCACTTTTCAAGTACCTAGGTATTTTTCACGTGGTTAAAAGTTGATAAACACGCTTATTATCGATTTTAGTCGATAAAATACACAGATATTAGTAATAACAAATTTAACGTTTCTTTAGAAGATTTTGACGACCTCTGTGGCGCAGCGGGCGAAGGTCTGCCTGCGACGCAGGAGGTTGCGGGTTCGATTCCCGCCTCGGGACAAATGTTTGTACGATCTGCAGATATTTGTTCAGGGGTTCTGGATGTTTTTCTATGTATAATAAAAAATATCTATCTATGTAGTGTATTGTATTATGTATATCAGTTATCTAGTACCCATAACACAAGCTCTGCTTAGCTTGGGGCTAGATAATGCTGTGTGAATGGTCCAGCATTATTTATTTATTTATTTTATTAAGCATTTCAATCGCTAAATTGTTAAACTTTTTTCAGGCACAACCCCCCCTCACCGACAAGCAGCAGTACCCTCTCAAGTTAGTCCACGTCGTCGGCCCGGCAGCGTTCATAGTTTTAGAGCTCCTGATCTTCCTAGTAGGCACATGGCTTCTCTCCTATTCAGCTACCATGCTCTACAGCCACTGGATGGCCAGGCACCAGCCTCCTGCTACTGCGGGGGAAAAACCGAGCGTGGAGTTGCCTTTAGTTAGCTAATGAGTTAATACGATAACAGACTGCGCTTTGCCAGACAGTCAGTGTTCTACAAGTACCACTTTGGTGATTGTGCCCAGAATTTAAATGAACGGGGAGGGGGGGTAATGACCCCTCCCTCCCCGTTCCACCACCGGACAAGCAGACGCACTAAATACACGTAAATAGCTCAGCTCACTCACAGTGTCGAATCAAATGTTTCCGCGTTACTTTCGTTTTAAGTCCCAGTAAAGAGTGGAACGAACTTCCTGCGTCTGTTTTCCCGGTTGAGTCCAATCTCGGTATCTTGTGGAATGACGAAAATCTAAGTAAAAATAAAACAAGATTCGTCAAGTGCGAGTGTAGCTCGCTCGCCGAGGGTTTCGAACGTTTGTTAAATAAAGAAATATGTTCTAAAGGTACCGGTTAGAGGCTTCGCTATTTAATGAATACCTAAAAATTGTAGGTACCTAATTCTAATTCTAATTCTAAGTGGGGGAACTGGGATCTGCACTGACATCTCGCTTAGGAGTGTATTGTGCATTGTCCCCCTGCCTAACCAGGCCCTAACCAGCCCAGCTCCTTGAAGTACCGGAGCAGGACTTTTGGCGATTGACAGCTTCGTTTCAGCTTTTCTGTGGGTGAGGACGGGTTAGATCCCTCTAAGAGAGTCTTCAATCCCGTTACCCTTCTGGCCTCCTCTGTGGCCGTGCAGTGAACCACTACATGTTCCACAGTCTCTTCTTCCTGGAAGCAGCCGCGACATAGGCTACTGTCTGTGGCTCCAGTCTTGAGCAGATGATGGTTCAGTTCACAGTGTCCTGTGATGATGCCCACCATCGTTCTCAGGTCCTCGCGGCTCATCTTGAGCAACGTGTTTGTGGTTTTCCTATCTTTGGAGGGGAAAATTGATTTAGTATGTTTGCAGTCTGTTCGACGCTCCCATAATTTTTGGTGTTCTTTTTCTGAGTTTAGTTTTAGTTTGTGTTTTACTTCCGCTGTGGGCGGATTTGAGAGACTGATGTCCTGTTTTGTTGGGGTCTGTCTCGCTCCTTCTTTTGCTAGTTTGTCTGCTTTTATGTTGCCTGGACAGGATCGACTCTCCGTCCACTCTATGCTGACTTTGTTATGTTCAGAGAGACTTTGTAGAGCGTTGTGACATTCCACAATTGATTTTGATCTCGTGTCTGTCCTATTGAGTGCGTTTATTAATGCAGCGCTGTCTGTTTTGAAGACCAGCTGCAACTGGCAGGTCGACTCTTTGATAGTTGTCTCCCTAAGCATATGATTTGCCGCCAGTTGGAGTGCCAGTGCTTCAGCCTGAAAGGCCGTGGTGGCAGAGTTTAGTGGTTGTGCTCTAGAGAGTCTAATTTCGGGACAGGAGTAGCCGCAGCCAGCTCTTGTCTTATTCTTGGCCCCGTCAGTGTAGATGTGATATGTGGTAACGTCATGTGAGGTGTTCGCTGCTGCGTTCTCTTCATGCGTTGTTAAGTAGGTCTTACCGGTTAAGTAGGTAGACGCTATTCTGTCAGTACCATTTGCTGCCTCTGGAATTGCAGCAATTGCTTTACTTAGTATCCTACAGTGGGTTGTTAGGCCTGAATCGCCTTTCCATTGGTTTGTTGATTTGATTCTTAGGGACGCCGCCATTGCTTCCTGCTGTATGTGAACATGCAGGGGCGTCCATTTGAATTGTAGGTACCCTACATTTCAAATGGATCTCTCTGCATACTTCGGTGATACGATTTTTTCAAAATATTTCGAAATGTAAGAAACTTAACAAAAATTTTAAAAACTGTTTTTAAATTAAACAAACCGATACCGTTTATGTGATACCCCTTTGACTTTATAGATCTCACTTTAAAAATTTCGACGTCACATTGGTATAGAACTATTTTAATTTGAATTTTTCATAAGGGTTTCGAAACCGATCTCGAGACCCTAAAAAAATAGACATCGCCTGAGGATCCGTAACGTTTTTAGTTGAGAATGCAGATTTATAGAGCTACGAAATCCATAACACGCAGTGCAAACATTTTTGTTCTACGAAAAAAAATTACGAAGTTATGACCAAATTACTAGCGAAGTTTAGAGTCAGTTTTGACACATCGAATGAATTTTTTGATTTTGACGTGACAACGTCTTATAATTCGATTGAGCCGGCTGCACGCACGAAAAAACATGACGTCATGCGGCGTTACCTCGTCATGCGGCGTTACCTCGCTCTGAGGCGTTCCATGTAAGGTTTGAAGTGCAAGCGAGAGCGCTCGATATCCGTCTCTCTCCTACTTGAGTGAGCGATGCGTCTGCGTTGTCACGTTCAACTATCGTCAGTAAATCGACTTTACAGACAACCAATTTTTTTTTTATTTATAATTTTTTTTATTCGATAGGTCTCTTAAAACTGAGTCTATTTGGTTTTGTTATGTTTTTTCTAAACTTATAGTTTCGAAGCAAATCACTAAAAACTGATATCTACCTACGGTTAACGGGCGGCGACCGAGCGAGTGACGTCACACGCTCGGTCGCCGCCCGTTACCACGTCACGCCTCGTCACCCGCGGCGGTCACTCAGTGAACTTCGCTAGTAATTTAGTCATAACTTCGTATGTAATGGTCCGATTTGGATAATTTAAAAAGATATATCATTCTTATGTCTTATAGAATAACGTGGATACTAGTTCTATTGAAATTGCTACAACATTACGGATCCTCATTAGCTAAACTGGACGCTTGCAGTGCGGCTGGTCCCATGCACTTTATAAGTTCGCCATCCAAGACCGTCACCTACCTAGTGCACTGACCCTGTGTAAATCAGCATTACACTCGCACTTGACGAATCTTGTTTATTATTATTGTTTATTTTTTAAGGGACTGAGTCATTGGTATGACTGTCATTCCTGTATTTTAGACAACTAACATATCGATACTTGTAATTTCAATTGACGTAAAGCACAAAACCCTACTTTACAGGAGAGCCAAAATAAGTTTTTTATTTTAGATTTAAATTCATTACGCTTGTGTTTTTAGAGTTATAAAAAAGTTATATAGACAAAATATGCTTAAAATCTTGACATGCAGACGATGAAATATTTAGATTTTAGTACAAATTGTTATTTTAGGATATAGATGTGCCTTACATCTAGGAAATTTCATAAAAATGTTCTTTACGTCCATTTTTATTATGAGGATGAGATTGATTTTGGGCGTAAAGCACGATTTAAAGAACAATATTCTCTACGCCCTAAAAATAAACGTTTAAGAGTGTTAATATAAAAATAGTATGCAGGCGTAAAGCTAATTTAATAAATAAAAACTTTAAGTATTTTGAATTAAAGAACTAACTTTATTTGTTGATTAGGTGGTGTAGCATACATACATAGCAGTCATTTTAAATAACATGTGTTGTCCAGGGTATTAAAATAAATAACTAACAAATAAAAGAAACAAAGTAATGAATCAGCATTTTTTATTTTAAAATATTCTTAATATTTTACATTAGGCAATCATCAGCGTAGGTATTATTATGCCACAGCTATTAAAATTTAAAAAAAATTGTAGGCAATAATGAATGAGACATACATTAGGAAGTATGTATAAATAAATCAAATAACATCGCAAAAATTTTCGACTTCGACGGGACTTGAACCCGCGTCCTCCCCTCAGTACGGGGATGTGATAACCAACTACACCACGAAGTCAAGTGACGTGGGAGTCTTTGAACAGGATTGGATAAACTTCAATGTTTCCCCTGTAGGTGGAGCTAACGGCGCGAGAGACCGTAGGATGTCGCAGAGATTTTCGACTCCCACGTCACTTGACTTCGTGGTGTAGTTGGTTATCACATCCCCGTACTGAGGGGAGGACGCGGGTTCAAGTCCCGTCGAAGTCGAAAATTTTTGCGATGTTATTTGATTTCTTAGAAATTACCCTTAGTGTGGGGTTACGCACTATAATAACAAAAAACCTTATGTATAAATACTTTTGTGAAATACACAATGTGTTCAACAAAAACTTCTGCCATACTTGTGTGTGTCCTTCCCCTTGATTGATAGTGTATTCGTACGTAGTCTGTCTGCGATTGTTGTCAATGGCCAAACGCTTTCTACGTTTAATAGGAACTGCTTGAGCGCATCTTAGTATCCAGTCTCGCCTACGCAAAGTGTCTGGATTCCAAAAGTGGTCATGAAGACTTTGTCTTCTCTCTTCATTTACTGCGTAGCACTTTTTAGGACACTTCTCAGCATTACAAGGATTTTCCTTCATATTTTTGTCTGTTTTTAATGCGCCGTCTTTGGTTTCGTATGATTTAAATGTCTTTCAAAACTTTTTTTCGCAATTTAGTTTTATTGACACGTTTTGTTATTAATTCTATTACTGCTGGATTGTTGTAATTTTTATTTTCCTTGTGCATCTTCTTTCTTTTGATTTTCTTATTTGCTTCTTCTGAGACGTCGGTCGAAATAAATTCATCATAACTATTCCATAGATCTGAACTTCCTGAGGAGAAGTCTTGTTCTTCTGTATCGGAAACAAAATCGATAAAAGCTTTCTTTAGTTTTGCTCTGCGCCGTCTTCTCTTTTGAGTAGTCGTCAATTCATTCGAGATTAGCTCAGTGACTGGCTGGAACTCAGGTAGGAGGCTTCCATAGGAACAGGAGCGAGCGGCGGCGGCGGCGGTGGCAGGGCGCACTGGTCTGGTAAAGAGACAAGCTCCGTGAACGGCTAGAACTCAGGTAGGTTGCACGGAGCAGACGACGAGGCTTCCATAGGAACAGGAGCAAGCAGCGGCGGCGGCGGAGCGCTCTGGTCTGATGGAGAGATGAGCTCCGTGAACGACTGGGACTCAGGTAGGTTGCACGGAGCAGACGACGAGGCTTCCATAGGAACAGGAGCGTGCGGCGGCGGCGGCGGTGGTGGGGCGCACTGGTCTGATGGCGAGACGAGCTCCGTGAACGGCTAGAACTCAGGTAGGTTGCACGGAGCAGACGACGAGGCTTCCATAGGAACAAGAGCGAGCGGCGGCGGCGGGGCAGACTGGTCTGATGGCGATACGAGCTCAGTGAATGGCTTGGACTCAGGTAATCAAATAATATTGCAAAAATTTTCGACTGACTTGAACCAGCATAGGTATTCGTAACGTAAGCTATAAGGCGTAGGTAGGTACTCGAAATAGAAACATGATAAGAAATGTAATGTATAGACAATAACATTAATGGTGTATCTCGGTATATTTATTCAATATTATGACCTTTTTATGTAGGCACTTATCTAAAGGAAAAGGTGGTAAAGCAGAGCTTGCACTCAGTGCCACAACATTCGACACTTTTAATGCTACTGTACCGACATTCACTGCCGTACGGTTTGTCAAGGAATTTTAGATCTATGATAGTTGCAATAGAGTTGAAATCAAATTTGTTGTGATGGATAGAGGAGCGACTCCAATGCGTTGGCACTGACGTAAGGAACAAAATTATATTTTAAAAAGTGTGCTTTACACCCCAATATGTTTGCAGAGGTGATTAACAGACTTTGACTTAAAGCACATTTAGCAATACTTATAGTAAATGATTAGGCTGCTAAAAACAAAATAAGATTTTGACGTTCTTTACCTTATGAATTAATTTATGAATATCACATACTACCTAATGATTTACAGTTTGACAGTGAAAACGTTCTTTACGTTACATTTTTAAAGTGTCTAAAATCGTAATTAATAGCCGTATCGCTACGTGGATTAGACAAAAAAAAAGAGAAAAAAATACTGAGTAAGATGGCATTCATAACTCATTTTGGCCAAAATGTGCTTTACGTCAATTGAAATTACAAGTATCGATATATCTAAAACTAGCCTCACTAATTTTAAGGCCGCATCACTCAGGAGTGCGACTCAAATAATTTGGATAACACCAGTTTTCATTACGTAAAAGGCAGAGATGCCTTGATAAATATATTTAGGTACCTTTTAATTCCATAAAATAATCGTAATTATAAAATAATGCTGGATATATCCAGCCAGAAAGTCAACAGACCTTGTATTAATAGAATAAGATGACCGGTATGCTAAATAAAAGATAATTTTAATAAAATTAGTTTTATTTCAGAAAAGGCTACAAAGTAGGTAAATGCTTATCATAATAAAATTTCCTTAACACGTCCAGTGCCACTGACTCCAATCGCGAGTTCACGTAATTCGTATTCCAGTGCCGGCGACTCCCCTAGCGAGTCCACTGTGAAATGTTTCCGGCATCCGGCAATACATTATGAAAATCGTGGTGGCATTGAAAGCGTTAAATTAACGGCAGAAGCCTTTATTAACAAAGAAAATTATACTAGTATTTACAATTGAAACAATTGAGCTAACTGCAGACAAACTAACTGTTGCAAACAATCTACTGGTAGATCAACTGATCCATATCAATACCAGTCGGAAGCGTCCCCAAGACGCTGGCTGCATTGCCACGCTGTATGGCAATGCTGATGCTCTGTGCCAGATACTCACCAGCTCTCGGGTCACGCGTCCGTCGTTTCGACCAGACGCTCAGATAATGTTTTAAAAACCGAAGAGCCTCGGTACCCCACGGACCTAGGGTCTCGACTCCAAGGGGATTAAATCTTGTACTTACCTAACTTTTTGCTTACAACGCTGATTTTGCCTGGCCGCACTCACGCGCATGCAAACAACTATGCACACCTTGTTTGCTCCCTCCCACAATGCACGATGAGGCTAGCGCTAACCCTGAGCGAGCGAGAGAGAGTGATCACGATAGCCGATGCAGCAGGTACAGTAGGCCTATAATAATTACAGTAGTAGGCCTATAATTAGCTAGTTGTTTTATTACTTACACTTAGATTACAAATAAAATGAAAACGAATTTGAGTACCAAGACAAACCTCACAAGGTTTATATGGTACAAATAATAAGATTATATTGTTATTGTAATGAATAAGCTAAAAAAAAAAAAAAATTTACTAATTTTATTTATCGAACTATCATATGGACAGTATATCAGTGTGTGTGAACTACAATTAACCTTTGAGATCAGAAGATGATGATACCTAACGCTTACCAAGATATAACATAAAATACATTTAAAATTATGTTAAGTAACATTAAATAAATATCTACATACTTACTCATAACTTGAATAGGTATTTTATTTTTTACCCATTCACAATTTGATTATTCATGTAAACACATTATAGTTTAATGGATTTATCTATAAAATGCGCGATATACAAAGTGCACATAAATACTATTTGTACTGCTAAAATTTTTGTTTAATTAATTATTTGATGATTTACTAGCGGCCCTTTCCGGCTTCGCACGGGATAAATATAATTTTTAAACAGAGTCTATGTTACTCAGGGATAATGTAGCATTCAAATGTTGCAATAATTTTTCGAATCGGTCCAATAGTTGTTGAGTTTATTCGTTACAAACATATAAAAATACAAAAGTACAAATTTTTCCTCTTTATAATATTAGTGTAGATTAAGTAGTTATTTATAAATGGTAAATTTATTTAAAAAACTTTTAAGGGCGTCCTTAGCACGTTGAGTAATTTAGTAGATAGTAGATCTTGTACTTAGTAACTAAGTACAAATAATATAATGAATATAATAATATAATTAATATAAATAGAGTTAGGTTCTAAACAGTGTTTATACTCTACGCGTTGATAAATTTTATGTTAAACTAGTTTATGCCCGCGGCTTCGCACGCGTTGTTTTTATGGACACGTTTTACGGTTATTTTTATCCCATGGGAACTGATTTTTGGGATAAAAGTAGCCTATGTTTTATTCCAGGCCTAAAATTACCTATATGCAAAATTTCAGCCCGATCCATTCAGTAGTTTTGGCGTGAAGAGGTAACAAACATCCATCCATCCATACATCCAAACTTTCACATTATAATATTAGTGTGATAAAGAACTTTGAAAACAAACAATTTAAACAGGTAATTTTCCCACAATAGCATCGCAAAAGAGTAGCTATTCAAGTTTCTCTTGAAGTTTTACACATTAGGCGGTGTAGCGGTGTTTCGCACCGCAGGTTTTCAAAACATAGGCTACTTTTTCTTTTGGAAAAGCCAAGGGCAGAAGCGAGTTTTATCAAAAATGTTGGCGTCGCCTCGCGTCAGCAGACCAAATTAACCTATTGACATCGTGAAATATTTATCTATACATCTATCTATACTAATAATAATGTATTATAAAGAGGAAAGATTTGATTGTTTGTTTGTATTGAATATGCTCCGAACTACTGGATCGATTTGAAAAATTCTTTCACCATTACGAAGCTTACTATTCAGGGAGTGACATAGGCTATATTTTATCCCGGAATTCCCACGGGACCAACGCGGGTGAAACCGCGAGGCGATCGTCTAGTTCTGTCATAACTTGAGCTTATTAACAGACTTACTTTGTAGTACGAAGTTCGTACTACTCCTGTGGCTCACTCAGCGACTCGAAAGTGGATCTAGGGCTCCAAAAAGGACTTGTCCAGGCATCCCTATGTTTAGTTTAATATGTAAGTATATTTAATTTTGAAATATATGACTTTGCATTGGTATTGTATCCCGGTTCTGAGCTGTCTCTCACCAGCTGGTTGAAATTCAATCAACATAAATTAGTGAAGCGACGCGTGTCCCGAGAGCTGGTGGGTATCTGGCGCAGCTCATCAGCATTGCCATACAGCCATAGATATGTATCGTTAGATAGGCCCTTACCGCAGTGAGACAGCGCCGTGTTGTTGCCGTGTTGAAATGAGATAAACTCGCTCATTTGGAATCAGTGTACATCTAAACATAGCCGGTGTTGTAACTGCCAATTTTGTGACACTTTTTCTAACGTGCAACAACAATTCTAAAAATACAAATACAACCAAAGGTGTAACATTTTACTCGTAAGTATAGTGATTTTATTATATTTATTATTTATTAACTTTTATTTTTCCTTCTGCGCCGTCTAAAATACCAAATCTAAATGGCGAGTGCACGAAAGAGAAAGTAGTGTTTGCAACTAATCTGGGAGAAAAAGAGATGACACTATTTTCTCGGTACGCTTGTAGTGCATAGATTAGATTGCACACGTTTTAGACAGACACGTTTTCGATTTAAGGGCATAATAAATTTTTCACAAAAGGCAGTGCAATACAATAGCACATTACTTAAACGTTATAACAACATTTTAAACTCATTAGGTAGTTTGCGTGCGTCGGCATCTTGACGCACGCAGACATTTTAGATTTCAGCGCTTACAGGACATTATTTTTTCAGAAAAGTGTGTGCAATGTAATTGCACATAAAATGGTAATCATAACCAGTTAGGTTTAAATACTACTACAATGGGACATCCCCATCTTCATTCATCCTGTGTCAGTGCCCTCTATCCAAATAATTATGTGTGTAATCAATCATTGTGCGCCACGACGATTTAAAATACAAACAAGGTGGTGGTCGATGTTAGGGCCCTCTCCATACAAAAATCTTCAAGCCTCTTTGAACCACGTATATAGGCCACCCCTAATGAGCGCCATAGCGCCCTGCCTTCAGCTTGCCGCACCCAGCATCTGCCTGCAGTCTTTCTCAGATCGTCATCCCACATAGCCCGCGTCTTACACTACGTTTTCTGAGTCGCGGTCTGCACTCAAGAACGCGTTTACCAAAGCGGTTGTCCGTTCTTTATGAGATATGGCCGACCCACTACCACTTCAGCTTGCTTAATTATTTGAGCTATGTCGATAACTGGTTCTCTGGCGGAAGTAGGTATTCGTTACGAATCCTATCCTTCAGAGAAACTCCGAGTGCCGCTGTTTGGTTACTGATTTAATATACAATATACAATACACGCCAATAAGGCGACCGACTAACCTTCACACTGTCTGTCACACTGGTGTGAAGGTTAGGAATAAAGATTCCTTATAGTGTAAATCAATTCACACCTATTCTACTTTCATTGACTTTTAGTGTAGTCAATGGCTCTGAAAGTGAGTTGATTGGCTCATAAGCGCCGGTAGCAGGGTGCAGGGGGGTGCACTTGCACCTTGTCAGGAAAAATACATAGAAAAAAGAAAATTGGTTGTCTGTAAAGTCGGTTTACTGACGATAGTTGAACGTGACAACGTCTTAAGAAAAGAGCGAGGTAACGCCGCATGATGTAACGCCGCATGAGGTAACGCCGCATGAGGTAACGCCGCATGAGGACGTCATATTTTTTCGTGCGTGCAGCCGGCTCTATCGAATTATAAGACGTTGTCACGTCAAAATCATTTATCTTACTGTTTGAATAAAAACTGAAGGCGTCTAGGTTGCTGTCCAAATTTGGAATAAATTCAGTATCCTCCTCTACTCTTTTCCTGTGAACACTGAGCATGCACAGACCGCTTAGCCTCGCGTGTCCCATCGTTGAGCAATTCCACGTCTTGACACGTCGTAACGTGCTAAATGTACGCTGGAATAGCGGGGATTCCCCGACCAATAACGCCAACCATCGACTACAGAGATTAGGTACGTATGCTTTCGATGAGTGAAATATATTCAATCAAATATCAGCGCGATTTGAATTTGACATAGTTAACATTTATCGACATAATACATACTTATAACATTTATCGACATAATACACATGTATAATTCTATATTTTATATCTATACTAATATTATAAAGAGGAAAGATTTGATTGTTTGTTTGTTTGTATTGAGTAGGCTCCGAAACTACTGGACCAATTTGAAAAATTCTTTCACCGTTAGGAAACTTACTTTTCAGGGAGTGACAAGGCTATATTGTCGGCAGCTCAATTGTTTCAATCTATACTTATAATAAAACTGTAACAGGTCCAATTCTGTACATACTTATAATAAAACTGTAACAGGTCCAATTCTGTACATTGAAGATATTTTAAATTTTTTTTTGGAGGGCACTCTATTATCGATACTGAAGCCAAAACTGTATTTTTTTTCATTAATGTCTGTCTGTCTGTCTGTCTGTCTGTTTCTTAAACGCGCATCACGCCGAAACTACTGAAGGTATTGACATGAAACTCGGCATGATTTTAGGTCATACTACGAGGAAGGACATAGGATACATTTTATCCCGGAATTCAGTCAGGTTCCCCTGGGAGAGAGGATGAAAGTAAAATTCTTTAACAGCTCATCACGACGGAACTGCTGAATGAGTTGGACTGAAACTTGGTATGATTTGAGTTCATACTACAAGGAAGGACATGGGATACATTTTATCCCGGAATGAGGTAAGGTTCCCCTGGGAGAGAGGATGAAAGTAAAATTCTTTAACCGCTCATCACGACGGAACTACTGAATGAATTCGAATGGAAGTCGGCACGATAAAAGTTCATACTACGAGGAGAGATATATTTTATCCTGGAATTCAGTAAGGTTGCCCTGGGAGAAGTGATTAAAGTCAAACTCCTTCACCTCGCATCACGCCGAAACTGCTGAATGAGTTGGACTGAAATGGTACGATTTGAGTTCATTCATAGTAGGGAAGGACATGGGATACATTTTATCCTGGAATTGAGTGAGGTTCCCCCGGGAGAGAGGATGAAAGTAAAATCCTTTAATCGCGCATCACGACGGAACTACTGAATGAATTCGAATGGAACTCGGCATAATTTGAGTTCCTACTGCGGAGAAAGATAGGTACATTTTATGCCGGAATTTAGTAAGGTTCTCCGTGGAGAGAGGATAAAAGTCATATTCCTGGGCCGCGCATCACGCCAAAAGTACAGTATGAATTCAAATGAACAATATTTTTTATCCCGCAATCTGTACGGTTCCCTTAGGTTAGGAGAGTGGATGAAAGTAAAAATATGCTACTAAATGAATTCAAATGAAACTATGCATGATACTACGAGGAAAAACATAGGATACCTACATTTTATCTGGGACAGTAGGCACGGTTCTCTCGGGAGAGGGGATAAAAGTCAAAATGTGTAAGTAGGTACTTAGTTGTAATTCATTAACGTGTCGTCCGATTTCATGCATTCTTTTGGAACGAAGTTCCTTATCGCGCGTTGTGAAAGGGGGCTAGACGGAAAAAATTGTAACGAAAATTGGAGCGAAACTTTTTGCCACAGAACAAATATATTGCCACAAAACAAATATATCCTAATATTTGATGGAAAGTAAACACAATATTAAGTCAGTGTCAAAGTGTAAAACTGTCACTGTAGCGTTTATGATAGGCAGCTGTCATCGCGAATGACATTAGGTTTGCACAAAAATTAGAATCGCTCTCCGAACAATCGTGTGTTCCGCTCTCTCGCGCAACGTGTCATTGGAGTGTGCGGGATATATAAGCGACGACCGCAGCCGAGTTGAGCCGACACATTTTGACGAAGACAACCGAGGAGAACCAAAGCGACGACCGCAGCCGAGTTGAGCCGAGGTGGGCTTCGATTCGAACAATCGTGTGTTAGGATAGTAGGATAGGATAGTAGGATAGGATAGTGGAATAGGATAGTAGGATAGGATAGTAGGATAGGATAGTAGGATAGGATAGTAGGATAGGATAGTGGGATAGGATAGTAGGATAGGACAGTGGGATAGGGCAGTGGGATAGGACAGTAGGATAGGACAGTAGGATAGGATAGTAGGATAGGATAGTAGGATAGGATAGTAGGATAGGATAGTAGGATAGGATAGTAGGATAGGATAGTAGGATAGGATAGTAGGATAGGATAGTTGGATAGGATAGTAGGATAGGATAGTAGTTGTAACGACATATTTAGAAGCGGCGACCGCAGCCGAGTTGAGCCGAGGTGCGCTTCGATTCGAACAATCGTGTGTTCCGCTCGCTCGCGCAACGTGTCATTGGAGTGAGCGGGATATATCAGTTTTCTGCGGCCTCACTGAAGATGACGCGAGGACCCGCGATTAATCGAAAGGAACTTCGTTCCATCCGGGTGTCCCTTGACACCTCTTTTCCAAGTCGCACCCATTAGTTAGGTTCCTACCTTAGTAGGTAGGAACCTAACTAATGAGTGTGTCAATGCCTGTTTCAGGCAAAGTAAATGTACAAATGGTCCATGCAATCTTCTTAAACATGATATTTGGTGGTTTAGCTGGTCCAGTTAACTTCACCACCGAAGTTTGGTTGCAGTAAGTGTGCAGTAAGTTCAATGAAACTAACAGTACCACAGAAAAAATATTTTTTACTGTGGTACACACAATCAACTGTACCTACCTACTAACGAAAAAAAAAAATACGGTGGTCCAGTCAAATGGATCAGGAGCCCAATTCTGCAATACAATTGCTTCACTATGGCAATGGAATCGTCGCAGAATCATCACGTAGAATCTCTAGATTAATAAAGCTCCAGATAGTGCGTGCGAGATAAATCAATCGTTTCAAACTTGACGCGTGTCTCTCCATCTGCATTCATCATAATTTCTTTTATCTAAGGTAGAATACCAAAACGTGTAATTTTGTGACGATACCCCTGTCATAGTGAAGCGATTAGTTTGGCAGAATAGGGCCCCACCTGAACGGAATCAGATGACAACATGCTACCCCCCGTAGACCCTACACGATCTATTCATAATTTAACTAGGTACCTACCTAAATATAGATGCTTATATTACAAGTGTAAAAGGTCCAATTCTGCGAATTGAAGTTGTTTTGCACGGCGGCATTTCATTAAATGAGAGAAACTGTGGTTAAATGTGAACTTAATTAGTCGGCAGGTATGGCAATCGCGAACGAAGTCGCGGGTACAGCTAGTTGTAAATATAAGTATAATTTTCTTTGTGAATAAATGTTTGTTATTCATTGTTAAAAAAATATATAATTCATTATTGTTAAACTTATACTTAGAAAAAATCAAGTGCGAGTCGTACTCGCGTACTAAGGGTTTCGTATGATTATAAGACCCTGTTTCTTGTCAAATATCATGATTCTAGGTCAACAGGAAGTAAGTAGGTTAGAATCCGTGCGAGAGCAAAAAAAAATTTTTTTGTTATTCACTCGGATTTTTTCTTTTATTTACCTATGCTAATTATACGTTTTTACTTCTTACCATATTTCTTGATTCTAGATATAGGGGAAGTACCCTAAAAGGTTTGTGTACATGTGATTCCTTTGAATATTGCAAAAATCCGGATATAAACGGCTGTAACTTTTGATTGCGTTGTCTAAAGTTTTATTTACATCGAGGCAGAGGCCGTAACATCTTGGAGCTTCGATCTATATAAACATTAATATGAGTATTTGACGTTAATTTCAACTCGATACCTCCGCGTGTTCCCGATAAAAGGGGGTTAGCAGATGGATAGACAGACGGACAACAAAGTGATTATATAAGGGTTCCTTTTTTCCTTTTGAGGTAGGGAACCCCAAAATAGACGTATGTGCGAACCGTGTGAAAAATAATATTTTTTACTCATTAGTTATTCTCTCTAAGTCTAGTTATCTCATTAGTTGTCATTAGTTTTTAATGAAATGGATAGTTTTACTATTGATTGAGCGAGCGAAGATCTTATACCTAATATCTCTTTTGAGATAGTGGATTGGGCACTTAATGTGTCTGACAATGTTTGACTGAGATTCTCTATGAGATTCTCCGACGATACCATTGGCATAGTGAAACTTAATGGTATGTTCGCAGAATAAATGATAATAAATAATAAATAAATAATGCTGGACAATTCACACAGCATTATCTAGCCTCAAGCTAAGCAGAACTTGTGTTATGGGTACTAGATTGCTGATATAGTGACGACCTCTGTGGCGCAGCGGGAGAAGGTCTGCCTGCGACGCAGGAGGTTGCGGGTTCGATTCCCGCCTCGGGATGCTTGTACGATCTGCAGACATTTGTCCAGGGCGTTCTGGATGTTTTATATGTACAATAATAAATATCTATCTACGTAGTGTATTGTTTTAAGTAAGTATATCAGTTATCTAGTACCCATAACACAAGCTCTGCTTACCTTGGGGCTAGATAATGCTGTGTGAATTGTCCAGCATTATATATTTATTTAATACTTCATTCAATACACTACATAGATAGATGTTTTGTATTATACATAGAAAACATCCAAAGCACCCTAGAACAAATATCTGCAGATCGTAAAAACCTTTATCCCGAGGCGGAAATCGAACCCGCAACCTCCTGGGTCGCAGGCGGACCTCTTCGCCGGCTGCGCCACAGAGGTCGTCAATTGAATTAAATTTAATAAATCTTAAACTCTAAATAGGACGATATGATATAAGTGGGACAGGCAAAGTAAAAAAAAAAACATAAGTAATTGTTATTGTTTCGTATGTAATTGTGCATTTTATGAAATAAATAGTGATTACATGAAATAAAGGTCTACGTATGTATACAACATAAAATTAGTCATTCAATAACCCGCCCCTGACCATTCCCATAACATTCCATAACACAAGCTCTGCTTACCTTGGGGCTAGATAATGCTGTGTGAATTGTCCAGCATTATTTATTTATTTATTTATTTTATTTATTTATTTATTCCCGGTGCAAAGTTGCCTATAATTTTTGCAGCATTACCTCGCTGAATAGCGATGGTAATCCTTTGCACCAAGAACGACGACGACGACGGGAGAGGATATTATTTATACAGGAGACTCCCGCTCCGGGATTTATTTAGATAAGGAAATAAATAGGGAGTGATTCTAGACAGCGAAAGGATCAAATTGGTTATTTTTTAATTGCTTATATTTTTTATATATTTTACTTTAAGTTTTTTTCTTCAAATTCGTGTTCTTTTACACGCACTCTCGCATTATTTAACATTATACTATATTTCACTGTTATTGCGTTGCTTTGCTTTTTCAGCAAAACCAGTTTGTCATGAAATTATTGCAAAAAAAAAAAATGTACCTAATCATAAATCAAAAGTTGATTCCCTCAGGGTCCGGAATTACCCCCTTTCGACTTAGTACACATTTTTCGTGGCACCCTGTATTGTGTGGGTATTTTTCATAATCTTATTAAACGTCCGGCATAAAATGACGCAATAAAGTAACGCAGGTGGTCGCTACTTGGTCACATTGAGTTTTCAAAGTTAATACTCTCCGTAAGCTCCGAGGATCTTGACCGTTAAAATGTTCCACTCATTGGAAATAAATATGTGAAAATTTTACGATAAAACTACAATCATTTTACATAAAAATTATTTTTTACTCATTATTTTAGATTTATTAAAAAGTTTTCAACGTTTTCATCTCGGTAGTGAAAAGTTAATATAATATTGTTTGAAAAAAAAAAATTGTGGTTTCTCATAATGGTGGATATTTCAAAAAACAAGCATATGAAAAGGAGCCTGGCTAATAAAAGTAAGTACCTACGAACCTGGCTTAAATTTGAAATCACACTGTTTGTTTGTAACTCATTCACGCTCAAACGGCTGAACGGATTTAGATTAAATTTGGTAGCAGGATAGCTTAGGTATATTCTGGATTATCACAGAAGCTACTTTTGATCTCGGAAAATAGCAGTGTTCTCGTCGGACGATCAATTAATTCAAATAATGTTTTTACGAGTTTAAGCTTATTCATGTTAAATATATTTTCTCTGTTTGTATCTATAATTTAAATTAAAGGCGGGTCATGTTGTGTACATACCTAGCTATTTAAGTTTTTATACTACTTAGCAAGTAGGTGTCTTAAACACGATCCTAGACGTAACATATTGGAGAACTCTGCAATGTTAGGTCTGGTCTAATAAACGAATTGAATTGAATTCACCGCGGGTAACACGGCGGGGCGCTGCTAGTATGAACTAAATTAAAAAGTAAATAAATACCTTACTAATTATTTATCAATCACCCGGGATCAAATCAAAGTTCAACCCTCCAATTTCTGACATTCGTACCATTTAAAAATTCTTTTCAAATGAGAAAAAAATCTCAATCAAAGTACAATAAATAAATAAATAGCTCAACAACAATAAAATTGCAGCGTCTTTTTTTGTTGTATATGTTGGCCCTGGGGTCTGCAGTCTTTTAACCTCTTGTAACAATTTTGTAGCATTTCGAAATGATTTATTTAGCTAGGTTCGGTAGATCACGCTAATAATCCATCCGAACTATCGTTATATGAATTCGAAAGTAATTCTGTCTGTCTGTCTGTTACCTTTACCTAATCTGCTGAACGTATTTAATGAAAGGCAGGGAGGTAAATGATGTCTCGGCGACGGACATAGGCTACTTGCGAAGCCACGGGCAGCTAGTAATAATTATAAATGTTAATTTTCACTTCCTACTTATTCAACTTCTTTGAGGAAATATAACCTACGGAACTGATTTTTTGCCTAGGCAACCTATTAACCTAGGAATAATCTAGTGCATTCCAAGGTGATATTTCAAAAAAAACGTGCAAAGGTGTAGCTAGTTTTTAACAATATAATAGAACTCATAATTAATTTCTTGATTGTTAATATAGGTAATATTACAGTCCGTTCATGAGACTTATTTTAGATCTCTGGATTCTGCCACTTGGGCGCACAAACATTTATATATACATAGATATGCATTTTTGGGCCTTTTATAAGGCCGGACGTATCTGGGTTAAGAACATTGGAACAAACAATCTTAGTAAGTTATTTTATTATGAAGCATGCATTAATATTGTAGTTTGGAACAATATTTTTTTTTTCTAACTTAAGTACCAATGTCAAATTATGAATTGAAATTTACATAAAAAAAAAATGTTCGTATGAGATGCATATGTCAAAGAACTTTAAGTTGGTCAAATAAATAAACAATGTCAAACCAATAGTGGTACTTTAAATTTCATAATTGGAATGTACATTTTTTATAGAAGAATAAAATAAAGTTAGTATGCAGGTAGTGATAAACCAAAGGGTAAGAAGAAGAAAGTAAGAAAAGAAATTGAGTTTCATAGTTAATTAAATATGAATAATGTCAATCAATCAAACAAGGTCATTTAAAAAATCATTCACTGTGTTAAAAGCTTTTCCAATTAAAAAATTGTTAAATTTTCCTAATAATTTTTTGTTTGGTTTTTCAGAATGGGTGCTATTCACCTCATCATCAGGGGTGTTATTCCTGACTGTACCCTTTATTTTAATTTTCTTCAACCCCATATTATTTATAGCTAATTATGTGAGTATCTTTATGTTTTTAATTATTTTTAAGTAGCTGCGCTACGTGGCTTCACTGGCGTGGAAATGTATGATTCCAACTTTCTTAATTTTTTATTTTTTAAGAACCTGCTCGTGACACACACAACAAAAAAATGCCGATGCCGAGATCAGGGATACAGGGATTCATTTTTATATCCTACCAATATTATAAATGCGAAAGTTGGTGAAATGATAAATTTTTGTTACCTAGGATCTCCAAAACTACTAATCAGATCAACATGAAATTTGGCATACACTTAGAACGTAGGCTAACTTAAACAATGAACTACTTATTATACTGAAAATACGCGTACGAAGCCGCAGGCAGAAGCTAGTATACCTATAGATTTGAAAGCTCCACCCGAGCTTGAATTTCAGACTTCAAAAATATTCACATGAAACTTTTCAGTCGGCTCCAAAAATTGCTAATCATTGTCAACTTTCAAAAGTCATTAATTTTTTTTATTTTAGTCTCACTTCTCCTCGACAGCCTGTATTGGTCCACTGCTGGACGCAAGCCTCACCTGTTAAGCGCCCTATTGGCTTTTATCTAATGGCCTTATTAAACTTAAAAAAAAAATACAAACCTTATCTATCCTCTCCCTGGGCAAGCGTTCAAAATGATGACGGTCAACAATTTAGGAAGTCTGGCAAAGTTGTGCTGTGCCTGCCCTCCTCAACGATTCTTAAGGTCGGCTGAATCGCAGACCCTATTATTTAATATTATTACATGAATAGATTATACCCATTGTACTTCTCTTATGTAATGTCTCCTTGTAATGTTATTTTTATGGTGTACAATAAAGCATTTTGTATTGTATTGTATTATACAAATTGGCTAGTGTCCACCAAAAGATAATAATTATTATAAATGTTCACTTCTGAGCAGAGACGCGATGTGGTAATAACGACGTTCTATCGGTTGCTTAAAACGCGCCTCCTCGTCTCTCATCTCGTCTCCGCTTTGGTGGAGTCCAGCCCTAAGACTATCATTGTTTTCCAGCGACTACGTCTTGGCAACGGGACCATGCTTCACGACCTGATGGCCAAGGAGGTGGAAGGAGCCAGGATCCACATAAACCTGTTCAATTATACCAACGTGGATCGGTTCCTCTCGGGGAAGGATGATGTCCTAAAGCTGGAGGAAGTTGGACCTTTTGTTTATCAGTAAGTTACACACTATGTTGTGGACAAATGGGTATACCTATTGAAGATCAGGTTATTTTTCTAATACTAATACTAATAATCTGTACTAATATGTGCTAATATTATAAAGAGGAAAGATTTGATTGTTTGTTTGTTTGTTTGTATTGAATAGGCTCAGAAACTACTGGACCGATTTAAAAAAATTCTTTCACCGTTGGGAAGCCTACGTTTCAGGGAGTGACATAGGCTGTGGGAATTCCGGGATAAATAATTCCCTTTCCACCAATTTTAAGAATTGAGACATGGCGTCTTCACGGCCGTGTTCATGATGATGGGCAGAACCTGCAGTTTGCGCAGTATCACTTAATTACCAATAACCCTGTATACGTAGTACGCATGCTTACGAATGTATGTATTTATTTTTTTATAATAACAATATTGTGTTCATTTAAGGGAGTATCGAACGAACGACGATCTCGAGATCAACCGAGAGCCGGGCATCATGCGCTACACTCCCAACCACCGCACCGAGCTGATCATCGAGGAGTCAGTGGGAAGACCGGAGGATATGGAGCTGTTCTTACCTAATATCGCCTTCTTGGTGAGTCTTTTTTTTTAGCTGGTTGCGTTCTTCCTTGCTAAAGCATAACAGATTTACCAAACTTCGTGTCCCTAAGAAAAATATCGCGGATCTGAGATATTTGCGCATCGCTATTTGGCGTTGTGTACCTAGACACTTAACTCTAAAAAATACTGTTGTCTAACATTCCTTTCAAAAGGTAGGACCGGCTTTTTACGAGTAAACACTGCCTCTTTGGGCTATCCATTTATTCCCATAATTATTTTACTACAAAAAATCATTGTTTGATGATTTTTTTATGAATGTAACTACGGACCTAGTTTATGTTGGAAGAACACCAACGTTCCATCCTTTAAAAACAGAAACTATATAGGTTCGTAGTTAACCCACTTACATTCCTAATGAATCGTTTAAAAGATTTTTATCAAAGAAAATTAGGTATATCTCTTTTAGGTGTTGACTCTCCCCATAGGTAGAGTTGCCATCTAAAATAGTTGAACAGAGGATGACTCCAAAACTCCGTGTATGCACAAAACTCCGTGTATGCACAAAACTCCGTGTATGCACAAAACTCCGTGTATGCACAAAACTCCGTGTATGCACAAAACTCCGTGTATGCACAAAACTCCGTGTATGCACAAAACTCCGTGTATGCACAAAACTCCGTGTATGCACAAAACTCCGTGTATGCACAAAACTCCGTGTATGCACAAAACCAGAGAAACCGCTAAAACACACCACTCAGTCTGTCCACTTTTTTGGATTTTGAAATGGTGCGGTTTAGCATTTTCTGTGGTTGGATGTGTGTGTGGTTTTGGAGTCTTCATCTGTGTAGCTCATTTAGGCGGTGACCGTAGGTACCTTAAACAAGAAGCTGTGTTACAAATTAAAAAAGTTGAGCTATCTGCAGACTGCTGCAAACAATCTAGCTAGCTAGACTGATCCAAACCTGTCGTTGAAATAAAATCCCCTTTTTTATCTCCGTAGTCAGCCATCCGGCTTCTCAGCAGCTACCCCTTCTTCATCGGGCAGATCTTCAAGATGATGATATCGGGGATGAACCTGATGCCCATCCCCAAGGTCAAGGTCCAGAACTACCTGTGGGGTGTCACAGACCCCTTCATCACGATCGTCAACTCAGTGGTGCCAGGACTTATCTACTACAACTCTTCGGGGCTGCTGACACGCGTAAGAAATTTTATCGTTGTTTATTGACATTATACTAGGTAGTTACATTGTAATAAGCAGCAAGGGGCTGATTCTGGACATCGAGGAGGTATTTTTGAGTTTAGATCCTTTTTTACTTTTTATTAAATTAATTAGACGTTTTTTCTTCACATTATTTGGTGTACTTTTACGTGTACTCTTACATTGTTATTATTGTTTTGATATTTCAAAGGATTTTAACGTTGTAGTAATTTCATGGCAAAACATGGGTTTTGCTGAAAAAACAAGCAAAAACATTTGTGAAATGGTTTGTAATGTTAAATAATGCAAGGATGCGTGTAAAAAGGACACGGTTAGGAATATAAAAAATCGAACGTCAAAAAAAATATTCATAAGTTAATCCCCTCAGGGTTCAGAATCACCCTCTTTCTGCTTAGTACACCCTTTCCGTGGCACCCTGTATTACTTGTTATCTCCTCTTATCCTCAAACATTTTTTTTTGAAAATAAATAACTTTATCTTATCGGTTGGCTGTATTTCGTTTACTTACATAAAAAACAAGACCCGCCAAGTGCGAGTATAACTCGCGCGCCGAGGGTTTCGAACGTTTGTGAACAAGTAGGTATGTACTAAAGGTACCGGTTAGAAATTCCGAAATTTAATTAATACCTAAAACTAGTAGGTACCAACCTACATTTCAGATGGATCTCTCTGCATGCTTCGGTGATAGGGTGTAGCGGTAAATTTTTCGACTTTTTTCAAGATATTTCGCAAAGTATTGAACCAGCAGAAATTTCAAAAACTGTTTTGAAATGCACAAACCGATACCTTTCATATGATACCCCACTCATTGGGGTAACCCCCCTTTATGAAAATTATCCTTCCTCTTTTTGACCATTTTTCAAAAAGGGTTCATTTTAAAGACTTCTCTATATTTTTCCTGTAAAATATAGATCTATATCTACAAACGCTCCATACATTTTGAATGGATCGCTCTGCAAACTTCGGAGATAGAGGGGGGGGAACGGGTAAAATTTCGACTTTTTTCAATATATTTCAAAAAGTATGTAACCTACAGAAATTTGAAAAACTGTATTGAAATGCACAAACCGATACCTTTCATATGATACCCCACTCGGTGGGGTAGCCTCCCCTTTTGAAAATTATTCCCCCCTTTTTTGACCATTTTTCAAAAAGTGTTCGTTTTTCAGACTTCTCTATATTTTTCCTGTAAAATATAGATCTATATCTACAAACGCTCCATACATTTTGAATGGATCGCTCTGCAAACTTCGGAGATAAGGGGGGGGGAATGGGTATTTTTTCGACTATTTTCAAAATATTTCAAAAAGTATGAAACCTAACCAAATTTTAAAAACTGTTTTGAAGTGTACAAACCAATACCTTTCATATGATACCCAACTCGGTGGGGTAGCCTCCCCTTTTGAAAATAATTCCCCCCTTTTTTTACCATTTTTCAAAAAGTGTTCGTTTTTCAGACTTCTCTATATTTTTCCTGTAAAATATAGATCTGTATCTACAAACGCTCCATACATTTTAAATGGATCGCTCTGCAAACTTCGGAGATAGGGGGGGGGGAGCGGGTATTTTTTCGACTATTTTCAAAATATTTCAAAAAGTATGAAACCTAACGAAATTTTAAAAACTGTTTTGAAGTGTACAAACCGATACCTTTCATATGATACCCAACTCGGTGGGGTAGCCTCCCCTTTTGAAAATAATTCCCCCCTTTTTTTTAAATTTTTCAAAAAGTGTTCGTTTTTCAGACTTCTCTATATTTTTCCTGTAAAATATAGATCTGTATCTACAAACGCTCCATACATTTTAAATGGATCGCTCTGCAAACTTCGGAGATAGGGGGGGGGGAGCGGGTATTTTTTCGACTATTTTCAAAATATTTCAAAAAGTATGAAACCAACAGAAATTTCAGAAACTGTTTTGAAATGTACAAACCAATACCTTTCATATGATACCCCACTCGGTGGGGTAGCCTCCCCTTTTGAAAATTATTCCCCCCTTTTTTGACCATTTTTCAAAAAGTGTTTGTTTTTCAGACTTCTCTATATTTTTCCTGTAAAATATAGATCTATATCTACAAACGCTCCATACATTTTGAATAAATCGCTCTGCAAACTTCGGAGATAGGGGGGGGGGAATGGGTATTTTTTCGACTATTTTCAAAATATTTCAAAAAGTATGAAATCTACAGAAATTTAAAAAACTATTTTGAAATGTACAAACTATTACCTTTCATTTGATACCCCACTTGACTCTGTAAGTCTCTTTTAAAATTTTGACATCTCAATTTGTATGGAAAATGTTCATTTTCATTTTTCATTTTTTTTTCATTTTTTTTCTTAAAATCTGTACAGGCGCACGAAATGTATTATTATTTTAAATTTCAAGTTGATAGCTGCTGTAGTTGCTGAGTTATTAAGGAGGGAAAAAAGGACAGACAAAGCGAGACCATAAGGGTTTCGAAACCGATCTTCGAAACCCTAAAAATGAACGCCAAAATAGTATTAGTGATACACTCACGTATAGGTACATCTGAATCGACCAGAAGGCCTAGCACGGGGATAATTGTCTAAGGTAGAATAGAGAAAAATGACATTGCATTGTCATACATTGCGTAATTTTTATTTAACACGTCTTTATTCACAAATAAATAAATAAATAAATAAATAATGTTGGCCAATTCACACAGCATTATCTAGCCCCAAGCTAAGCAGAGCTTGTGTTATGGGTACTAGATAACTGATATACTTACTTAATACAATACACTACATAGATAGATATTTTTTTTTATTATACATAGAAAACATCCAGAACGCCCTGGACAAATGTCTGCAGATCGTACAAACATTTGTCCCGAGGCGGGAATCGAACCCGCAACCTCCTGCGTCGCAGGCAGACCTTCGCCCGCTGAGCCACAGTGGTCGTCAAATGAAATTTACAATCACCTAATGGAAATAAATTACAACTAGTATTTTCAATTGAGCTAACTGTCGACTGTTGCAAACTACCTACAGGTAGCTCAATTCATTAATAATAATGTTGGACAATTCACACACCATTAACATATATTTAATACCAGTCGTCGCGTCCCCGCTACGCTGGCTGCATTGCATTGCCCCGCTGTATGGCAATGCTGATGCGCTGCGCCAGATACTCACCAGCTCTCGGGTCGTAAATTATTCAAATTGAAGGAATGAGTTTCAAACATATTCTGCTCCCTTCCGTTAAAATGAAAATAGTAAACAGTCAAAATAGGCTCTCTCAGTGTACGTCCACGTTACACAGCCGTCCGTTTTACAGGACCGTTTTATCGTATCCGTTTTTATTCGGCGATGGTGGATATAGTTGTTTGAGCGAATTCACACACATTACTGAATTCCAGATCCACACACATTACTGGATCCCAGTACCAGATGAAATAGATAAGTAAATTATTCTACTGATGTGCGACCTCCAGCGCAGACCTCGCTTAGGCCCCACCCAGCTGAGACGCAAAACCTTGTCAGCTTAAATTTTTTCCTGCAAGAAAAAGATTGCATGATATGCATTTGTTTATTCCGGATCCGATTACAAACAAAGTTCGCAGTTTATCAGTGTTAATTCTAATTTTCTTGAGATTCGTTAGAAAAAAAAACTTGATTATTGCCAATAGGTAATCAAATGCTTGGCAAGTGAATGGTGTCCACTGCGAAGATGTTGAGTAATCTTTTCAAGTCTTCTTCTCATTTGTAGCGTTCTTGACAGAACGATCGTGGCCATCATGACGAGTCTTTTGTTGTATGGGCTGATATCACTCGCCACACGATATATCGCCATCTCTCCCTGTGGTGGTCATTCTGGAGCATTCATGCAGGGGGACACCTACGACGTATCTTATCTGGTCGGTTCACCTGATAGGCGATCTACCCCTCGGTCTTTCACCATCCACCTTTCCCTGCACAACTATATAGCCGTTCTATTGAGTCATTGTCTCGCCTCGATACGTGCCCGTGTTAAGTAATAGAACACGTGGCCCGCGAGATGTCTGTCATCTGATGCCGTCGTCGATATAAAATGTATCGAAATGTTACGAGTTAGTTGAATGCACATTTTTGCTGTGCGGTAGCGGTGCGGCACTGATCTGCGACAAGCTTTACGTCGCCGGGCCACATCAATTAGTGACAAACAATATTAACAAGTTGAAGATAACACTGGCAAAAAAATTACGAAATGCGTAATCTTTAGGTGATTAGGGTTATCTTCTTAACTAGTAATTATTCTGTATTATATCAGTAGGTAAAACTACTATATATCTTCCCAAAACAAATATCATAATTATAGACAATAGGCACTTAATTTTACCTAGAATCTAATTATTGAGGTTGAATTTATTTTTACCAAGGATCAAAATATAAAGACAATAAGTAATTAGTTATTCTACACAGAAGAACATTTAGAAGTCAAAAAGGAATCCAGCTAGTTTTTTCTGTACTTACTTGCGTCATATGTAAATTTTTGATTTGTTATTTTGCAAAAATATGTGATGACCAATTATTTTATTGCTGATTTTTAAGCGTTTGGCCACCATCACTTATGTAAGAACATGTGGCCTAGGATAATGCACGCTTTCCCAGAAGGAACTTCTTCACTTGAGTTTGATATTTGCAAACTCCATGATAGGATAGTCTCCTAAAAAAATCGAATTATTCTGTCACTTTGATTGTCAGAATCTATTGGACACGTATTTTTTCTTTTGTCGATTCAATAAAAAATGATGAAGGTGTAGCCAGTTAAAGTTTCGCGTGACGTCATACCTTGCAACACTGTGCTTTTAGCAAGGTGTGACGTCACTAACCCTCGCTCCCGAACTTTGACGCGCTTTATATTCGACATTTTTTTTTTTTTAAACAAAAAAGAAATGGTGACCAATATCTTCTGATAATTTAACTGGTGGACTAAATAGAATAATATATTTTTTACCCAGGACACTACCCTATTGTACCCTTCCGGGATAACAGACGCAGGAAGTTCGTTCCACTTTTAGCCGGTAGTTATAATGAAAGTACCAGTTGACCAGCTGTGCAATTACGCAAAAATAACCAATCCTATCCGACAGTATGACACTATCCCATGGGAGTTGGAGGGGCCCATTGTGTGGGACGCTACATGCATCGACACATTTGCGCCTTCCCATCTTCCGAGGACTTCCGTGAGGGCGGGTGCGGCGGCAAATTTGGCTGAAGATCTCAAGAGTCGCAAATATGCAGGTCTCGACAGAGCCTACACATTTGCTCCCCTTGGATTCAAGACCCTAGGTCCGTGGGGTACCGAGGCTCTTCGATTTTATAATAAATTATCTGAGCGTGGTTGAAGCGACGCGTGACCCGAGAGCTGGTGAGTATTTGGCGCAGCGCATCATTGCCATACAGCGGGGCAATGCAGCCAGCGTCTTGGGGACGCTTCCAACTGGTATTGATATGGATCACGAGCTACCTGTAGATTGTTTGCAACAGTCTGCAGTTGGCGCAATTGTTTCAATTGTAAATACTAGTTGTAATTTATTTCTATTAGTTGATTGTAATTTTCTTTGTGAATAAAGATATACCCATCCTATAATGGACATTTGAAAGCTCTTCGAATAACCTTGAAAGCCATTTCAATTATTTTGCGTAATCGCACGTCAGGTAAGGGTGGTACTCATTTCTCATTTATCTTTAGTACTATGTACGTAGTTGCCCTATGACTCTATAATCTACTTGATTTTACATTGTTTCACTTTCCTGTTCATGGTAAGATTGTTTTAAATAAACCAATATTTTTTATATGACCTCTGTGGCGCGGCGAAGGTCTGCCTGCGACGCAGAAGGTTGCGGGTTCGATTCCCGCCTCGTGACAAATATTTGTACGATCTGCAGACAGGGCGTTCTGGATGTTTTCTACGTATAGTAAAAAATATTTATCTATATAGTGTACTGTATTAAGTATATCAGGTGCCCTTACTTCCCATTTGGGATATGGCTAAATGGGGAGAACCAGTGACCTACTCGTTATCTAGTACCCATAACACAAGCTCTGCTTAGCTTGGGGCTAGATAATGATGTGTGCATTGTCCAGCATTATTTATTATATTTACTTAATTTTATTATGTTGTAAACATTAGTCTCCCACAAATCTGTCTTAGCTTCTGAGTTTTATCGTAACTTTAGATTGGTAACAACTCCTACTTTATTTACACCAACTGAAATTAAAAAAAGTTATTTATATTTATTTATTTCTCTTTGTTTCAGTTCTATGACGAGGGCATAAACTACCGATTGACTCTGGGTTCTACCGAAACAGATAAATTTCAAGTGAAATCAGTGGAACGGTATCAGTTCAACGATAAAACGAAGACAAAAGACAATATAATGTAAGTTTGCCAAAAGTTGCTTCTCACTGTCAATTTTCAAAAACAAGTAAATGCTTCACACATAATAAATGCATTACATCTAAAATCACTGTCCGGAAGGTCGACCATGCTTTTTGAAGATCACGAATCTGATGTCAATCAAGTTCAAAACTTTGAAAAGCATAAAAGCTTTTCGTGCAGTCTGATATGGCTTTAGGTAGTTCTTCGCTTACCTTCCATCGGATTATGGTAAAATCCTAAAATGACGTAGTCTTCTACAAAGAAACTTCTATTTAGGGTTTCGAGAAACCCTCTTGCTCTGTCTGTCCCATCCCTCTTTAATATCACAGCAACTAACGCAGCTTTTACCTTAAATTTAAAATTATAATACATTTTGTGCACCTGTACATATTCAAAGAACAAAAATGAAAATGAAAATTCACAGTAGGTACCTAATTTTAAAATAGACTTACAAGGTCAAGTGGGGTATCAGATCGTATCAGTTTTTAAATTTCAAAATAATTTTTGAACGCGCGTTACCGACCGGTTTTATTTTTACACACAGACTTTTCATAATTGTAACACACCTGGTTACCTCAATCTCCTAAACAGCCTATTATGGTCCACTGCTGGACGCAGGCTTCCCCCTGATGAGCGCCGTATTAGTTTTTATCTCATGGGGGTAATACCCATAATCTCCACACTGGGCATGCGGGTTGGGGATCGCAGTCTGGTGGTAGAATGATTCTGCAGGGGCCGCTGCTGCCCGCCTCCCGATGGATATCACCACACGGCTTGGTTAACCTATAAGTATTTCCTCATTTTGAATTGACATTTCCAGAGTAAAATCCTACAATGACTCTTACGAAGGTGCTGTTTTCCCCCCTCACCTGACACCCTCCACTCCCATCAAGATCTACCGGTACAGCGTCTGCCGAAGCATGGAGTTCAGTTTCAAGGGTACTAGAGAGATGAGCTATGGCTCGGAGGCCTTCGAGTACACCTTCGCTGATGAGCTGTTCACGGGGAACAAGCTTTGTGATAGCAAAGGCTGCCCAAGTGGGATTCTGGATCTTTCTGAATGTTATATGGGTATGATGTTAGCATTTTTTTTAAAGAATACCACAAAAATCACGTATGCAGGGTTGTAGGTAATTCACTGACACTGCGTGAACTGTAGGTCATGCCCATCGTCACGAACACGTTCGTGAAGACGACAGGTCTTCATTATACCTAAATCCAGTCACCATCGGCTTAGATTGGGTCCACCGCTGGATATAGGCCGCCCCTAATAAGTGCCATAGCACTCTGTCTCCAACTTGCCGCATCCAGCATCTGCCTTCAGTCTTTCGCAGGTCGTCATCCCACTTGGCCGTCAAAGTTTATGTAAAAACTATTTTTTGTTTCAGGATTTCCGTTCGCAATTTCCAAAGGCCACTTCCTGGATGCTGATCCCCGGTTGTTTGAGAAGATCGAAGGCTTGAAGCCAAACAGGAGTCTTCACGAGACTACGCTCTTTATTGACCCCGTAAGTATTATGTATATGTATGTTCTTATCGTTTACTATTCAACTTATTATTATGCTCCCTGACTGTGTCCACATATTTCTTTAATAAACACATTAATAAATAAAGGACGATCACTCTAGTTTTAAATAGCCTAGCTTTAATTAGGTATGACTATTTCTACCTTGAAATGAAACATCTTGAGAAACTCCACGACTTAGATGGTGACATATAGACCCAGATGTATTGGTAGAGCTTTTTGCTCGGGTTCACCCAACAAAGCTAAAAAGACAACGTCCGAAAGTGATTATAAAAGTTATTTTACGTTATTTTTCCATTTTGATCTACCCTACCTTGCATTTCACTAGAGCTTCTATGAACATCAACCTCCCTATCCTCTTTATTTTTTAATCGAAAAAAGACAAGCAGTTTTAAAGCGCTATCAAATCCACTACCTGCGATTAACGGGTTAACTGTTATCCATTGCAGAAAATAGGCATAACCGTAGGAGCGCACATGTCTGCCCAGTACAGCCTGGCTCTCGGAGACATGAGCCTGCTGCCGGGGACCCGGCGACTCAGCGACATGTACCTGCCTGTCACACACGCTGTCATTGTAAGTAATTATAGACATAACCGTAGGAGCGCACATGTCCACCCAGTACAGCCTGGCTCTCCGAGACATGAGCCTGCTGCCAGGGACCCGGCGATTCAGCGACATGTACCTGCCTGTCACACACGCTGTCATTGTAAGTAATTATAGACATAACCGTAGGAGCGCACATGTCCGCCCAGTACAGCCTGGCTCTCGGAGACATGAGCCTGCTGCCAGGGATCCGGCGACTCAGCGACATGTACCTGCCTGTCACACATGCTGTCATTGTAAGTAATTATAGACATAACCGTAGGAGCGCACATGTCCGCCCAGTACAGCCTGGCTCTCGGAGACATGAGCCTGCTGCCAGGGACCCGGCGACTCAGCGACATGTACCTGCCTGTCACACACGCTGTCATTGTAAGTAATTATAGACATAACCGTAGGAGCGCACATGTCCGCCCAGTACAGCCTGGCTCTCGGAGACATGAGCCTGCTGCCAGGGACCCGGCGACTCAGCGACATGTACCTGCCTGTCACACACGCTGTTATTGCAAGTAATTATAGACATAACCCTAGTATTTTACCCCTACTATTTTTGGTCGGATTTGTACCAATTGACATCCACGTTTTCAACAAAATTTAATTGCCAAACGCAAGGATCAAGACCGTTTGCGTCATAGTATTCGTGTTGCCATCAAAACGACAGCAGCGCCCTCATTTATTTTCTATTCTTTTCGGTCGCACTGTAGGTACTTTCACGGTCAAAAGTGCAAGGTCCGTCTGACATGGGAATAACTTGCAAAAAGTTCCCGATTCAAGGTTTAGGTCAGTGCATTGATACCATCGTAACTGGCTTTCGCACACGTGACGCATCCAACCACAACAGCGGACGGCCGGCCGGTTTGTACGTACACGTGACGCATCCAACTAAACAGTGGTCGGCCGATACGTCTGCACTTTCTTGTGCAAAAAATGTGTTTCTGGTCAATCGGGTTTTGTGCAGTTCGTTTACCGTAATTTACAAGTAAAAGTTGATTAACCTAACACAAAAAACAAATTCGTCAAAGAAAAATAAGTCAATGCTAAACAGCCATAAAACCCCAAAGTGCATTTTGATAAGTACCAACAACAGTGTGGTTTGGTAGGTATTTTTAATACTAAAAAATATTTGCCTAAAACAAACTTGGAATCAATCGTCGGCTTGGAGTTTATTGACATATAAGAAATGTATGATAAATATCAACATAATGTCGATGGACTCCAAAGCGACCTGTATTTCGAAGTTTGTTTGAGCATGGGTTCATAGGAAATGACTTACATGCAGTCGTCACAATATTACCCTACTGCTAACTTAATTGCTTGTAGATTCTAAGAAATACAGATAGGATATTCACTACAAAAAATCACATTTTAAGGGCCTCACCTTACCTCAACAGCCTGTATTGGTCCACTGCTGGACGCAGGCCTCCCCCTGATAAGCGCCTTAATTGGCTTTAATCCTAGACCTATTCTTAGGGCCAACCTCTTCCAAAGCGGAGACCAGACGAGAGGAGAGAAGATGTGTTTATACAACCAATAAAACGTCGATATTCACTATAGCATCTGGCATCAGCCCAAGCCGAGGCTCGCACCTAAGTGGTAGCCCTTGTGCGTGTTGCCCCAACCTAACTTTACCGGCGAGGCGCCCTCTGCGCCCGCCAAAAGTCAGGTAACGCTGTCATGGCCATCTGCGATCAACAGCATTATAGTCCTTTCGAAAAAAAAAGTATAGTAGGTACGCATCTGCGCACAGCTTCGGTGGAGATACCCTAGCTGAAAATCGTCACTTCTCGTCTCCGCTTCGGACATGTCCGCAAATCTTCGCTTCGATTTGGAGTCCGGGGTTCAACTGGAGTTGATTGACACTCCCAAAACAAAAACCAAAAACTTCGAAACATTTTGGTTCTGTGTTAAGCAGCTATAAAACCCAAAAGCGTATGATCAAACACCAACCAGTATTTCATTAATTTCCACCATAATTGGCTATGCACTGTCCGTACTAAAGAACACCGGCGGCCGTTGAGTCGCGTAAGGCCATAACTGGCCACGAGCGAGGGCGTCCCAAAACTGTCAGTGTCATCATTCAAAGACCGGAAATCGACATTTCGGATGGTGTTCAGAAGCATATAACTAGATAATTAGAGTAGAATTTATGGCCAGGGAATAAAATACGCGAGATTTTCTCTGGTTAATCGGTGAATTTGATTGTGACAAGTTCGCGGGCACGTGACCTTTGATATTGAGATAAAAATGTGATTTTTTGTGGATATTTACGTTACTTCTGTGTCATTTCCGTGCAATAATATTTTATGTTCCTACCAGTTTTAATTGAAAATTACAAACCAAACACAGTTACAGAACGTGGTCCATTTATTTACCCATGGGGACACATCGTGTCCAACGGATTTTAATTTTTATACAATATTTCAATATTATGTGCTTTCAGCTTTGTGTATTCTATTAAAGAATTTGATGTATTAGGGTAATGTCGGGTAATACCGGTCAGTTGGCAATACCGGTCACCTCACTTTCTAACAAAATACTGCGTTTATGCGCATACACCCATGCAAAGAGGGTGGCGTGATCGTTCCCTGCCCCGATGCACCGACCCCCGCTTAGTTCCGGCCACTTGCCATTGCGTCCAAGACGCGTGTGTGTTTTGCGCCACTTTGTTATAACTTTCTGGTCGCAGAAAATAAGAGGTGAGTATCGTAATTTTCATATATAATTTATTGTTTATAATATTTTTTGTGTGTCAGTTATCTAACTATGCATTAGATTGTACATTTGAAGCAATTAGCTACGCGTTTTTTCTTAAATTATTATTAACTTCAAAAGTGCGCAGGCGGGTAATGCCGGTCACCGTGACCGGCATTAGCCGCAAGTCACAAATACAAGCAGATGATATTTTGCGACGTATAAAAAATCATTATGTTCTATGATCGTAGAGTTTGTTTTTATACATAATTATACTTAACCTACTTTTTTAAAAAGGAGGAGGTTCTATGTGTTGACTGTTTGTGTTTTTTTTTTTACGGTCACCGATTTTCGTTTTATATTACCGATGATTCGTTTTATATTAGTTTTTTATATAGGTACAGTTACTGGCCTGTAATTGTACTTATGTATATTTTTTGCGTTTTGTGTGGGCATTGGGCTCACGCCGAATGCTCAGGATACGAGTCCCCCGAAGATTATATTTGTGATTTATGGCTTTAAAATAACTGACCGGTATTGTCAACCTGCTGACCGGCATTGCCCGCCATGTCGGGCAATACCGGTCAAAGCTATATTTTTTTTAAAAAGTCTATTGTGGCATGTGTTTTGAGAAAACTGAAGTCATAGTTGAGGGGTGTATTATCAAAAACCACTATAATAGCTTTCTCAAAATTTTCACAGATTAGAAATAACTGTTAAATCTTGACCAATGAATCGTAATTCATAGTTTTTGGTCTTGCCGATTAGTCCTGGGCATGGCGCCACTAATCTTAGCTTTACCAACAGAAATCATAGAGAAAATACTGAATTATAAGCAAATTAAAATTCGTTTTAGAGGATTTTGAAACTAATCTTACATAATGGCGGGTTTTGAAAATGAACAGTCATATTTTGGCGGGTTTTGCAACCAACCAAAACCAACAATAAGATGGTGGATGGATGGCGTTATACGACATAATTTTTAAAATAGGGGTCGGAGGTAGGATATTATTTTATTACTAGGTGTATTGTATTTGATTACTATGTTTTCAATAATAATAATAAATAATAATATTTTTAATTGTTGTGTCATTGACACGTGAAGGAAGAAAAATAGGTAGGTACCTACTGTTAACATAGCAAAGATATTTTACCTAAAATGTATTATTTACCTGCGTACATACATAAAATAAAAAGATATGAAGTATTATTATAGTTTTTATTCAAAATGTATTAAACACGAGTTTCTCTTAGGTATAAAATGGTATCTACGTACATAACTGGCTGAAAACTTAACTAGGTACATCTTGCATAAACTTTTCTTGCTAACTTTCCAGGAGATTTTTGTTCCATTTTCACTCACCATTTCTTGCGCTCCACTTCACGTTTCCATGATGACGGAACGCGTGGCCTCTTCCTCAAATGCTTCAGATCTGATTTTTGCACAAACTGGGCTAATTCTTCCATGTTTTTGCATTAAATTTATTAAAAATCCGAACACTTGTTGTACACAGAAAGTCACAACCGCCATACTATTTTCTCGATGAGGCGACGCAAATCGGGTGCTGTGATTGGTCGATTGTGTTATAGAGGATTTTGAAACTGACCTACGCTATTATAGTGGCTTTTGATCCTTACATCGTTCTTTACCAGCGGATTTCTCTGTGTTTTAATGGGTTTTAATAGAAAAGCAGCCAACCATTTCAAAGCAATTTTTAAGAACTTTTGATTGATGGTACTAACACGATATTGGTCAAAAAGCATTATAGCGGGTTATGATACTGCACCCCTCAGTTCATAAGTATGATAGAATAATAGTTAAATTTAAGTTTTCCATATAGTTTTTAAATAAAAACTAGATTTTTTTGTAATTTGTGTTTCATTTTGCTTAAGTGACCGGCAATACCCTTCCTTACATTATCTAATTACCACGTAATTTCTTATGAAATAAATCGATAATATTGCAAATTACGTCTTAAAAATTGATTGATTCTATAATTTCTACATCGATTAATAATTTTCTATTTAGGAAGTAAATAAAACTGATTTTTATTCATGATAAAGCATTTGTTACTTAATCTATCAGGCGTTTATTATTTCTTTACAAAGTCACGTATTTTGTTATAAAAACCTTAGGTATCTATGGGAGTAGTTTTTTCTTGCGTACATCGCAGCGTGCAAGACAACTTCTAAATCGATTGCCTTAATTAAGCCAATAATCTTTCTTGATGTGATGACAAACTAAGTAGTCGTGCTAGAGAGTATTAAAGTTAAAACTCTACCTAATATTAGATTTTGTATGTTTTTAATGTTTTAAAAAAATAAAATTCAAAATATTTGAAACTTACGGCACCTTCTTTTCATATTTGCCTACCTTTTCATTTATTTTTCACTTTGTGTTGCAGGAGCACATAAGTTACACGGTTTTCAAATTAATATGCTATGAAATAGTACTGCCCGTCGACTTTATTGCTTTTCAGTTTGTATTTTCTTCTCTAATTATTTTATCGCATTTTCACTCCGAGTATTTCAGTGGTACCTACTCAGAGCATTTTCATAACCGACGCCATTTCGTCTGTCAGCCAATGTTTCAGAGCGAAATGTCAATTGTCAGTGTCACTCCAAAAGCTGCATGGACGAAAGAAATCACAGGCTGCGTGTATCAGTGGAAAATCATTACAATAATAATGGCTTGTTGGTCTGGTGGGGCTGGTGCATGGTCTGATAGTTCTGTGTTGAGATTGGGATCCCGTGTTGAACAGGCAAATAGTGTATGTATTAATACATATACTACATAAATCATAAATATTTTTTGTCTGTGGTCTGCCATCCGTGTTGACACGCGCCAAAGGTCCTGTCAGAAGGAAAACCAGCGTTACTCTAGTTTTTGTGGAGCAACATTAAGCTGATATGGGACCTTTTGGTTCGCTGCGTTACTTGCTGCTATTATTATTATTATTAACTAGGTAATTTGTTTTTATTGTAATATTCTTATATAACTTTAAGTAATTGTTATAGTTGCAAGCTGTACTAGTGAACGAATAAATTAATTTTTTTTCTTCTTCTTCTTTCTCTGCCACATTCAAAGAACTGCAAAGGTGCCACTCGCGGACGGCTATTGACCGCGAAAATGGCTAGGTCTACTACCGCAAGCTGCACCCACTTATTTTCTGCTTATTTTAATTTTATTACATTACTATACCCAATTTGTCATTCCTTATACTTTTTGAGCAAAAGCCATGAGGCATGGCATTGCAAGATATGCAAGGTTACGCAAACGGAATTACAGAGATGACAGTTTCACTAGTTCCTTAAAAGGAGCTGCACAAGATACTACGGAGAATAATCGGAACTGAGTGCATTTTTTGGAATAACTGACCGTTTTGGTTTAAAACTTTTTGAAATTTTCGCGTTCTGTTTGCATACTTAAGTACAGAAATGGTCGATTGATTGCCACCGAGGGTATACCCATGGCAGTGTCTTACGGATGAATCCCGAGCGCAACTCAAAGTTCTAGAATAACTCACGAGCGAAGCGAGGGCAATACTAGAATACTGAGTTCAAGAGGGATTTGATCACGCTCAAGAAGCTAGCACGAGGAGAATACTCTACTTTTCACACTTTCTGCAAGAAAGTAGTAAAACTTTAATAACGTGTTTCGCGGCATGCAGAATGCGGAAAATCAGCCTGGGCACAGATATTATAATACTATACGCCTGGGTAAGATTTAATATGGCGGATTCAGAGTACAGACTTTTTGTCGTTTAACCTACTATGAAAACAACCTCCATTCCATTATAAAAGAACACTCACCATTCTTTTATATCAGTACTAGCTTCTGCCCGCGGCTTCGCACGCGTATTTTCGGTATAATAAGTAGCTTATTATCTAAGTTAGGTTTTGCTCTAAACGTACGCAAAATTTCATCTTGCTGTGTTCAGTAGTTTTGGAAGTCCAGAACAAAAATTCTGATTTCACAAACTTTCGGATTTATAATATTAGTAAAACAGAATTAGCATAAGTAGGATATTAGTAAGATTAGTAGGACGTCGACTGCGGAACATCCCCCACACAACTGCACCTTTTCAAAGAATATGTACTCGTATGTATTAAACTATAAAATATTTAATTTTCATTTTCAGAAACATCCAAGGCTGCCAGAAGAGGCTCAAAGCTCACTGCGTCTTCTCTACCACTACGGACCGTACATTCTCTACTCCACGCAGGCACTGTGCGTTCTACTCGGGCTTGGTCTACTGGTCTACGCGAGTAGACTGCAATGGCTCCGGCTTAAAAGAAAACCGCGGGAACGGAAGGTCTCGCTTAACCAGAGTAACCAGTGCTCCATCATGTCGAAATCTCCTCTGTTGAGCTGATGATAGTTGGGATTGAAGAGGCTCGATAGCTAGCTACAATTTAATAACCACAGCTTCTGGAACACGCTGTCTTCAACCTCTTTGGTTCTTCGATCAACGACTTCAGTTGGTCCCTTAACTCTAAAGTCCTTCTTTATTAGAAGAAGGAATAGAGGTTTTTTTATTGTGGACTTATTTTCAAGGCAGACAGAGAAGAATGAGTGCAATAATAATGATAATATAATCATAATATGGCTTGCTTCGCCAAAAATAAAAGGAAATCTTCACAGAAAAAACAAATTTTGAACATCATTAGTTATTAAGTACTTACTATTTACCTGTGCGTGTACCGGTATCGGAGCGTACGCACCGTACGCACGGCGCACGGCGGTATTTACAATATGCCTGGCATCGCGTCGGTATCAGCAGATGTGCCGATCCAGTGCACGCTGTACCATATGAATCAATACAGCAACTAATCCTTACGCTGCGTACGCTCCGATTCCGATGGAGTGGACACACAGCTTCACACACAAAAATTACCAAGCGCCATGGCTGTTATAGATTTATGATAGGGTTAAGTCCAGGTACCGAAATTGTTCTATCTAGAAAAATCTCTCAAATTTGTTATTGATATCAAAATTTTGGATGAGTGATATTGATATAATTAGGTTAAGTATTTAACTTTAAATAAAGATACCATTGTAATGTTTCAAATAGTATTTATTAACGTTAATCGATATAAAAATACACCTATATCTAGCTCACAACACCGGCCGCGCAGGCCGCGTGCTTTTCGGCAGGATGATGCACAGCAGACCAGCCGCTGTAACAGACAGACAATTTTTTTTATAGTTAGGTAGGTTATGTACACATAAAACTGGGCGGGGCACGTGAGCCGCATGCATCCAGGGGCCGAATTCTACTAGCCACTCAGTTCACTATGACAATGGTATCGTCGAAGAATCGTCCATGAAAGAAACTCTAGATAGAGCAGAACACCTCTAGCTGTTCCCAATACGGACGACGACGACGATAGTCTGACACATTGATCGTTACAAGATAATGGGAATGCGTCTTAAGAGATCTAATATTAACCACACAGATGTGACTTACTGATAAGGAAGGCCCCGAACATGTAGATAGGAACGACGCAGTGGTGGTCGACGAGGGCGCCGAACACGACGTTCCCGACGATGGCACCGATCCTACCGCACATCACCGTCACTGCCATGGCTGTAGCTCTGTAAATGAATAAATAATCATCATCGTTATCCCATATTAGTCCACCGCTGGACATGGGCCTCCCATAGCGCCCTGTCTTCAGTTTACCGCAGATCGTCATCCCACCTAGCCTGGTAAATAAAAAATACTGGACAACTTGACACAGCATCAGAGGCCCCAGAGTACGCGAAGCTTGTGTTATGCGTTCCAGATGACTCTTACATAATACTTATATACCCCGACCCGAAACAAATATCTACAGATCATACAAACATATTTTGTTTCGAGGCTGGAATCGAACCCACAACCTTCTGTGTCGCAGGCGGACCTGCGCCCACTGCATCACTTAGGTCGTCGAGGAGCAGGTGAGAACATGGTAATGCTGATGGATATGAGCGTAAGTACTCGTAGTAAAAATTCGCAGTGAATAATCGACGCGACTGTCCAGAAGGTCTAGAAAGCCGTCTGAGAATTGTGTTTTGCGCATCGTAGTCACGTGGTTCACCAGAGGACAAGAAGTTTGGCGGCAACTATACTACAATTTTATCACGTGTGGCGGTCGCGGCGAAAGAGTCGACCTCAGCCCGTGGATGTCCATAAAGCCGACTAAGAGAACCGCACAGAAAACGGGAAGCAGCTTCCTTCTGTGTCTGGCATTTCCCTCTTTACTGGTTTACGTGTGTAACGCACCTTTATCTCCTCCTTCTCACCTCAACAGCCTATATTGGTCCACTGCTGGACGCAGGCCTATCCCTGATAAGTGCCTTATTGGCTGGGGGGTAATGCCCATGCTATTCGTGGAGGCTCATTAATATTACTAAACAAATTAATGAAATTCAAAGACCGTAACGACATAATATGCTTATCCGTTGAAAGCCACATTGAAGTAGCATGTGTAGAGTTGGAGCAAATTATTGTAGTAAGCGTATACAGCCCACCATCAGCTTCCTTTGAAATATTTGAAAAAATTATGGATGATATCTTATTTAAAATATCAAAATCTAATAAAAATCTCTTGGTATGTGGAGACTTTAATATAGATCTTTTAGAACTTTACCCCCTCAGTAGTAGACTAACTAATTTATTTAACTCTTATAATCTAAGGCCATTATTTATGGAACCTACTAGAATTACTGAAACTTCAGCAAAATGTATAGATAATATATTTGTTTGCCAAAATGATAAATTTATTAGTAAAAAAATAATAAGCAATTTAAAATCAGACCACTTAGGTCAACTAATTCAATTAGACATACAAGTGAAAAATAATAATTGTAACAAGAAAATAAAATACATACCTGTGACCACAAGTCGATTTGAACGGTTGAAATTGGATTGGGATTCTAAGCCATCACCTAATTACTCACATAACAACCCAAATGAGTCGTATTGTAGTTTTTTTTATAAATTCACCAATGCGTTCAATTCAATATTCACATCCAAATCGATTATGGTCTCAGAAAAACTTAGCTTTAGTGAGTGGGCAACAGTAGGTATACATAAGAGTAGAGAAACTTTGTATGAACTATATAGTGAAAAACAATACAATTTTAGCCAGGAGTTCAAAAAAAAAGTAAAAAATTACTCAAAAATGTTTAGAAAAGTTTGTCAAATCGCAAAATCAAATTATTTAAGCTCCAAAATTAGAAATAGTGAAAATGTCATAAAATCAACGTGGAAAATAATAAATAGTGAGACTGGAAAGGTCAGTACCTACGTTAATGATTACAATTTAAAGATAAATGATTGCACAATCAAAAATGACATTGAAGTAGCCCAAGCTTTTGAAAACTTTTTTACTGACATTCCAATCTCTACTACGAAGTGTCTAAACTCTTCTCAATTAATCGCTGAGTCATTACTCATAGAAAATGTACCTAAATGCGAAAATAAACTTAATTTCAACTATGTCGATGAAAAAGATATTAAAAAAGCCTTCAAACTTTTAAATATTAAGAAAACTGCAGATCTCTGGGGCATTTCCGTTAAAATTATTAAACCTTTAATTGATACGATTGCACCAGATCTAGCTTTTATATTCAATGAATCTATTGATTGTGGCGTATTTCCTGATCTAATGAAATGTAGTAAAGTAATCCCACTTTTTAAATCGGGTAGTAGGTCTGACCCCACTAACTTTAGACCAATATCAGTACTGCCAACTTTCAGCAAAGTTTTTGAAAAACTTATTTTACATCAATTGCTTAGGCATTTTAATGGCAATGACCTGCTACATGGTAAGCAATTCGGGTTTACTCGGGGCAGGTCAACTACTGATGCCGGTGTAGAGTTAGTATCGCATATTTTTGATGCTTGGGAGAAGTCGCAAGATGCTTTAGGTGTTTTTTGCGACTTGTCAAAAGCATTCGATTGCGTACACCATGAAACATTAATCAGGAAACTACATCACTATGGAATAAGAGACACCTCTTTGGATCTTCTTACATCCTACTTGAGTGATAGGATACAAAGAGTTGACATTAATGGGAAACGGTCTTCGGGGTCTGTAGTTACAATGGGTGTACCGCAGGGCTCTATCCTCGGTCCTTTCCTATTTTTAGTTTATATTAACGACCTACCACATCTTGTTAAGAATAATCACGAGATTGTGTTGTTTGCTGATGATACTTCATTAATTTTTAAAATGAAACGACAAAACATAAATTTCGACGATGTGAATAATGCAATTTCAAAAGTAGTACATTGGTTTAGTTTCAATAATCTTTTGCTTAACGAAACCAAAACAAAATGTATAAAATTTACTCTACCTAATGTAAAACAAGTTAAGGCTGATGTAAACGTAAAAGGAGAAACATTAGAAATTGTAAACAGTACAGTATTCTTAGGAATAACCTTAGATAGTAAACTTCAATGGGGCCCACACATAGATAAGCTAGCAAAGAGACTTAGCTCTGCAGCGTATGCAGTCAAAAAAATCCGTCATCTTACAGACGTTGATACTTCTAGACTAGTCTATTTCAGCTACTTCCATAGTGTTATGTCTTATGGCATTCTACTGTGGGGGAACGCTGCAGATATTAACACCGTATTTGTGCTGCAGAAGAGAGCTGTTCGTGCAATCTATAATATGGGTCCCAGAGAATCCCTGCGTGATAAATTCAAAGAAATTAACATAATGACAGTACCATGTCAATACATTTATGAAAACTTGTTGTACACTCATAGAAATATCAATCAATTCCCTAAAAATAGCGACATACATAATATAAATACTAGAAATAAGAATAAACTCGCTGTGCCCACAACTAGGCTACACAAGATAAATGCATCTTTTAAAGGGCAATGTATACGCTTCTACAACAAAACTCCAAGTGAGTTGCAAAAAATATCAATAAATAAATTCAAACAAATTGTCAAAACCTTGCTGTGCAAAAAGGAATCGTCGCAGAATTATGACGTAGAATTTCGAGATTAATAAAACTCCAGATAGTACGTGCGAGATAAATTAATGGTATCAAACCTGTCGCGCATCTTTCCATCTGCATTCATCATAATTTCTTTCATCTAAGGTAGAATACCAAAATGACAACATGCTATCCCCCGTGGACCCTACCCGATTTATACACAATTTAACAAGGATCCAAATATAGATGCTTTTATTAAAAGTGTAATAGGTCCAATTCTGCGCATCGAAGTTTTTTTGCCCGGCGGCGTTTCATATTTTGAGAGAAACTGTGGTTAAATGTGAACTTAATTAGTCGGCAGGAATGGCAATCGCGAACGAAGTCGCGGGTACAGCTAGTCAATAAATAAATTCAAACAAATTGTCAAAACCTTGCTGTGCAAAAAGGCTTACTATAAAATATCAGATTATCTAGAGGATAAAAAAGCTTGGGACGGGTTTTGCTCCAACTCGAAAAATAACAAATAACAGGCTAAAGGTTTCTTCGTCGCTTCTTTACTTTAGTCTACATATCGAAGCGACAGAAATCAAAAATATCACTTTATTTCCGTGTCAGTGTTTACTTTTATATTTTGACCTTTTCTAAGTGTACATTTATTGTATTTATGGAAATAAAGAGTTTTTGATTTTGATTTTTTGATTTTATAATCCCTACACTGAGCATGCAGCTTGGGGATCGCAGTTCGGTGGTAGAATTGTTCTGCAACAGGAGCTGCTGCCCGCCACCGGTGGATATCCCTTAGTCGCCTCTTACGACACCCGCGGGAAGATTTGGGGTGGTAAAAATTCTTAGCCGGCACCACACAGCTCCTTTACTGCGATCACCAACCTGCCTGCCAAGCGTGGTGGGTGATTTTTTGAATTGGTAGAACCCCCTCGATTGGAGGAGGCACGTTCAACATACGTATGAGTGCTGATAGATTACTCACGCGACTTTAGTAGGGAAGATCTCGCAGATGACGCAGAACAGCACGGCCTCCGTGCAGGAGACGATGGCTTCAAACACGCAGGAGAGCACCAGGTTCTCGATGGAAGACCGCACGAGGTTCAGACCGAGCGCGGCCAGCCCAGAGCTGATCAACATGAACACTGGAAATAATAGGACACCATTATAATACTCGTACTATAAATAACCCGGGATTCATCTTCAACTAGTGGAAAAATAATTGAAGTGAAGAGAAAATCAATAAACAATTTATTGCTTATTTGATAATTATTTATAGTTTTAAATTTCACTCGCTTGTAAAATTTAATTTAAAATTTTTGGCTTACAAAAAGCCTGAAGAAATAAAAAAATATCGATGTTGACATTCACAATGAATTCCTCGAATTACAAAAGTTTTATAAAATATTGACTTCTGATTTCTAATCAGGACATTATGAATAGTGTCTGCTAAACCTTCGTGTTGCATCATCCTACACATTATCAGATTTTGGAGGTTACAATCCAGCCCGTGACATCGAAAACTTTGCTGCGGGTGAGGGCGGCTAGCACAGTAGGTACTATGGTAGTTGATATAAGCTTTGGGACGCTTAGTACCTATTTGTTGTTAAATTGAAATCTGGCTTTAACGAATACACTGCCCACCCTCGGCGGCGGTGCGACCCGCAGGGGCACGCTGCAGCCGCGTCCTGGCAGCGCTGACCGACATTGTGAAAAAAGGCCAACAAAAAAAGGCCGTGCATGTTTTAAGGCGAATAGTAGGGGCGATAGTGGCGCCACTACATATTTAATTTTATAATTACGTTATACAAAGGAATTATCAAAAAATCGGACTGCGCGTAGACGATATCTATCATAAGCTTTTTTTTAAATGTACCTATCTTTAATAGTTTTGTACTGTATTATGTAGTTTAGTTCCTATTGGTGGCCACCAAGCTCTCCAAACAAGGTTTTTGATTGAATAACACAAAACAAAACTATTACAGATACATTTAAAAAAAGCTTATGATAGATATCGTCTACGCGCGGTCCGATTTCTTGATAGTATAAGGAAGTGTACATGGAAGCCGATAAACCAGAAATCAGGTTTTATATTTTTTCTAAGTACAAATAAAGTTCCTCACCTAACATAGGCTTCTTGCCGACCATGTTGATGGACAAGCCGACGGACAGCGCCGTGGGCACGCAGCTTAGCGCCACGATCAGGGTGTGGATGTATACCTTTACGTCCATTGGTTCAACTGAGGTCTGGAAAGCAAATTATTCTACGTATAATAATATTTCCTACGAAGTATCCTCTCAGCCGGGTTTAAACCGTGAAAGGTTAATGAGCGGAAAATGAGAAATGAGAGTGGGTGGAGTTCATTTTAACGCTTCTTACTCGCTCAGTCCCTTCCGCTCTACTTTTTGTTAGTGGAAATATAGAAGAAGAAAAAGATAGAAGAGACAGGGGAGTTATTTCCACGGGTCAGTCATCACGGGATGCTTTTGTTGCTTTTGTGGAACGAGATAGATTAAATCCACGCAATGTAAGATGGTGGGTAGCTTGGGTGGTTGTTTCGATGTAGCTAGGCGCGTAGAAGATGAATTTGAATTTATTTCGTTTAACTTCCAACAATATCTATGAATTAATTAGATAGTACTCTGACTGGTCAGATCGAGGTAAAATCTAGTTACACGCAGACATTGCCTACACCCAGGCGACTAGCTAATCTAGACGCTAGCAGTGAGGCACGGTGTGCTGTATTACCCTTGGGAAAATAAGCTGATGATGATGATTTTTAACAATATTTTTTCCCTTATATTATTATATTTTTAATATTTTTAATAATAGTAGTACCTACATTTGAAATAATTGAGCAAACTGCAGACTGTTGCAAGCAATCTGCAGGTTTTTCTGATCCACATCAATACCATTCAGAAGCGTCCCCAAGATGCTGGCTGCATTGCCCCGCTGTATGACAATGAGCTGAATGATGATGATGAAATAATATAGTATTGTATAATATATATGATATAATCCAATGATGATGCTTACATTGAGAAGTTCGACCGAAGTGCTATTCGCAAGGGCCAGTGATACCTCGCAGACACCGGCCGATCCGTCTTCGAACAGAACAGAGTACTGACTGAACCGCTCGAATAGATCCGGGAACCACATCATCAGGGTATAGTAACTGGAAGAAGATGATAGTTTATATTTATCTCATTTGATGTCTGTTTGATATTTGTATGAAACAGCCAGCGATTAACTCCTCGGGCTATTTGCTACAGAACAGATTGTGATTCTGACATTATTTGTTACTTGTCTTGCCAGAGACCTTCCTAGTACAGTACACTGTCATGCCACTTTTCTTCAGTCACCAATTCCCAAAAATAAAAGTCAAGCGCAGTGCTTACCTGAACATAAGTCCGAAATCTACAAAGCAGCATAGCACCAGCAGACCGATATACGGTGGGGTTACCAGCATCTTCTTTCGGAGCCAGAAGGCATCCAAGCGCTGGCGGAAGGTTAGTGGTGCCTTCGTCTCGTTGCCGTTGGTGTCAGCTGATACCACCTCCTCTTCCTCGTCTCCGTCTGCGCTTATCATTGATTCCACCTGGAAGTTAAACATTTTCGAGTTTAATGTTTAAGAGTTCCCCTTGTTGGGTCAAGTTTCTCTCAACATAAAATAGGGATCTGAATCAAGATTAAATCGGCAGCATTCACTGTAGCTGATTGTGATTAGACAATTAAAAATTCTTTACTTCATAAAGCGAAGGCGTTGATAACACCTGCAAGTCAGATAATAATATTCACCTAGTGATTTGCTCAAAAATTTTCACCAGGTTCTCATTTTGTGCGTATTTAGAATACAGCCAATGTACCTAGTGCAAAATAGTGGTACATCTACATGGGGGCCGAGTCACGGCAAAAATCCTTTGTATTCCAGAATTTCACAGCATGTACAAACCTAAGCTCACCATGACTCGGCTAACATTTAGACGTTCATAACCTTCTTCTTACCGGGAAGTCTTTCTCGCTCAGCTTAGAATTGACCACAAAGATCCTCTGCAGCACAGTCAAGGCAGCATCCGCCTTGTTCGCATGCAGCAGATATCGTGGACTCTCGGGGAAGGGTAGCACCAACAGTACCACCAGAAGTGAGGGGATCCCGCAGGCGGCCACGAACACACGCCAGGAGGTGTACTGGAAGCAGTCTTCGCAAGACTCGGTGAGGTTGAACCGTTGGTCAGGGATGATAAGGAACGCTATGCCTGGAATTTAAAGTTACGAGTACGGTAAAGAGAGCTGAAGCTGCTGGAAAACGAAGTTGTCACTATAAGTCGTCTAGATAAAGAATGACATTAAAAATGAGACCGGGACAGTTCTTTATCTTCACGACTTATACAAAATATAGGCCAGTATGTAGGCTATGTCGTCCCACTGCAGGGCAAAGGCCCCCTATTCCACTTCCTCACTTCAACATTTACCTTGTTGTAGACTAGTCAATAACTTCTGCCCGTGGCTTAACACGTAGCCTGATGCAAAGTAACCTGTGATTTAATCTCTATTTAGATCTAGAACTACCTGTATACCATACCACAGAGACCACACAAATCTTTTAGACCCATAATCTATTTTTAAACCCCGTGAAGGTTAGGAACACCTAAAGACATAACAGCGCATTTCTTCCATGTAATCTAGTGCCCCAAAGTCGTGCCAAGGTTTACGAGCAGATAAAACGGAAACAAAGCCGAAGGTTGCATATATGCTGATAGCCGAGACGAGAATTGGCAGACGAGAAAGTCTGTGGGCGACGGAGTAGTTTTTGTAGTTGCGCTTATTATTTCTAGCTAATTTGGGAGTAGTAAAAATGATTCATTAGTTGGACTGGATTCAGTATGTCTTGTATTTTATTATTATTGTCTTGACAGACTGGCATAGAACTTTAGATTTCTTTTAAGAACTGACATCGGTAAAGTATGTATGTATAACATTGCTCTGACAACGGAGGAATCTAGAAATCTTCTGATTATTTGTGTTAGAGAAATTATCTACTATTACTTCGTTCCTTACCTGGCAACAATATCGTTCCAAAGGTCCAGAAGACCTCAAGCCTGCACAGCATGACGTCTCGATGCCTGAGTGACAGGAAGTCGCCGAAATAAGGGAACACGAGTCCTGTAGCGCCGATGATGCCGAAGCCAGAGAAAAACCTGCAAGAGCAGAGAGTCTACAACGAATAGTTATGCCTTAATTAGAAGACATTGGATAAAATAAATAAATTGTGTTATAATACCATCTCTGCTGAATGCTACAAGTAGAGGAAAGGGTATAATAGCGCTTGTTTAAGATGATCTAAAGCCGGGTAGTGACCGGGCGGTATAACGGAGCGTAGGTAAAGTACCATTGCAGTAAGCATAAAACGTCAAAGTCCGTCTCGTTGCTCGTTCCGAGCACCTTCTTACTCCGTATCAACTACACGAATGCTCGCTTCTGCTCGCGTATGACACATTACATTACGCCCCGTAACGCCAGTCAGTACCCACCTTTATGTTTATGGTGGTAATTTTCTTAAACATAATCGGACAATTAGCAGCTAAGACAGTTAAATGTATGAAAACTTCTGTCAAAAACTTTATTTACTTATTTATTGGTGAATTACTTGCACCAAATGTAAACTATACCCTACATGCTAACCAGCTGTAAAATATAGATACCTGCAAGCCAGAAAGGCCGGGAATGACTGCACAACACTGGACAGAAAGGCTGCTACGGAATCCAGTAGTAGGGCTCCAATGATGGCCTTCTTCCGGCCTCGAGCATCCGCCAGGTTGCCCCAGAAGTAGGAGCCGACGCACATTCCTGGAAAAGACGGTCAAAGTGCTTGGTATAGTATCCGTTGGCTATGTCAATGATGAGCCTTGACTTGCTAGGGCCTGTACAGGCTGTCAAACTCATCCACTGACGTTTGATGACTAGGCCGTCATGTGAAAGCACCATAAGTAGAGAGCATTCTCAAATCTGATTGAATAGCCTGGATTCGGAAGATTATTTCTCCATAAAATTGCGATCCAAAAGGTTGATGTCCAGTGAGTCTACATTTTCCAAGCGCAATTGCTAATATTGATTGCAAACAAATACTCGACTTAGACCAAAACACATCCTCAATGACACAGGAAATTAAAAATTCTGGAAACTGACTGCAGTTGATCCGTGGTCATGGCGTGTGCTTCAGCGCCGCTTATTCGGGAAAAACACAAATGTGGTAAATATCTATTTCAATTTTGTAATATTTTGATCGATTTGGTAAGGTTAGTGAAAAGTTTCCCTTTATCTAACAATCAGTTTACTTTGGAATTGCTCTCAATTCGTCCCCTGATAAAGTTCTTGAAACAACGGTGAGAACGAGTTATTTAAGTAATATCCCTGCTGCCATGTGATGATGTGAATCGTGAAAGCACAATTTGTGTAAATTTGTGACTGAATTTCTGACTGAAAGTAACTTGGGTTTTCTACTCATACTCATTTTTTAATAAAATATTACACCGTAGGTATGTGCGTTTTTTTGACAAGTGTGATCTCGAAGAAGTGGAAAGGAGTCAGTGTCAAGCTCTCGCATCGTTGGCCAAGAATTTGGGTCCCTTACGCCAATGGAGCAATCATCATTCTAGCCCGGGATCGCCAACTTCTGACCATAATCGCCTTTTCGCCAGTCTTGTGCTTGTAGTAAGTGGTAATACTCAAGTATCGATAAATTCTTAAAAGCTGGTGCGATCCCCTTTTGTTTTGTTTATAACTACTGCATGCCTGGATTTGTGACGTCAGCTTGGGTAATTTTATGAAAAACAAAAGACAATCGCGTTCGAGCTTCTAAAAATTTATATATAAGTAAGCACATACCTATAAGTGGTGTAGCAGTGAGCCTGCCCTTGTCACTGGAAGAGAGTTTGAAGTCGTTCTCTGCAGCTGGAAGCACGAAGCTGAGGGTGGTGGTGGAGAGTGCGCAGACGGCGTAGACGGCACCGCAGGACATCAGCAGCAGCCATTGGAAGGAGCCGTAACCTGGAAGGGACAATGGATTGTTGTCAGGTAGCTCTTATCATCTGCAGAGATAAATGGTGTAGAGCGTGCGACAAGAAACCCTGCGTGAAACGCTGGGAATAGCCACGGCTCACGTGAAACGTTGTGAATAGCTCCATCAAACAGTGATAAACTAACAATGGAGAAAAAAAATTGTACGCATTGCTTGTCTGCCTATGCATTGGGAGACTAGAGTCAGAATCACTCTAGGGTACCGTGGTAGGTAGTACCTATTTACTTAATAAATTGGTAGGGCTTTGTGGCCATCTTTTGAAAGATTATAAGAAATTGGTCATATAATTTTAGTTCTATAAAAACAAAGTCGAAGGTGTCCTCCTAGACAAATTCAGGCCACGGCGGCGAGTCTCAACAGAGACTAGCCAGGTGCGCATGACATTATTATAGTGCAAAGTTAAAATAATAATTAACCTAAATCTAGCTATAAAATAATTTTTGGAACCAAAGTGCTTTGACTCTGTTTCTACTATTATACCGTCTGTCATCGTTTCAAAGCCGCATAGTAACTTTTATTATTATTTTTGCACTTATATAAATGGAATCAGAAACTCAATGATTTGCATCAGCCCACAATCGAATCGCATCTATTGTCAAGGTCCAAGGGTTCACCCATAAGTTCGCGTTGCCTTGCCATCGATTGAGAGCACTTGAGCTAACGAGGCTCAATAGATTCAAGTATAACGGAGTAGGTATCTATTTATGATTGATGGAGGAAACTGGTGTGAACTGGTTTAGTTGGGAGAAGTGCCAAGAGAAGTGAGATCGGAGACGCGGCTCGTGGTGATAACTCACTGAAGATAATGTTTTGCGGCATCTTTATTGGCGTGGAGATGGTTCCTTTGGTCTCATTATAAAAAGAGGATCCTTCAGTGTTCATTGAGGTTGTAAGTTAGCACCTTCATCATGCTTCATGGTCCGTCAGCTGTCTGTGTCGAATATAAATCACGGTCTCACGAACAAAAAGCAAACAGGAATATTTTAGTTAGTTTTCCGTATGAAGTGTGATATGATAACCCCTGCCTGGGTCCCATCTATGGGGATGGATGGATCTTGTTAACACACAATTATCAAGATCCATCAAGTGCGAGTGTAACTCGCGCGCCGAGGGTTTGAACGTTTGTTAATTATACAATTATGTACTAAAGGTACCGGTTAGAGACTTCGCTATTTAATGAATACCTAAAAATAGTAGGTACCAACCTACATTTCAGATAGATCTCTCTCCATACTTCGGTGGTAATGGTAAATTTTTCGACTTTTTTCAAGAAATATTTCAAAAGTATGTAACTAACAGAAATTTCAAAAACTGTTTTGACCTTGTAGGTCTCATTAAAAATTTCGGCATCTCAATTTGTACGGACAATTTCATTTTTATTTTTTCTATAAATCTACAAGCGCACGAAATATTTATTTTTTTAAATTTCAATTTGATAGCTGAGGTAGTCGCTGAGTTATTTAAGAGGGAAAAAAGGACAGACCAAGCGAGACCATAAGGGTTTCGAAACCGATCTCGAGACCCTAAAAAGAAGAACCTAAAATGGTCCTCAAATCAAACAACAACACCCTCTATCCCTATCGGAGTTCCAGGATCATGTAACATTAATGAAGAACTGTAATCGCCCCTAAAAATGCGCCAAACTCAGAGTATTACGACGTTGTCCATTAATTGGATAAGTTCGTGCTCAAATCTAATTTGTGACCACAAGTCACAAGCACAACACAGTAATTACTAATTATAGAGATATCGGAGATTAGCGTGGCTCGAACCAGTCAAGTTTGTAGATTAGGATTTACGCCTCGTGCACTTCGCTACGTAGTGGCGTAATTAGTTTGTCAAAAAACAGTTTTTTCCACTGGTCTTTGATAAGAACACCGTTGCTTAGTCCGCGCTAGTCTTACTGATTCTCAAAGACTAGATCTTTGAGAATCAGTAAGACTTCGTTAATCGGGACGTGCATACAAACAAATTATTTGATTGTTTTGCAAAGTTTGTCTAAAACTAGTTTTTTTTTCTACTGGTGAGGTGGGCGGAGGGATGAAGGGTTGAGATTTGATGGAAACAACTGAGTTGTCCGGACGTTGCTTTATTACTACATTGAAGTACCATAATACGATTAAAAACCCTATACTGCACCACTTCAAGTGGTCTTTTATATGAACACCGTTGCATCTAGTCTTTGAGAATCAGTAAGACTTCGTTACTCGTGACGTGCATACATACTGACAAATAATTTGATTGTTTTGAAAAAATAAAACCCACTTCAAACCCCTTAATTTTAAACAACTTTTTTAAGTTTTGTGGAATAAATACTAAGTTTCATGAGATCATTTCGGGATCATCACACTAATATTATAAATACGAAAGTTTGGATGGATGGATGGATGGATGTTTGTTACCTTTTCACGAAAATAATACTCAACAGATCAGGCTGAAATTTTGCATACAGGTAAGTCTAACCCTGAATTGTGCTACACACTGCAAGTAAAAATAAATAAATGAACTAAGTCCGATAGTAGGCATCTCGCTACTAAATCAAATCAAACATAGGCCACTTTTTGTCCCCTAAATCAGTTCCTATGGAATAGAAATAACCTCAAAACGTTTCCATAGAAACAACGCGTGCGAAGCCGCGGGCAAAAGCTAGTTCTCTGTACAAGTGTTAAAGAATCACGCGAATCGACCTATAAATGACGGACAAATCGACAAACATACGTAAAAACATTCATACAGCCAAGCATAGAGCCTCCTCCTTTTTTCGTAGTCGGTAAAAAATGAATTGTTTTATAATTCTTATCCTTCTATGGCTTTAAACGATTACGTAATACCTACCGCAAATCTGTAATTTAATGTTCTGTAGGTTGTCGTTATAAGTAACAAACATCCATCCATCCAATATAGGTACGTTAGCTTCTGTTGATGTTTCTATGTATAATAAAAAATATCTATCTAGGTATATCAGTCATCTAGTACCCAAGATCTAACACAAGCTCTGTCTAGATTGGGGTGTGAATTGTCCAGCATTATTCATTTATTTTAATAAAATTAGTTTGATGTGATGCTGTATCCATAGCTTAAAATTATAATTCGAACGGACCGAGATCTCGGTTTGAAAGTAAATTTAAAATATGCGAAAACGCAGCCTAAGGCAATTTGTTCACAAGCCTTTTATTGCCGTAAAAATTTACAGTTATTTCGCCGTGTGTAGGCATGGTCGTCAGTGTTGTATGGATCACGATGGATGCTTGTTGACACACAGGTTTGTTCGCCGTCAAAATCTCAATTAATTAGCCGTGAGTTTGCACAGCGCCGTAACAAGCTTCCATAGTGATCCATACAACACTGACGACAGTGCCCACACACATCGAATTAGCCGTAGATCTTTACGGTGAAAAAACCTGTGTATAAGAGCCCTTAGTCATCTATTGCGGATGCTCAGTTGGGTCAGGAGTTGTATTCCCTGTCAATCATTGCCAGGGAAGTCAATAAACAGATCGGTTCAGCGACACGTGACTGACGCATTCCCTGGCATCGGATCAGCATCATCAGCTCGGCTGTTTATGCCTCGTTGCGACCAAACGCAGGCTTACATCATAATAAGTAACACAGTCACAAGCGCTCCTGCAGTCTAGTCTTGATTTTAGTCTATACATTAGCCAAACTCGATGCAGAATGTTTGTAAACAAACCACACTGAAATTCACTTGCTTCGCGTCGAGTTTCAGATATTTGTAAGCAATATTTATTGAAATAAGGAACTTAAATAGACGAGTAATGTAAATTAGTTTACAAACATTCTACGTCGAGTTTGGCAAGATGGATAAGTCTAATGTCATGTGTAGTACCTATCGCTTAAATGAAAAACAACACAAAATATACACCATAATACTCATGCCATGCTGAGACAGGGACCGTTTTGTAACTTTAACAAACGATCTATGTTCTTTTGTTCTAAATTGTATGTCTGTGTTTGAGTATCAAATAAACGTTTCTATTTCTGTTAATAAGACACAACAAAACACAATCCACCGATGCATACAATGACGACCTAAACTCCGTTGTGGAATGACCGTAGTGTCAGCGGTACAAGATCATAAACGTTTGATGGCAATCGTGTTTCACGGCTTTACGAGCGAGTTGATGGTGCGCAGATGATAGGCTATACTGGCCGTGAGTTAGGATGGCTTTATTAGCGATAGACTTTACTAATAGACGACTCATGACTCATTTATGGATTGGGGATTTTCTGAAAGATGCACGTGTATAGTTCACGCACGGGGTATTCGAGCGATGAGGGAGGGGAGGAAGTGAAGCAAAATAAATAAATAATGATGGACAATTCACACAGCATTATCTAGCCAAAGCTAAGCAGAGCTTGTGTTATGGGTACTAGATGACTGATTTTTCTTAAAACAATATACTATATACATAGATATTTTTTACTATACATAGAAAACATCCAGAACACCCTGAACAAATATCTGCAGATCGTACAAACATTTGTCCCGAGGCGGGAATCGAACCCGCAACCTCTTGCGTTGCAGGCGGACCTTCGCTTGCTTCGCCACAGAGGTCGTCAGACGTTTTAAAAGTTTTATAATGCTGGCCGTTTTACAGCCACACCGAAAAGGAAAGTATAGAAGAGAATATAATATTATGCCAACCTATTTTTTTTGCGGCCAGAATTTATTGGAGACTAGCTGACCCGGCGAATTTCGTACCGCTTTATTAATTTTGGTTTTGAAATATTTGTAGAATCTCACCTTTTAAACCAATAAAGGCTTAAAAGGTGAGATTCTACAAATACACTCGAGAGCAATGAATCCGGGTCACTCAAAGAATCCAAAAAATCTCGGAAAGTAAGAATGCTAGGTTAATGCAATAAATTGTATTTAATAGACAATTTAATACTCCTTAAATGAAAGTATTAAAACTTCTTAGTTATTGTAAAGTTATATCATAAAAAAATCCAATTTGAAAAGGGAACACTGTCGAAGATGGAACTACGAAATTACAGGATTTGTTTTTGCTTTTGTTTGTAATCTGTCATTTATGTTGGTACATAAACCAGGTTGATAGTGCTCAATATTCATTATTCAAGCTGAAATCATGTCGCTTACACTTGAAGAATGCACCAGAATACTTACATTGGTGGAAACCGGCCGGAGTCAGCGCGATACAGCCAGGACTGTCGGTGTGTCGCTGTCAACAGTACAAAGAGTTCTCCGACGTTACGAAGAAACTGGTTCTAACCTACGCAGACCAGGAACGGGCAGAACTAGGTGTACCACAGCACGAGAAGACCGATACTTGGTGAACACCATGCTTCGAAATCGCTTTCTCACAGGAACTGAACTCACAAATCAGTTTCGACGCCTTGGAGGAAGTAACCCAAGTGCATGGACAGTAAGACGTCGGCTTGCTGAATCTAACTTAAAACCCCTTAGACCTGCAAACGGCCCTAAACTGGAGCGTGGCCATCGTATTTCAAGACTAAGATATGCCCAGAACCACGTAAATTGGAGTATTGAAGATTGGTCGAAAGTTATGTTCTCCGACGAATCAAAATTTATGCTCTACAAGCACGATGGAAGACACAGAGTGTATAGAAGACCAGGGGAAAGATTCAAGCAAGCATGCATCGAAGAAAAAGTAGCCTACGGTGGTGGGTCTGTACTTGTGTGGGCCGGAATTTCCTCTGAAAGTCGCACAGAGCTGGTGATCATAGAAAACGGCTCTTTAACTAGCGTAAGATATGTGGAAGAAATCCTCAACGAACACGTTGGTCCATTTATGGTCAATTTGGGTGAGGATGCTATATTTATGCATGACAATGCCCGACCTCATACAGGTAGGATTGTGAATGACTACCTTCAAGAGATGAACATTACTTGTATGGAGTGGCCAGCGCGCAGCCCGGATATCAACCCGATCGAGCATGCTTGGGACGAGCTAGGGAGATGCGTAAAACAACGAAACCCTCCCCCAATCACGCTTCCTGAGCTCAAAATTGCTCTCACAGAGGAATGGGAGAATATTGCCCAAAATCGTATAAGGAACTTGGTGTACAGCATGCCAAACCGCGTAAACGCAGTAATGGAAGCACGAGGAGGTAATACGAAGTATTGAAATTCAAGAAAATCGTCATAAAGTTCAAAAATTTCATGTTTCCTATTTTTGTTTTAAGGAGAGATCAGCAGTTTTTTTTCTTTATGTAATTTTGTGTAAATAAAATGTATGGTGACTCATATTTTTTTAACTTTCATTTAAGGAGTATTAAATTGTCTATTAAATACAATTTATTGCATTAACCTAGCATTCTTACTTTCCGAGATTTTTTGGATTCTTTGAGTGACCCGGATTCATTGCTCTCGAGTGTATTTCAAAACCAAAATTAATAAAGCCAAATCGGTCCAGCCGTTCTCGAGTTTTGTGAGACCAACCAAACGCCAATTCATTTTTATATTAGACTAGCTTCTGCCCGCGGCTTCACACGCGTATTTTCGGTAAAGTTGTTAGGCTACCTTCTAAGTCCTACACTTAGAAGGCAGCCTAACAAATGCCAAATTTCATCTTGATCTGTTCAGTAGTTTTGGAGATCCTAGGTAACAAAAATTTCACATTTCACAAACTTTCGACTTTATAATAGTAGTAGGATTTGTGGGATAGGTAGATGATATATTAAGATGTTAAGGTCTCAGAAGAAGTCATAATTTAGCAATATTTACGTGGGTCGCTGAGCTACAAGACCTAAATTCGAGATGATTTTGATTGACATGGCCTCAAAGTTGTATTTCAAAACATCTTTATCGCTCTATATTTTATTTAAATGTTTCCGGACGCAAAATTTAATGTGCGAATGCATTTAATGGAAATGTTGTCTCTTCATAAAATGTAGGCTATTAACCACTCGACACGGACTGTAAATGAACGATTATACTGATGTCAAATAAAAGTATTTTAGTAAAATTCAGGCTGACAGACAAAGCACAGTTTGAATTTGAACTATTTTGTGGCAACCTCGTTCGAGTACTAGCTGGTTGACTCAGGTGTAATTGTGAGTGACTCATACATTTTCACCGCATACTGTGCTGCATTTTCTTTACGAATAGTAAACAAAAGAAAATGAAGGGTGCAGGGAAATAACGATGGATGTCACTTTTTTATCGATTTTTTGTTAATGGCAACATTTGAAAGTCCATGGAAAATAGTTTCGTTTACATCGGAATACATGCAAATAACGCTACGTGTCACCGAGTAATTGACCGTTGAAAAAAGGGGCACAGGCTAAAAACGATGAAAGTTTTGTAATACCGGCGAAAAATGATGAATGTCAGTAAAAAAAAGATGAAGGTTGTTTATGGTATGGTGGCGGTATGCCAGAACGCTTTTCGATCTCTCCATGGCATAACAGGCAGAAGAATACAGACTTTACAAAGTCAGCTTATTAATGAGGGGAAGATTAAGAAAGATGGAAGGGGTAAGCATGTTAATAGGCCCCACAGACTAAAGGATTCTGTTCTTGAACATATTCATGAACACATAAAATCTCTGAAAGGTCGAAAATCACATTATAGTTTACATGAAAGTAATAAACTATACTTATCTGAAGAATTGAATATTAAAAAACTTTTTGAAATGTTCAAAGAACTATACCCTGAAGATAAAGCGTCATATGAGTCTTACCGTTCAATATTCAATACTCATTACAATATTGGTTTTGGGTACCCAAGGTGTGACACCTGTAGCACATGCGACGAGTACAATGTTAATTTGAGAGCTCTAACTCAGAGTTTGGAAAGTAGTGAAGATAAAGAAAGCATTGAAAATGAGATAAGGTTATTGAATGTGAATAACCAAGTACATCTGAAGAAGGCTGAAACTTTTTATGCACGGAAAAGAAATGCAAGGCTTAATGCTCGAAACAAAGAAAGCGTAGAGGCAATTTGTATGGATTTTCAAAAAAATCTAAATGTACCTAATATAACTACAAACGATGCATACTACAAAAGAAAACTGGGATATTACTTGTTTAATATACACATGCTTTCTAATTCGTCTTCCAAATTTTATGTATATGATGAAACAATTGCAAAAAAAGGATCCGATAATGTGGCATCAATGCTGTATGACTTTATAATGTTTCAGTTACCAGATACTGTAAGAAAAATTACAATTTTTTGCGACTCATGCGGAGGCCAAAACAAGAACTATGTGATTATCAGATTTATATATTACATTGTGCACATACAGCGGAAATTAGATGAAATTAAAATTGTGTTCCCTGTAAGAGGGCATTCTTACATGGAATGTGACAGAAATATGGCTCTGATAAATCAAAAAGCTCATATTGAATTACCTTCTGAATGGGCTGATCAGGTAGCTGTGGCTAGATCTAAGCCATCTCCATTTATCGTTGAACAGTGTCAACAGGACCTCTTTAGAAATTGGGCAGATTATTTTAAACCCATGTTTAAACCAAAATGTCCAATCCCTACACGTTCTATCAAAGAGATTAGAGTACACAGAGAAAAACCCAAACTGATATTTCACAGAGACTCATATAATGGTGCATGGGTATCCAATGTTATCACCAATAATAGATACATCGGTCCAATACTACAAGTAAATGAATTCACACATCCTCAAAAATTATATCAGTCATTGCTACCAATATCTGCAGCCAAATATAATGACTGCTTAGACTTGGCAAAATTCTGCTCACAAGGGGCAAAAAACTATTTTTTAAATCTACCCAATACAAAAAATGTAATTGATGATGATGATTAAACAAAAACAGAATTCTTTGCCAAGTCTAAGCATAGTGTATGTAACATGTGTGACATTCAGCATTTTTTTATTGACATTCATCATTATTTCATTGGACTATTTAGTCACATTTTTTTCAACTTTTATTTTTAATAAAACTGATTGTCTGATAACTTTGATTTTAATTCCAACCATTACAATAAATATGAACCTATAAACTTATATTATATTTAGTTTCAAGTTAGTGTTGAAAAAGGGTACAATGAGTCTTTGAACCTAAGAATCTAATTTACTCCAATTAAGGTAAAATTGACATTCATCACTTTTCCCCTGCACCCTTCAAATGAACCAATGAGCGGCTAGAATACCATGAGGGATGCACTCACATACACGTCTTAATTGACCTGCTGAGATGTTTGGTTTGATAAGAAAATCCTTACCATAACCTTGCAAAACTTAAAAGTAAACGGTAAAACGTGGTACTGGTAACAAGGTATACCTGTTCCATGAAATTATTTTCATTTTGGTTTTAGTTCGACTGACAATTAAATATTCGTGTCGTAATCCTTTCTGATTCTATTTTTTATGACAATTGATTTTGTTTATGAAGAAGATGTTTTCGATTTTGTTATTGTTGCTCAATAGTTTGTAGTACCTATCTATGTTTCAGACTTTACTCAGAATCTTTACTTGGAATCATAGTATTCTTTTATCGTTGTTATATTTGTTACATTCCTCTGCCCGTGGCATTACACTCGTTTTTCCTTAATAAAAAGTAAAACTGATTGAGTTAATGTGTTTAATAACTTTTATACTATTTCCAATACATTTTACATGGAAAAATCAGTTAGACTAATCTTCGTTACCTACTATGTCGGCTCGATAATACTCGAAACTTTCGTAAGTCCCCATATTTTTCGAGTCGACATATTGCATCCCTATCTGTCAAAAGTAACTATGTATATGAAATAGGTACTTCATTCTGTCATTCAGTCTTAATTCACTCGCCTGTCAATATTTTGGGAGCTACATAGTCGTGCATATAGCAAACAGAAAATAAATTCGTGGACGGGTTATGTGTGAATATTATTGTGTAATGAAAGTTCCGAATCTTTCGTTATGTCCTTGTCTCAATTTTTCGGTTACGTTTTTCACTCTAATCTCACCTCTCCATTAGCAATGCAATATTTTTCTCAAGTTTGAAGATTGTGTTAAATATAGCGAGGTCAACGACTTGCGTGCGCAAGAGCATCTTTGAGGACAAACACATTACAGTGACAAAGAATGAAGATTAAGATACTTACGTATCAGTTTTGCCTGTTTACGTCAATTAAAACATTATTGGCATGTGAATTGAATTGAATTGACCATGACGCAGGAAAATCTGCATTGATACCCCGACAATAAGAATGGGGTAAGTTAGACGTTTGTACCTGCCTATACACGAGCCATTCGCAAGATATAATGTTTGTGAACAACTCTCAAAACAAAGATCCGAAATTGTTTTTGTGGCGTCGAGCTCGAAAAATAATCGTCAGGATTATGCATTGTTGGAAGGAAAGCAAAACGAAAAGTAATGCAAATTCAAATATAGCAATTTATTATTTTGACACAGATATTTATCAATACAATAAGTACCTAGTTTGAATTGTAAATACTAGTTCTACTTTGTTTCTGACTGTGATTTTTCTTCATATAATTTAAATACTCGAAGGAATGATTAGATTTTTTTAATGTAAACTAACTTATATATTTGATTTGTCAGAAGAAAATCGCTATTCTAATTTTATGATGGTTTAAGGTCACGATGTGATGTAAAATCGAGATTTTACTATTTTATAGGTTCTACAAGTAATATACCAGATATAATATAACAGAAAAGAAGTTTAGCGCACATAGTAAGCCGTAGCTTTATGTTAAGAGATTCTGAGACGATAATTCGTAGATTGTTTTAGCGCGGGTTCATTGCAAATGGCCTTACAATGTAACCAAAACTTCTTATCACACTAATATTATAAATGTGAAAGTTTGGATGTATGGATGGATGGATGTTTGTTACCTCTTCACGCCAAAACTACTTAATGGATCGAGCTGAAATATTGCACACAGGTAATTCTTATCCTGGAATAAAACATAGGCTACTTTTTATCCCATAAATCAGTTCCCATGGGATAGAAATCCCCTCTAAACGTTTCCATAGAAACAACGCGTGCGAAGCCGCGGGCAGAAGCTAGTCTGCTATATATCTAAATTACTTGTAGAACCTAGAAAATAGTAAAATCTCGATTTTTTCTTCGAGCTTCAAGAACCACCTTAAAGTAAAGTTTTCCTCGGGAGTTTCTAACAAATTTGAGCTGTGTGAAAAAGAAAAACATCGAGCGGAAATAACATGGAACGGTTCCCCCGACTTTCCGCGGAACCTTGTTTATGTTATCCGTTCACCTGACACTGCGCAGAACTCTAATCATTCACTTTGTTTACTGCTATTGTTCCTGTAAATTACAGCTGAAATGTTATTTTCAGTTTTTACTGCGTTTTAAAATGGTGGACGAAAAACATTGTAGACAGCGTGGTCTTTAAAAACATTGTTAGGGTAATTTGGTCTAAAATTAGTTGTTTTCGTGGTCGCATCTATTAGCCGTGCGAAACTAAATATCTGTCGGTATAACCTGCGTACTTAAAGACTGGGATTGACAACGACATCATTTCTTGTGTTGTTCTGCTCAATTTGAATCTGATCTGATGTACGATTACGCAAAAACCATCCATCCAATCGATCTAAGTAAAGAGAATTATCAAAATCGAACTACTCTGTAAAAAGTTATGCGTGGTCATACATTACAATCAGTGAACAATCAATCATCCCCTGTTTTCCTACCCTTAGGGTTGGATTTTTTATTCCAAATTTAAATGGGACCAACTTCGGAGTAGGTAGGAATATCCTTTCCAATAAAAAAGAATGATCGAAATCGGACTACTCTGTAAAAAGTTATACGTGGTCATACATAAAAAAAATATACGCTTCGACTTGAGAACCTCCCCCGTTTTTCGTCGATTGAAAAAGGGGAGAAGAGGTAGTAGCTTCTTGAAAGTGGAAGACTCAAATTAGGTGCAATTAGGTCCACCCGCCTCAGTCATAGTTGGACTGGCGTTCGTGCTACAAGTGCTTGCTACGACGAACTTTAGTGTGATTTATTGACTAAATGACATAATTATTACACAAGATTGGAATTGTCACTGTGAGCGAGTGTTTGCGTGTAGTTGTAACACAAGCACGTAATGCTGGACAATCCACACAGCGTCATCTAGCCCCAAGCTAAGCAGAGCTTGTTTTATGGGTACTAGAGGGCTAATATATACTAACTAGCTGTTTCCCGCAAAAACGTTAGCGTGGTAGGTAGGGTACTTACCTTAATAAAGAACACATCAGTAAACGGAAAAACTATTTGCATACAAAAGCGAATACATCTGTGAATTTTACGCTCGAAGCATTTATATCCGTTTATATCCATGGAATATACCTTTAGCAATTAATCGAATTATTTCGTTTCTTTGGTGGAGAAAAACATTCTGTTTAATTTTCATAAACTAAAAAGCAGTTGATAAAAACCATGAAACATCACAAATTCAATCACTATTTTGACAAAAATAGACAACATTGCATAGACGGACTTTTTATCTATGTTTTAGTTTGTTGTTGGACGTACAATACAATTTTCAAAAAACTATCTGAGCGTCTGGTCGAAGCGACGCGTGACCCGAGAGCTGGTGAATATCTGGCACAGCGTATCAGCATTGCCATACAGCGTGGCAATGCAGCCAGCGCAAGACGCTGGCTGCATTGCCACGCTGTATGGCAATGGACGCTTCCGACTGGTGTTGATATGGATCAGTTGAGCTATCTGTAGACTGTTTGCAACAGTCGGCAGTTAGCTCAATTGTTTCAATTGTAAATACTAGTATAATTTTCTTTGTGAATAAATGTCTCCAATACAATACAATAATACAATACAAAATACTTTATTGTACACCAACAAAAATACAAAACACGAAACCTTACATAAGATACAAGTAATGTGTAAATTATCAATTTAAATTATAAATCGGGGGCGAAGCGCTAAAAAAACTAGCCTATTGTTTAAGTTAGACTACATTCTAAATGTATGGCAAATTTCATTATGCTCTGTTCAGTAATTTTGGAGATCCTAGGTAGAAAAATTTCATATTTCACAAACTTTGGCATTTCTAATATTATTAGGATAAATAAATAAATGATACTGCACAATCCAAACAGCATCATCTAGCCCCAAAGTAAGCAGAGCTTGTGTTATGGGCACTAGATATCTGATATACCATTACATACATAGATATGGTTGGTTATAAATAGAAAACACCCAGAACACCCGGTACAATATTTAAGTGGTAAACATTTTCCACAAGAACGAATCCATAGGTCATGTCATCGATCGAAGGGAAAATCCCATGGAAAATCCCACGAGGCGTCAAAGAGTCCCATAAAAAGCACAACACATCATGAAACAGGTGTTTGTTAGCAAGGGTAATGGACTATGTTATACTGTCGAAATTGAAGGGTCATATTGCAGGACGGCATGTGTCCCTCGCGGGTTTATAGAACTGTTTGGTATAATAATAAATGTATTATATTGTAGTTTCACTTTCCATTGGAATAAATTGTGCAACTATTTTTGTGTTTGTGTTTAATTTTCTGTTTTTCACTATCTTGGTGTGCAATAAAGAGTATTTAACAAGCTGTTGACCCATCATCATCGGTATTATACTGGTTCACTGTTGGATATCAGGGGCGCCTTATTGGCTTTTACCTACTATCGCCTTTACTGTCGCATCGCTGCCTATTTTTGTTAAATCCTTCAATGTGTTCCATAATAAAGACTTTTTACTTTACTTTACATACTAGCTGCGTCCCACGGCTTTGCACTTTGTAAAAATAAAAATAAGTGATGCATTATTAACTTTATAGTTTAGTTATACCGAGGTTTGAGTGAATCGAACCATAATAATTTTACCACCCGTTTTAACCTCCTCGGAGGTTAATTTTTCAAAATAAACCTTCGCGTTATTTTAGAACCTAAACTAACTACATATCTACCAAATTTCATCTAAATCGGTTAGATACGTGGAAACAAACATTCACTAAAAATTTCGTATTTATAATAATAAGTAGGATAATGCTCTTGCGTTGACCCATGTGATGTCAAATGGTAGAACTATTTAATAACTATTGTTTTATAACTATTTTTATCGCATAATTATGACAGAGCAACACTTACAGATCAGCAAAAAAACTTAGTCGTCCACATTTACCCCGTAGCTCCTTTTTTTAGTTTTTGCCCTTAGTCAAAAATTATCAGCCCTTTCATTTTAATACCTATATTTTACCGTTACTGCCCCACTGCTCGGCTAAGGCCCCTCTTCTCTCCGTCCTCTCCTCACCCAGCCCTTTCATTTCAGAGTCAACATTATAATTTGTTATTGAGTGACTATTATTGAAGGTTACAAACGTACTGGGTTCCTAATATCCTCCCTTACCTTCTCGCAATGGCGTCGTTTACTATCAATTAGTAGCCAAGTGAGAGTGACCCTCGCAATAATTCCCTTAGGAAGTCATCCATCAAAGCGATTATAACAATTAAACAGTTTGTGCGTAGTCTGGTAGTCTGTAGTGATGCGCCTTAGCTTCGTACTAGTATTACAAATACTAAAGTTTGGATGGATGGATGGATGGATGGGTGGATGTTTGTTACTTCTTCACGCCAAAACTACTGAATAGATTGAGCTGAATTTAGCATTGATGTAGATAGATCTAGACATGGAATAACACATAGGCTATTATTTATCCTTTTAGAAATATCCATTAAACTTTTCCATAGAAACAACGCGTGCAAAGCCGCGCGCAGACTCTAGTTACAATTACAAATTATTCGTTATCTTGAATACATTTCACAGACAAAACTGCTTAGCGTAAGCTTCAAGCGAGTGGCCACGAGCCTGTTATCTAGCGCCGTCAATACAAAATGCATCTTAGCTAATCGAGATAAAGCCGTAATTTGAATGGACATTTTTGTGCTGTGCGGCGTGGTGCGGTCCAGGAGGCCAATCCTGCAATATCATGTGATACTTCATCGAGTGATATGCAGTATCACGGAATAAATATCAAGTGATACATACCGAGCCATTATTTCGAGACTCGCCAAAAACTGCATTCTCGTGCGACTTATCGAGCAACATAACGAACAAAAGCCCTCTATAACTATCGAATTGCAAATTTTGAGACCACGAAAGTTTTCTCTAAAGCAACCACGCTACATTTTGACAATTCATGCCTTAGTTATCGAGATATAGGTATTGCCAGAACTTCCCTCCAGATCTGCGTCAACCTTTATCACCAAATCCCCATCCCCATCCCCCCGCGCCCCCGGTCTATTCCCGTCCAAGGTTGCCAGCGCCAGCTTGTTGTCATTGCCATTAACCTCGCTATTCCTTGATGGGCTTTTAGCTAATAAGGGAGGGGCGGTGACGTCACCCGAAGGTTGCGCGGAAGGCCGAAGGTAAGGCTCGGGACTGACCTTTAGGGCCGAGCCCTAGGGCTGGATAACTAGGTGTTTCAGAATTGGCTTGCACTTACTGCAATTTACTTGGACTCAGTTATAATACGGAAAACTGACATTAGAAAATGATGATATCAAATGATATCAACAATAGATAGAAAATGGCAGAACCAGGGAAGTTTCGTAATAATAGATTGTCTCTTTTGGGGTTTTATCAGAGATTATATTATAATGTTTTATTTGGATAAAACATCAAACATAGAGTAAAAACTCGCTGCTGTCTCAGGCATTAAAATTAGAGAATATATTACAATGTTTTATCTAAATAAGCTTAAAAGAGACACTCTATTATTACGAAATTCCCCCTGGTTCTGTCATTTTCTATGTATTGGGTCATGATATCATTTGATATCATTTTCTAATGTCAGTTTACCCCTTGAAATTCGGCATACCCTTAGAACGTATCCTAACTTAAACTGCTAGCTATTATACCTAAAATGCGCGTGCGAAGCCGCGGGCAGAAGCTAGATAAACATAATACTTCATTGACCTGACTTATGTAAGCTAAATACGTATCTGCTGAAACTAACATATATATAATATATGTATGTTAGCTGAAACTAACATATATATAATATATGTTAGTTTCAGCAGATACCTACCTTATTGGGCGTTATTTCTACTACAAAAATAGGTCTACCTACCTAAAGACTGGTTATCAGAATTGAGCGCTTTTTTCCAGCGAATTGAACGTTAACGTTAATATTGTTTAAAATACAAAAATAAATCCTTTTTAAAACAATACTACCTACTTATGGTAATCAGGTATTTCAAATTGATTTCAATGCATTGTGTTTATTTTCAAATGCATGTCAGCCAGTCGCAAATTTTCCAGTTAAGCCTTAACAAAGTCACAATTAACATAATTACGTGAAACTGCATAATTTCGATAAAAACACCTCCTGATGATCTTACCGTAACATCGTAATTTCGTGCAATTCATCACGGTCCAGACCAGAGATGACCAATCGGCGTGGATATCGGTCCATGACATTGACAAGCACACGAGATTTACACCTTCTTGAATACACTAAGCGGCGCCATTAAGTAGTATAGTATAGTACATTAAGTGGTATTAAGAAAGAAGTTGAAATTAAATTAATCGACTCGGTTGCTGTTGCTACCCTTCGCAGGACATTAATTTCGATAATCATAAAATCTTCAAGGCAACAATAGTAAAACCTCAATAGAGAGAAACTCTTTGATCACGCAACATGGTTTGTTTTGGCGGGAAATCGCAATGACGTCGGGCATTTTGTGAAACCATCTTGTCATGAATCATTTCGCTTTTACAGCATAGTAAACAGCTTCTGCAGTAAACGGCAACCACAAGATATAAGTACCTATATTTATCAAAACCTACTAAATATTTACGAAATTATTGCACAGTAAGTATTTAAAAAAGTAGGCATTATATAACTTTAAAAAAACATAGACCTCAACTTCAACTTCTTGTCTGATGGCTCTGCGTCTCGTTTGACGCAATTCTGCCAATCATGTGACAGCATCGCAAACATTATGCACATCAGCTTGTTCAACCGCTGACTATGAAACCCTGGGTTCATATCCCGGGTCGGGCCAGTAGGTGTTATTGGGGTTATTCTTGGAACGAAAATTCACAGTAGCAGTCCGGAGTCAGGATGTTGGCGGGGTTACACCCCCGTGCCTCGGGAAGCACTTAAGCTGTTGGTCCTGCGTTGACCTCTCCCCGGTCGTGTCGGTTTGCCGTCCCATCGGTTTATGAGAGTGAGGGAATAGAGAGTGCACCTGTGTTTGACTTGATGGTAGCTGATTGATTTGGCTTGATGACTCGATGGTAGCTGTAGGTATGTAATGTTATATAGTGTAATTTTATCTAATCTAATTTTTCTAATAAGTTGAAATGTAACCTAATTTATGTAATCCTATTTATTAACTTACTAGACGATCGCCTCGCGGTTTGACCCGCGTAGTTCCCGTTCCTGTGGGAATTCCGGGATAAAATATTTATATATTATAGCTTTTGTCACGCCCTGAAAAGTAAGCTTCCTAACGGTGAAAAAGTTTTTCAAATCGGTCCAGTAGTTTCGGAGCCTATTCAATGCAAACAAACAAACAATCAAATATTTCCTCTTTATCATATTAGTACCTATAGATTGACTGTATAATTTTAATTTTGTGTGTGTGTGTGTAATATGGATTATTTAATTAACTGAAATAAATACAATACATTACAAAAAAACTCCTTCTATTCAGTCTGGCTGATCAATGTATTTATGAACTATATTTCAAAGATCCCATTAACGTCGCAGATCATTAACGTTGCTGTTATCACGTGCGGTGAATAAAACGCGAATTCAATCGTTACTCACCATCTGCTCGTCTATTACGCCTCATTCTCTTTAACTGCCGTTTTATTTCCATGTTAATTTTATCTGCTAGACAATATGAATAAAGTCGATTTCACACTAGAGGTGGATTTGATTTTTCTGAAGGAAAATATTTGTAACTAATATTTGTTTCTGCATCCTTCAGAGATTGTTTTCCATTTACTAAAATTTAAAATTAAAACGCGGGTGCGTTCACTCATCAGGTTTTAATTAATAAATCAATAATAATATTAACCAGATGATTCTAATGATATTCTCTCGTAGAATGCAAAGATAGATATGATTTTTTACGCCAGCAAATTCACCTGCGCCTTTAATTCGTTTTCTAAATTTTTTTCTATGTTAAGTTGAACTAGATTCCCTAAAAAGAAGAACTTACTTATATGGTATCGACAATAAATGCTGGACATAACCAATTTTCAAAAACTCGTACATACCTCACAAACCTAAAAAAATCCGCTTTTGGGAAGGTGGCTTTGTTAAGCGACTTTTATCTACCGAGAGCTTTACTTAAACAATAGAATCTGACCTTCTACTCGTCATAAATAGACCCGCGTCATATCTGTCATATTATCGTTAACGTCACGGTGGGGTAGCTTTCCATTTAATTCGGTCACACATTAACGCTTAATGGGTCGAGCTTTTGGACACAGTAAAACTATTTTCGAATAGTGTTTTGGCCGGCTGAGACCTAGATTTATTTTATTTTTATTGCGGTTAATTAAAACGTCTGACAAACATAAAAATGTATGAAAAATAAATAAATGATAAATAATTCTAGACAATCCACACGCCCCTTCTAGCCTCATAGTAAGCAGAGCTTGTGTAATAGGTACTAGATAACTGATACTTATCATACCTACATAGATATACATTTATATATTTTTATCATGCATAGAAAAAACTCAGAACACTCGGAAAAAATATCGTACTATTGTAACTACAGATCGTACAAACATTTATCCCGAGGCGGGGAGTGAACCCGCTACCACGCCATATTAGTCGCCCTTAAATAAACCGAGCTTAGCATATTTCTAGTAGATACAACAATCAGCGCATTGTCTAACTTGTGGCACACCTGGAAAGCACCGCTGCAGCACAGCACAAAAATGTGCATTCAAATATATGGGCTTTTACGGGACATTTAGATGTATTTTATATTGACGTTATCAGATAACAGACAGCTCGCGGACCACACGTTGAAAGCTTGTGGGAAGCCATTTTGTCCCTGTAAAATGTATCTAAAGATAACGAGTTTAAGCCCATATTTCAATGGACGTTTTTGTGCTGCGTGGTAGCGCAGAGCTTTATTCTCATAATGATTCTGTAAAAAATTATTTAATTATTTACTGCCCACACTTACAAGGTATACAGCTTTGGTTCACACACTATCGTCTGGCCCTAAAGCAAGAGCTGGTGTTAGGGATAACACAAGCTCTTTTAATAATGAGGTCCCGGGTTCAAATCCCAGGTCGGGCCAAAGTTGATATTGTAATTTTTCTTAAAAGAAAATTCATAGTAACAGCCACGAAGTTGGCAGTGTTACACTCCCGTACCACGGAAAGCACGTTTAACCATTTTTGCTGCGCCTGACCTCTCTCCGGCCGTGACGGTCTGCCGCCATCCTGAAGATTCGGCTAGGAGGACATCATAATACACACCCACCTAGACTTGTAACAAATACTCGTAGATTCAAATCAAAACATTCATTCATGTAAAATGAATGTCTATGTAAATTATTATCCAACTAAACCAAACAACCAACTATAAACCTACAACATTTTTATTTTTTCAAAGCTTTCGTTCCCGTAGTTTTTCTAATTATATGTTGTTATAAAAGTTGTCTACGAAAAAACTGTCACCTAAGCCTTGACAATGTGTGTTTTTGCGAAAGAAAGTATGTGAAGACAAGAAACAGCCTAGTCGAGAGTAGAGTAGAGATGGAAACTTTCTCTGATTGCATGGCGTGCCCATTTCTGGGCGGCATTTTGTTAAATCTCATCAGAGAAGGTTTTGCGCGGAATAGTTACTTAAATTTTTAATAAAATATTTCCGAAATGAATCTATTATTTATAAAAACAGTGTGTTAAGGCTACTGATCTATGCAACGGACAGAAAAGAAAATACGTAGTAAGTAAGTACAAAATGTATCGTAGGGCAAGTAAAGCGTCACGTAGATACGTCACATGTCGCCTTGCGGCGCGCGCGCATTGAACCTTGGCACGACGCCGGAGCGCGCGGAAGAGCAAAGGTTGTCGCGACAAACAACACGGATTAACTACTATTGATCAGGGGCATGCTCTTTTCAAAACATCAGCTGTTCTATTTACATATATAAAATAAATTATTTTGCAGTGCCCAAGATGGTGCGTGTACGATTGGATTGACCTAAGCTTACATTATGACCTGGATATTCATCCAGTATTATTTATACAGGGTGCCACGGAAAAGGTGTATTAGGCCGAAAGAGGGTGATTCTGGACATCGACGGTATCAACTTTTATACGATTGAATTTCGAACATCATTTTAATATTTTTTTAAATAATTAGAGACATTTTTCTTCATATTTTTGTGTTTACCGGTATATTAATTTGGAACTTACCGGCGTGATGCAGGGCTGTCTCGAAGGGCGCCCGCTGCAGCCGCTCCTTGCTCTCTGCCAACAAAACACAAATAGATCAGACTTTACTCTCTGCCAACTTGCACTATCAAATAGGAAATGGGACTAGCGTGAAATTAATAGATCCACCATATTTTCATATTTCTTCACAGCAGACAATTTGTGAAATAAAATTATGTTCTCTACAGATACATATCAGAACAGATCTAATGGGCATTAAAAATCTCAATAGATCCATCACGAATCTAGTTAATGTATCTACCGAAATTCATCCAATTTTATTAAATAGAAAATCAAAACATTAAACAAAGAGGCTGCAGATTGAGCTCAGCGGGTTCGTAGTCTTTTAGATTTCACAGTAAAACACGAAAAAGAAGCAATCGCTTTACAAAGACCGCCACTTGTCACTTAGTTTTTAAGCTGTTTTGTAGTATTGTTTCTATCTGTAAGTGTGCAATAAAGAATTTTATCTATCTATCTACAAAAAATTTCAAGTATGGAATTTGATTTCATGGAGTTTTTGATAATTATGATATAATTTTTAACTACGAACCCAAATAAACATGGTTTTATTTTAAATTAATGTAGTATAGTTCTCAGCGTTTTCACTAAATCTTAGTTTTTTTGTGTTAATTATGTTACGTGTCTGCTCCTAATAAATGTTTCTGTCTGTCTGTTCAATGTTTGTCCGAAGATATTACCTACTCTTCAATAAACTAGCGGATTCCTGAAATTTTAAGTACCCTAATACACAGAAAAATTGTCTGTTGAATTAATCCAGTATTCAATATTTTATTGCTTGACAAAAATAACGTACATATCCTTGAACCTAATTGACGACAATACCGATAACTATATTATTAATAAACGGAAGCATTCTGACATTGATAGGTAGACACAAACACCTACACACCTACACACCACTCGTACCCAGCGTTTACAAACAAATCTGAAACCTACATTCGGTTCATTGAACCTGACTGTTCATTATGAAACAGTTTCTACCAAACTAATGGGCGTGTTTCGAAAAAGTAGAGCTCTTATTTTGTATAAAAAAATATTTGATGTACGTGCCTCATGAATTGTTTACACGAGGCAGCACAGAATTCCTGTGAGACGGTCTTCTCGTGATAAGTCATTATACAAGGTGCCACGTAACATGTGTAATAACCCGAAAGGAGGTTCTGTACCCAGACGTGTGAAAAACAATTTTTTTGAATTTCGAATTTTATGTTTTTTATAATTAAGTTGTTTTTCATTGTTACCCGTGTTCATTTACATGCATTATTTAACTTTATAAAATATTTCTCAAATGGTGTTTGCTTGTTTTTTTAAGCTTTTTTCTTATGGAATTATTTTGTTTTTATGTAAGTTATTACAAATAAAATATGCAAATCCTTTGAAATTTCGAAAGAATGATAATAATTTAAGAATATACGTAAAAGAACACAAATTATGCAAAAGTTTAAAAAATTGAAAATTTTAAAAATCTTTTATCAAAAGTTGATCCCCTTCGGGTGGAGAATCACCCCTTTTCAGCTTAGTACACATTACACGTTACGTAGCACCCTGTATAACGTTACCTCTTTCATAAAACGAATACTTCGTTATGAATGTAAGCGGGTTAACTACGAACCATGTTTGTGTTGGAAGAAAACCAACGTTTCATCCCTTATCAAATCAAATCAAATCATTTACTTGCCTGTCGAATACATTATTACCTGATACATGTCAGACCTTATGACTAGAGTGATGTCAAATGTATTCAACCCGCAAGCAGGTGTGGAAATATTAAATCGCAGTGATTCAAATCGTTAAAATAATCAATAATGAAAAAAAATAAAGAATAATACAATCGAAGATAAATAGATAACAAACAAATAGTTACCGAGGGAATAAATAGATTGTTTGCAACAGTCTGCAGTTAGCTCATTTGTTTCTAACTAAACCACGTATTACGACGACTGATCACAGAATACAAGCACAGGCAGTAGGTACGCGACAATCGTTACAGAATACAGCAATAGTCAGACCGGGCTGGTGGTTGTCATTGACAAAGAACCGAAACCAAAATAGCTCAACCGGTTCAGCTGTCTGTTAATTTATGGCGGCGGCTCAACAGAAAGTAGATTAGGCACAATAATAAACTAAATAATAAAACTTGTTTTTAAACGACTCCAAAATAAACATACAGCCGAATTGAAAACCTCCTTCTTTTTTAAGTCGTTTTATTCATAGCATTTGCTCATTTTGTTGAGGATTACACATTTTGTCTTTTGTTCCTTTGGACCGTCAGTGCATTTTGGCATAGTATCTTTAAGGACCCGGCGCGTTTAAAAAGGAGGTTCTCAATTCGGCTGTATGTTTATTTTTATTTTTTATGTATCAAATCTTGATATCTCCGCCAATCGCCACTGACTAACCGATTTTGCTGATTCTTCCACTATTGTATTGAGAATGATTCCGAGGCAGTCCCTAAATGGTATTCCCGTGGGATGACCATTTATCCCGGCAAGCTTAAAAAACAACATAATACTTTTCAAAAATCACGACTAGCTACAACAATTTTGGTGATATATTTGCCGAATCTTTATAGATTTTGATGATTCTTTCGTTATGATGTCTAAAGGTTGATTTTGAGGTGGTCCCATAAAAGATTGATTCTCGAGGAATTTATATGTGTGCCGTAAAACGTATCTAAAACACAGTCATGATAATTTTCATTATCTCTGGTTACTAATTGTTTCCATGGCAACGGGGCTTCAAAATTAAATTAGTGCTTCGGAATTCGGAACGTAGGCCGCGCTCGCACTGCGATTCAACGCAAGCGGTTTAGGAAAAGCTGAAAACGCTTAACCGCGTACAAACACGTACTACGGCTGGCGTTTTGCTTAATTTTATTTCAGTAACACTATGGAATTCGTGGGATCAGCGTGTGTTGTGGCTTTAGGCTTAAAATAAAAAACTGAATGCGAAAACCGCTGTGTGTGCCACTATCAATGGGACACAAAAAAATCGAGCGTTTACAAACTCCAAACCCAATGTAACAAGTTGCGTTTTTAAAATCAGTTACAGAAAAAACGATTATGCGTGCGCTTGTACAGAAAGCTATGTATGTATGTGTTACATTATCTTGCGGTTTCAGACTTTTTTGCGTTTAAACGTGTTCGTTTACATTGCGTGCTCGGCCGTAGGCTGTTTCATCTTAGGTTTCCTTTCATTCGTATTTTCATCCATGTGACGTCTGATGGTCAAATGTATCAGCTTTTTTAACCTGTTTTATAATTCTTGGTCTACGGGAAGTACCCTATAGGTTGGTCCATGTTGAGTATTAAAAGTAATTTTGTGAATAAATATAATTAAATTATTCGCTATAGTTGATTATGTATTGAATACACGGTCAAATTATTATAATCTATAAGTTTGTTCACAGATAGGTTAGAAATTCTCAACAATTTTGGTTTATTATTTGACTTCACCAAAAATACACTATTCAGTTTAGTGGGAGGATTAATGAAAATATTAAAAGTGTGTCGTTATTTCAATAGATAGTAAAATAAACGGTTTATTGAATTCCGTTAAAATAACGTGAAGCTGCGATACAATAACTATCAATTTTTCTTTGGGAGTTTATTGGTCCGTGTGGTAGAGCTCATACTTCTGATATCTTAGAGACCCAAGAACGTGGGTCTGTCTCAAGTGGTTCTGGAGTTATGACTGTTTGAAATTCCTTAGGAGCCAAGATGTAGAGCTCCATCGGCTGATCACGTAGAAACCTCACACGATGGGCCTATCTCCTGGATATGGAGATACCTATGGCACGGGGGGCTCATTTTCTGGGTTAACAATCTTATTTTTTTCAAGCTATGGTGTTCGAAATCTGGAAAAAGTATAAAGGGAAGTTTTTCACAACGCCATGCTCGAAATAAACTGGTTTGTTATCGGTTTTTTAACGTTAGCTGAACGTCAACATTCACGTGTTTAGCTACATCTGTCGTGAAATTCTCAGCGTCCTAGTTTTTAACCATAGATAGTTATTTTAACGGTTATCGTTGCCCATTAGATAGCTTCGCGAAGTGAATGGAAATTCTGTTACCGACACACTCCTAGAAAATATCCATGTCAATTTCTCTGGAAAGAACGTTTAAACATCTGCATGATCTTATCAAAAATGTGTATGGCAAAACCGCGATCAACACGGGAATATTTATTTAAAAAATAATGCTTTCAACATAGAAAAGTGTTAAAAGTCAAAACAACATAAAAGTAGAGATATTCCTAAACACTGCTCTTTGTTCTCGGTGACAGACAGCCAGACACAACATTCGGGTTTGTTTGAAAACACGTCATGACGTCTCTCTGTTCGAAATGATCGAATAAATAGTTTGGTCTAGACTTGAATGTTTACTGAAGAAGGACGAAGAAATGGTGGTGTTATCATTATTGAAGGTCAGTTGTTTTTAGTTTTTATATGACTTCGAGAATAGGAGGAAGTTCTATATTCAGCTATGTGTATGTATTTTTTAGTTTGTTCAAAAATTCTTTCGCTATTGTCTATAGAATGTTCTCGAGGTTGTTCTATAAAGATTTCATTCCCGAAGGATTTGTATTTATTCCGCTCCTATTTAGTTAATAAAAACAGTTTAAAATGAAGGGATTAAAGGTCGGTTTTTAGTTTTTTAAAACAAAAATCAAATGAATAAGAGGTTCTTCATCAAGCTTAGAATTTGAAATTGTAGAAATCAATTTGAAATCGATTTTGAATGCACATGCATGCGCATCTACCGTATTTTAGTTAAAGCCGAGAATAACCTATTATTGGCATGCAAGTGAATTAACCAACATTAGTATTAATGAGCCACAGGTCATCGAAATGCTGGCTTGCTAGGAACTAGCTGCCAAGGAGCTGCCGTGTGGTGCCGGCTTAGAATTTGCACCACCCCAACTCTTCCCGCGGGGTCGTAAGAGGCGACTAAAGAGATTTGCACTGGGGCGGGCGGCATGCATAACGATGCTTAGCGATTCCACCACCGAACTGCGATCCCAAGAAGCTTTTCTCGAACGCGCGCAAAGCAGTGCTGCTGCTTTGCACGCGTTGTTTCTATGGGAAAGTTTAATGGTGATTTCTATCCCATGGGAACTGATTTATGGGATAGCCTATGTTTGATTTCAGGATTAGAATTACCTAAATGTAAATTTTAGCCCGATCGATCCAGTTTTAGCGTGAAGAGGTAACATACATTCATCCAAACATCCAAACTTTCGCATTCAAAATATTTGTTTGCTTTTATTTATTTGAAATCTAGTATTTGTCATTCTCTATTGAATAAACAACCGTAATTATAGCACCGAGCCCACCAGACCTGCTACCAAATAAACACCATCTATTTTCGCATCTAAACCCTAATTTACTACAAACAATTGAAAACAACAGCTCCGGGAATATTTTCAGCGGCAGCTTTATTCTTAAATTAATCCTCTCAACACCAATCAACGTTCATTGTAACTTATCTGCGCAAGAGTTGATGAATGGAGGCTTTTTGGTCGATATCCTGAAATAACCAGTTGAATCTGGAGTGGCGTGGGACGAAACTTGTACCATTAATTGCCATTTTAATGAACACTGCCAAGGCTTTCGTGTGTAGAGAATTGATCTGGTTTGAACGGGTTTTCACCCGAAAAAGCAGTTCAAATTGCATATATTGTTGGACTTTTATACGATTTGAATGAATAGAAATGTGGGTAGGTAGAAACGAGTAAGAAAAAAGTAGTTATTAATAGAAAATAAAATAAAAACATCACAAATCATGGCAAAATAGCTGCGCCCAGCGTCGTTACCCGTGCTGATAAATATATCAGAATTATTTGATCATCAAAAAAGCCTATGTTTTAACCAGAATTTAAACCAACCAAATTTCATCCAAATCCGTTCAGCCGTTTGAGCGTAAAAGAGTAACAAACAGAACATTTGTAACTTTCGCCTTTTTAATCATTTACTTATTTATTTTATTATTATTTGAAATAGGCGATTGCCAATTAATTTGACTAACTAGCAATGGCCTATTGAAATAACATAAAATTAAATTGAAATTGACAACGTCCAAAAATAAAAATGTCACAGTAAAATTGAAAACTGCTAAATTTTTTATTCTTTTATTATAAGAAAGTCGGTCATGTTATTCTTCCCTCTCACAGTAGTTCAGATAAACTGACATTAGTTCCATCCATTCATACTCAAATATGTCACAGTCAGGAACAGCCTTAACTAACTCGTCGAGGACGTCGAGAGATGAGGCAGCGGCGACTGGTGGTGCCCTCCAGTGCGGCGAGCTGGTAGACCGAGGAGCCTGTGACTTCTACCGAGAATATAATTGTCCGGCACTACACGTGCCGGACAAAGCAACTGTTAGAGAAAAACTGAAAGACGTCTCCGTTTAGTATGGGGTTCGCGTAGTTCTCTGTCCGCGAAATAGAGGCGCTGTACCAAATTGAATGGAAAAAGGAGACTCCTCGATGACAAATCGGGGGGATTTGTCATCGAGGAGTCTCCTTTTTCCATTCCTCAGGACACCCTCTCCTCAGGACAGTCATTTATGCTCCTAACAATTTTAACAACAATCGAGAGCTGACGTTTTTGTTATTATAGTGCGTAAGCCTCGCACTCTGGAGAAAGTCGCAAAGATTTTCGACTCCCACGTCACTTGACTTCGTGGTGTAGTTGGTTATCACATCCCCGTACTGAGGGGAGGACGCGGGTTCAAGTCCGTCGAAGTTGAAAATTTTTGCGATATTATTCGATTTCTTAGAAATCGAGAGCTGGTCCATCAGTTTATACGCTCGTCTAGTTTCACCCAGGAAGCTTGGCCAGGTAATTCCGTGGGATACATAAACGGCTAATATCCTCCCAGGCGCTCGCAGAGGTGCTTATTTTGTATAAATACAGTTATTGACTCCTGACTTCTATGTTGAATGATCTGGCTTAAACCGATTTCAGCGAGTTAACGATGGTGGCAAATATTTGGCCATTAGGTTGGTGGTTTGTGCTGGCGGGCTGTTGAAGGTTATTTATAGTTCCTTATAAGGGCCGCCGGTGCCTGTTGCTCGCACTATTCGTTGGTTATATTTTTGCATCATATTTGACGATCAATGTGCCGCGGCGGGCGAAAATCCGCCTGACGGAGGAGGTTGCGGGTTCGATTCCCGCCTTGGGACAAATGTTATTACGATTTGCAAATATTTTGTCCCCGTGTTCTTGGGGATTTGCTATTGTAATAGGTTTATCAGTCATCTAGCACCCATAACACAAGCTCTGCTTTGCTTGGGGCTAGATGATGCTGTGTGGATTGTCCAGCATTAACCATTTAATGAAATATTTTCAGCCATCTTGATCTAGTTGATTTTTTATGGACCTGTTGAACAATTCGATACTTTTTTTTTATTTCCCACGGAGCTACTTTGCCCGAACATTTTTAAAAGTGCGTCTTGGTAGAGGCAGCGACATCTAAATGTGGTTTTTTTGAATGATTTTCAATGGAGCCTATTTTTCTATGAGCGCTGTCTAAAATCAACCTATCTATGAAATCCAGTTACGGACTCACTCATATTGTTTTCGCTACTTGTTGGCTGCATTTCCATCATATCCGTAAAAAAACGAATGAACGACGAAAATAATACGAGCGTGTCACTCGCTAAATAATGACATAAATTAACATACAGTTCGCTGCTGCGAAAACGCACACACAAATACGGTGTGTATTTTCTACTTTTGGTATAAATGTTATAATTTTCTTTGGCACAAACACAATCAAAGAAAATAAACAAGTAGGTAATAACTAACTAACTATTAAGCTATTGATAAAGATCAGTTGAACTACCTGTATATTGTTTGCAACAGTCTGCAGTTAGCTCAATTGTTTCAATTTTAAATACTAGTTCTAATTTATTGTAATATTTTTTGTAACTGACTAACTTTGTAAGTAGCTAAATTTTTGCTAAATCAGGTTTTTATAATTGGTAAGCGCAACCTCTCCCTCCTAATCTAGAAGCCATACGGTAGTAGTGTACTTAACCTGTGTTGTTGCTAATCTACGACGCTATACGAGCTGCAAAATCCAAGCGTCAAGGTGAAGGTCATGCTCTCGGACATAGCAGAAGATTCACTTTTAATTTACTCGCAAAAATCTGATATTGAGACTTTCATTTTATTACGGGTTTACTTATTGGAATAATCATTTAATTTTATTTATATAAACAACAATTACAGTTATAGAACAACTTTTTATTGGATTATTATTACATTATTTAGAAAATGAATGTTTTTGAAAAGAAGACGCATATTGCGAACTGTATTCTCAGATTTTTAATAATTACAGTTAGCAATATCATGAACTTGTTATTTTGAAAATCTAAACTCAAGATGAATGGTAGCAATTTATCATCAACACCGAAATATTAGTAGTCAGGTTCAATTAAACAACCGGACTATTGATACGTCGAGAGATTCAGTAGTCCGGTTCAATTAAATGTAACCGGACTTTCAGGTTAACAGCATGAAACACTGTCTTGGTCACGGGATGCCAGGAGTGGAGCTAGTGTCTCTGCGAAGCGGGGGCTGCTTTATTCGTAACTACCCTCACTTGGTTTTCGGAACGAGGGATCTCTGTCTGCACAATACCCGTTAACAAGTTATATCAAAAATCAAAAAAAGAAAAAAAATGTTAAACCTTTTTGGTGCTGTCAAATCAGGTTTCATTTTAGTTTTAGTGCCATCTAGATCTCAAGATTGGCATCATTGTACGCTAATTGTTAACACTATTTCTGTTTTTATACAATAAAAAAACTCAATATTCACAAAAAATAATTTTTTTAATTAATTTTTTTCCTTCTGCATATTAATGATACATAACTAAATCGGCTGTCATTCACAAGTGCTTATACCAAATTAAACCGCAATTTTGACGTCATACGGTCGAGTTATCTTTGATAGCCCTTGATAACGAACAATAAGGTGATTGAAACTACTTTTTTCTAGAATTTTTAGATCTACCTACTAAATCTTATCGAGGTCGTGGGAAACTTAGAGTATGGAGTCTGGATGAAATGAGAATAAGAACCGTTCAGAAAATGTTTATTCACGAAGAAAATTTTAAATAGAAGGTAGGTTTACACTGGAGCAAATGCCCTAGTCTACAATCACCTTTTACTTTAGAAAATTTGAAATAGAAGATGAGTATAGACTAGAGCAAATGCTCTAGTCTATAGTTACCTTTATGTTAAAATTTTCTTCGTGAATTCATGAAATTTTCACCAGTGATGATTATGGAAGTAAGTTGAAAATGTAATGTTCTCATTGAATCCTCAACAGCACACATACCTCCACTGCTTAACATGTCTCCCCAAAACCAGGGGGTTTATCATACCCCCTTGTTTCGGGGGCGCAGACGCAGGCAGCTTGGTGAACGCAGTGTGGTAGTTCAGAATACAAATACAAAAAATTACAAAAATCTTTATTATGGATAAAACAAATATACAGAGTACAATTTGTAGGCTGACTACCGCAAAAGTTAAAAGCTGTGTAGGAGAGTCCGGTAACAAATAAATAGAGGACAATCTGTAGATGAAATTTCTAAAAGCTTTTAACCAGCTTTTGTAAAAAACAAAAGAAAATCGCGCTACTTTTTGGAAATTCATCTATAGCAGCTTCCATACATTATATAAGCTGGTGTCTCAAATCAAGGCCTCCAGTATACGAAAAACAAAATGGGATCGTACCAGCTTTTAAAAAATTATCTTATACCCTTTCTCTGGTAGAATCCTTCAGACGAGTATGAGACATACACGGGATGAGTTCGAGGGGACGATTCATACGTCGCCACCGCCACTGCACGGATGGTTTTAATGTATAATATAACCACATATAACTCAGCCTCTGCCTGCTTTTACGGGATTAAAAGTAGCATAGATCGGTTCTCGGGATCCCGTCTATCTCCATGACAAATTTTAATAAGATCCGGTCAGCGCAACAGACAGATAATAACAATAAATAATAAATCATGTATTTGCAGGAATGTCGTTACAATAGGTCTTAATACAGAGTTACTTTCGAATTTATAATATTAGTATGGATATTATATTGATCAAATCCAGATTGACAAAGAAAATTACAATCAAATAATATAAATAAATTATAACTAGTATTTACAATTGAAACAATTGAGCAAACAGCAGACTATTGCAAACAATCTACAGGTAGCTCAACAGATATCAGTCGGAAGTGTCCCCACTACGCTGGCTGCATTGCCCCGCTGTATAGCAACGCTGATGCGCTGCGCCAGATACTCACCAGCTCTCGGATGACGCGTCGCTTCGACCAGATTTGAGTGGATAGTTCAAAGTCTTCTTATCTTTAACGAAAGAGTCGGCAGGTAATTCAACTTTACTACGTAGGTATGTAAGTGATGCGATTACAGGGCATTATGTCAAAACATTGCATTATTTACTTTAGAGCTGACATTTTGACATCGTAGATAGAGAGGTTTTTGACCTAGTTTATAAAATTTTATGCACAAATGTGATAAAAATGAGAGAGTGTGAAATAAAAATTTCAAAACATTTCATTAAAATTGTTGAAAGCCTCGATAGAAATCCTTATATAATAGACCTGTGATAACCATGAACATGACGTTTGCTACAAAAAATATTGTTTCCGAACTAAATAAAAATAACAAATATTTACAAAGGAAAATCAACTATTAGAAATAAATTACAACCAGTATTTACAATTGAAGCAATTGAGCTAACTGTAGACTGTTGCAAACAATCTACAGGAAGCTCCACTGATCCATATCAATATCAGTCGGAAGCAAACTAAATTATATTCGTACAAATTATATTTTTGATAAAGGAATTAGATAACAGATAAAAAAAATTTACATCCAGTACTATAATCGTTAATATTAGGTACAGGTTTTCTTTTCTTCTATGTTTTCATAGAAGATAAAATCTGTATCATACATAATAAATTATTATTATAATAGCTTAGGAGCCCGTAGCAAATGTCGTAGCAAAGTGCTACGAGCTACGACGTAGAGGCTACGACATAGAGGCTGCGACGTACAGGCTAGATCCTGTCACGTCGACAGACGTAGGACGTAAATGACATTATAATCGCCTGGATGTTTGTTAGTCCACGCTCCCAATATAAATAATGAGTCATACTGATCCTCCACGTTACTTAGCTTGTGCCAACAGCTGATAAACTAAGACCTTTTTATTACGATTCGTATTTATTCGAGATTTTTCTCTTTCGGACTATCTTAGTGTTTGATTGTATTTTTTCCGATGGGCTACAATGCTATTGACCGCAGTTGGCCATGACAGCGTTACTGGACGCCGGTATGATGATGATGATGATGACCTCTTAACCAAATGTCAGCCAGGTGCACAGGACATATTTAAGTGCACAAGTGTGCGCGTAAACTCAGTTGCTCTTTCTATTCCCTAACTCTCATAATATTCCGATGGGACGGCAGACCGACACGACCGGGGAGAGGTTGGGCGCTGGACCGGCTTTCCGAGGCACGGAGGTGTAACACCGCCGACTTCCGGACGCCGGTATAGTTAGTTAGGTTGGGGCAACACGCACAAGGGCCACCACTTAGATGCAAACCGCGGCTGTTGCCAGATACTACAAGAGGAAAAGGTCCAAAAATTGCACCTAAGGGCGTAAGTTATTTTGATTTGATTATGTTTTATGTGACCTCAGTGGCTCAGTGGCCGAGTTTGCAGGTTCGATATTAACCGTGATATAACCACCCAAATCGTATTCAATTATTTTCATGTTCTGGTTTTATTATTATTATATATTAGTTTATGTCCGCGGCTTCGCACGCGTTGTTTCTATGGAAACGTTCAAAGGTGATTTCTATCCCATGGGAACTGATTTATGGGGTAAAAAGTAGCTCATGTTCGATTCCAGGATTAGAATTATCTGAATGCAAAATTTCAGCCCGATCCGCTCAGTAGTTTTGGCGTGAAGGATTAACAAACATCCATCCACCCATCCATTGATCTATCCATCCATCCAGCCAAACTTTGGCATTTATAATATAAATGTGATGTTACATACAGACGGCGATTAGGCCGCCTATTACGCAACTGTTTCTATGTTTGTGCTTTTCGAGATATATATATATATTTTTATTACTTTGGAATGCTGCACTGGTGTGAAAATGTCGAGTTTTTAATTTATCCTATGGCAACTAATAAATAAATGAAAATTCTTTGGACACTCTAGATGAGCAGGCTTATCCTAAAATGTTTGAAAATATCTGTAAGTTAAGTTTAAATAATTAAATAAATGATGAAGATGTGGTCATAAGTCCTCTCCTCATCAGCACGGATTTTTTTTTTTTAATTAACAAAAATAAAAATAATCAATAATAATTTGAAATCCTTCATTGTGACATACATCAATACAATGTTATCGTCCAATATTATCAGTATTTTTCAATACCTACTTATTTTGTAACGTGAAAGAAGAGCCTACAAGTATTCATACATAAAATACAAATGCAAAATAAATTAAATTTTAAAAATCCGTCAAGTGTGACAGTGACTCGTACGCCAACTTTTGTCAATTAAACAAATACCGGTTAGAAACATCGCAACATTCAAATGAATTATGAAAAGTTTCGACTCTCTTCAATATACTTAAAATAGTGTGAAAATTAGAAATTTATAACACTGTTTTGAAATTTACAAATCAATACCTTTCATTTGATATCCCACTCAATATACTAGCCCCGCTTGACAATTCACACAGCATCATCTAGCCCCAAGCTAAGCAGAGCTTGTGTTATGGGTACTGGATAACTGATATACTTAATATATTACACAAAGAGATAGCTATTTTTTATTATATACGAATCTTGATAAAATTTGTCAAAGATATAGATGGGAAAGTCTATAGATAGAAAATCAAGTATTCAAGAAAAAGGCGTGCAAAGTCGCAGGCAGAAGCTAATAAGCAATAAATAAGAATGCGGTGAAGCGATCCATACGTACGTCATTACTAAATAGATTCTAAGTGCCAATATGGTGCCAATTGACAATTGTTATTTTCAGCCATCGATGTCGGAAAAATAACATTATTTTGAGACAATGGCACCTAACTATTTTTACCCGACTAGCTTAGGAGGTTAAACACCCTCTCTATTTTATTCTACCTCATCTAATCTATGTGTAGTGTGTACCTATTTTAAGTTAAATCTTTTAAATCCATCATGGCTATTAACACTAAAGTCATGGTAAGATCAAAACTCAAATCATGGTAAATATCCCGTTGTAAATTACCGTAGTATTTTAAGTCAAGTTACAAGTCTTATATTTTAAGTAAATTTTATTTCCTACTTAAACTGCCTACTTAAACTATCTATTGAACTAAACGAATTCTAATCTTAGTAGGCTAAATTTAACTTGTTCCAGTTATAAGTAACCTACTGAATGGCAAACGGTACACTACTGGATGGTTATTCGGTAGGTAAAATAAAATTTAATTTAATTAGGTCGGTTATTAAACCTTATTTATGAAATCATATCAGAAAATTTTAATATATAAAAAAAATTACCTCCTTGCTCCTCCATATTGAACACAACACAAAGTCCAAAACAACTAAAAACAACTAAACTTAAAACTAATATCACACTTTAGAGAGTCGAAATTACGAATCACAATTTCACTAAAAAAATAATTTATTTCTGAAAATCAATTTCACTTAATAATCTCGAATAATTTATTATAGTCTTTTTCACTGGATTAAAAATTGTTTATCCCATTTGTGAATGCGATGGTTGTAGAATATTTACTTTAATTTGACTCTGACGCGATACCGGGGCGGCATTGGTTTGGGCGGGGTACTTCCGCGCGGCTTGAGGCGGGAAACGCGACTGGGCGGCCGCGCGCCTAGCGACGCTTCTTGCTACGTGTGTACATGTTTCGGGTCTTAATTGAACATGGGAATGTTTTGTTTCTATTTATTTATTATTAATCAGGATAAGTTTAATTGGTGAAGTTATGTCGCAATGTTGGTAAGTAAACTTTTGCTTTTGTTGTAAGGCTATTATTGAAATTGTTTATACTTTCATTATTTTAGACTCTCCGCCGTGGTAATTGGATACAATGATACAATGGCGAGACCGCGGGGGCCTTTCACGAGTTAAGCAGTTTTAATTTTTGCGAGGACCTTAAAATAATAGCAGCTTATTTCTTAACAGCTTATAATACGTATGTTATCTAATAGGACTAATATTCTAATAGATAAACCATGTCAAAATAAATTTCCGACTGCGCTTATTTAATTTTAAACTGGTTTGATCACAGTTGCGTGCGCATTATAAAGATTATAAGTAATTATTTGTTATTTTAATTTTTACAGATGTGCAGCAAAAAAATGTTGTCTAACGCGTAGGTACCTACTAAATACTTATAAATTCGTATTATCTTAATGTTAAGGTCGCGTCACACTTGAATTCGATGATAAGGCCTAATTATATGCAAAAAACCTGAAATTGGCAGCTTAACTGAATGGATTACCTATGCTAACATGATATTTCACCTAATTCTAATTATTCTTATGAATATTTTGTATGATATAACGAACTTGTATTATTATTGGATAATGCTCGCAAAGGGTATAATTTTCGTTGAAATCAAGGTGGGAACAGGTTTTTACCTTCGATTTAAAAATATTGATCATTTTTATTATAACATAGAAGTATCTACTCTACCGCAATTAGCTTATTTTAATATAGGCCTCTTCTTTATTACGATATTGCCTTGCCTTTATACAATGAAACACAAAATTAAAGAAGGCGTGTGCAAATTTGCAAGACCTCAGGTTAAATAAATAATAGTTAAAAAAAACTAAAAAACACGCTTTTTATAGAAAACCGAACTAAAAAATAGAAAATAAATTTTAATGAATTTAAATTAAGAAAATAGTGTTAAAAATTTCAATGAATATAAGTTAATAATAGTGTGAATAAAAAAAATTATTTTATTTAAAAAAAAGCGTGGGGTGCTTTTTAAAATATTATCGAAATGATAATCACTCTACTCATATCTGTCAATAAAATATTTATAACTATTGACACCATGCACCCCACGCTTTTTTTAAAATAAAATAATTTATTTTTATTCACACTATTATTAACTTATATTCATTGAAATTTTTAACACTATTTTCTTAATTTATATTCATTAAAATTTATTTTCTATTTTTTAGTTCGGTTTTCTATAAAAAGCGTGTTTTTTAGTTTTTTTAAACTATTATTTATTTTCTACTTTTTAGTTTGGATTATTTATAATAGCTTGTTTTTTTGAATAATTTTATCAAATTAGTGTATTGTCATCGGTCCTCAATAAATCTACAAAGTTTGAACGAAATCTGGCCGTTTAAAGTGGGTCAAAATCGCGCCCAAAGAAGTCGGTTACAAACAAACATACAAACATACAAACATACAGGTGAAGCTAATAAAAAGCGAATAAAATAGAGTCTGGTCTTGTCTAAAAACGAACTTTCACCCATTTTTCGACTTAACCTCACTCCATTTATTCTTATTAACCGCGAGGTATATGTTCTTCGAGAGTTTCTATGTGCTAAGCGAACTCTCTTTATTAACTCCAAGCATCAAAACGGTCAAAGCGATTTTGATAAATGAAGTATCAAAATACTCGCTGGTCTTTGTAACTGGTGGTAACATGGTTCTTAGCTAGGTTTTCGCCTACGTCCTCTCATTCGACGAAAAAAACTGAAAAGCAAGGACCGATTTGGTATTTTTGTACTTTTTAACGGATTTGTCTGTTCGTCTGTATGTATGTACATTTGCGATTTCTCTGTCAATTATGGACCGATTTTGAAATTATTTCGCTATTGTATATGGAATAATCCCGAGATGGTCTCATAAAAGGGAGATTGGTATTCCTGACGGGTAAGTATTGGTCTATCAAAACATAAAATGTTTAAAATTATGGGATTCGAAGTCGGTATTCAGGTTTTTCAAAACAATCAAATTATCAATCAATGGCTTGTTAAGTGTACCAGGCATAATAAAGAGCTCTTAATAAGTAACACATAATTTTGATGTTGACCGTACCTAACTCAATCGAATCACTAGAACAGACGTACATGCAAATAAATTCGTAAACATGCACTAATTAAATCATAAAATCAGAACCGGAAGCCAATAAATAATTTTCCTCTGAACGATGCCAAGTGATCGGAAAAACACCACAACCTAAAAGTAACATATATGTTTATTGCCAGAACATATGCTAAGTATTTATACAAACAGATTACCAAGTTTGAAAGGAATAACGATCGCTTTTGTATTAGTTAGATAATACGCTTGTTTGGTGGACGACCTTGAATGCATCGAGGTAAAATCGCAATCAGAGGTTGCGGTTTTGATTCCCGACGCGGAGTCAAATACTGTATTAGGAGACCCTCCCTGTCCAAAATGGGATTATTCCCGTTTGCCACTGGTATTCTTTTATAAAAACGTGCCATTGCCCCCCACCGGGGGACAACGTGAACTAAAATATTGGTCATTGACTTATTCTCGTTGTCCACCACCTAGATATCTCCACTAGGATAAATTAAAAGTACCTATCTATTTAGTTTTACTCAGCAAATACGTATTTCTTTAAAATAACTCTAGATTTTCAAACCCTAAGTGAAAAGGACAAACCGACAGGCCGTCTCCTCCTCCCATTATTTACGCAACGGTACATTCGTGTAAGTTTATTCGTGGTGCAATTAAACAACCCTAAATCGATTCCCGTGTAGTATAAAGTGTACGTGACGTCACGGTGAGCTCCCAGCTGAGAGTGACATCACAGTCTAGACGCCCGTCGCTTGCACCGGCTGCATGGACAGCTTATGTGTGATATGATAACGTGATTACAATCTTATCACTCACTCTTCGTTGGCACAAGGTACGTACTACCTACCCCCTTGTTCTTTATTAGAGAAAACTGATATTAATCATGAATCGAAGGACCATATGGAGTTGCACAAGAGTTTGGAGGCGTATATACATTCAGCAGTGGGTGTCAGGATGCCGATAATGATGATGATGATGATGTACCTTTGTTTTTTACCAAGTACACTTCCATCCATTATTGTTATATTCATGTCACATCTCACTGAATATTTAGAAATGCGAAAGTTTGGATGGATGTAGGTATGTTTAATACTTCTTCACGCCAAAACTACTGAACGGATCGTGCTTGAACTTTTATATAGATGTAGATCTAGACATCTAATAATATATCAAAGGCTACATGGCTTTTATCACATAAATCATAGTCTAAGATCCGGCTGCAGAATTAGTGCACTCAGCGACTATGAACTAAACATCAAATTTTTACGCATATTTTGTGATAAGGAGAATATGTATCTACTAGGTTGCCTATCAAAATGTGGCCGCTAGTATTTTTAATTAGATTATTGTTCATTGATTTTTGGGAAAAAATTTCACTCACTTTTTAAATAAAATATCGTCCACTTCACGGCAATCTTTATACAGACTCTGATCTCTATCAGTTCCCGTGGAATAAAAATAACCTCTGAATGTTTCAATAGAAACAATGCGTGCGAAACCGCGGGCAAAAACTAGCTTGTTACTAAAGTTATGAGTGCAATATGGGTTAAAAAGAAACAAAATTATACAAACTACTGCAAATAGATCCTTAATATCAATGAACAAGCCTCATCTACCGAGAGCGTCTCTGTCCGGTGCCCAGCACGCGCGGTGTGCGTGCCGCTCACAATTCAATCACTAGTTATGGGGCTTCTTGGTTCTAGGGCTGATACTCATCTGTTGTCATGTTTACGGAGTCACGGGGCAAATGGTATTAATGACAATGATGCAAATGACAGGATAAAATAACAAATGACAGGAGCAATCGAAGTAATAGAACAACTATACCTAAACATTAACATGGAAATGATGCATGTTATTGCATGTTGGCGGATTTTTGTTTATTACGTGACGAAAATGCGCAAGCATACCTGTTATTATAACCTCAACCTCAACAGCCTGTATTGGTCCACTGCTGGACGCAGGCCTCCCCCTGATAAGCGCCTTGTTGGCTTTTATCTCATGAGGGTAATGGCCATTATCCCCACGCTGGGCATGCGGGTTGGGGATCGCAGTTCGGTGGTAGAATTGTTCTGTAGGGGGGGCGCTGCTGCCCGCCCCCGCTGGATATCCCATAGTCGCCTCTTACGACACCCGCGGGAAGAGTTGGGGTTGGGTTGGTTAAACTCTTATTTTAAACCATAACTCAATTGTTAACATAAAGAGCGTCTGCGTAGCAGCCAAAGAGGATAAAATTACAATAAACCTATTGATGCTTAATAGAAAATGTCCTAATAGAAAGGTCAGGTCAAAACATTGATGTCACAGGACAGCCCTATGCGCTGGACTTTGTTCGGGTTCCAAAGATTGCTTTCAGATAAGGGTCGAAGTACAGGCCCTGTACTTTGGCCTTTTCAGAATATTCACTCGATTTCACACAGTAACTCAAAAATAAATTCTGATCGGCTCAAAAAAAGGTGTTATGTAGCTAAAAACGGGGCTATTTTAATTCACCAAAATACGCAATTGGTTGTTTTGTTTCGTTGTTTTGTGCAATTTGGTACTATAATTATACTGAATTTTAAGAAACCCACTGCCCGATACGCAACACCAAATTTCGTGTTGGAGAATTAAGATAGGCCTCCCTGGGACCTATTGTGGTGGCAGCCTTAACACATAGTGCCGATGCCACTTAGACTGAACCAGAACTGACAGGAAAACATTAATCTTCCAGGAAGTCAAGTAGAAACGTCTGTATAGTTTACGAAAACATAAAAGGTTTTCGTTTCTTTCCACACATTTAGCGCCTTGCAGCGCCCCTGCCGGATATAGAGGAACTACTTTTCGTAGTTTGACCGTTGATTCTCAATAGTTTGACAAGTACCTAAGCAGTAAACTGTTCCGTTCTCGAAAAATTTTCCATTTCATATTGCAAATCTTTATCGCTATAGCTCACAACGACACAAGGACACAAGCCTCCCCTAATGAACCCGTAGCACTCTATCTTCAGCTTGCCGCATCCAGCATCTGCCGTTTCAGATTATTCCTACTTCCGTATCGAACGGTGTACAGAAAAATCGGTAAACAAACGCGATAAATACCCGTGAATATTTATACGAATGGGCACACTTCGTAATTCTAGCTAACACTAACTTATGGAAAATTCAAGAGTTTACTAACTTTTTTGGGCAATTGTATTGTATGTTGTGTTCATTTAATTCTAAGAAACCGTATAAATCAGGGCATAAGAAAAAGTCACCGATTCCCGAAAGCCATCGCACTTTAGGACGAGGTCACATTATGCGCGGGTCGGCGCTCTCTTATCTTTGCACCTACTCACAGATTAGGTAATGCCACCTCGTACACCTAGCTGCGCATCTTACACCTGCTTGCGCAATAAATTGACTATTTACAGAACATCTTTAGACCTGACCTGACTAGTGTTGTGACTACTTTGGTCTTGTTTTTATTGCAAATATTGGTATTTTTATCATATCCGGGACAAATAAATGGTGCCTGAAGTGACGTGAAATTGACGAGAGAGTTAGGGCCAGACTCCACCACAGCGGAGATGAGACGAGCGGAGAAAAGATGTGTTCTAAACAACCAAAAGAACGTGATTATTCACACACCTCGCCTCCGCTCAGCTTCAGTGGAGACCACCGAGCGGAGATGTATCATATTTGTATGCGAAGTAACAAAGAAAGATCGAGGCGGAGATACGAGCTGTGCCTCGCAACCGCAAGCGTGTGCAGTCGCCACTGCACGCAGCGGAGACGAGAAGAGATGTGAGCGGCGTGCAGTGAGCGGCGCCGCTAGTGCATTCATCTCAACCAGCTTCCGATGCTCACCGCACACAGCTCAGTTCCGCTCCATCTAGCACATATCTCCGCGTTAGCAAGCACGACCGCTTCAGTCTATCCGAGAGCATCTCCGCGCAGCTTCGGTGGACACTGAAAAACGTCTCTTCTCGTCTCCGCTTCAGACATCTCCGCACAATTCCACTTTGGTGAAGTCTAGGCCGTAGCGGAGTGAGAGCAGATTTTTTGTCAGCCAGAAAGTGTCTGCTTCCGTTTCATCTCCCGCTTTCCAACGAAACTGCCGTGTAGTATTAGTAGTCCCACTATCGGTTTGAGCCGCGAGTCATCCGTAACAAGGGGATGACTGGCAGTATCCACCTTGTACCTAGTCATAGTCATAGTCATAATTCGCCAGAAACAAATGTGCATACAAAATAAGGTCTTTATTTAAATAGTGTCCATTATGTTCTACCACTATAAAATTGGCATGCAAAATTTTAAATTAATCACAAGTACATACACTAAAATAATAATGCTGGACAATTCACACAGCATTATCTAGCCCCAAGTTAAGCAGAGCTTGTGTTATGGGTACTAGTACACTGACTACACAACTGATATACTTATTACAATACACTACATAGATCGATATCTTTTATTATACATAGAAAACATCCAGAACGCCCTGGAAAAATGTCTGCAGATCGTACAAACATTTGTCCCGAGGCGGAAATCGAACCCGCAACCTCGTGCGTTCGCCCTCTGCGCCACAGAGGTCCTCAAAAGCGAAAAAGCGAGCTAGAGAATTGTTAATATTATACAGGTAAATTACATGTCACTTCCCAGTAGGTTCATAATTCGTGTCAGTGGTCAAAATATTCACCAAGCAAGGAAAGCAACAGTCAAGTAACCATTTATGTAACTTTGGTTTCAGTCTATTGATGGGTAGCTCCTTGAGTCCATCAGGTAGAGCATTAAATATATCGATAGGGCCTACTTAAGTCTAGCGTCCACAGGCCGGCCCGGACGCTCCGCACTGACCGCATCAAACGGATTTTAGTATTATTTGTACGATTCTGCATCATAACTCATAAGGAATATAGATGACAAATATAATATTCGCCACAAGTTACCGCGTGACATAAGTTACTTGTGACATAAACATGTACTCACGGTACATGTTTATGTCACAAGTACTGTACTATCCACTAACCAAACTCGATGTAGAATGTTTGTAAACAAACCACCTATACTTAACATAAAATTCACTCTGTTGCTGCGTCTTTTATACGCAATTTACAGTACTGGTCGATTTAAGATCCTTCAATAAATATTGCTTACATTATATCTGAAACTCGCCGCCATACTAGTGAGTTTTGGTTATTTGTGTCGTTTGCTTAGAAATATTCTACATCGAGTTTGGCTAGTGTATAGGCTGCCTACATAATAATAGTAGTAGTAGGTAGGTAATAGAAGTAAGGTATAACAAGAATGATCACGCATCTCGCGTTACGTTGTTAGTAACAGTGCCACGCCTATTTTTGCTTGTTTTCGCCAATCTCACTCGAAAACATCATGGCAATCAAACAAACAGTGTACGTATTAGGTATAGCCAATATTTGCGGAGGGGACGGATTCAGGGAGTTATGTTTTCGACAAGAACATTTCATTAAGGAGGTTTTTTTTGTTTGTTGGTTAATTATTCCTTTTTTGTGTTTTTATGCTCTTTTCTTTATAAATGATTGCAGTTTCTTTTATATGGTAAAAAAATGGTTACTTTTTCTACGGCATCAATTACGCCATCGTCAGCTTTAATACGTACCGATCCTATCCATCCAAAGGCTGCCCGGAAGAAATCGTTGTTAGCGATAAGCCAGCTGATTGTGCCACACTAGATGTAGGTAGTATTAAGGTCTTGTTTAATTGTTTTATGTATTGTATTGATCGTGCTATAAAGTAATCTAATTGTCCATCCGATGGTACTCCATTGTCGTTATAACGCGATACGTTGTAACTCCCTCAATTCCTTATTTCCCTCTAGCCCCCATCTCTCGTAGCCTCAATACAGCCACCAAGTGCCACGTAATTATTGCCAACTATGGAAGAGCTCTACCATAAGAATCGTAAACGATTACAAGATATTAATCACAAACTTTTAACGTCATCTCGAGACAAGCAAACTGTCGTAGGATTTCAAATACCCATCGCAAGCGTTCTACCACAAATTATATGATGTTACATTGGTTGTACGCAGTAGGCCCCCAGTCTCTACTTCAGTAGTTGTTGACACACGGCATACAGGGTGTTCAGCGTTGTTTGCCGAGCTCACAGCCTGATCCCAACACAAACTCGCAAGATACGGCTGCTGTAGACATCTTATAAAAGTATTCCACCACATGATCTAACTTTAGTTACCTTAGTCATACGATAATGATAAACTGGAATATTTCCTGCTGTTTTTCGATAAGTCAGTTAGACGTTCGGTTCTGGTAATCATCAGCTGAGATGGGGAATGACGCGGAAGTAGCAGCTGTGAAGGAGAGGGAGAATCATTATGACCATCTTTATTTGGTCACTGGACTCTCTTCGTCGAATTTGGAGAAGTTAGCTCAAGGTTGGTGGTTTTCTGGTTACCGAGAAGTTTACGTAATAAAGGAAATTCAGGTTAAAGTCAGTTAAAGTCATCTCGCATCATTGCTTGCTGTTTTTGTTCATTTAAATATTTGTAGACTTATGTGTTTAGATTGTAACTTACGTTTTGTTTTTGCTTATTACATGGTCACTATCACTCTTTTATTAAAAATGCAAAAGTTTAGATGGATGGATTGTTACTTCTTCACGCCAAAACTACTGATCAAATCTAACTCAAATTTTTTATAAATATAGTTCTAGACCTGGAATAACACATATTTTTTTACGCCATAAATCATTGGCTAGGCATAGAAATAAAATAACCACGCTTGCAAAGCCGCGGACAGAAACTAGTCATCAATAACAAGATGGGCTTTGCTCAGGTTACTATATAGGTACATAAGTATCATCTCAGAGTGTGTATCAAAGTGTTTTTAACCTCTTGTTACATCAGGTTTTATTTATTTAGATAATTCAAAAGAAATGTATACTCTTAACGACGCATAAATTGAGAAATTACAAAATGTTAAAACGATATTTTGCTTTAAAATATCGTGTTGTTTGTACTGTTTAAATTATGCTTCCAAGTTTATTTGCGCAATTTATGCATTCGATGCATTTCCTCAAATATCTTCATCGTCTGGAAATAACAATCGCTAAATTTGCAGTTAAAATTACAAATTAGGGTTTAAATTTAAGGGTTTTACTTTTCTTTCGTCATAAAAGCATTTACCTAATAAATAGCTTGTACCTACCTAGTGTAGTGCAGACCATAATTTCGTAACTTTGTGGAAAATAGAGCCAATAATTGAAACATTACATGTAAATAATTTTAATTTTTTTTTGCTATCATAAATGTCCTGTATGAGTGGAAAATGCGCAACATTTATTTAATTTTTTTTATTGATCGTGATGATGCTTTTCATACGTACATATGACATATGAATGTTCGAGGGTTCAGGCACCTTTAGTGCCGTGGCCGTATGCATGTGAAAAGAGCCTAAGAAAGGTGGATGAACTGTTGTGATAAATGACGTGAATAAGAAAGGTGCGAGTGGTGAGATGTCGACTAATAGAAGTGCATGAAAGAAGAGAACCTATTATGCCAACCCCACATAAATGGAAAACAAGGCAAGAAAATGATGCATTTTCTAATCATAGTATAATATGTAGGTAAGCTCTCTAACAGTAAATATTGGTTCCTTTGGCACCTCTTTGAAGTGGCTGCAGACTGGCAGTGAAAACTAAAGCAATAACAAAGCCACATAAAACGCTCCTCCATCGTCAAAATACCAATAGAGAGTACCAGCTGTGATCAAAACAAAATACGTCTAAATCTGGTCTGCTGAGTTCTGGACGAGCGCCAAGACACCTTGGCTTTGCAGCGAACTGTCACGCCGCTTTACGATGTCGTTATTAATTCATATTGGTTATGTTTATTTAGGGCAAGGTATTTGTCCTTGGCTGTCTCGGGATGAGAGGTCTAGACACACCCACCTGTGGCGTCTTATAGCTCACATTGGAGTATGAAGTAACGACCCTATGGTGGTCCACCCATTTTGTACCCTATATCTAGCAAAAGGATAAAGTCAAAGACTTTCGGATTCCGTAGAGCTTTTTCTGTTACCTTCCATAACCAAACCTCCAGTTATTCTTAGGTATAGCGGACAAGAGAGTTGTGTTAAAAGTGTTAAAATAATCAAAAGATCTTGTCATTTCATTTATAAATTCTTTAAAAATAATAACTACAAATTATTGTAAGGTTTTTGTTATTATAGTGCGTAAGCCCGTAAGGGCTTACGCACTATAATATCAAAAACCCTCACATTCAGGGTAGTTTTTTACGATGTCGTTTTTGGGATATTATTTGATTTCTTAATTAATTGTTGTGTCAGAATGGTAAATGAAAATAATTGGTTATAAATGGAGAAATTAAAACCCAAAAATATAATTAAGAAAAAACACAAGTAGGTACATTAAAAATGATCTCTGGAAGACTCGTCGTGATGGTCAGTCAGGGTACACTATTTTGTCACCTCCGTTCCTCTTTAGTGGAAACTGGCTCAGACTGTGTGGTGTGTGTCATCTATCTGTCAATCTAAGTGATCTTACAACTTCATTATAAATGTGAGCGGGTTAACTACGAACCTTTTTGTGTTGTTATATCAAACAGGGTGATCTTACTACTATACATCAATCGCATTTCCTTTCAGAGCCGCCTCTCTCCGACTTCGAGGAAGCCATAGCCGCGACCTCCTACGGCAAGTTCAACCTGATCCTCATGCTATGCACGCTGCCTGCCTTCTGGTCTGCCGTCTCCATCACCGCAGCGCCCTCCTTCATCTTCACGCGGGCGCAGTGCCATATGGACCTCAGTCTCCTGGACATGGGCACGGTTTCTGCCATGACATATGCAGGTATGGCTTCCGAATTTTATGTGTAAGTAGATAGAAGATGCTGGCACGCGTTATTTCTATCCAATGAAAGTCCCGGCAAGTTTCCCTATGAGTAGAGCCGTAGGTAGGTACTGGAAGATGAAGTGGTCGTCAAGACCCAGGTCTAGACTGAGCTAGCAATGCGCGAGACGCCCGTACAAGGCTGTTCCGAGCTATATAAAATTTTCTGGTTGCCTCGCGTGGCTGTTTGCTCAGGCTGGACGCAGTTATATTGATGGATCAAACTTTTATGAACGATTGTTTGAACTCTGTTTAGAACAGAAACTATGAAATGAATAGAAAAAAAGGGTAGTTTCGTTTTCGATGATCATGATCTAAAAAATTAGGTACTGAATCAATGAAGTGACCCTTTGAAGTAGTTTATTTGTTGAACGAGAAAGCAAAGCATACTTATGGAGATTACTTTCTCGATCGATGACGACTCAGAGGACAGCGGGATCGGAAGCAAAAGCGGATTATGGACTTTTTCCAAGTAAATTTTATCAGACTGCATTCCAGTATGCGAACTTACTAGTTGAGATAATGCTTGGATTTCAGTAATATAAAAGAAATTTTAGAAATATTTTCAATACAACAAATGTTTTTAAATTTACAAAAGGTCAAATTTACAAAAGGTCAAATACAACATTTAGAAAAGGTCAAATTATTAAATTAAACACTGACACGTAAATAAAGTGATATTTTTGATTTCTGTTGCTTCAGAATGTAGACTAAAGTAAAAAGCGACGAAGAAACCTTTATTCCGTTAGTTGTTATTTTTCGAGTTGGAGCAAATCTCAACTATCTCGGTATCTACCTAATTGTAACATTCATTTGCCATTAGATTATGTTTGTTCCCACTTCAGTAGATATCAAAGTGTCAATCATGGCTCACAATTTGTTTGTTATTTTACCGAAACACGTTACTAATGTGTTAAATGCAAACATTGCCTTAGAAACGCAAATATTTGCTACAATCGTGAAAACCTGGGAGTACAGATCTATGATAGGTACAATATCTTTGTTATCATTGAATTTATGATAAATTCTGCACACAGAGACCATGTTTTGCCATGATGCAATTTAACGCGGAAAATTTCATAGTTTTCAAGCACCTTGAGTTTTTAATGTTTAGTCTTTAAGTGTTTTAAGACGCTGTATATTATTTATAAGTTTTGTCCTAGAAACATACAACGTTAAAGGTTTTTAAACTTCTGAGATTTGTCCAGAAGTTAGTAGATACAAATTATTTCGACGATCAATACCCATACCTACCCAACAACTAAATGATCCTTCCTATATTTAGGTTTTCTATTCTGTTATTGAACTTGTAAAGATAATGTAAATCAGGGTATACTTGAGAAGACAATATACAATCTAGGTTCTTACCAAATATTTGAGAGGAAAGTAAATACTTAGTGTATTTACTTTCCGAGTTACAGAGACGAGTTACATAGAGAACATTCGATGAAACAATACATTATAACCTGATAGCTACAAGTACCTGCTATTACATGAAACTTGTTTTTGCGCTCCGCGTCTCGTGATCCTATTGAGTAAACTGCAAATTTTCACTAAGATGAGGTTACTTCTGGAGGGATTGCTAACATTTGTGCTTGATGAATGGCGACCGCGATGCCATGCGAAACGGAGTGTGGGAAGATCTCCCACTCATGGACCGACGACTTAATGGATGGAGGCGGCTCGGGACTGCTATTCGTGGTGTCGTTTGGGGGAGGCCTAAGCTATGTTCAGCAGTGGACGTATACGAGCTGATGATAATGTGCTTGCTGGTATAGTAATAATAATGCTGGACAATTGTTGTCAATTTGTTCAGGGGTTTTGGATGTTTTTCTATGTATAATAAAAAATATCTATCTATGTAGTGTATTGTATTATGTATATCAGTTATCTAGTACCCATAACACAAGCTCTGCTTAGCTTGGGGCTAGATATTGCTGTGTGAATTGTCCAGCATTATTTATTAATTTAATTCACACAGCATTATCTAGCCCCAAGCTAAGCAGAGCTTGTGTTATGGGTACCTACTAGATAACTGATATACTTAATATATTAAACTACACAGATAGATATTGTTTTATTATACAAAGAAAACGTCCAGAACGCGCTGGACAAATGTCTGCAGATCGTACAAACATTTGTCCCGAGGCGGGATCGAATCCGCAACCTCCTGTGTCGCAGGCACACCTTCACCCGCTGCTCCACAGAGGTCGTCCACCAACCTTCTCCGGAATAAACCTAGCGGTTGAGCGGTTTTTTCTAGTCAAAATCAAAATCAAAATCAAAAACTCTTTATTTCCATAAATACAATAAATGTACACTTAGAAAAGGTCAAAAAATAAAAAACTAAACACTGACACGGAAATAAAGTGATATTTTTTGATTTCTGTCGCTTCGGTATGTAGACTAAAGTAAAGAAGCGACGAAGAAACCTTTAGCCTGTTAGTTGTTATTTTTCGAGTTGGAGCAAAACCCGTCCCAAGCTTTTTTGTCCTCTAGATAATCTGATATTTTATAGTAAGCCTTTTTGCACAGCAAGGTTTTGACAATTTGTTTGAATTTATTTACTGATAATTTTTGCAACTCACTAGGAGTTTTGTTGTAGAAGCGTATACATTGCCCTTTAAAAGATACATTTATTTTGTGTAGCCTAGTTGTGGGCACAGCGAGTTTATGTTTATTTCTGGTATTAAAATTATGTTTATCGCTATTTTTAGGGAACCGATTTATATGTTTATGAGTGTACAATAAGTTTTCATAGATATATTGATATGGTACTGTCATTATGTTTATTTCTTTGAATTTATCACGTAGAGATTCTCTAGGACCCATGTTATAGATAGCCCGAACAGCCCTCTTCTGCAGCACAAATACGGTGTTAATATCTGCAGCGTTCCCCCACAGCAGTATACCATAATTTCTTCTCCATAATAGTTTTCAATTAACCACTTGTTCAGAAAGCAGGCTTTTAAGGACTAAGCGTAGTAGGTATGGATATAATCATCATCATCAGCCGGTGTAAGGCCACTGTTGAACATAGGCCTCCCCTAATGATCTATGGATGGACGCATTTATTTCAAGTATGATTTCTTCAAACACCATCATTTTCCTCTCTTCCAGGTATGATTTCCTCCGCCCTGCTATGGGGGTTCCTCTCGGACACACTTGGCCGCCGGAAGATCATGGTTTGGGGGTTCTTCTGTGCCGGACTGGTCGAGGTCCTTGGAGCCATGAGTCAGAACTTCGCAATGATGCTCGTCATGAGATTCGCGAGCGGGTTCCTGTAAGTTTAAAATCACAAAAAGCCTGGTGAATCCCGCTGATGGACAAAGGTCCCTGGTCTCTCCACGCATCTCGGTACAAAACAACAGAACTCAAGCTTTGTCACTTCAAGTTTGTCATGCGAATATTAAAATATTAAACACAGGGATAAATAGGTGCGTAGTCTTTATTTTTTTTATCGATTTTTTATCGAAAATGGAGAAATACACTCACACACCCAGTTTATGATTCTTAGAAAAACGTCTGCGCGTTCTTGCTTCTAGCTGCAATATCTGCAGATCATACAAAAATTTGTGCCGAGGCGGGAATCGAACCCGCAGAGTCACAAGATGACCTTTGCCCAATGCGCCACAGAGGTCGTCCTTCATAAAATACGTCGAAACTTAAAGAGCTCTCTTTTCCAGCTTCAACGGTCCATTCGCTGTCCTGATCTCATACCTGGCAGAGCTGCACCGCACCGAGCTCCGCGCCAGGGTCATCCTCCTCACCAGTCTCTACTACACCATCGCCAGCGCCGCGCTGCCGCTGCTAGCCTGGGCCATCCTCACGCATGATGTGGACTTTTATATCTGGGGCGATATGTTTGGTAAGGACCGTACTTCCATCACGTTAGTTCAGGTCAGTCTGTTCAGCACGGCTCATGAATCTTGCTTCTATTTGCAAACTAGAGCTTAATATACTATTACTAAGATTTCTTTTCCATCACCCACAGTTATCCACTCCTGGAATCTGTTCCTCCTTGCTACTGCCATGACCCCGCTGCTATCTGGCCTGGCCTTTCTCTGGCTGCCCGAGAGCCCCAAGTTCCTGATGTCGAGAGGAAGGAACGAAGAGGCCATGGCAATCTTCAAAAGAATCTTTGTTATCAACACTGGGCTATCAGCTGATGATTTTCCCGTAAGTGTTATTTAGTCTCTGAATTCTGGAGTTTTACATAAATCAATAATAACTTGCTGATGAGGCTAGATCATGCTGTGTGGATTGTCCAGCATTAATGCAGGACCAATGGACAAAGGTAGTGTTGTTCTACTTACCTGTATTTTTTCTTATACCTACACTATCAGAATAAATATATTTTCATTTCATTTTCATTTCCTTAATGTGAATGGCACAAACATACTGAGGCCTAGATATAATCAGCAATGTTTCGATGAAGGTACCTGAATAACACATGTGCGCAATATGAGACTGCAAATGTGGTTTTGGATAAACCTTGATCAATAAATTCCGGGATCGACCTGTGAAAGACTGCAGGCAGATGCTGGATGCGAGAAGCTAAGACGGCGTGCTATGGCGCTCATTACGGGACTCTTGTCCAACGATGGACTAGTAGGCTGATGATGTTGATAATCTTCCAGGTAAAAACTTTGGTGCAAGAGAAGTCAGAGGAGCAATCGCGCGGTGTGGCAGCGCTAAGAGGAGGTGGCACGCAGCTCAAACCACTCTTCAAGGCTCCACATCTGAAGTGGCTACTGCTGATTTGCAGCATACACGTTGGAGCCATGTTTGGGTGAGTTCCATAGCTATTCCATTACAGCAGATACATTGACTTCAAGTTACTTGGCTTAAAAGAAAATAAACCTAATTACATGTTTTTGCTTTCAACAAACGATTACAAAGCGTACGTAAAAAAGGCTTAGTCAGGCTTAATGGCTAGATATGTCCTTTCTTATCTTATCTACCTAATCGGGTCTCTGCTTGACCAGAGGGGTGACTCTATTTGACGTTAGTAACAAGATGTGATCGTTACATTTCCTTTTCCCATACAATATGTTATCGTGCGGATAGGGAACCACCCAAATCCTAATACAAAAAGGAAACGTCACGATCACGTCTCGTTACTAACGTCAAATAGACTCACTGTTAGGAAGCTTACTTTTCAGGGAGTGACATAGGCTATATTTTATCCCGGAATTCCCTCGGGAACGGGAACTACGCGGGTGAAACCGCGAGGCGATCGTCTAGTGTATAATAAAAACTCTATCGTATTGGGTTGGTTTATCTATTATTTGTTTTTTAGCGCCAACACTATCCGCCTCTGGTACCCCCAACTCTTCGCTATGATCGGCTCTGGCCAGTCCCTCTGCTCCGCCATAGCCCCGGTCGCCGCAACAGAGGCGCTGGCGACCGAGGTGGTTGGCTGTGTGCCCATCGAGACGGACATGCTGACGTACCTGCAGAGTGCTGCTGTGGGCGCGGGCTCGGTGATCACATTTGGGGTTGGAGGTGTTATTGTCAACAAGTAAGTTCATCACTCGTAACCCCTGAATTGTGGCGGCCATTTTGCGTGAATTCGCACTTCTGTTGCTGCACTTCTGGGTGGTAAATGAGAATCCAGTTCGATCGAAGCCCCATACTAGAAAGGGCAAAAATATCCGGCTTCAAAGACCAACAAAACAGTTAAATTTTCCGTTTGAAGAACCAGAAAGACAGCAATTTTTTTTATATTGAGGTCTAATCTTCATCGTCATTATTTCAGCCAAAAGACACTCACTGCTGGCCTTCAAAGCTCGTCTCTTTAAAATCCATTCCATCCTCAATTTCAGGTGTGGCAAGAAGATAGTGAGCGCTGTCTGTGCGCTCGCAAGCGCTCTCATCATAGTAATGCTGCCGCTCTTCGGAAGCACCTCCTCGTCAGTGGTGCTGATGGTCACCAGCGCTCTCGCCTTCACGTCTCTCTTGGGAGCATCACTCAGCAGTATCGCTGTGGACTTGTTCCCGACTTCCTTGCGGTACGTCAGCATTTTGAAGTTGTTTCTGTCTGTGGCTTCGCACGAGTTGTGTCTATGAAAACGTTCAAAGGTTATTTGATTTTTATCTCATGTGAACTCATTTATGGGATAAATAGTATGTAGCCACATGTTATTCCTGGTCCAGATCTACATTATATGCTAAATTTCATCCCAATTCGTTAAAATTGTTCGTTCAGTAAAATTGTAAGTAAACAGGGTGGTTTTTGAGCCTTCTCATAAACCGCGAGAGAAAAGTCGTGCAAGGAGTAATGGGCTCAATATTATGAGACATTAAAAACTGCATAGGTACCTCTCAGGGTTTCGGATTTGGCCATCTACTCCTATCTTTAAAAGCCACCCTGTATACGATATTAGACGTTTTGACGAGTTAAAGCCATTATATTAAAGTTAGAGCCGAGATTACGGTCATCATTTTATTGAAGTTGTACATTTTTATTTGTTTGATGTTTGACTATAATTATATTTATTATTATTACTGTCATTCATCATTCTTTAAGCCGAAACCACGGTAGGTAATGTTAACTAGGTACTTATATAACATTATCGTGCCGAAACTGTTGGAACTGTAGACGGAAATTTAGGACCCCATAGATCGGCACAGCGACCAGTCCTCTCATTTTTTATGTCAGCTTGTTATCTGTTCAGTTACGGGGTTTACCTAATGTGTAAACAATGCTCTTGCAGAGTGATGGCGATTGCCACGTTTCTGATGACCGGACGAATGGGTACCATTGCTGGCACCGTGATATTCCCCGCCCTCATTGACTACGGCTGTCTTCCGCCATTCATCACCATCGCTTCGGTTTTAGCAGGTAATTGAAAGTTTTACAACAACGCCCTCTTGTTTATAATACCAGAACTATGTTATCAAATTAGTAACGTAAAGTTGGTGCCATCTTAACTAGTTTATGCATCTGCTGTGCCAACAACCTATTTAATACGCCCTGTTTTCCAAAGATGGCACTTCTGTAAAATGTTGAAATAGGTATTTTAATGAGTTTTTTATTATTTTTCAGTTTGCGGGTGTGGCTGTTTCTTTATACCCAATACAACACTGAAGAAACTAGAATAAGATCCTTGTTAAAAGTTTTACTTTTAGAAATAATAACTAAAACCGTGCCTAAAATCATAATCCTCTAGACTCTAGACTAAGTTTGTTATGTTTAGATTTGTGTCCTTGTACAGGTAGTGTGTGTTCAGATTGTTTTGTATATTTAATAGGTGTTTATTTTATAAATAAAACGTCGAAATTAAAAATATTTCTCTTTAATTATTTATGATTTATCATTTACTATCCTTATCTCATCCATCGTCAGTCAGAATCACAACAATTACATCGGCGAATCAGGGAGAACAAATTAATATCTACAATTATTTATATTTAGCTTTGTATAAATTTTATACACTGTATAATTATTAACAACAATAATTATACATTGTATAATGCGAATAAGGCGCTAACTCAGTCTAATGCATGACTAAACTGCAGGTTTTATTCATAACGAACAAAATTACGGAATTATGCGGTTTGTGACTGTTTTATAAATAAGAAATCAAATAACATCGCAAAAATTTTTTCGACTTCGACGGGACTTGAACCCGCGTCCTCCCCTACTTAGGGGAGGACGCGGGTTCAAGTCCCGTCGAAGTCGAAAAAATTTTTGCGATGTTATTTGATTTCTTAGAAATTACCCTTAGTGTGGGGTTACGCACTATAATAACAAAACACCTGTTTTATAAATGTTATTAATTAGTGTTTATTTAGGCAGTCCATGGTTTCTATAAGCTGCCATAATTTTAAATTTTACTAAGCTCTTTAATGTGAAAGTTCTAGATTTTATCCTGATGTCCTAAAACTGGCCTTCCGCCTAAAACATCCTAATGGATCGACAAAGCAAGATTTTATAAAGACTAGAATGAATATCTTATTGTCACCACACTCTGTCAAGCGATACACTCTTAAATTCGAGGTTTAATTATTATAAACATTTATTTGTATAATTACATACTCGTATAGGCCAGTGAATTGACTGTATTACCCTATGGTTTCGGATTTTCTATATTATAAATATATGAATACAACTCAAGGCACAACGTTTTAATAATCTGTAGTGTTTCCTAACTAGTTTTTAAAATCATTAACGATTGCACGATTAACATTTTATACAAAAGGTTTTTACACATCGGCAGATCTTTCTTTGATTATAAAACTTAAAATATATTATTGTGTCTTACTTATTAGGGTCTACAGTTGCTCCCATAACGCTCGTTTGAGATACTATCATAACCCTTTACACTTGAACTCGGTTAAAAATGCTTTTCACACAGCCTTCTTCACATTTTTAAACATTTGATTCAATTGCGAATACAAAATCTTTTCAATTTATGTTTTGTACAAAAAATTATCTATATCTATCTTATTTCATAGGTACCTAACTAATTTAAGGCATATTTCGTAATCATAAATAATAATTACATTATAGTACATTATTGAAACATTAAGTTTATTTATACAGTCTCGCGTTGTCTTAAAGCCGAATTTATACAATTATTATACAATGTTATACAAACTGTATACCTGACTAAGACAAATATTTAAGGGTAAGGCCTATTAGCTCGAGTGTCGGTTGAAGGCATTTCTTATAAAATATGGTTGCAAATAAGGTTGCACTCCACAACTAAATTGGCGGCTCCAATCTGAGCGAGTATCAACTTAAAAATGAATTTATAAGTAATGTTTTAATGATGGAAGATGAAATCACCTACGTCCGACGACAATGCAGTGAATGCTTGCAACCAATATTTTTATAGAATCCTAGACACAATTCAATATAAAGCTTTTAATCACAATCGAATAAGGCCTCAGTTCATTTAGCAGGACGTATTAGAATTATTTACATTAAATAGTCAATAAACATAATAACATACAGTTCATAACTGCAGTCAAAATGGAGAAATGGTTGTGCAACGCAAGCACTATAAAGTATCAACAATATACACAACATTATAATAACTAGTTCTTGCCAGAACAACTTATCGAAGCACTGGTTAATATAAATTGGAATAACGTTGATCGACTCTGCAAGAACTAGTTTTATAATTCATTTAAATAAAAGTCCTTTCATAAAAATATTCACTGAGTGTTCATACACTTTAAATAAAAAGTTTTTGCACTTTATTTCATGGTCCGTTTTCCACTCTTTAAACCGTACGACATTTTTCTGCTGCTACTTGAATTTGGAAACATTGTGTTAGAAAAAATTATACAGTAAATAAAAATAAATAATCTGACACGCAAATAAATAACCAATATACAACGTATAATAAACAAAAAAAACTGCTCGATTCATCATAAAATAAAAAAATCACAACGTTTCCAAAAACAAACCCCTACACCAGTTCACGGTCAGCTGGGAGGCGCGAGCAGCACCTCCAGCCAGCAAGGACAGGCCGTGACATCCCGCCGCGAGTACTTCGGGCCCCAGCCCTTCGCGAAGGAGATCCTCACAGACCTCGGGTCCACCGGGCCTACGTGAGGCAGAGACACGGGTGGCGGGGGACAGGAGGGGTCGAAGATACACAGGCAGTGGCCGGGAGCCACGCGCCACACCAGCAGGGCCTTGGCCGCCGCCGCGTCCAGCGCCGGCGAGCTGACGAACACCGGCTCTGCGCTGCGGTTGTACAGCCACACTCCGTCAGACTCTAAGGACAGGGTGACGCCGAGACCGATCTTTGCTCGCGTTTTTCGCACCTGAAATTAAAGAGAGATTATTGTTATTATTTATTGAGTTTTTCATTTGTACACCGAGTTTTTAAGATAAAGTGAGATGAGGTCATAACATGAAATATGTTGGACAACATAAAATTATACCTACTTACATAAATATTTCGTTAGTTTAAGTCATCTTGATATTTTGCTTATTTAATTAAATGATTTTGAGAAAATTACCCGTATTCTATAATAATCTAATTTGCCATTTGTTTCGGATAAAACCGAAATGAATTTTGAAGAGATTTTCATTTTTGAAATCGTACAATCATGGCAGAATCCATTAAATAACCTCCTTGACTTAAAATATTAAAATGAAATAATTGACGGAGCGTATTCTGTTAGCTTCCACATCCCGACAAACAACGCAAAACAGAGTTTAATATCCGATAAATGAGATTACAAGATCCAGCGCAGAGGAGCGCTATCGGCACCTTATCGCGAGGTTATCGGGCAGATGCTAAATCAATACGTTCGCCAATCAGCCGCAATTACTGGACCTTATTAATATTATTGATTTCGTATTGGATTCTGAGAGACTTTGTGCTGATTTAATTACCTACACATTATTGTGCCAATTTGTTTGATTTCCTTACATTTCAAAACATTGATGTTTTTAATTTTGTTATCATCAAAAGAAAGCCGGTATAACCCTTTGACTCCAAAAGATATAACGACCTCAAAATAACTGATTCGCAATTTAAGACTTTACCAAATAATAGGGACAGCAGATTAATACATTTTTAAGTTGGCGTTAGAAAATAACTTCTGAAACCGTTTGAGTTGGAAAACGTGATAGGTACCTAGGCAGGCACTACTAGATTCAATTGCAATTATCCCTGATAAATCGTTCAGTTTTAAGTCCATCTGCATTATAGCCGACCTAAATAGTGTACTTGGAAGTTGTGGACAAATTGTGGACTTTAATGTACGTTCTTCCTCACCTGTTCTGCTTGAGGCGCTCCGCCCTCCAGTGCATCTAAACACAGCCCGTGCCGGCCCGAGCCGCAGGCACCTCCGCCGCCACCGAATACGTCCACAGCCCGCACTCTCACTCCGAACTGCCTCCCGACGCGGTTCGTCAGCTCCCAGTACGCGAGGCGACACCACTCTGTCTCCCAGGTCTGACGTTCTGGAAAAATGAGAATCAAGAGTTAGATCGTTTTTATCCAGGACTTGAAAGAAACTTGAAGCAGCGTGAGGAATAGAGCGAAATAAAACAGAAGAGCTTGAAAGGGAAAGGTAAAAGGACCACTTCATGGTTGATGTCCCAGGATAATGAGTGCGTGTTGTGCAAGGAGGTCTCACCAGACTATGAACTGTAGCATTAACTTATCTAGATAACGAAATGGTAATATCTTTTCTGCGATTATGGCACAACCCTTCCAAAATAATGACAATGTTATAGCTTTGAATTTGAGCTATCATATTCCAAAATAAGACCAATCACAGGTGCATTTTCGAAGAAAAACCAGACAATGCTATCATTTCTGTACATTACATCATTCCAAGACTTGGCTCCTACAATACGCACTGACGAACGAACAGTCAAATTATTACAATGATGCCAACTGTCCAGATTTTGGGGTATTTTAACTGCTTCTATTGTTATTGTAACTTGATATTTCATAGAGATAAATTGAATCAGTGACCGATGGCTAAAGAGCATGAAAGTTTTGATGCAGAGAGAGTTACCAAAACCTCATTATTCAGTGTGTTAAGCAGTACCTTTAGATACCCAGTGGAAAAGGATAGAAGTGACGAAACAGCAGACGTAAGTCTGAAGGTCAGGGTGGTAAAGCGACTAAACAAATGTTTAGTTTAGGTAACCGGCGCGGCGGCGCCATGCTGATGACGCCAACATTCTAAACAAAAGTGTTTTGAAATTTCAAAACTAGCTGAAATTATTTTAAAACTATTTTAAACTTAACAGGATCCGAAAACTCACACTTCTAAAATAACTCTGTTATCTTCTGTTGACATAAGTCAGAATAAAAAAGAAACACTGTCAATTTGGCAGAATTTTATAATGAAGGGGCGAAATGTCGAAGCAAATGCAATAAGTTATCAGGATAATAAAATATGTCTGTCATTTATTTAGTTTTGAACTATTTGATGAAATCAAAATATATGAGAGTGATTGCCCACAATCTAGCTCCAGCCAGATGAAAAAACCTGTCCAAATGGAAGTTGCCGCAGCAGTTGTATTTAACGTGGTGGTAGTACCAAACCCATGGTGTGTCAGACCGAGGCAGGCGCCGGCTTGGCGGGACAGCATCGATCGTCAAGGTTACCACCACCAGGCTCATGGGATTATAGCTTTAATAGACTTTGCTGGATTATGCAAGATTACCAGATTATTCAGTGGGTTATGGGATCATGTTGAAGTGTCTGGTATATTTCAGCATACTTGGTTCATTTGTAACTTGTAATTAGCTTTATTGATGGAGCTGCTTTTGAAATTGCGTCCGATTGATACGCGGCTTTGATAGCTGACTGATTTATCTATACCTACATTTTTGTAGTAGGCTTGACCTGATGTGGCAGATATTTTTGTCTCATGTCCGATAGCATAACTTTTCTTTGATATGGTTAACCCCATTATTTTGAAACACGTTATTTTGTGAATAAGTAGATATTTTCTATTCGCAGGATTTTTCATATCTGCAAAAAACCTGATCTCGAAGCGCGAGTTTGATCTTGATTAAGTTTTATTGCTGATCGAGTAATATGTATTTCTGGTATCTTTGAAGACGTCTATGTACCAGAATACAAAATACCATTGTTTCTTGTTTGATGCCTTGCCAGTTTTACGTTCAAAAGATATTGTCAAAATCATTAGGAGAGGCAATTTGTCGTTGGCTTGTCTTCGGAAACTTCGAGAATTTCATTATTTTATGTTTAGCCTTCATCAGGGTTAGAAGGTCAATGACACAGGTATACATTACCACACTTTTACGGCTACTAAAGATAATCATGCCCTTAAAAGCTGATAAGCATGCCTCCTGGCTAGATAATAAGAGCACTCAGGAATTTTTGATTAACGAGAGTGAATATCAAACAAAAGCTTGTAAAAGTTGGTCTGTATTAAGTTTATCACCAACAAACAGCCCATCTGTTTCCTTACTTGGATATTCGAGTTTCCTTACTCTTCTGAAATTGGGTGATTGTGACATAATCGCCATATAAAAATGATCCCTATGTATTTTGGTTTTTTCTTACCTTCTCCGTCAGTGGCAAGAGAGCCCGCTCCAAGCCGCTCGTGGTCTGTCCTTCTTGCATCTTCTGTGCTTTCTCCTTGCTCTGTGAACAAAAGAACAATACCATTAACATGATGCCGTTTTTCCCTAAGTATCAAATGGACATTTTGATCATTTTCAGCATCCGATATTTCTATTTCCCCTGAATAAGCGAAGGGACCTTATTTATCTTTGATAACCCCAAGTTCACAAATTGACGGAATGTGTAGTGGATTCTAGTGAGATTCGGTGTAGAAGATTCTAGTGAGATTGTGAGTAAAAGAATCTAGAATATTCGATATTGACAGATAACCTTTCAAAACCTCTCAATTACCAACACAAGCTTCCTTACAAAATCAAAGTGGAAACCCACAAAAAACTAAAAATGGCGACGGGACCAGTATCTGCTATGACATCATATAGACACCTGCAGACGCACACATATATAAACACTCAGACATGTATAACTTCGTTATATACATAATGTATGTCAGTATGTCTGAGACTATACATATCATATAGTGATCACTTTTGAACGGGGCTTCAGGGTGATATTAGGGTTCGCTTATTGATGTGATAACCCTTTTGAACTTTTACTGAAGAGATTGAGATGTTCTAATAATCTGTATATTTTATTTGTGTGTATTTTTCTGTATATTTTATTTTATTTGTCTACTAGAGTATATGTTGGTGTAGTCTACACAATATTATTTAAGTTCCTAATGAAGACTCTACATTAGGTTTTGTACATCTCTTAATTTTTCGAGCAGTGTCTGTTTGAAAATAAAGTTTTCTAAAATGAATAATTCTATGAAAGTACGTGCTTAACGTGAGGGCATAATTTTCAAATTATCTGTATATTAATAAGTCAAGGCCATATACATTATACTAAACATACTTTTAATTAAGCGTAGGTAGGTACATAATATTATCGTGAGACCACACGAGTAACTGGACGAGTCTTCGTGTAATATGATATCTTTTGTAATGATGAGGCATTTATGGTTGTAAGACAAAATTAAGAGATATCTCAAAATTTAACATGATTTACCTAATGGTGATTTTTAAAAACGCGTATTTAGGTACTTTTTATAATTTAGATATAAAACGAGTATATAGGTATCACGTAGAGCTGTAGCAAACCGTATGTATTCGGTACTGAGTAACGGGTGCGCCATCGAGTACCGAGTAACGAAACGTTACACACGAATGCATTTCGTTACTCGCATCTTTCGTACTTTGGGTACCTACGCTGTTTCAGTTCGCGCAAGTACCGTTGATGCGTGTATTGAAATGTTCGTATGTTTTACGCATGCGCGCGCTTATTCGGTGAATTTAAAAACGTACGTTACAAAGAACGATGCTTGATCGAAGAAAAGAATTTTCCGAGTAGACCAGATGTATGATATTGAACGAATCATGTGATATAATCGAAAAAAAAACACGGGCATAGACGTTTGTGTTTAGAACACGTTGGGGGCCATTCATTTGTTACGTAAGACGATGTTCGCTCATTTTACCCCTCCCCCCCTATTATAAGAAAAAAAAGAATAGGCCGACCCCCTCCCCCTGTTTAGTATTTATTACGTAAGAATCCAAAGGAAAATATGCACGTTTGGTTTGTTCTAATGTTTATTTTCAAAGTACCTAACAATTTTTAGAAATTTTTATTTGTAGGTACCTAGGTACTTACAAAAGTACTGATAATTTTTAAATAGCAGTAATGAGTGTTGTTTACGCAAACAAGTGACTAGTAGTCCATAAGCGGGGAGTTCCCGGGAGGCGCAGTGCGACTAGTGCGAGTGGCGCGGGCCCGTTGCCATGGAAATGGAAATCATTTACCTATACGCATCCGAGCGAACGTCAGCACTCGCGCGAATGCCCGCGCTTTTTCAAAGTATACCTAATAATAATTTTAATTGTGCGCATTTTTGTGATCTTACGTAAGAACTATCGAGACTCCCTCCCACCCCCTTGTAAGAAAAAATAAGACATGGTCGACCCCCTTCCCCCCTAAATCGTCTTACGTAATAAGTGAATTTGTTGTGACGTCATGAGAATGGTGGCCCTGTACGCGTACGTAATACGACTCGATTCGATGATCTAACATAGCATGTTATGATGAGGTATCAGAAGTAACGAGTAACGATACGATAGTAACGAGTACTAATACATAAAGTAACGAATACATACGGGTACGCATTTTTTCGTTACTTTTACACCTCTAGTATCACGGACCTTTTTGTTTTATAACATATCGCAAAAGTTTTTTCGGGAATTTATATAGAAGTTTGTGGGCAATTTAAAAGTTATACTTATTATTTTTATTCTTCTGTTTCATTTTAAGTTATGTATTTTGTCAATTCCTTTCATTCCTTTTGTTTTCTAAATGACTTTTCCGAAGTTGCATCTCTTTTCCCCCTGTTGTTTATCCATAAATCCGTCTTACTCAAGTATTCTCCACGTGTAAGTAAATTTACATACAATAATGTACTGAAACAATAACATCGCTGCTTATTATTCCCGAGATGTTGAAATTCCTTCAGTGAGAATGTTTTGACACGAGCCCAGCGCATTTTACCCGACTGCACGAGCAAATGCTTACGAATTAGTACAATTTTTATTATTCTGATTATGTATTCGGTGCCGCCGTGATGGTCGCGTTAGAATCTACCCTCTCAACTCATCCCGCGGAGGTCGTAAGAGTCTACTAAGGAAACCTACCAGAGGAAAGGCAGCGGCCTCCTGCGTAATTAACACCTCAAATGCGATCACCAATCCCCCTGGCAAGCGGATAATGTCAAAACCTCCCCTGTTTAAGGAATGCATGTTCAGCTGTGGACTGTGTGCTGATGAGGTATGTAGGTATGTATATTATATTTATTAGTATTTATGAGGTACGTGAAAGAGGAAGGATGAGATGGCGTGACGAGCGGACGTCTTTGACATTGACGACCTCTGTGGCGCAGCGGGCGAAGGTCCGCCTGCGAAGTAGGAGGTTGCGGGTTCGATTCCCGTCACGGAACAAATGTTTGTACGATCGGCAGATATTTGTTCAAGGTGTTCTGAATGTTTGCTATGTATAATAAAAAATTATAGTTCTATATAGGGTATTGTATTAAGTATAACAGTTATCTAGTACCCATAACACAAGCTTTGCTTAGCTTGGGGCTAGATAATGTTGTGTGAATTGTCCAGCATTATTTATTTATTATTATTTATTATCTTCCATTCTGGCCCGTTGTGTGTTACTTCGCGAGTGGAAGGAGAAAAGAGTTGCCTTTTCCCAGCTGTGGGCCAGTAATTTGTAAAAATAAATAGATCTCTAATCGTAAGGATTATTTTTTATTTCATTCCTTTTATTTCTTTCCATTCCGGATATTCTTAACTTTTTACTTGCCTTTATTGTATGAAAACTCGATATTCCTGTGCTTTTCATTATAATGTAGGTACTTAACGAAAGACTTTGTTAGTTAGCAAATTAAAATGGATTTTCATGTTCCAAAAATAATTGTGGAAACCCAAGAAGACCGGTTCTCATCCGTCATCAATGTGCTGATTTTCCCAATCACTGATCACAGGCTAAAGTAGGTACTTAGGTATTATAATGTCAGGCAGGTGACGTCACGTTTACGGAACCCGTTTGTCAATATGTATTTACTCGCACTTTTTTATTTAACAAATGAAGAAATATCTTGACCTGAGAGGCACAATTTTTTAAGTAAGTTCGTAATGGGTACTCTCTGGACTACAGACGTATGACTTATTAAATCGAAATTTTCCTGAATGTACATACCTACCTATTATGGAATTTCCGCTGTTCAACTGTTACACAGTCCAACTTTTTGGAAACATTTTAGTATCACTGGCGCCGCTGAAAACCAGAGCTGCATTGGCACCCTGGCTATCCGTGCCAATCGGTGGCCTATTTGCGTTCTCGCTGTTTATTTCCGTAAGATTTGTACAGTATGTCAATTGTATGGTAAATATCATTTAATTTTTTGTTGTAATTAATAATTGTCCATTGTGTGGGACGCTAAATGCGTCGACACACTTGCGCCTTCCCATCTTCCGAGGACATCCGTGAGGGCGAGTGCGGCGGCAGATTTGGCCGAAGATCTCAAGAGGCGCAAATATGCAGGTCTCGACAGAGCCTACACATTTGCTCCCCTTGGAGTCGAGACCCTTGGTCCGTGGGGTACCGAGGCTCTTCGGGTTTTCAAAAAACTATCTAAGCGTCTGGTCGAAGCGACGCGTGACCCGAGAGCTGGTGAATATCTGGCACAGCGTATCAGCATTGCCATACAGCGTGGCAATGCAGCCAGCGTCTTGGCGACGCTTCCGACTGGTGTTGATATGGATCAGTTGAGCTATCTGTAGACTGTTTGCAACAGTCAGCAGTTAGCTCAATTGTTTCAATTGTAAATACTAGTATAATTTACTTTGTGAATAAAGTTATTTTTAATTTCTTGTTAGTACCTGTACTTACTGTATAATTTTGAAACGAAAATAAACTTTCCATTCTATTCAATAAAAAGCTCAGCAGTCATTTCAGTAACAGTATAGAGTTGTCTCCTAAGTCTTCCGCGGTCGGCTAGACGCAACATAACAGTGCGTGGAGTGGTTCGTGGTTCACACGAGGCGCGCCGAACAGTTGCCGGCTCAACGACACCGCGCGGGCTCTACACACTATACGACACGACACGAGAAGGATTTTGAAACTAGCCCCTATGAAAATCATCATTAAATCAGTATACAGTGTAATAAATATATTTCTGTATGTGTGGCGCAGCGATCAATCAGACAAAACAATAGTACATTGTACATCTAGGCGAGAAAGTGCCCAATTTCTATCGAGTGTGTCATTTGAGGTTTAAAACACACGAGGTAGGAATCGTACTTTCTCCCGAGTGATACATAGTGCTTTATACTACAAGTTCGAGGAAAATCGTCGTTTTAGAATCTTCAAAATCACTCCAGAAAATTTAAATTGTATACTCAAATGTAAGAAATACCCGCACGTGCGATTGGTCACATGGTTCTTTTTTTTAATTATTGTTCGGAATAAGGAAGAGGCCAATATCATATGGCGGATTCGGAGTATTTTTTTTTTCGTTTGGCCTATTATGAAAATAACCATAGCTACCTGCTGATATTTCAGAAAATTAAAAAATAACACGTAAGAAATGGATTTCCATACACTTTTATCTCCCGCTAAACGCGTGAGAAATGAAATTCCGTAGAGTTTTCCGTCACGCATTTTAGTACACGTGCAATGACGTACTATCTACTTTATGTTTGGAAAAGGAATAAGCCACTTTCTGAGCAGGTATGGTATAAAAGTTTTTTAACGAGTATTATTTTCACATTCTAGAACGGCACGGGATGGGACCTAAGCCGTTACTGTCTTTTGTTTATTTGTAAATCATTTGTTTCTTATTTAGTATTTTGACGTGACAACGTCTTATAATTCGATAGAGCCGGCTGCACGCACGAAAAAACAAGACGTCATGCGACGTTACCTCGCTCTGACGTCATGCGGCGTTACCTCGCTCTGAGGCGTTCCATGTAAGGCTTGAAGTGCAAGCGAGAGCGCTCGACATCCGTCTCTCTTCTACTTGAGTGAGCGATGCGTCTGCGTTGTCACGTTCAACTATCGTCAGTAAACCGACTTTACAGACAACCAATTTTTTTTTAATGAGTGTCCTACCTCTATACCTCTGTTTTTGTTTTGGTATCAAGAATAGATAGTAATTTTGAATTTAGAATGACAACGCATCAAAAAATAGAGATGCTGCTATTAATTCTTAATTTATAAAAAAATACTTATAAGTATGTCATTCTGTCGCCTTTTAACGCCAGTAGGGGAAAAGACTTTAGACATTGATTACCTAGATATTTTCTAGAACAGGCCCCTTACCTTCCAAACTACAAATAATCGAAAAGAGACGCAAAAGAGAAACAGACAACTTTACAGGTTATTAATCCTCATTGGCGCCACGACCTGTAGGCGTCATGACAAGACTTCGGGCCGTAATTGGTACATTCTCCTTAATAAGGACCACAAATAGGCAACTGGCCATTTTGAGCTAGAACGGTCCAAACTGCAAAATGAAGACATCCTACTCGTTATAGGCTTTCGAGGGTAAGTTCTTACACAAATAGTTTGTGGACCGGACCTAATTGGTAGTTTTCGAATAAAAAAATTATCATTCTTTTTATATCTTAACCTTCAAAAGCTAAAGCGCAGTCGAAATCTTTAATTGTAAAGACCCCTTCGTTGACGCGCTCTTTACTGCACTTTTTTATACTAAAAGTTTCCAAATTGTTTGAACTATTTTAAATGGTGTTTATTAGTTATGTTCTACGAAAAATTTTAGGTAATTTATAAAACTACGAGCCCAATTTCCGACTGAAAAGTGATAGGTACTACCATAAGTAGAGCACTTTGTCTCTTAAGAAATTCACTGTAAATTTGTAGAGTTTTAGATTTTTATGAATACATAAGAAAAATGTTTACATTAATAATTATGATATTGAAAAGAAGCAGATTCTAAATGCCTATAATAAAACTAGCAGGCAAACAAAAAATAAAAGGATTATCATCAGTAAACTAAACTTAGTATTCTGTTTATACAATCAAGTTCATAAAACCTTCCTATAAATCTAACTAATTCCCTCGTATTGTCTCGGTAATGAGTACCAGTGCAGAGTACCAAAACAACCTCACGAGGAATGTGACAACGACACCAGCGCCGGATCCAGGATCTTTGGATGAGGGCTTTTGAAAACTGCTGTAAATTTCAATTTCATCAATTCCTGTCGCAGAAATAAAGGTAGAGTAAAATATTTTCGACGAAGATTTCTAAAAACAGAAATAAAAATGTAATCGCTGTCAAAGTGGGCTATTTACAAAAGTTGAACTAAGATTTGTATGAGAGGTTTGGAATACTTGTATGTACCAGACTTGAAAATTGATTTTACGAAGTAATTGCATTTTTCCTGTGTTGAGTTTCCTATTCATGCTTCGGCACGGCACGGTCGCATGCGCCATGAATTTCTTTTAGTGTTTATTACCATGAAATTTTCCAAAGTTGTATGAAACAGGATAAATAAGTGAATGAAACTCGTTTGAAATACCACTGCAGCTAATTTAAGCGTATCATTTGAATTTAGCCTGATTACAACCCTGCCCGGAATGCAAGACCAAAGGTAAGCAATACGTTAGAAAGTTCTTCTGTTTTCATTCCTCAACATGTCCTTGTTACAAAACACGACCATTAGCTGTTCTAGAGAAAGAGATAGCATTTTACACAGATTCCAAATACCACGTTCCTGAGTAATCAAAAATAACAAAATTTATCAACAACACAGTACCTATCCAAATAAACCATTTCAATACAATAATCTCAAATGATCTTTGAAAGAAATTGTAGCAAGATTTAAGCCTCTACCTAAAGAACATGACAATACAGGTAGACGCGAGCTTGCGCAAGAGGTAACGGCAGAACAGCAGATAAGTGGCTTTGGATTCCGCAGCCAGGCGCTAATCCCAAACGTTATTATATTACAGACCTCGTGCCTCGTGCCGAAGCTTTATCCGATCGCATTATAAATCAACATTCAATCGATTATAAAAATAATTTGAAACCGCCCATAATACGACACGTTAAATTTTACACCAAAATAGCATTAGTCACCGAATATGGCGTAACAATATCATCCACGTACACAAAACCGTAATAAATCATAGCGATGACGGATAAAGGCACACCTACAATAAACATGCCACGAGCCGGGGCCCACTACAAACTACTTAGTCGAACCATAAGACTTGATAAAATCCTCGTGCATTAACAAAACGAACACCACCGAATGGAAATCACCTTTTAAATCCACACATTAAGGTCTCGGATCCCGTAACACCGCAGACGTAGGCGATCGACAATATGATCGGTCTTTCAAATCAGTATTACAAAATATTGATGGTGATGGTAAATGGTCGGTAAGTATTTCTATACGGTCGATAGATATACCGTTTATGGGCGACATTCTAATAAAACTAGAGCCAGTAAAATTAAAATATAGATACAGAAGCTTCTGAACTGGATTGGGCTTTATCGAAGATGGCAATATTTGCATGGCTAATGCTTCTGAAATAGCGACAACAGAAGCAACAGGAGGAAAAGAGATTCATAGTCGAGTTCAGAACTCCTGAGAGCGGACAAAGACAAACACGAACCGTTTATATTCGTGTCAGCGGCGAGGCGCCGGCGCCGCGATAACTTCACGATAACGTTAATGCATACAGTCGTTATCGCCGAGCCAATACTCGACAGATCCCGGCGACGCTGGCACGCCGCATCCCCACCGAACACTAGCTACTCTCACACACACCGGCTAAAGACCAAATTCCGCCGACACAAACGTTAAAACCCCCCGAGATAAACTCAGAGTGAATGGATTCGTGGAAGCACATGAGAAACACCGTAATGGACTCGATCGGAATGTCAGTGTCAACCGAACCGAAAAAAGGGACCGGATTTTAGCCGTCCATTCAGTAATCTGAGACAGGATATCGAAATTGATGACAACGGCGACACATCTATAAAATAAGGAACACTTATTGGAATTAATTTAAGATCGCAAGAGTTTGAGTGGTTCCGTGAAATCGATACCTATTTTTGCCTTGGCAAATAATAGCTACCTACTATAATTATCGTGAACGGACAGGTAAGGTAGGTCCGAAAGAATTTGCATGTAGATCATTTTATTTGCATGATAATGTTTATTTAATCGTCGATCTCGAGCGAAACAAAGCGTAAACGCTACCGTGAAATGAGATCCCAATCTGAAATGCACTCGGGGTATTAGCGTCCTTAATTGCGGGCAAGAATGTAAATAAGAGGGGAGTGAGACAATAAAATATGGCGATTCGCAGACAGGCGCCGAAATGCAATGAAAGGGAAGGGGAGCTCGTAGAGTCAGGAGTCATGGGAAATCCTGCGGATGAAGGGAATCCCGGGGTGATAAAAGCGAATTTGCGCCCCCTAGGCAACGAGGGAGCGGAATTTCCTATCGTGCCGATGACCAGGTTTAATTCAGCGCCATCTAGGCATGTAATTCAAGGGTGGGTAATGACCGTGGAACAGCAAAGGAATCTAATTAGAAATGTGGTTTTACATTATCCATCTAATCACGATTTTATCGACAATTTTAATTAAGTTTCGTTTTTATTGGAACTTCATTTCTACGGGAATAAATCATGATTTTATCTATAGATACAAACACTTCGTATGAAATACTATTATAGATATGCGATAGGCTTTGAAAACTCCTTGAAAACCCATTCTAATAATCAGCGAGAAGGTTTTGGCTCTAGAAAAGGGATTTACAATACCTTAACCAATATAAATAATGACGTTTATAAAACGTAGAAGCATTCATAAAAGTGGCGCCAGTCGAACTGTAAGCCAAAGAACTCCCCACGGAAATACCGCATGGGAGTTTATTAAAAACAAATATATCCCGTGCCCACCGCGGCGGGTCAGAAAAAGCCGGTGCAGCAGCGCAAGCATTAATAATGTAGTTTAAAGATGGCGGTGAGGAATGCGGGCCTGGGCCGTAGGGACGGGCGATGTCGATTGATAACTCAATCGACAAAAGATCAACATAAGATCCAGAAAATCGACAAATAGACACTGTGCATGATAATATGCGATATGTATAGTAAGAAAAATTAAAAAGCAAATTATAGAAAGTATAGTTTGGTATTATTTAGTAAACCTATGATTCTACTGGTATTGGTAGGAAGCCAAACAATTCGAAATTTACAATCCAACCTACGAGTAAATATGTTTCTATCGGACACTAATCATTCAACGACAAGTATTTATTAGTCAGGTTAAAGCAATCACTCCCGAGACGTCTGACGCGCGTTTACCAAAAATGCCTCTGAATGGGGTAAGAGGATACAGATATCTAGATACATTGATAACAGCATTATCTGTTAAAGCCGTTGGCAACATTATGTGCTTGATTTTCGTGTGAAGGTTATGCGAGGATCGGTTGCTGATTATAATATGATATCAACTATTTTTGGTCCGAAATGCTATTTTTTTAAACAAACTGGCAAAGGACGCTTTCCACCGCTGGGAAAGTCTCCACTATTTATTTCCACAGATTACGGTCGCCAACCACCTTGCGGTCTCCAGCCGCCTCTAACCAGTCTTCCTGAAAGACGTCGATCTCGTATTTCGCCATATAACTATAGTTAAAGCGCTATCGCTTTTTCCGCTTCCAGTTTTAAATACACAACACTGCTGTCACAGTGCTCTCAATCTAATAAATCATTTGCAAAAACAGTGATAACGTTCTAAACCACATCTTGAAGTTGCAAAATCCAATAATTGTATGAAGAGGAAGACCTAATAGTAAAATACCATACATCAAACCAATTCAAAAGATTTTCCCAAACGAAGGATTCATTTCGAGGTCACGAAACTGATTCGTCATTATTCGAACAGTGGTAAACAATCAAGAAGTAGGCGCAGTCGCAAGGCGAAATCAATCACACCAACAAAACAAACGAAAATCTACATTCTCTTCAACACCGAGAATATTAACACCACGAACATAAAGCAGTGTACTGAGAAATCACTGCAACCAACACAAACAGAAATCCATATTAATTTCCCTTACCACCTTCACCAAAAAAATTAAATATTGAGAGAAAAAAGTAAATGCCTTCAAACACTTACATGACGGAGGAGTTTTCAAAAGAAACCATGCACAATGCGCATGATGTTGCAAAATCAATTAAGAGAGGAGAGGGAAAAGGGAAAATTATGTAGGCTGTCTTATGGCGACTTTGTTATTTTAATAAAAACCTTTTAAAAATAACAAAATAAGACAGCCTAAAGAAAATGAAGAGAAAAACTGAAAACTCTATGACGCATGAGTGGACGACGAACTGGAACTAGATATCCAGCGTGTAGGTACTTATCAAAAAGTTTTTATTTTTAATTCTCTAAACTATAGTGCATCTCACCCAGATCAATCTCTCTACAATAATCCCAGCACAACATTGTTGCTCATGCAAAGCTTAACAGAAAAGATCCTTTCTCCTACATGAGATCAACGTCAAATTCGCTGACAGAAGCCAACGTAACTTTAAACAAAGCATAGGACACATTAGACATCGGTAACAGAAACAAAACACCAACTAGAAAGAAAAAAACACAAAAACAAAACAAAACTTGACTTATGGTTGCCAAACATGGCCAATTAACCAAATAAAACATAAACGAACTGAAAGTTTGTCAACATAGTTTATAGAGGAGCATGTTAAACATAAGAAAAAGATATAATAAAACACTAAGAAACAAAACAACAATAGCCGACATAACATACACAGTAAAAAAGCTGAAGTGGAAGTGGGTTGGTCATGTCATGTCATAAGAACCAACCAAGATAAATGGGTCAAAGATGAATGTTATCCTAGTGCAGGAAAAAGAGCAAGGGAAGACCACTTCTACGATGGTAAGGTGACATCAAATGTACAGCAAGCACACATTGGAGGAGGAAAACACATGACCGACTGCTATGGAAGAATCTGGGGGTGGCCTATGCTAAAAGGCAAAACAATCTAGATACTGACACAGAATAACTAAAATTTGTACACATCGGTGTATATACCTACTAAAAAATTATAATATACCTGAATATTATTATATTTAGGGTTGTTAAAGAAAGGCTTTTTGAATTTTGAAAGCTCTATCGATACGAGACTGTGTCCCATCCCGCACCATCCCTAATTTCCAGGAAGCGCTGCGCGGGCGCCGCCGCCGCCGCGCCGGTCGGATTCCACAATGCCTGCCTTTTCGTAAACTGCCCGCTAGATCCTGATTGCTAGCTTGTTTTGGGTTATTAATTTACTAGCTTTTGTTTTGGTTCACTTTTTTATAGAAGTAGGTAGTAAGCTGAATTATATTTGACCTAGAACACGTTTTCGCGAAGCATTCAAACTAAAATTCAGAATTATCTAATTCACAAGCAATATTCTGATTTCGAATGGTTATTGATAACAAAATAGAAGATTTGAATACATAGACAGATCGTTTCTCGTAAAAATCACATAAAAAGGTAACGGTATAGGCCCTAACATGTTGCCTTGTGGCACACCCCACATAACTAACTGATGAATCAGTTCTACCTGAAGTTGAGAGAGAAGTGATCGATACTATTGTAGATTATGAACTAGTGGAGTCGAGGGCTAGGCGATAAATATGAACATACCTTTTCCTTTAGGTTTCACTGACTTTGGTTCATCCATCGCGAACCGTGTGTAGGGTGGTGGAGGTGATTCTGCAAAAAAAGAAAAGAAAATATAAATTTTCGTGTTTAGTATTCATCGTCTTAATAATAGGCTGAGATGGAATTATAAGCGAATTATATACAATAATTTAAAAGAGCGGTACAATCTAAAACAAAACAAAAAATTTACTGCCTTAAATTAGTGACATAATAAAAACTTTAAATTGAAAAGAAGCTTAATCCAGCTAACCAACCGAGTTACTCAGACTAAAACAAAAGCAAAACAGAAAACAAACAACCAGTTCAGGTAGAAGGAGCCGCAATTACGGCGCCGAGAACCGAACCTCGATCAATGCTCGGGAACCTATATTTTGACCCCATAACGACAGTTTTATGATCACCCAAAGAATTTTCGAAATCGTAATGGGACAATTAGTCAGGTTGAGCCGCCGCTTCCTTTATTCGAACCGTTGGAGAAACATTTTAAATTGTTGTGAAAGTACCAATTCTGGATTTTGTTTACTCGTAAAAAAAATTCAGCTCGTAAATAAATGAATCCTCGTTTGATTTCCTTCTTACTTATGACCAACCTTTTTGCTGTACATTTGAAATCACCGCCACGCGTTATATATAACGTTCAACTTTGAATTTGGAATGCCAGTATTTTCGAATTCGGAATGTAACTTGTGCAATTGTCATTCATTTGTGGTTTGGCGCCAGCCCGCGGCGGACCTGTCGCCGTTGTTTTTCAATCGAATCGACGGCGATCACATTATGAATACAAATTACCATTATGAGCTGAATTCAATGAGATTTCATGTCGTAGAGGTGTGCACACAACCGCCTTCCGAAAACTGTTTAAAGTTAAAATGCTACGTTTGCGCGAGAAATGCAAAACAGCCGCTGCACAGCACCTGAATGGGAGATAACGAAAAATTTCGGATGAAACATAAATCACGATGTGAATTTTAGTACCTATAGATTTTATCACACGATACACTCGTTGCGTGCTCTTAAATGTTTTATTATTTAACAAAACATCAGCGATGACAGCGACGCAGTGTAGCATTGCGCTGATCATCATCGACTATGAAAATATATCAGAGATGTTATTTCAGAACATACTACGCACTGACTGAGTCACGCACGATCCATGCAATAAGATTCTGACATTCCACAATGCAACTGAAAAACGACTCGGCAACACAGAAGTAAATTACCCTAAACGCCTAGCGTACCATCCAGCTGATATAAATAATATTAGTTGTTGACTTTAATACTCGCTAATGTCCCGGAGACCGCAAGTTGACACACAATTTGAAACCCTAATTTGTCCCCGCAAAATAGATTTTTACACTTTTCATCGTTGAAGATATGCCGTTTCGCAATCTGAAAACAGTCTACATAAATACACCAGAGTGGCGTGACTGTAATTTGTTTAAGAGAGTTTTACCACAAGTGAAAATGTCCAACCAAAGGAAAAAATACTTTATTCAAACGCTATATAAAGCGCAGATTGGTAACAGCGTTAATTACAAATCATTAGTTCATTCGCTCCGAAGCTCTAAGATAGGGCCGGTGCAAACCAAAACAAATCAAATAGTTCTAGTGCTAGAGTTTAAATTCCGGTATGTCGCAAGTGCTACAACGCGATTCAGTTATTTAAGAAATCAGTCAATGGATAATGGATCGTGAATAAGTATAGGTAGAGTTTAGTTTAGATCTGTCGGGCGTGCGATGGAATGCCGACTGATGAAGTAGATAGGTACTACGGCAGCATGTATGCAGCTTGAGGCCCAGCATGTGTAATTAATCTGAACATTCAATCTATAGCAATAAATACCGTAGGTTGTCAGTCAGTTTGTCCTTCGATTACTATGTAACTAGAGAACCGGTCAACCGGCCCGGCTCTTGCCTTATTAATTGCTCTATCGACAGAAACTACTATTTTAATATTATGAGCAAGACTGGGTTCAAATGTTGTGGTATTTAATATGGTGGAAAATTATATTCGCAAGCATAGTGCCGTTCGGTGCACTTCGATTGTAAACTTGTAGCTAACAACATTAATGGACATTAATGGAAAGTCCTATAATGTATAAAGTTTATGAATTTGTTCATCAACAAAATGACAACACGAATGCAAATATTAGAGAATGCAAAACACCTAAACAACACGAGGCAGTAAAGGCCCAGCGGCGGCGGTGCGCCGCGCCGCCGGCAAACGAAACAAAGTGGCAAACAGACTGATTCATGGTTATGTTTAGAAAATCACTTTGTTTCAACCTCATTTAGCAGGTAAATTATGAGATTCTTGAAAATCTATGCATGTTTACTGGTTTAGATAAATTGATGAAATTAAATTAATGTAATGTTAATGTAGTTTATGGAATGTTCTATTTTAAATTACTTTTAAAGGAAGAAATAAGGATTACTATATGATTAAAAACCACCCACGCAACGGCTCCAGCGATTTGCACTTCCGACAGACAATCCTGTAGTGGAATCTAAAAAATATATTGAAAAGGAAACGGCTTTAATAAAGAACACCCGGCAATCTAACAAATCTCGCTCTATTACAAAGACAAACAAAAAAACTCAAATGAAAACAATAAACAAACTGTAAATCTACACTAAATATGTCTGGAAGGAAAGTAACGAAATAAGGATGCATAGATCCCATGGATGGAAATAGGAATGTCAAGTGCTTTACAATTTTCGTATCAAGAATTTGGCAAGAGTTTCTTAAATTATTAATTTAAGCTATTTAATCATAAATGAGTACGTTTACGTAGAGACGATAAATAGAGTCATTAAAATAAGTAAACTTATCGATTTAAAGTTTTGGAAGTCTGTTACGTTTGAGAGATAGGTAAACACCCCGAACGACTCTTCCGGTGATTCTGGAACCAAAACTCTAAACAACACCACAACACCGATCTATGCAGATCAAATCTTGGTCGTTTTCATAACAAATTCTAGGTTACAATTTGACATAGACAAAGACACCTTATCTAATAAATATAATTTGAATTTTAAATTTTTAAAACCTTTCTCTATTCAATACATATAAATTTTAAAAAAATCGTTGTACGCAGTGTTGTGCGCGTGCGTGCGAAGTACAGAAATAGCGCGCCCGAATTATAACATGTCGGATGGCGCCGGCGGCGGCGCGGCGGCGCCGGCCGGCCGCGTGGCGCACCCACGCTCCTCGACCGTACAACCTGCAGCAGACTACCCTGAGGACAACTGAGAAACCTAGGAGGGAATGTGATGATTCAAAGGTTCAATTGATCGTTACGGTGAAAAAGATGAAAATAGACATTCATCGTGATGCACATCAGTAAATTATAAAGTGCTGATAGAGATAGACCAAGACAAGTTTCATCTTAAAGAAACGTTTCCGTCAATATTATCGAAATATGTAAAGAATTTTAGGCTTACGGCAGTGTTCAAAATTTATACAGATAATGGTTTGATTGTATTGAAGGTCCATTAAGTCCCCTCAGTATTTAGGCCTTATGATGATGTTGGTCACGAAACCGCAAGGCACATTAAGACAACTCACAAAGGAAACCAGAAATTAGCTTTTCCTGTAGTTTCTTCTTATCTTCTAATTGGTTTGATTCATATTCTCGGAACATCAGCATTTTCTTGTGACACTAAGAAGATTGATGTCATGAAGATCAGTGTCGCCGGTGACGCAACACCTGTCTGTAGCTACGGGAACTGGTAGACAGAGCTCTATGGATGATATTGTTTGAATGCGCGAGTGATTTCATAAATATTTGCAACGTCCATCGGATGTTGCCCGAGGCGCTAACATGGCGCCAGACATGTAATCAGAACGAAAACAATTTTAACAAGCGAGCATGTTTGATGCCCTTTTTATGACTCGCTGACCACGAAATGATAAGAGTTTATTGCGAATATAAATAATGTGAAGAATGGAGGAGATCCACGACCGTGTTATGACGTGGAGGCGACGCGGACCTTGCGCCGGCGACACTTCAGGCTACTGTAATGCCGGAAGGCATGCGTGACGTGCTTACACGGAACAAGAATCTAGATGCTGCAAATGCTAACGCTAAATCCATACCGATGAATGACAACGTACGGAAAGAAATATTTGCACTTTGAACGGAACGTGTGGGAAGTGTTCTTTGAAGAGTTCAGATGTAGGATGGCACCGGAGCACCTCGAGCCTCGTCAAGAAAATGAACGAACCCCAATTATAAAGTTCAAACGTGATGATGACGCCTCTAAAAAGCAATTATGTCCAATTACAGCGGTGGCTGGTTGATAATGACGGACTTGATGCTTTACTAGTTTGCATTTTATATCAAATAGAAAAGATAAAACGGCCCTCGTTAGAGGAACATCAAATAATTTGTGAAAGCAATAAACGCAAATATGATTAGGCGCTTTCGTTATAATAATAACAAGATGTTTAATATTCACCGACTATTAAATTATTTGCTTTGCTCAGAATAAAATGTCAAAGCGTATAATAAAATGTTATTTAATTGCTTAAACCTAATCCCCAGACGGCCTCTTATGACGATTTGTGTATTCATAAAGACGAAACATTTGGCGGCTCAGGTGTCTCATTCAACATTTTAAAACACGATTGAGAACCCTATTACCAATACAAATAATATCAGAGTCGTCTTTTCGATAAGTCTTGGACATGTCGAAATATCCCGATTCGTAAAGGTTAATCCGATCGGGATAGTATTGGATGACGATAAGATCTCTGTCAACGACACTGACGTGGTTATTAGATACAATGAATACCAAGAACTTCATTTCAGATGTCGTAATCACTGTTCTTTAGAATTCTCTCGCCGGAAGCGATGGGTGATCAGTGATCAGTACCTAGCTGATTAAATTTTATGGCGTACAATAGCGTTGGCAGCTGCAAGTAGTAAGTAGGCACTTAAAGTAGGTGCTACAGCCTTCTAACAAGACAAGTGAAATGATCGCCATTACGTCGGCGGCGGCCGGTAGGTGGAGGTAATAAAAGACGACAAATTTTCCAGTTTTGCAAGAGCCGGCGTCAGGAGCAACCGGTTCTACCACAGGTGCCGCCGGTGACTGGGCCACTTTGTGACACACTCTGTGCCAATACATGCTGATAACATCCAGCCTTTCGACCACCTTATCAAACAACTACCTTGTAATTGCCTCGCTAAACAAGTTCAAACGACAACAGGACCTCGAATGTACAAGTTGTCATTGCATCCAAGTACCACTACCGGGTGCCACAATAGACCCATACAAATCGTTAGCAATAACGATTTCTTTTAATGCGCGTCTATTATTCGGTGCGCATAATAAAAGAGCCATTCACAAATTCAACAAAGCAACCCAAAAACATGACCAGACTACAATAAAACGAGAAAAAAAACCGATCACGAAAATCGAGTTGAGCTTACGCAGTGCGGCGGGCGTACCTGCGGCGGCGCCCTCCCGCCCGCGCCCCGCGCCCCGCGCCCCGCGCAGGCGCGACACGGCGGGCGCCGGCGCCAGTCAGCCGACAAGCAATTATGGCTAAATAAATATCGGCCATGCCGCCGGCCGCCGCCTCCGACGCGTCGCCGCATCGACAGATGGATACCGGTGTATCTAGACGACATCATTACATTTGGGACCCACTCGCGGAGCCTGGTCGCGCGCTGGCGCGGCGTGGGCCGCAGGCACTCGTCTCTGGTACTTAGAGCTCTGCGATAATGCGTGTCCGTCGATTTAGATGTGGGCTTAATTGCCGGATGTGGGTGAGTGATTTCCGTAACGGGTGAGAGATGACATTCGGGCGTGCGCGGGCGCCGTGGAGCGGCACGGGCGATCTCGGATCCTGGCGGCGCGGGCGGCGACTCGACGCCGGCGCCGTGCGATAAGATAACGATCCCCCTCCTCGCCCCGCGTGCGCGCCGCGTGCTCCAAACGCACCGACTCGCATAAAAACATTCACAAATAGAGGCCGGTGGCGCGGCGCCTCGCACCCGTCCGCACTAGCAGATTGATGCGCGTGAACATGTCGGCTCCATAGTTAACATTCCTCGACTCAGTAATCGAGGTCTTCCGCCAAATAACATTACACGCAACGAGGATATCGATAGCTAGGCGCCGCTGCGTCAGAGCGACCGAAGGCGTGATCAAACTGAACAGGTGTCCGACTATAAACAGACTTCGATGATTTAAGCGATGGACAATAATATGCACAACATCGTAAATCTGAACCCGTTACCAGTTCCGAAGAGTTTGCCAAACACACCATGAAACTAGCGTGAAATGTGACCGACCATAATCTGGAATGTCAGATTTAATGGTTTTCGAAACGTAGACGAAACAATAGGCATCGAGACTAGAGAACCGCTAGAATAAACAAACTCTGGCAGTGGTGCCAAAGTGCACAATCAAGCACAATCGAGCGCGTAATAATACGGTCTATATTTAAAGTGCGATGGGAAAAAGACGCGAAAGTTGACAAAAACAGTGGCGACATGAGCCTGTCGAGACGGCTGCCGCCGCGCCGCCGCCGCCGCCGCCGCAAAAAACGGCACAGGTGAGGTCTCTGCGCGTCACGCCGAAAGAACAAGGTGCATTTTGGATACTTATTCATTTCCGGTTCACTTCAGTTCTTGTTATTTCCATCGGCTCCATTCAGATAATATTTTATGCCCGTGTTAATAATGTTCCCAGCTGTTTCTTTCTTTGTTATTTTTTTTGCCGCTGCCTTGTATTTCCCTCTTCCTTCCTGTTCAATTCGTCAATACGGAGATCCCTTCGTTACATTTTTAAAACTGTCTTGTAAACTTTGTTTCTATAAGTATAGTCTTTATAAGGGGTTGGTTCAAGTCGAGAATTGTTTAAACTTTCTTCTTTCTTCTCCTCTGTTTAAGTTCAATCACTCACAAATATCAAGACGAGCAAGCGAAGCTATTGAGCAAATTATACAACTGGTAATGCGTGTGTGTAACTGATTTGACCAATTTGAGGCCCAATTGTGCCGAGATGCCGGCGAAAGTGAATGGAAGACCACTTTGTAGATTGCTCATCTGAACACGAGGTTGTAGAGTTTTCGGCATTCCTGCTCTTGGAATTCCGACGCATTGACTATTGTTTTTGCTTTTGCTGTGTATTAAAAATTGGAACCATTAAAATATTTGCTTATCTACTCAACATAAGTAAATGTGTGAGAACTTTATTAATTTTCGGATCCACATTGTACTACCATACTTTCGCAAATAAACGATTCAATTGATTGGTTGGTTACGGTATTTACCCTTTACTCTCGTATTCAGGGAGACTTTTTGATGCAAGACTCTACTGGTGAACCAAATCGCACTGTTCAAGATTTGTTTCCAGTCTCTGGATAAAAAAGTGATTTATTACCTCTGCTCGCTATATGCCCAATAAGTCCACAAAGAATGTTGTTCCATGTTCGCAGATAGAATAAACGAGCGACGATTCTGACTTCCTTAGGTCACCAGTATAAAAACTAACTGGTTGGTGAATCGCGCCCGACATGGCGAGGCCCTTGAGTGCTAGAGCTCTTACCACATAAGGAAACATTAATATTCATGTTTTTCTTGGCTTTCTTCTTAATTAATATGCTAACAGGCATTGTCAACACACCTACGTACAAGTACAAGCCCCTAAGTAATATACTATAAATGGCGTGGGCCGCGATTTGTAGGCGATTCACTGCGCGTGAGTTGATGTCATGGTCATTCATTAGTTCGAAAACTACGAATTTAACTCTGCGATTCCCTCTTAGAATATTTAATGGCCTGTTAAACTTAGACCCAACATTAAAATTCCACAACTATCAAATGCCGATATCAGGCTATTCTCGTTTGAAAGGAAATTATTACCTCAATGACGCCAGCAATAAATGAATGGTTGAGACTGAAGTAGTTCCGGCTAAAGTGACTAATTTACACAAATTTATCTTGATTAGCGCCAAGCAGTTAGTGTCAAGCTTAAGCGATATTGATAATTGTTAGTCGCCAGGTAAACACAACTCCAGACAAGTCAATACTCACAAAATTATCGATATCTTTAATTTACAGCGGAATAAATTAGTCAGTAATCGAGAAAAACACACGGAACATGCGTCTAATAGTCCGACAGATGAGTTTGACGCAACCGCCGAAAATAGACAAACGAGATTCACAAAGCGAATGATCGAACAATTTGAATTCGAAACGTAGGTAAGTAATTGTAAAAGTGATTTCACGAGGTCAGGAAACTAAGGAGGTGGAATGTGGCCGTACGCCCCGGCTGAGTGGTGACGGCAGTAGCGCCATTGCCTGACGAATTAAAAAGTTAACGGGCTGCGCGCGCCGGGCGTCGCGGCACGCCGGCGCCAGCGCCGTGACCTTGTCTAGTTATCGCAAGCGAGTGACCCTCGCACGCCCGCACACTAGGTGATAGCCACTTGCCTTACCCGCGCGTGCGTACACATTACCTCCTCACCTCGCACAACAACTCCCACACCCACACGACTCTACTGCGGAATACCGGAGAACGGTTCCCAGAAAAATAGGAAACCGCAGAACGGAATACCTACCTACAGAGAGAACACTCCTCGAAACTACTTGACAAAATACAAATAAGAATTCCTGCGGAGTCAAGTGATCAATCAACAGGTTTTCAGACAGGTTTGAATGAACGAGCTAGGAAGGGATCAAGGACTGCGCGAAGACCACAAAACAAAAACGAAAGCAATAACAGCGAAACTTAAGTTTAATAATTTAGAAACAGCCGCTGATGTCATTGCCAAATATACCTAGAACTCGGAGCGAGTCGAGTGATACTGCTTTTTATCTAATACCTACTCGGATGAAAGTTTGATCGTCGATAGTGAAGAGGTGTATGTGACCGGCGCGGGGACCGCGCTCTGACGTCAGCGCAGCGTGCAGATACAGAAACAAACAGTAGCGTTAAATACGTTGATAACGATTGGCACTGATACCGGGTGCGACCCACGTGAAGACGATCATGAACACACGGAATCACGACGGCGGCGGCGCCGAGAGCACGTCGACAGAATTACACAAATAAATGAGGATACTGACACTGAGCATTTTTAATGCACGAAACAGTTTTCACACAACAACTTGTCAACAAGGTAAGGTTATGTTTCAATCCGCAGCTGATGGTGATATGTCAGATTCGCTATCGAATACACAAAAAGGTAAACAGCATCCACCCAGGAAGCAATAGAACACAGTCACAACACCTAGAAACCATTCACTCCGGCATCATTCAAGTCGGACCGCTCGGCACACACAGCACATTCTATTTTGAAAACGAGAGGAGCGCAACTCGCGTCCGACGTTACTGGATGCACTTGTTGCGCGGTCATCGGCCTCACGTACCGGGCTTGCAGAGTCTGCTGAAGTGGTAGGGGTTGCAGCAGGTGTCCCCGGGGCAGTGGGGGAGCGGTCGCAGCTCGTCCAGCGCTTGCAGGTCGGGGTAGCGCGTGGCGCGGAACAGGGCCAGGCGATGGTGGGGCGGCGGGCCGGGCGCGCAGGCGGCGCCGCCGGGCCCGGCGTCCAGCGCGCGCGCCACCGCCCGCAGCTGCTCGTCCGTCAGCCGCGCGCCGCCCGCCTCCAGCCGCCGCCGCAGCGCGCGTCTCCGGAACATCACATGCCGTCACCGGCGCCGACACGACATCGCGAGCCGCCGCCGCACGCGAGACTGACGCGACGATCGCCCGCCGCCCGCGACCGACCCCGCACGCCCCCACCACACGTCACCGTGCCATCACGACGCTGTACTATTGCTCATTTCCCAACATTTCACTTTTGGGAACTCTTGACAGTTTGATGAGATTTAAAGGAGAAAATCAATGTTAGTATATTGATTTATTGGAAAAACCGCTGGATACGCGTAGTGCAAGATTAGCAATTGTGGTGATCTTTGGGGGAAGTTTTAGTTCAGCAGCAGACGTCTTTCGATTGATGGAAGGAAAATGACAATTCTGAATTTTCGTACCTAATCATCTATCATGCCCGGGCTTTTGAACCTGGGACCTGGTCCTTTCCAGGTTTAAAAGCCCAGAGTTTATCAATGCTATAGACGATATAGTCATCTAGGTAAATCCTGAAAAACCAGGACCTAATACAGCAAAATATTCAAAACTCTTTTTAGGATCGCCTTGCTTGATTGCATCTTTTTCCATACAAAAGACATCAACATGTTCATTTCCCTAGTAAATTCATTAGATCCGAGACTATTTTAAATCCTTCTTACATCCATTTTAGTATCATCAGTCTCAGTAATTTTGTCCGTAACCTTTCACGGCTGAACGGATCTTCATGAATTTTGGCAGGAAGGTCCTGCCTGGGACGGACATAGGCTACTTGAAAAGCACGTGTGAAGCCGCAAACAAAAGCTACTCGTTTCACAACTTTATAAAGTTTGACATAAGCGCCACTGATCACGTTACTAAGAAAGACTTATTATAATATATCCTAAAAGCATTATTATTATTCATCAAATTCCCCTATCAAAAATTTCGCCAAGTCCCGGCACATTTCTCGAGTTGGCAGCCCCACGGCGGGCGGTCGCGGGAGTAGGGGGAGGGGGGTCGCTGGCGCCACCGATGGACGCCGGCCCAGTAACTTCGTCCGCATCTGTGACGGCGGCGCCGCAGTAACTGTGTTGTGCACTGTGGCGCGGCGGGCGTCAGGTGTACGCGCGTGTGTGCGTGCGGCGCCACTCAATGCGACCATGCACCAACTGTCAGAAGTGGCGGGCGGACCAGGCTTCTACCTACGAGACTCGAGCCTTTTTGCGGCGATCGAAGCCTAGGATGGTTAAGTTCAATAATAGATTTATTATCAACTGGAAATTTATATGCAGTGGGATTTAGATTGCTGAAAATTATCTACGATAAAATAGTGTTCGCCTTCAGTTGGAAACATATTATATATTTTTTGAATACCTTTTAAAATAAGGGTCAAAACCCGTGCTTCACCATAACTACAGCAGCTCGTTGAAATCTTTTAAATTACAATTTCTTGCTACGCCGTAGCACCGTAGGCCGTAGCAGAAATCAACTACCACAATGAGCGTTACGTACCTAATCGTGACAAAATATTCTTTTATTAAAATATTTTTTTAAATTTTAAATACACCTTATTTTCCGAAAAAGAAAAACCAATTTACTTACCTAAGAACTCGATAGATGGCGATGATATTTCGCGGAAGAATAGAGCTTGTCATTGGGATGTCATGTGCTATACGGTATATGCCAACTCACGGTCCCAAAGTTATAGCGCCCTCTATTCAGTCTGGTCGAACTAGGTGCATATTTTTATACAATATTTTTTTAAAAAGAAACCGCCTCTATGCCCCATCTGTACTCTTGTTACCACAAATCATTGGCAATCCGTTCGGAATGTGCACAGCGAAAGACACATCAAGTTAATAAATAACCGCGGTAAGATAGCGCGACCGAATCTGCACCCGTACAGCTCACTCCCATTACTATATCTGTCTACTATACTCCGTCCACGCATTTATTTTCTTTGACTTAAGGTTCCGGCGGAGAATGAATTTCCCATACAAACGTAGTACCAAAATGATTTGTAATTTAAGAACATTTTCACCATGGTCTGCTATTATTTGTATTAAAATAGTATTTATCTAGGTTCCTGACACAATTTTTTTTCAATTTTCTTTCTGAAATGAAATTAAACCGAATCGCATTTTTACATCAAAGAATGAATTTATTCATAGTATTTTTCTAGATAAGTATTTTGAAATAAAATTGTGTCAGGAACCTAGATAAATACTATTTTAATACATATAATAGCAGACCATGGTGAAAATGTTCTTAAATTACACATCATTTTGGTACTACGTTTGTATGGGAAATTCATCCTCCGCCGGACCCTTAAAGAAAGAATTCAAATTTTATACACACGTAATCTGTCAGCTGGATAAATATAACTCGACTCTCGTAAGTCCCAATACTTTTCGAGACGATAGATTCGCATCGCATTCTTAAAAAGAAGCAGTCTATGCTATGACATATTGCAATATTTCACTCAGTCAAAGAAAACAAATGCGTGGACGGAGCATAGAGTCTGCCTGCGGCTTTACAGGCGTTCTTCTGGTGTAAAAATAAAGTTTCAGGCTTTTCCAGGTCCTAAGGTTGTCGCACATCCGGACCGCACCACTGCCGCACAGCACCAAAATGTGTATTCATTTATATAAGTAAGTAAGTATATTAAGCTCGTAATACATGTTACAGATTGTCCATGACGGTCGTTATAAAACGCAACTAAATATTATAATATCTAAAGCCCATATTTAAATGCTAATAGTTGTGATATGCGTCCGGCATCGGTGTTGGATGTTTTTATGTGCGAACTTTAGAATTAGCAATATTCTAGGATCCATAAAGTAGTTTTGAAATGTAAAGGTACCAACAAACAGCCAAACATATTTTAAACATCTGAGTATCCGAATTTTTACATTAGTAATATGGTAATTATTATTAGTGCGAATGTAGTGTGTTTTGTGATAGTGTGTGATGTGATAGTGTGTTTTGTGATAGTGTGTGATGTGATAGTTTGTGATGTGATAGTGTGACTCCTAACTTCGGCCTGCGGCCTCGCACGCATTCTTACAGGGTAAAAAGTAGCACTTACCCATGTTACAAAAATAGATAATTCTTTATTTCATAGCCTTATATTCGTTTCTATGTATTGTATGTATGTATATGTATGTAAAAAATATCTATCTATGTAATATATTATATTATGTATATCAGTCATCTAGTACCCATAACACAAGCTCTGCTTAGGCTTTGGGGCTAGATGATGCTGTGTGGATTGTCCAGCATTATTTATTTATTTATTTATTTACTTATTTATTTATTTATTTATAGCCTTATAAAAAAATTCGGTACATTTTAAAATGTATCCTATAGAGAGACAATGAAATTGGCAGCCTTAAAGCGATTTTGTCTAGGAAACCAAGGTGCAAGTGGGATGTTATTATAGGCTTAGAACTTCATCGATGAAAAGTTTCACCCCGATCCGTTTATCAGTTTTTATGTTATCTGGTAACAGGCATTCTCTTCACATTTCAGAAAATATCGCCAGAATGTACACCTATCTTAACTTTTTACTTTGTATGTTTAGTTTTGCCTAGTTCGACGATGTCACAACTATTGTTTTCAGATTGGGTACAATTTAAGACTAAACTTTTCTTAGTCATAGGGAATAGTTTAAGTTTAGCTTTTTCTTTTGAGTATTTAATAACTATGTTTTAGTTTAAGTAATCGTTGCTTGTCATCAAAACTCTTTTGTTTAAAATAACTACACTTGTGCCTTTAGACAGGCTTTCTGTTATCCTGCTACAGAGACTGCAAAGTCCTAGTGAAAAAAATAAGAAAGAAAGAAAATACATTTATGCGATGTGCGGGAAGCAAACGGGTTTTCTATTGGAGCAATCTGACTGTACCTATTACGTTCATAAACTTAGCTGATTTATTTTCACAATTATTGTACTTACTCACTATTTCTTAAGAAAATAAATACTTTTACTTTACTTTTATTTTATTGTTAAGTATTGTTAAATAAGCTTATTTCCGGCAAAGCTTATTAATATTATGTTAAGTACCAGAAATGATTTTGAAGGCAACTATCACAAAGTCTCCCATCAAACATCACATTTAATCATCATAAAATATTAAAACCACCTTTTAATATTTTGTGGTGACTAAAGGTGGTTAAAACCACCTTAACCAATGTGGTATAACTCGAACTCAATTTTGTAGCTAAGTAGGTCTTTCTTACTTAGCTGCAAAATTGAGTTTGAGTGATATTGCTTTTTTATTCAAACAACCTACTGAATGAATCCTTAAAAGTTTAGTTCTAGATCTGGAATAATCTGTTTTCAGAAGCTATTTTTTTATTGTTTATTTTTGCTTGCATGTACATTCATTCTTAGGTCTAAGTGAATGATTAGTTATAGGCTTATCACTAGCTAGGATGCACCCTGGAAGGGCACTGCAAAACTGACGTTCGTCCTACCACCGATATTATAATAGGTACTATACTAGTAGTCCTACTTTATTTACATCATGTCAAATTGAGTTAAAATTTAAAAATACTTAATTTAAACAATAACATTTATGTCACTCAGAAAATAAGTTTACTAATAGAGTTGGGTAAATTGAATCTAGAAGCTAGAATTCTTAAACTAAGTCATTGTTTCATCATAGGTTAGTGTCATTTTAGTCTGTCCGTAGCGAATTGGTCAACAGAATAATAGCATTTTTCAAATAAAAACAATTTTATCTTTTTACAAAAGGTTTCATCTTTATCTTCATTTTTTAAGTATTCAGGTATTTTATTGTATATTTTTGCCAATCTATAGTATGGGCTTTGGCTAACCAGTCCATACGCTATGGTAAGTAAGTACCTACCTATATTGTATACATACAATACACAATACTAATATTTTATGTTCAACTTCAATATTTAGGATTTCAAAATAAAAACAAACCTGCAGCAACAGCATCAGGCATCCCTATCATCTTCATTTCACAGAACATCAGCATCAGTCCAGCTCACTCAAATTTAGAAAATAATCTAAATTAACCGAAATTTTGTGTAATTATTTTTGTGTGGGTTAAAAGCAGTTTTAAGAGCTTTTAGTAGAATAAAAACATGCAAAAATTTTAAAGTAGAGCATCTGCAATCTGCTCTATGAACGTCAAAACTTTTCGTAATTTTACTCGTTCGGTTTTCAAATATGGCCGCGGGTGTCATGGCGGATGGTTCGCGCGGAATGCCGCGAAAAGCGGGAAAATCTCGTTTTTATGGCCGCGCAGCTTCAGTTCGCGCCAAATCTGGCTGAATGAATGCGTGACCTTATTCCCGCGTAGTTTTGGGGAGGAGGGTGCAAGGAGGCTGGTTTTGGGGGAATTGTGTTAACTGCTCTTTAGAGCACTAGAGGGAGGAATCAAATACAATGCAATCCAATAATTGCAATGAGCTTATCTGCTCTAGATTGCGATAGCAATGTTTTGTGAAAGATAGGTAGGTTTGAATTTAAATGAGATTGAAAGGAAAATCCCGTTTCTTTATTCATCATTTAAGTATCCGTTTTCTTATTCATGTTTATTGATTGGAATTTTGATTCTAAAGTTTAGCAAGAAACCTACCCAGTTCGGTGTGTTTTACCTACCACAAAAAAAAAATTGGAACTCTTATTGCAAACCTCTTTACTTTGACGCTATCTAGATGATGCTTTGCGGTGAAACAATCGTAATTCAAAAAAGAAACTGCGGGCTGTAGGTACCGTCGTCTCTTATAGTAAATCAAAATGATTATGCTCCTGCCTAACCAGGCCCTCACCAAAAATACCCCTAAATAATAAAATTCAGAAAGATACAAAACTCCAGTTCACCCCACATCATCCCTAGTTACGTTAGGAGACTTCGCTGTCCGGAGTCCGCCGGACGGGCGCGCGGCCCGACGCCCGTCAGTCGTCTGCCGGGTCTACTGCGTGTGTATCTGTGGCTCAGCTTTGTTGCCGGGCTTTATTGGCGTCTGCTTAGCCAAGATTGTTTGCTTGTAATTGTAATTTACCTCGAATATAACCTGACAGACATCTACTACCTACATTGATGGAGACATTGTCGTGAAGGCACCTCGTATTTAATAAAAGCTAAGAGTTAGTATTCAAGGAGGCCTATTTCTTCGTAGCTGTGGGACAGTTAAAGTTAAAATGATTATTATGATGAAAGACTGAGCGTATTTTAATCTAGCTGAGCTACCTGTAGATTGTTTACAACAGTCTGCAGTGAACTCAATTGTTTCAATTATAAATACTAGTTGTAATTTATTTCTATAAGGTGTTTGTAATTTTCTTTGTGAATAAAGGATTTAAGTATTTTAATCTAGAAGCTACATATATATAGAAGTTTAATTTGATGGACATTAATATTATAACCAAAAATTCGTGAGCTTTATCGAAAACAATATCACTATGCCGCGGTTGACTGTTGCAGACCATCAACATTAAATCAGTCACTGGTTTTGGAGGTCTGTAGATAAATTTTGACAATGACAAAGACAGCAATCATCTACTTAGACAACGCTTTCAACTGGATCACGTCTATCAAACCATGCTACGAACGGGAGAGTTTCCGTTTTACATTTTTTCACAAATTGGTAGAGCCCACGTGGTCCACCGTCTGTATAATGTAAGAAGAGCTTAGCTAATTAAGTACCTGTCTTTAAAGCTGAAGAGAAAAAAAGCAGCAGCAATATTATGTAAGTACTTTCTTCCGGTTAACTATTATGCTGACAAGGTGTCACGACCACAAAAGCTCGCAGAGTTTGGCGCGCGTTGACTTCTTTTCTGGGCCGGGTAGGCCTCTACGCGCCGCGCACCGTAGCGTTTTCGACGTTAAAAGTTACAGCACTTTTCCTAGGCATAGAATAGTTAACCAAAAAGTGATTGACTGATCATTCGATCACTTTCTGAGTGTTCTATAATTCTCTACTTTACTGGATACATGAAATTATCATCATCATCATCTGCCTATTTTGGTCCACTGTTCTAAGCAGTGGACCTTTCTTAATTCTTTATTGCACTAAATAAAACATAGGTACATATAAAACAAAACTAGAGAAGGAATGGCAAAGGCCAACTTAACCCTAAAAAGACTTCATCAAATCTTCCAGCAAACCTTATTGGGAGAGAGAGCGAGAACGTTATGTGGGTATATGTGCATAATTTCTTTTAAACCTTTTTTGTGTTATTTGCTGAGCCGATCAAAATGATTAAGAAGAAAAATTGATTGCTCCTCGCAAGCTAGTGAACCGTCTGCGAAGACGACAACACTTCATCATAATCATAATTCAGCCCACAAACGTCAGCCCAATAGTGAACATAGGCCTCCCCAAACGGCGCCGTAAATAGAGTCATGCAGGCCCATTCCGCGTATCACTTGATATTTTATCAAGAAATACGCAATATCTTGTGCACTATAAATAATATATCCTGCGAATCAGGCTAGCCTCCGATGAGACTGGCCCCCGTGGACGAAATTCGGGTAGGAGGACATCATCGTCGTCATCATCATCACGAAGTATCATGGGATAAAATATCATGACTGTGATAAATAACACAAAGATATCAAATCCCGCCAAAAACTTCATTCTCTAGCGACTTATCTAGCAACATATCGACGAAAAACCCTCGATACATATCGAATTGCAGATTTTGATAATACGCATGTTTGCTACGAAGCAATCACCTTGATATTTTGACGGGTCTTCCCATATTTATCGAGGCAAATCTATATTCCAGAATAGCCCTCCTGAACTTCCATCCATCGATTCCCCGACGACAACACAAATGAACAAATAGTTTATTGGCATCAATATCAGAAACAACTGTAAAGACTGGCGCCTATTTTGCAACAAGAGCCAATAGAATAAAACACTAGTATTTTCCGGCAATAGCGCCAATTAGCCGTCAGCCACTGTTGGCGCTGGCGGGCGGCGGGCGGGCGCCGCCGCCGCCGGTTGTTTACCTTGCCGGATGCTGCACTAATGTGGACCTAGTTATGGTCGAGCTTAGAGCTGCAAATTATGTCAACAAAACCGAACAAAATTAAAACAATTCACATGCACATTGGAGTCAAAATAATTAAGAACATAATTGGAATAGTAGGTAATGAAAATTACAATCAAATACATAATAGAAATAAATAAGAACTAGTATTTACAAATAAAACAATTGATCTAACTGCAGACTGTTGCAAACAATTTACAGGTAGCTCTACTGATCCATATCTATACCAGTCGTCGCGTCCCCAAGACACTGGCTGCATTGCCACGCTGTATGGCAATGCTGATGCGCTGCGCCAGATACTCACCAGCTGTCGGGTCACGCGTCGCTTCGACCAGACTTTCTATGGAAACGTTTAAAGGTGATTTCTATCCCATGGGAACTGAATTATGGGATAAAAACCATGACACTTTCACAATAGCATTATGTGGTTTAAATGATTAGGTACATGGGGACCCTTAATCAGCTCCATCAATCCCTACATCGTTCCATCAAACACCCTGTATGAAGGAATCCGCCTTATGGCTATGTTTGGGTGAGCCGTGTCCAGCAGTGGACGCATTGTTCAGTATATATTTCAGACATGAGCACGGCAATGTCATTTCCAGAAAAAGAAATTACTTGTCATTTCTTATTTTCATTTTCTCTCTTGTCGATGAACAAACAATATATTTTCAGTAGATAGAGTACTCACATTGGACTTGCTAATGTCCTGCACACCTCGATCAATCATTATCGGCTCAGCATTTATCTTCTAACCAAATGTTTTGCTGAAAACAAATAAATATTTCATGAAAAAGCTCGTGATTGATTTCGAAAATTGGTGAAACCATGGTAGGTAGAGTGGTTGAGGTTGAACAATGTTTTGGTGAATGTCCTAACTTCATCTAGGTAGATCCTGTTGCCCGGACTCTTAAGAGACCGGTGTCCTCAGGAGCACTGACACACCCACTTTCACGCTCACGAACACATGCCGATACTTAAAAACGCCCTGCCTGGTAGCTCCTGTTGCCCGAACTCTCAAGAGATCGGTGTCCTCAGGAGTATCACACACACGCACACTCACCCTCTCACTCACTCACACACACACACAAACACCCCTCACACACACACACACAAACACCCCTCACACACACACTCACTCACACACAAACAAACACACTTTCCCCAACAGAGGCTGGCTGTTTATGAATCTTAACTGTAATATTTAATTTGTTTGTAATTATTTGGTTGTTCATTTCTTTTTTGTTTTTTATATCATCTAAATTGTAATCATACTTAACTGTAGATAAATAAGTAGCTTTATTTAAGTAATTTTTTTGGAACTCTATCCATATTAATTTCGGAGGAGGGCGTTGTCATCTGCGACACAGTTTTTAAACTACTGCAGATGACATCGTTTTTCATTTTGTAACCATGTAACCATTGTTTTTGTTCCATAATAAACGATTTTATTATTTTATTATTTATTATTATACATTTCGGAACCTTGTGGGAAAATGTAAAGTTTTTAAATACCTAGTTGAGTACCTAGGTGACTTCGTAGCAACTGACCAACTGAAACAAATGTTTGTACGATCTGCAAATATTTGTTTAGGGTGTTCTGGATCTGGACTGATCACCAGCTGCCTCCCCACCAGTCCTCCTTCTAGGTTCGTAGATGTATTTGGAGTGAAATTGCAAGCAGATACTAGTACCTAAGCATTTTGGTGTAAACTAAATGCGAATAAAAACTTTTCACTACCACATAGCACAAAAACGTGCCTTCAAATATGGGTTTAAACTCCTAATCTTTAGATATACTTTACAGTGACAAAATGACTTCCCACAAGCTTCAAACGAGTGGTCCGCGAGCTGTCTGATTGATTACTGATGCCGTCAATATAAAACTCATCTAAATTTTAAGAGTTAGAGTCCATATAAATAAATAAAATAAATAAATAAATAATGCTGGACAATTCACACAGCATTATCTAGCCCCAAGCTAAGCAGAGCTTGTGTTATGAGTACTAGATAAATGATATAAGTACACAGAAATCTGAATAACTATTCAGATTTATGTGCTGATATACTTAATACAATACACTACATACTCGTAGATAGATATTTTTTATTATACATAGAAAACATCCAGAACGCTCTGGACAAATGTCTGCAGATCGTACAAACATTTGTCCCGAGGCGGGAATCGAACCCGCAACCTCCTGCGTCGCAGGCAGACCTTCGCCCGCTGCGCCACAGAGGTCGTCGAATTATTTTAATGGACATAAAAATATTTGGATGGACATTTTTGTGCTGCTCAGCAGTGATGCTTTCCAAGTGTGCGACAAGCTAGCAAATACTAGGCACCTAAAGATAAAATTATCTAGGACTCCTAGGCGCTAATTGGGTGCAAACTAAGCTATCGTTGCCAAAAACGTCTACCTAGTTCATTAGATAGGTACCTATCTAGCTAAGATGCCCACTAAATAATATGTAAGTATTTACAAAGATAGGTACCTACCTACCTAACTAATTAATCAAGTAATACACAAAGTATGTATCTACCGAGTCTGGCGGAATGCTGTTTACGTCTGAAGCCATCGCCCCGACGACGCTACATTTTGGCGCCAAATCTAGGCGCCATCTTGACACATTCACATGATTCTTGACAATAATAAAAATAATTCGGATCTGTTTCTTTTATTGCTGTTTGATAAGATTGCTTATGAACTGTTTGTTTTTGTGCATAAATTAGTGGTAGGTAGGTATGTTTAGGAGAGCAGGATAACGATTTTATTTCTTTCAACTTAATGTAGGTTAGGTACAGTTGCAGATCTTAAATATATTAAATTTTTCATTAAATTAATTTTTTTTTTTATTCTCATGGAAAATAGCCTGTCCTGACACGAATCTGCCCAAAGTCCTTTCTTCTCAGAGACTGTGGGATGAGCCACTATGTAAGCTGGTACGGAAAAATCTTATATTAATACGTCAACCACATCGTCTACTCGCCGTTTCCGAGTGGGAATCAGGACTTTTGTTACCTACATATTCTGCCTTCCAAAAATCTAGGTAAGTACCCTTTTAGATAATAACTTATTTCGGTTGGCCACCTCTTTGCGCTTAGGTTCTCCTTGCCTAGTGACACACCGTTGTCAGTGTGGTGAAACCGTCGATAAGTTTGGTCGCCATCCACTGGCATGTTCTCAAGTAAGTGACATGTAATTTTGTCTTTTTGAGAATAAATTTAGGTATTTAAAACGAAAAAAAAATGTGTCTCTAGTGCAGGACGTGTGTCCCATCATGGTTCAATTAATGACATCATCCGTCGGGCTCTTAACAGCGTCAGTGTGGCAGCTACCCTCGAACCACGTGGCGGTATGCAAGATGATGGTAAAAGACCTGACGGTATGACTCTGATTTGCTCTGATTCCCTAGAAGATGGGTCGGCCTTTAGTTTGGGATGCCACATGTGTAGATACCCTAGCGCCTTTAAATCTTGCAGGGACATCGGTAAGGGCCGGTTCTGCAGCATCATCAGCGGAGTCCCTTACACGGCGAAAATACGCTAACCTTGACCGAAGCTACCTATTTGAGCCGTTTGGGGTTGAAACCCTTGGTCCTTGGGGTTCTGGGGCACACGCAATTTATATAGATCTTACCAAACTTCTTATAGAGTCCACATGTGATCAGAATGCTGGCTTCTATTTCGGTCAACGAATTAGCATTGCCATTCAACGTGGCAATGCTGCTAGCATTCTGGGCACTCTGCCTTCTGGTGACTTATTAGATTTTTAAGAAATAGATGTACGTTTACGTGTAGGTATAAACTACAAACTGTAGTGGTTATTGTTTTATTCTGTTAATGTACTAATTCTGTTAATGTATTAATTCTGTTAATGTGTTAATGTTAACTTTAATATGTTAGTTCTTAGTTCGTTCTTGTTTGAACCACTTCCATAATACCTATTAATATTGTTTTTAAAATAAACAAGACACAACTTTAAATGTTTCAATTATGTTCTACCTTAAAATTAGGCATGCAAATTTTTAAGACTATATTTTATATTAAGTAAATTGTTCATATAATTAAATGGTCAAAGTTTCAGATTGTCAACTCAAAAGTCATTAATATTATTATAATAGCACTTACTTCATCATCATCATCAATCTATATTAGTCCACTGCTGGACATAGGCCTCCCCTAATGAGCGCCATAATGAGCTTTAGCACTCACTTATTATAAGCCCCGCAAGTTGATATTGCGATGGAACCTTGTCACAATAACAGCTGCGTGACGTCATCCGTCGCAAAAAAGTACAGATAGCAAAAAAGTAATAAAAAGTAAATAAGCTAGGGTTATGAGATTTGTATTTAAACCAGGCCACACGTTCCGTGACTTTGGTAGAATTTTGCAAAATATTCAAAATGTCTATTACTAGTTGCTTCGACATTTAAATGTCCTCAGAAGTGTTCGAAGCACTTTTTAGGCACAGTTTATATTTTGGATAACTAACTTTGTCTTCTTTCTCTTTTAAAAAATAATTGTCCACTTTAATTATCATTTCACGAGCACGACTGTTAATTAATTTCTTACTCATTTTAAAAGGTAAGGTAACCAAACTAAACAACAAAACTCAAAAATAACAATAAAACCGGATAACAAAAACAAAAAGCTATAACAAGTACTCGATGCGCGTAAGCACGTAAGCGCGGGCTGACCTTGCGAACGGTACCTACTGACGGTGCGACGTCGAATACGTCACCAAGATGGCCGCCAATCGCAATATCAACTTGCGGGGCTTATACTAATACCTACGGCGGTATGGCCGGCGCCGCCGCGCCGGCCATACCATCCGCCCCATCGTTTATTATCAGCAACTAAGTATATTGATCTATTTTATGCGCAATAGCTTGTACCGTCTTCATTTTCAATACTTAGGTATTTGGGTGGAACTTTACCCTAATAAGTAAGCACTCAAAATGCCTTAATACCTTAGTAAGACTTTACAGGCCCACTCGATTCCACATCGAGTTTAGCTAGTGTATAGGTACATAGTAACGACGGTATTGTCGTTGCCTCTACATAGCATGTTGAACCGCTGAGGCTGAGAGTCAACTACGGAAATAATAGTAGTTGTAAAGCCTCGGGATGTTGCGGTCAATCAAGCAAGGTGTGACGATAAAACCGTAACAAATGATTCCTTCATGTGACGCCCCCGTCCCCAAATAACCACACACCCTCTATGCAACGATTCATCACTCTCGCGCCCTCAGCTGCTTGGCGACGGCCGCGACAGGCGCCACTCCACTTATCACAAACCCGGCCGCGGCTGTCCCATGAGTGAGTGTCGTGCCAACTTCAAAGAGAATAACCGATGTGGAGTAGGATAGATCATAAAATAATGAAAATGTTATATTTTGTTTATTGTATTCAGAGATGCGAAGTTGCTCTTTTTGGCCACGTGAGCAAAAAGAGCTACTTCACTCTTTACTTCGCATCTCAGCTTACACTATACAAAATAAAACTTTTACAGAGGTATTAAAAATAAGCCTGATAAGTACCACAAACTGCAAAATCGATTTTTAAAATTCCTTCGTTTAATATAATAATAAGATAAAATAGGTGGTGGCGCTGATTTGGGTAGTACCTAGTGTCAAAATGCCGTGAAGCCATGCGCAAATCTAAAACGAAACAACTCTACCAACACATTATTAGTGGAATAACTCCCAAATGAGTAAGTCCCTTAAGTCGAACTGATCAAAACTGTGTGTGCGTAAAATCTGTAAATGAAATCGTAACTTAAAACCAGTCAAATCTGAATGTTTGTAAACAAACCGCCCATACCTAACCTAAAATTCACTCTGTTGCCGCGTTTATATGCGTGATTTACATTACTTGTCGATTTGAGATCCTTGCTTCAGTAAATATTACTTACAAAATTGCCATTCAACGTGGCACTGCTGCTAGCATTCTGGGCACTCTGCCTTCTGGTGACGGCTTAGATTTTTAAGAAATAGATATACTTACTTGTATATACTAGTTGTTATTGTTTTATTCTGTTTATGTAATGTAATGTTCTATGTTACACTTGGAATTTTTGTAAATTATTCGAAAGTTGACAAATATAACTTACAAAATATCTGAAACTCGACGCCAAGCAAGTAAGTTTCAATTTTTAGTGTCGTGGTTTGTTTACTATAGGTATAGGTGGGCATGCTGCACACCCCCCCAAACGCGAGAGTATTTGAGGGAGGGCTATAATCCAGCAATCTTTCAGCTCGGTGATGATGACCTAGTTTGTCCCATACATGCCACATTTATTAATATCTGGCTAAATAACGAGTGTCTTTATGAAAAGTTTTGCTAAATAATGCAACAGTACAGAATGCACGTCCCAGCTCGCAAACCACGCAGACAGCTTAGTTATTATATCTACATAATTTACAACTAATTTACATCGCGCTCTCCATATTTTCTCGATGACACAATAAAAGATAAAGTCTGCATCCTTTTTAGAGCCGGAGAAGCGGTGGAGAACTCTTCATGATCGTGTTCCACTAAAATACCTACTGCAGTTGTTTTATCATCATATCAAACTATTTTGTCTTTCGGCTTTAGTGGTAGAAATTTGGGAAAGAGATTTTGGGATTAAGAAAATGTGATAGCCGAATTTTGGTGCACAATTTTCGGATAATTCTGCCAGAGCGCAATACTGTTCTCTTGACAGTTTTTTTGTGAAGCCATAGATCCTAATAGCCGCATATAAAGCCATAAGCCTAAATTCCAATCATTTATAGTTTATGAACAAGTTAATGTAAAATAATAAAAAAATATAATTTTAAGAGTTGCTGCATTATGTTCCAGCAGCTAGCAGACATTTTGTAACATCCCCACAGTCGACACCGCTAGTGAAATACAATCCCCATAACTAAACAAGACATCGCATTGGATATTTTAATGTTAGTCTAACAACCTGTATCCTGCGTAGTACGCCCACAGATATCTGGTGTGAGTGTGAACCACTGAAGAGGACTTCGATAAGGTCAACGACTATACGCTCTCTCTCGGACTAATCCCCGGTTCCAGTCTCGTCGGGGGCGCCGCTGGCCGCCGCCGCCTCGCCCGGCAGTCGACATCAGTGACCAATGACGCGGCGTGGAGCGGAGGGATGCTTGTCTACCTTTTACGATTTTGCGGTCGGAGCTTTTTCCGAACAGCCAGCAGAAACGTACCTCGCCTCGCCGACGACCTAGTCATTCTGACTAAAAGTGGGTAGGTACTCGATAAGGTAAACTACAGTAGTTTTGCTCTAGCTCTATTCACAGTCCCTGTCTCGTCGCCGGCGCCGCTGGCCGCCGCCTGGCAGTCGACATCAGTGACCAATGATGCGGCGCGGAAGGGAGGGACGCTGGCTAATCTGCAATACTGTGTTTTATGGCAGAGGGATGGATGGAATAATTGAGAGGTTATGAGTAGGGGTGCATGACGTCAATACAGGACGCAAAAAATGGTCTTTCCTTATCTCATCTCATATTTCCTATCGAAACAGACGCGGTTTTTTTTTAATAAATTCAAGTAGAAAATCAGTAGATTGAAGAAACAATCGGTAGATTTTCTATCGGTAGAATCGATAGAACTGATAATGTTAGCTCTAGACGCGAAAACGCCTGTTAATGTCTACGTTTTTCTGTCCCATTATTTTAGTATCAAATAAGTTAGTTGATACTGATTAAACACAACGCAATGTATTATTCAGCGTTTTGTTCAAATAATAATAATAATAAATAAGTCTGCAGATATGGCAATCGCGAACAAAGTAGCGGGTACTGCTAGTAAATAAATGCTGGATAATTTACATCATCACGCCTCCAAGACTCAGAGTAAACACAGGTGATACCTACTACTCTACCTACAGGATAAGTATACGACAGATTTAGAACAGAATAGACTTACCGTCTTTACGTAGGTACCTGTACTATAACAGTTGCATGAATTTGCTACGCCGTAGCACTGCTACGAAAAATGTAAGGTATGTAAGTATATTAAGTAAACCTAAAGCCATTTGTAGTGACACAGTTAGCTTACATCACAGTACGCGGTGCATTCGAGTTTCGGTTATTCAGTAGTATAGGTACCGAGGACGAGCAGTCACTCCTCAATCCTCGGCCTCGAGCATACATATAGGATATTAAGTTTGTTAAGGATTATAGATTATTGTAAATTGTAATTTCTTATAGGTAAGTACTCGTGTTTACCTGAATAGACTCAGAAATAGAAATACAGAATACAATTTTTATTTATAATGCTGATGCGCTGCGCCAGATACTCACCAGCTCCCGGGTCACGCGTCGCTTCGACCAGACGCTCAGATAATTTTTGAAAAACCGAAAAGTATTTTGTACCCCACGGTCTCGACTCCAAGGGGAGCAAATGTGTAGGCTCTGTCGAGACCTGCAGCCAGCGTCTTGGGGACGCTTCTGACTTCCGTATTGATAAGGATCAGTAGAGCTACCTGTAGATTGTTTGCAACAGTCTGCAGTTAGCTTAGTTGTTTCAATTGTAAGTACTAGTGTAATTTTGTGTGTGAATAAAGGATTCTGCCATTTTTAAAAAATTAAATCTAAAAAAAAAATTGATAAAACCAATTTACTTGTCGAATTTTTGTAGAGAATACATAAATTGTATTGAAATCACAAATTAATAAAATAAATCACATCCGAATCAAAATAATTTTTTATAGGCCGCCGGGATCCTGAGATCTCGACCAAATTAGGTGCACTTTCATAATTTTTTCATCGTAATTTATTTCTCAATCGTGTTTTAAATTTTTAGGAACCAAAGAAAAAATGTTGAATTCTAGTTTTTTACCACGGGGATCTCGTGAGTACTGAGATCTAGGCCTAGTTTGACAACCAAACCCGCTAGGTTCGCCGCTTAAGGTCATACCGTCCTCTGTCCTTCTATCAGTCCTCTTGCTCCCGAGAAGCCGACCTCTCGACTCCGGCCGACAGCGGCGGGGGGTCCTGTCTCGCTCCGAGTGCTCAAGTATTGCCACTAATTGACTCGTTCAACTGATTGACTAAACAAACTAGTACAGTTTACTATCTGTGGCGTGATTTGTAAACTTTTATCATGAGACCAACGAATTTGTAGGGTGGACTATCGGCTTTGGGAAGTGACAGTGTAAAATAATTACAAAGTCATAGGGGTACCCTATGATTATTATGATCAATAATCACCAATTAAACATATTATTTAGATAAGTGGGTAAATACTTTACCTGTGAATAATTCCCTTGTACAATTGCTAGGATTTAAATTCCGTAAATTTCTTCTTTTTCAAAACTCTGCTTAGCAAAAGTTAAAAAGTCTATAAGGGGAACTAACCCATACCAAGACCCCCTCAATCATAGGCATCAGAATCAGAATCCTCATTTTGACGAGCTCAGTGGCGATGTGATCGAAAGCTTGCGACGCAGGAGGTTGCAGGTTCGATTCCCGCCACTGGCTCCCGACAAACGTTTGTATGATTGGCAGATTTGTTACCAACGGGTTTGGATTGGATTTATAGATAATTTCCTACTCATTATGTTAACCCTCATCAGTCATCTGGTTCCCGTAACATAAAGCTCTGCTTACTGAGAATGCTGTGTGAAATGTCCAGAATTAGATTACGGCAAAGTTATGGCAAATGCCCCAAACATTGGCCATTGGGACAGATCTGTCCAGCTGTGGACGTCTTTTGGCTGAGTATTTGTAGCGCACTAATTCCCTCCCGATTCCTTGTCTCTACCTTTACAGCCTCTACCTAAAAAACCTACACTGTCATATTCATATCCGTATGCATGAACCTGTTAAGTGGTTGTTATAACGAATCACCTAAACGTAGCAAAGCAAGCAAGGTACCGTAACTACACAAGTAAAGCACCTCACCAACTCCAATCAAACATATCGACAAGCATAAAGCGTAATCTAGCAAACAACAGCTCCAGCTTCACAAACAACATTAGTCCACCTATGACATCAGTTGGCTGGTGGTGCAGGCGCCCGGTTATTTGCGCCGCCGCCGCCGCCCGGCGCCCGTCGGGGCGGCGCGGCGGCGGCGCCCCGCGGTCCAACGCTGCTGGGCGAAGGCGCGACTCACAGGCGCGTCGCATATCTTGGCGACGATAGATAAGGGTTTTTATAAACATCATTTTATACCTCTTATTTAAGCAGAAGTAGATATAATACCTAGGTCGGTACCTAGGTGGGTGTTTTGTGATTTTAAAAACTTAGGTGGTTAGCCTAGGTGGCTTAATCAGTGGCGTCGTTATAAAGCCTTTTTTCTTTCGAATTTACTGTTATTGTTTTTTTATTTATTTTATTTTTAGCCTGCAGTGTCCGACTGTGGCACAAAGGCCACTCTCCCTTTCAGGTGTGTATACCTAACTACCTTCCAAGGTAGAGAAAACTAGTAGGTTGTAACCGTGCAAACATAATATTTAGCTATAGTGACTAGATGTAGATTTAATTCAAAACCTGAACCATTTCTTTAGCGCTTTTAGTAAAACACAGGACAAGAAAGAACGGAATATTCGTTATCACACAAAGGCCACCATATTCTTGGGACACTAATAAAATACACTCTTTTTGCTTTTAAATCTGACCCCACATAAGTGTCCTCACAGGCTAACTAAAGAAACCTGCCCAGAACGCCTTCGCTTCTCGCTCCGCTCTCCACCAGCTCCCAGCGTCTCGAAATGCCCCACTAATGATGGCCCATGATTTATTTGGTTTGCTTTTTATTGCGCCCGACCGGGGCCGGGATGATGGAAAGGTGCCCCAAGAACGACTCGTTTGTTTTACTTGCGGGAATGGGACAATTTGCTTTGTAATTATTGGCATCTTTGTCTTCTGTGCAATGTAGAGATAAACCATTTTAAAATGCACGCCCCCTCCACTAAACGTCATAAACGGCGTGCATTTTTAGAATGGTTTATCTGTACCTACTTAGTTAAGTTTGTGTACCTACGTAGTTAGATATAGCACGTACTTTACCTACGATTACTAATACAAATAGGTAGGTACCTACCTACAATGTGAGATCTTTAAAATTTCACTCATAGGCTAGATTAGGGAGCCCTGTTAGGGCGCCATGCATCTTTGGGATGATTTCCCGAGCTAGGTAGATATTTATTTTATTAGGTTTTAGTTCCGCAATGGAATAAACTGAGCCAATCGCCCCGGAGTAACGAGCCTAGGTAGGTACTATTATTTGTTCTGTAGTATTGGCTGCCTTCCATTCCATTCTCGTAGGTAGTAATACGTACCTATACTGCTCAAAAAATCTTCTGAGACGGACTGCCTTTATTGGCTCAGCGAATACTCAGTGAATAAACGTAGGTCAAGGAATACCACGATCTTCTGAAAACCAGGAAGCAGCGTAGTACATAGGTGAACTTACCTTAAAGTGCAGAGCAGGTAGTAGGTACCTACCTTTAAACGGGATAATATCTGTTCTGAGGGTTTGTTATCTCCGCCGTTTTATCGCAGACAGATTCTCAAAAACACAGATACCTACAGGTGCACTTTACCATTATTTTAAGAGATTAGTCTCACTAAGACTTGTCCCTCTCCACATTCATTGACTGAACAGAGACTGGTGTGACTTTTATGACAAAAGGTTGAACCGGTTCTATATAGGATGAACCATACATATCGGCTTTGCTGAAATACATATCAGTGTTGACAAGATTTTATTAACAAAATGTTGTGGATTTCTATCTCGGACACTGCTGAACAATTTACATAGGTGTAGGTAGGTTCTGAGCTCCAGTTTGAAGTTATGACAATCAGTTCAAGTGAGTGATTTCCCTCGTTCGGTTACCTATTCATAGGATCAATAACTAGATTTTTGAATATGCGCAAGCAGAAGAAATTTTATACTACACCTGCTCGGAAAGTTGCCTATTCCTTTTCCATTTATAGAATAGAAAGTATGTCTTTGCAGGCCTATAGGAAACCGGGAGGAAAAACTCTATGGAATTTAATTTCTCACGTGTTTTAGCGGAAGGAAAAAGTGTATGGAAATCCATTTCTAACGTGTTATTTTTTTTTAATTTCCTAAAAGATCGGCCGGTAGCTATGGTTATTTGCGTTCGGTCAAACGACAAAAAGTTTTTACTCCAAGTCCATTAGGCCTCGTCCGATTACCGAACAATATTTTGAAAAAAGAACCCAAAGGCTGGCGCGGTCAATGAGGTTTTACCAACATCATTGGGCGCGATTTCAATTAATAATTAATTCTGCTTTTTATTTTCCTCGAAGGTGTAGTATAAAGCACTATTTATCACTCGGCAGAAAGTGCGATTCCTACCTCGTGTGTGTTACCTAAGGCAAAACGACACCCTCGCCGGTAGGAATTGATCACTTTCTCGCCTTGGTGTAAAATGCACTACCTATTTATTACACAATTTAAATTTAACACTACAACGCACGCGCCCCTCTTTTTACAAGGGTAGGTACTCACATGGTCTACCATGGTTGGAAACAATATTTAAAATATTTTAAAAGCAGGTGGTTTTAAAATGATAAACTGAAATATTACTCTTTATATTAAATAGTTATCGAAAAAAAATAGTTTAGGTACTTACTTCGAATATGCCTAACTTGGGAACAATTCAATATACCTACCAACGAATTAAATCATCATTTTTGGCATGTGCGAGATCAGCTCAAAAGAAAACTTCAAATAATAGATGACTGTCTTAACACGTTCCCTGTGCATGACCCACGTATGGGGCAACAGCCCTAAAAAGTTCAAAGGCTTATAAACATGTACAAGCGTGAGCTTATTCACTTTTATCGGCATACACATGTAACTAAAAATTTATTAACAAGAAAACCGGAGGACTTTTCATTTAGGCTTGCCAGTATCCTACCATCAACAGTGCGTTTGCACGTAGACCCCTACGTGCAAACGGTACGACTCCATAATCTTGGCTGCACAGGGAACGTGTTAATGGTCACCATCCTTTCATTCTATAGACTACAATTCGATGATCAGGGCAAATCCACCTTGCACATCGTTTACAGTTATCAGATTTTTAAAAACTTTTTTTACACCTAGACCTAATTACTGGAACATCGGTCTGCGTGTGGGCGCCGCCGCCGCGCCGCGCCGTACCAATCCGTTCCGTGATTTTGTCGAGGAGCTTTAACTAGGAGCGCGGAGGTTCAGGTGTAGTAACAAATAAAAGAGGTGCTAAAATAAACGAGTGCGTTCTAGAACAGTAGAGCGCGCGTGCACTCGTGTGATAACGAACCGAAAGTAGTAGGTATTACTGATTCACTCAATGATTGTCGTTTAAAAAGTTAAAGATTAGGATTGCTTGGACCTTCGCCCTCCGCGTTAGGTTAAGTTTTATTAGGTACTCGTTGTGCTCTCGCCCCATCATTACCTACCACCGAAACAAAGACTGACTTCTTCAGAAAATCTTCGAAATATTTACTATTCTTCGAAATTTTTGTTGGAAATAGGGGCAGACTAGGAGTAAAACATTTCAATATTGTTGTAATTAATATATTAAAGTAAAAAGTGTCTATTATCTATCTACTGCCAATACAATCAAACGTTAAAATGTACAACAATCTCTCTAGCTCATCAGATCAATGTCATAAGTTTATATTGCGGGAGCATCATGAGATGTCGATCATAAGTTAAGGTAGAACCACACTATTGTGGTGTGGTGGGGTGAAAAAATACTCTTTCCGAGATGAGGGGATGAAAAGGGATTTTATATTCTAATGATTGGACGTTACAAAGCTTTCGGTTAACCTTTTTTGTATGTTTGACTGCGTTAGTAAAATGGTCGGATTAGGTCCATTTTAACCTAATATTAAAATTCATTAAACGTCATCATATAATAAAAAAAACCTATATAATAATAATCGATCAGTTGATGTGTTCATGTGTTTCATAATACCTAACCATACGAAAATGTATGAAACCGATATGCTTCTGACGTCACAACACAACACTATTAGTGTGGTTCTACCATTACATCTGTATTTGAACACTGGAAAACAAGATTGGACCCATAAGTTTCACTGTTTTCGTGTTTAACAAGGACTCCAAACGTGCACATGAAACAAAATAAGTATAATATAAATAAGTTAATTACCTACCTATACTCTGACCAAAATCAAGATTCAATGTTTACAAACATCCTTAACCGGCCCTCACGCTTAATCTAAAAATCACTTTCATGTTGTTATTTGACAAAATTTGCACGTCGATTTGGGGTCTTTCCTAAAAAGTGTAACACATAAATACAAGAATTTGTATATTCTCGTCTTTTTGTGTTGCAAGTTGTTTACAAACATTATTTCTTAAAAATAGCCTGAGTATAAGTGTTAACACTCTAAGACAAAATGTATGAAAGTATACATAACATTTTGTAAAAAACGTTTGAAGTACAAATCGTGCATCTAAATTATTAAAATTCATGTACTTTACACATTTTACACTAAACCAACTACAACTAGGTATTTTAATAATCGAATTACTTTCTAATGGTGTTGCGTTAAGGCTCGTTCTCATTGAGACGTGGGTTCTAAAGCGGGGTGCACACTAGCAATATAACTTTCAGAAATTCATATGCACAAGCAGTTTCAATAATATAATATTAATAATAATAACACATACATAATAATGCTGCTGTAAAATTCACACAGCATAATCTATCCCCAAGCTATTTTTATTATATTATAAAGAAAACATCCAGAACACCCGGAACAAAAATCTGCAGTTCGTACAAACATTTGTCCTGAGGTGGGAATCGAACCCGCTACCTCCTGCGTCGACGGACCTTCGCCCACCGCGCCACAGAGGTCGTCTAGGCAAGAAATTGCCAGTTTTGCGACTTGGGCTATTTTTGCAAGTTATCGGGTCTAGTAGCTTCGTAATCCACAGAACTTACACATTATTATCCTATTATTATAATTTTTTTAGTCATGTGATGTTTTCTTAATATGCAAACTCTCGCTCAATATATTGTTTGCTAGTGCTAGAACTTGCTAGTGTAAACCCCGCAGCATGTTTCTGGTAAGTCTTTTACAATATTGTACTATGAATTGAGTTACCACGAATATATAATACGAAATAATTTTTTGATCTACGGCCTGAGTGGGAAGGTGTATGAACATAATGTTACAATCTATAATAAACCAGTTCTCGGGAACTATTGAAAACAAAGTAGTTTTGTGTATACTAAAGATGACTACACTATGGTCTTACCACACTATAGTAATTTAATCAAACATTTTATTCAACATTCACTAGAAGAAATAATCATAAATTAATGAATATATAGCTTTATATAGCCAAGTCAACATGAAAGACTACCTAATTACACAGAATAGTGAAAAAGATCTTTAGTCTGAATACTGCCACAATTGCCAATATTAACTTTTTAGTCAGAAACTGAATACTGGTAAATCAAAACTACATAAAATACCGCATAAATTCTTCCGGACTTGTGCAATCATCAATCAAACAATAATTTACAGAAAATGTCAATAAACAAGATGTTTAATTTGCTGGACTACGCGGTATAATCATGCCAGCAAGGTTTCGGCTTTAGAATTTAAAGAATTCCGTGTTTTAAATCCACAAAATCTTCCTACAAGTTTCTTCAAGTAAACTACTTATGATAAATCATGGTAAATATTATGAATTGTTGTTAGTGTTGATAATCATGATATTTTCCAAAGTTTGAATTAACTAATTCTTTACCATGGACTTGAAGAGGCCTCCCACCAAATTCTAAATCCGATCAAACGAAGCTTTCTCGACAAGCGTGAACTTGCCAGGAAATATGCAATCGTGTGACCGCGTTCATCAAATCGAATATACAACTAAATTCCTTTCATTAGCGAAGTTTAGTTTTATTATCGGGTATTTATCGCGTACCGTGTTTTTATTTCCCTACGTTTCTACGTTAACAAGCCAATTTAATAAAATAGGAATAATAATAAAACTTTTATTTTAAAATAAAACGAAAGCCAGTATCACTCGCGATCATGTAACGATTCTAACGACATCAAAATCTGTTCAGGCATTTAAAAGTTGGTGGAAATAAGAAAGTCATGTTTATGAACCCTGTAAACGTTACACTCCTTTTTGTAGCAGTCGGGTTAAAACAAGGTATGCGATAAATAATCTTTAGTATGTTGTCAAACCGCGAAAGTATAAATAGATTTCCCATGTTTGTGGTGCTCTCTCTCTCTAATAGTTCCTGAATCCCCCGCGGTTGCTCTTGAAGGGCGGCGGGCTGAGCCCCCCGCCGCCCGGGGAGTTCAGGAACAGTTCTATGTAGCGGTGCTCCATGTTGTTCTTGTCTCGCCGCATCGCCTGGGAACACATCAAAATATATAATGCTGGACAATCCAAAAGAGTCATCTAGCCCCAAGCTAAGCAGAACTTGAGTTATGGGTACTTAATATCTGATAATCTTAAATACGATACATAACATAGATTGATATTTTTTATTGTACATAGATAATCACCCGGAACAAATACATATCTGCATTTGTCCCGAGGCGCGAGGCAGGAACCGAACTTGCAACCTCCTGCGTCGCAGGCGGACTTTCGCCCTTTGCGCCACAGAGGTCGTCTAGCGCCGCATGCGGTCTTCCTCCTTGCGGTCTGTGGCTGTTTCCCTTTCATTAAAGTCTTATAAATATATCTAACTAGCTGCTGCCCGCGGCTTCGCACGTGCTTTTTAAGTAGCGTGTGTCCGCCCCCGGGATACCATTTACCTATCTGCCAAATAGCATGGAAATCCGTTTAGCCGTATAGGCGCAGAAAGGTAACAGACAGAAAGAGTTAATTTCGAATTTATAATAATAGTATTGAATATATAACTATAATCGCCCGCGCGACACCTGTAAACGAGCCATGGAACAAAGCATTCTGAACATTAAAAAAATCCACAAAGTTAGACATACCAAGATAATAAAATTATCAAAGGTAACTGATGCTCTCAACTTCGCTCAAAAAATGAAATGGAAGTGGGCTGGCCATGTGGCAAGAATAGAAGACCAGAGGTGGACAAAAAAGTAACAAAATGGAAGGGGTCACAAGGCAAAAGACACAAAGGAAGGCCTTATGCCCGATGGGAGGACGATATCAAAAACATTGCAGGACCGCACTGGATGCAACTGGCTCAAGAGAGGAATAAATGGCGTACTTTGGGGGAGGCCTTCACCTTAACAGGGGTTCTCGAAAATGAAACCTAGGATAATGTTTACCTAAATAGAATTATAATGATAATTAAATAGATAACATTTAAATTCTTAATGCATACTGATAAAATGATAGATAATTTCAATTGAACTTTAATGCATGTTAATAGGATAATGATAGGTAATCCAATTGTATTTGCGAGAATTAAAAGGCTTTTTATTTTATTATTTACTAGCTGCGCCCCGCGGCTACGCCCGCGTGGAAATTTAAAATTATCTCTTAGGGGTATGAAAAATAGATGTTGGCCGACTCTCAGACATACTCAATATGCTCACAAAATTTCATGAGAATCGGTCAAGCCGTTTCGGAGGAGTATGGCAACGAAAACTGTGACACGAGAATTTTATATATTAGATTTTATAATCGCTCGCGGTCTGTCCACGCTGATTGATCCATTAACTGCCGCTGTTATTTTTCCAACTTTTTGCTAAACAATCGCGGCTTGCTTCGCTCAGCGTTCACCGATATTTCGGCCGCTTAATTTCAGTTTTCAGTTAGTATTCAGGTTCATAGAAATGAGTAAGTAGATACATACCCGCATAGCGTCCTCGTGACATTCGAACTCGACGTCGGCCTCTCCGGAGGGCCGGCCCGTGTTGTCGAACATTATGTTGATGTTCATCGGCCGGATCGGTTTGAAGAACTGAAACGTAACGTCATTCTTATATTACTTCCTACACATAAATGTACAAATGTTTATGCATGTCTATCATCTGCATTGCAGTTAACTTTAAGGGTTAAAATAAGAAGGACTGATATAATAAGGTAACTAGTTTCGGCCAGCGGCATCCCACGTGTTTTTCGGGATAAAAGTTCTAGATCTGATCCAAAATATCTCATTTTTTGATCACCATAAAAAACGCGCTGACAGACGGACGGAGGGACAGACAGACAGCGGAGGCATCCCTCTACTCTTCTAAGATCTGATCTGATCAGGCCATTTTCCGCGTATACGCCCGCGAGTGGGAGGAATTTCGCCTTTATTCTCAGGTGTCAGGGGTTAATAGATAATAGGGTAAGAAATGTTTTACATAAAGATTTAAATTTCTACATTAACAATAATGAAGGGCACTTACATATGCAATATCCTGCGGGGTAGCCTTGAAGGGCAGGCCCCTCATGTGAACGGAGAACCCGCCCTGCGGAGGCATGTCCCGCGGTCGGCCGCCGTACCCGCCGCCGCCTCGCCCGCCCAAACCACCGCCCAAGCCGCCGCCCAGCCCGCTGCCCAGGCCGCCGCCGAGACCACCACCTAGGCCGCCGCCGAAACCGCCGCCGCCACCTGGAAATGGAAGATTGTAGCTTATAGATAAATACATAATGAAATGTCAAATGGACATCCATTCTGCCGTTTAGGTCTGAAAGGTAACAGACAGCTGTCTCTCTGTTCCATACTAATATTATAAGTTCGAAGGTAACTGTGTTTCCTACGAAATTTATAATATTGGTATGAATGGGATGAGGGCTGGTGAATATAGAGGTGCAGCTCATCGGCATTGCCACACAGCGGGGTAATGCAGCCAGGGTCTTGGGGATGAGGTATTGATTTGAATCAGTTGAGCTACCTCTAAATTGTTTTGCAGATAGCGCAACTGTTTTATTTATTTTAGAAATACTAGCCAACCTTTCTACCTGCCTTTTAATTTTAGTAAGGGAACTGAGATCTGCACTGACATCTTGCATGGGAATGTGTGTATTATACATTGTCCCCTTGCCTAAACAGACCCTAACCAGCAAACTCCTTGAATTACCAGAGCAGGACTTTTGATGATTGACAGATTCGTTTTAGCTTTTCTGTTGGTGGATGGGGTTGATGCCTCAGTGAGAGTCTTCAGTCCCGTCTTGTGTCTGGCAAATTACTAAGTAGAGAACGCAGGATCCGGCTGTCAAGAAAGTGGATAAGTAAAAATGATCCGTGCGTGGACCGGTCGACCGCTCTAGGTCCTGTGTCGAAGTGGGAATTAATCTCCCGCCAACTCGACGCCGACGGTGAGAGAAAGCTCAAAACCAATATGCTTGGAGAAGTCGAGTGGAAGGCCACGCCGCGCGCCGTGTGGGCTGAAGCTAGAACTTTGTAAAATTAAGTAACCCTGAACAAATACCTGCAGGTCAAACAAACATTTGTTCCGCGGCGTGTTGTAGGCCAAAGTAAAGAAGCGGCAAAGAAACATTTTGCCTGTTAGTTATTATTTTGCGAGTTGGAGCAAAACGCGTCCCAAGCTTTCTTATCCTCTAGAGATAATCTGATATTTTTTAGTAAGCCTTTTTGCAAAGAATATTTTTGACAATTTGTTTGAAGTTATTACTCATAAGTTTAACTTGGAGTTTTGTAATAGAAGCGTGTGCACACGCGAGTAACTATTACCATTGTAACCCCCATCTCTAGAGAACCCATCTCTAGGAAAGCCGCCGCCGCCGCGCCCCCCGCGTCCGTTAAACCGGCCTCCGAACCGGTCGTTCCTATCGTACGGCGCCGATCGGTACCCGCCGCCGCCGCCGCCGCGCGTCGGCCGGAACCCGCTCTCCATACGGGCGCCGTACTGTCGGACCTCGTCCGCTGAACTTATGAACACTTCTATGTATCTGTAAATATTAATTAATGATTAGAATACAGCTACTTGGTTATTGAGGTCATTTTGTGGAGTGATTTTGTCTGATCGCTGGAACAAAGGTTGGGTTGTCTGAAGAGTACAGGTGGTTACAGAAATAGAGGCTTTGTGGTGTGCTATTGTCTGATGACTGCAGAAACAGCTGAGTAAACAATGTGATGTAGTTACGTTCGTCCTTACAAGGTGAATTGAATTTGAGAGGTTTAAATGTAGGCGCAATAGTGCGATTATCAGCGCCATTTTCCATTTTGTGTATTTTTTTTGTGTTTACTCAAAGTTTCAGAGGTTGTAATGTAGCCGCAATAGTGCGATTATCAGCGCTATTTCGCTTTTTTCGATACTATGATTTGTTTAGGTACTTATAATTATTCAATTGTGGTCAAGGGATTGCTATAGTACCCGTAAAAGTCCAGAGACGACCACAGATGACAGAGTCGTCTGTGGACAGGACATAGGAAATTTTGTAAAGATTTTGGCTCAGTAGATATTTATTGTATCTATGCATTTCAAACAGCCGCAGGTTTCTTCATTCATCAGGAATGGAAAAAATCACGTTTTTTTTTTATTAAATCCAAAAAACTCATGATTTTTCGATTTGTTAGGTCCAATTCCGTGTGAAAGGGTACGCGGCGCCCAGACCTTCCTTGGTGTTATTAGACTCAACTCAAACAGAATTTACACTGACTGATGAAGAGGAGGAAAGTACGCTAGAAGAACGGGTACATTAGGATGCACATAAGAGTAAAACTCAAATCGAAATCAGGACTGTTCAAACCTGTAATTTAACACAACTTGAATGGAGGGTTGGAAAAAATGTAAAAAACAACATTTTTTTTTCAATCACATTATCAAAAAAATATGCAATACTGAGACTACTATGGGGCCATTCATTTATTACGTAAGACGATTTGGGGGGGGGGGGGGGGGGGGGATCGGTGTCTCATTTTTTCTTACAAGGGGGTGGGAGGGAGTCTAAAGCGAGGGCAAAAACGATTTCCATTTCCATGGCAACAAGCCCCCCTCGCCACTTCCACTGCGCCTCCCGGGAACTTCCCGCTTGTGGACTAGTCGTCACTTGTTTTCGTTAAACAACACTCGTTATTGCTATTTAAAAATTATTAGTAAGTACCTTTGTAAGTACAAATAAACATTTCTAAAACTTGTTACTTACTTTGAAAAATAAACATTAAAATAAACCAAGCGTGTACCTATTCATTTTTTCCTTTACATTCTTATGTAATCATTCATTAAATCAATATCAAATAGGGGGGGAGGGGGTCGGCCTATTCTTATTTTTTCTTATAATAGGGGGAGGGGGTCAAAATCTAGCGAAAATCGTCTTACGTTATAAATGAATGGCCCTGTAGTGACACAGTTTAGCATATGTGGTGCGACAGCTTCTTCAGCCTCGGTTGAGAGAGTATCCGATTGGGAACACAAAAACTGTAAAATTTGTAATTTTTGTTCAAATAGCTTCATTTCATCATCAAATAATCATGAGCTTGATAGACCTACTAGCAGACTAGAAGAGTGAAATTATGATTTTTTAAATATTAATATTGTTATGCCATTTTTTAAGTTTGTTAATCCAATATTAGTATGTAATATAATAATAGAGACGAGACACTTGATTTAATCATTGATTTTTGCTGAAAAAATCAAATGATTTAATCATGCCAACCCTGACATTAATTTACCTACGCCTTCATTTTCAAGTTACGCTGCAACACGACAGTATAGCGTGAAAATCATGCAAATTTACCAAAGAACCTGAAAGTAATGCTTATCTAAATGATACCCTTGAGATTCCCCCATCAGCTTCGCTTCTCAACCCGTCTTCCCTTGAGCCCGCGCCGCCCTCAGCCCGCGAGCGCCCCACCTTCGACAACTCAACAACCAATCACGAAGCACTTTTAATCACATGTTTTGGTTCAGATTTATAAAGGTTTGAGTACGGCGGCCACTTATTGGGAAAAGAAAAGATAAGAATTTTTTTGGATGTTTGCTAAATTATGGCTTTAAAGTGCAGTAGCAAAAGTCATGGTTGTTTTCTTTCAAATATAAGCTAAATAAATCTATTTCTATTGGTAGGTTAGGGAATCACCCATACTATGTGAACCATTTTTTTTAATATTTTACCCGACCCCCCAAATGTTGACCACCCATAGTATATGTGAAGAACACACCTGGGGTATTTTGAAGACCTCCCTCCCGGGGGGTCCCTGTTCAGGGGTGAACAGGTCACATAATATTGGTATGTTCCCTTTGGGTATGTTCCCTTAAGGTGCAAGAAATTTATAATGGAGTACAAATTAGTAAGTTTGTTTTAGGTAGCCGGTTTTTAGGTGTTTCATACATAGTAATGAATCAGATTGTTTATGAAGCAAGTGGCTAATCTGAACGAAAACATGTGTAGCAGTTAAAAGTGCAATAAGTATTTCAACCAAATCACATAACATAACCTGACCCAAATTTAACCATAAGTTCAAATTAAACTTGTAATGGGAACAGAACCTTAAACAAATCAAATGGCCCATACCCACTACACCAAGTATAAATGCAACCGTGGTTTGATCATGGCTTAACAATTTTGACTCTATTTTTGTGACATTTTTATTTAACCTTCTATACAGTTCAAATATTATAATCCCAAAACTGTGCTAGGCACATAGAATCAGGTATCTGTCAAAATTTTGTTCTATACTAACAAGACAAATTATAAAGCGTCATGTCTTTCCTTGTATCAAATCTTTACAAGAAATGATTTATAACAGCCAATCATACCAAACCACGGGCTAAAAACAAGGCCCCCCACCTGTGTCCTATTTTCTCCCTGTCTCTGGTGAGAGCCTGCTGAGCGCTCTCCTTGTCATTGAAGTGTACGAACGCCTCGCCCGAAGCCCGCCCCGTCGAGTCCGTTAGCAAGTGGACTCCGTCCGCTGAGACCGTGATCCCTGGAGCCCCCATGGTCAAAAGTTTAGTTTATGATCATTGTGGATGTAGCGGGTAGATTGTGTTGCGGACATTTACTAACTAAAACTTGATTATGTGAAGAATTTGATAGAAAAAGTATCTAATAGTGACAATGTGATTCAGAAAAAGAATGTATAAAAACTACTTGATGTGAACACATTTTGTTACAACTTTGACAACAACACATCTACCCAACAGCCTAATCATCCCCAAATACAAATTATATTTTAATTTCAAAACATACCATTGAAGAATTGGACAATCTCTTCTTTAGAGCAGCCAAATGGCAGGCCTCTGAGTTTGACAATCCCCATAGAGTCATTGACGTGGGGGACACCTTCAAACCCATTTTCATTCTGACGCATGGCATTCAATGCCCATTCCATGTCTTGGCGGTCAGTGGAAAATACTGCAATATATGTAAACTTAGAACCCAGCTCATACTTATAGAATGTTTAACAAACAGACAGCATCACATTCAACTTGTTAGCAATTAGACCTTGTGACTTACCTTCAATGTATCTCTTGCCCATATTCTCTTTATCTTTCTTGAGTGCTTCTTCCACATCCTCCTGGCTGGCCACCTCCACAAAACATTCACCGGACGGCCGGCCGGGACGGACTTCAGTCAAGTGCACACCTGTGAGTGTAGTACCCCATTTTAATAACAGTGTTCTACGGGAGCTACATGGTATTTACTCTGTATAATAATTATGCGAGTGGCAAATTAATTAAGGCGAGGATTCCCGAGATGCGATGATTGCGAGTAAAGTGTGTGAGAGTGAGCAAGACGGTACGCAGGCAGCCGAGCACGATTTTGTAGGTATTTAGGTGTTTTGAAAAATATTTGTATGGCATATAAAAATATTTTCTAGTGATGCACTGCGTAATAACGTTTGCAATGTTTCGGTATACATTTTGTGCCATTTTATTCATTTTTCTATTCACACTGATCATTCAAAGTTTTATTTAGAGGTAACTTTGTAATTTTTTTCTATCGGGTGAAATATCACCAATCGTGTTTTTGTCTAGTGATGCACTAGAAAATATCCTCAACTATAATATGTATGAATTTCAAAACTATAGGCCTTATAGTTATTGAGGTACGGACAGTTAAAAATCCCGAAATCCGGGAATCCTCGCCTTAACATGAAACAATAGTCATTCTTGGCAAGCATAAAGAATCTTGGAACACAATGGTAGGTACCCTATAGAACAGGGATGCAAGGCTTTCAACAAATCATCATCATAGCAGAACATCTCCATCTTCATGAGTGTGTTCTCACGAAATTTGAACGTAGCGAAATATTTACCTCATTGGAAATAACGGTAGTAAAGTGAAAGTCTTACCGTTTTTGTCGTTCAGGATGTTGATGCCAGACAAAAAGGTCATCACCTCTTGGACAGTGGTGGAGAAAGGCAGGCCTCGTAACTTGATAATGTAGCTGTTATCACCTGCCCCGTTCATTTTGATGATACGATATAGATAACGTTCGAAACGGAACGAAATGAATCTTATAAACACTGCAAATTGCAAAAGTATCGAAATTCAGGGATTTATTTTCAAAGTTTTACGAAACGCACCTCAGACGCTGCGTCTTGTCGGCTGCCATGTTTGTTTTTTTCGTTTGATGAGGTTTTATTTTTGGATTTGGATGAAAAGTAGTTTTTTTTAGCATACGACAGAGATAGACATATACAACATTACCTGTGAGTGAATGAAAGACAAAGATCAATGATTTGCAACACTACGTACGATGGCAAGATTTTTTCTAAACTGTTAGATACTGACAAATGGACAAGAAGTTGCAGTTGACATGAAGTTGACATAATATTTAATGCTTCCTTTTTCATGGATTCTTTTCTTTCTTTTCCCATAAATTGAGAAGCGGACAAGCGCTTCCCAACTTAGGGCTTTTAGCCCCAAATTTAGGGCCCAATAACGTTTAGGGCTATTTAAAGTGGCATTTTTTGATGGGTTTACGTTTGACCGCACCATGCCTAAAAACTCTGTGTAGTTCGCAGATTAGCTTCGTAGTTCGTTTATCGTTTCGTAGGTTCTCATAATTATTACTCTAAGGTCACGTCACGGTCATGTTCACACGCTATCTCGCGGGCGGCGGGGCACGGCACGACGACGACGACGACGAGACGGCACTCGAAGGAATGTGTCGTTTACAGAGTTTCCAATTTTCCATTCACTTGACGAAACTATACAGGGCGTCCCACGGCCATGCCACATTCAGAGAAAGTTACTAAAATATTATGAGTAGAAAATTTTACTGAACGATGAATTCATTTTGATTTTAAAAAAATTGGTTGTCTGTAAAGTCGGTTTACTGACGATAGTTGAACGTGACAACGTCTTAAGAAAATACTGATGGAATGGTAGCATTTGATACTCGATCAAAACATGTAAATGTACTATAGTGTATCAGCTGTCCACGCAGACGCATCGCTCACTCAAGTAGGAGAGAGACGGATGTCGAGCGCTCTCGCTTGCACTTCAAGCCTTACATGGAACGCCTCAGAGCGAGGTAACGCCGCACGACGTCAGTTTTTTTGTGCGTTCAGCCGGCTCTATCGAATTATAAGACGTTGTCACGTCAAAAACAATATAAACAGCATTGAGAGATTTTTAAAAAATCGCTGGTCTGAACTGGAAATCTAAACCACCAAATTGTAAAAAAACACCTTTACGATATCGATCCCCATAATTGAAACAAAATTAAATTATTTATACCTACTAAATTAAATTGATTGTAAGCAAAACGTAGTCTGTATAACGTGGGCGTAGAGCGAAAAGTCACTAATTAGCAGTGTTGCCAACAGCTAAACTAGCTGTCCACCAGATTCAACCTCTAAAACCACCAGAAAACCACTAACAAAAAACGTCCTACTGTAAAAATCGCTAAAACTTCCACTAATCCATTTATTTTTAGTTTTTAAGAATGAAAACAGTATGTATTTTAGTAAGTAACCTTTATTATTACGTAATGAAAAACTAACAATTAATAAATCAACATGAACATCATTCAAATTAATTACCAAACGACTTACCTACTATTTTAGTTTTCAGGTGAATCATTTTGATCTGCACCATCGTGGACGGTTTTTTACTTCCGACGGGCTCTGGTTTAAAGAATCTTAGGCTGCTTAGTTATAACCGGTATAAATACAATAACTACCTGGGTAAGTATTGTAACAGAAATGTTAAACTAACCAATCAATTAACAATAATAACATTTAAAAAACCTTTTTTAAACAATGACGAAGATCTAGTTCATTCATGTCAATAACACGAAACTTTTGTTCATTCATTCATTTACTAGCCTTGTCTTCCATCTTCAATAATCCATACAAAAAGATAGCAATCGTTATCAGAATAAACCGTCAACACAACAGCAGGGCTACTCAGAAACTCCGTTTCTGAGTCTTCGACCCGGAATCTGATACACATATAACGCGAAATTCAAATATTTTAATATATTTTGCGTTCTACAAAGAGGTACAATACGTGGCACTCAACGAAGTTTTACTATTTGCCGGCCGGCAGATGGCACTTGAGGGGACAAAATTAACATTTCGCTATTTGACTATACTTGATACCTTCAATGAAGCCAGTCTTTTAAGCGTGGGTCATGAAGCCAAGATTCTTAAATCATTTACGTACGTACTTTATTGTGGTTTTAGCATAATTAAATTACGCATCGAATAAATTCGCCATAATATTCTAAGACGTACTGAGCAGTCCGAGACGAGACACGAGACAGAGTTCATTCGGTCAGTTTTGTTTGTTGTAAACTAACTATTACCGAAAATATTCTACCTACAAGGAATCCCTGTGCACAGTGTATTCTGGAGCTCAGATATTCTGATGAGCAGTCACTGTGGCCTAGACAGATGTAAAAACTGCCAAAAATAAAATTAAGTAGGTAGAAATAATAACATTTCAACGCGTATCACTCAGCTATTAGTGGTTGAGCTATAGTATTTTCAGGAAGTAATTGAAAGTGAATTTTACTTAATCACTAGAAAAATTCACTAGCCACTAAAAGCAATATTTCACCACTAAAGCGGGGGTCGAAACCACCAGTTTTAGTGGAAAATCCACTAAGATGGCAACACTGCTAATTAGGTCATTTTATTTATTATTATATAATTAGGTTATTATTGAATTATATTGAATGCTATATTATTTATTATTAATTCTAATCTATTTATTAAGTTATAGGTACATTTTTAAAATCGAAATGTATTGTATAGCAAGGTGATACATAGCAATATATGTACACAGTTTTGACTTGTAATAATTATTATGAATAAAGACTATTATGACTATTATTATTATTATTATTGTGTCCGTAAACAATATATTACTCATGAATTTGTATTTTTTTGAGCAATTTTTAGTGATACTAAAATACATTGATATTATTTGCAGATAACGGCTAGGGATTCCTATGAAGAGCAACAAAAAAGACTCCAAGACTTGTTTGATGCGGTTTCTACTCCTGAGTCAAGTGAAGACCCTTTTGCTGACGATGGGGTATAGGTCATTTCCATACTCCCCGTATGGAAATGGCCTGTAGATGACGCCTATAGACGTACTGTCGTGTTACATTATATATTTTACCACGCGTTGTGACACTACGTCTATAGACAATGTATGAAAAAAAGTAGTGACAAATCAGTAACAATCAGTACCTATACTAGTAGTGTCCATCAACGTGTTAAGGTCAATTCACAACAGTCAGTGAATGACTGATATTATCAGGGATTATGAAAAAAACTAACTTAGTTATATTTTGCCCTCAAATCTTGTATTAACTTTGTGAGACAATGATTTGTTAAATGTAATTGGTGACGTTTCACCCGTGTTTGGATAAGTTTATTTAGTGTTTAAATAATTTTTATGATATCTGCCTACGGTTAACGGGCGGCGACCGAGCAAGTGACGTCACACGCACCCGCGGCGGTCACTCAGTGAACTTCGCTAGTTATTTGGTCATAATTAACTTCGTCAAGTTTTATCGTAGAACAAAAATTTTTGCACTGTGTGCATCGATCAAAAATTTCCGGCCGGCCCCCCTTAGATGCACAATGCGCGCCCTGAAAACGTCAATATCAAAAGGTATCCCATTAATCCCATTTGGCATTTTGGGATACCTTTTCAACTAGTGTCATTTTAGCTCTCGGACCGAAAGCATGGTCAAGTGCTCGTATAAAAAATGCAATAATCGACCGACCATGCAACAGAAAAAGGATGGAATTTCTTATTTTCAGTAAGTTTTAATGTAATTTTTACCTGTGTATTGTGATATGAGTCAATTGAGCTTTATATTACTTGAGAAATCAGCATTAAATATTGTTGTTGGGTTGGCCTACGTAAAAATATTTATTTTGTTCTAAGTTGATGAATTTAGAAGGCTATTGTTTCTAATTTTTTAACTTATATGATAATAAATTTTTCATTTATTTATTTTTTTATTTATTTATTTACCAACTTAAACTAATATTACATGAAGTTTATTAATATAACACTGAGTAAACCACAGAGGTTTGTAAGGGAGTGTTATTAGCGAGTCAACCGAATAACTACCATTGAGATAGGTTTTACAAAAATAAAAGCTTAATTTCTAAGTGTCAGTGTGTTATAGTAGGTACTAGGTAAAAAGGTAAAAGTAGTGAAATTCTCACTGTGAGTTAAGTACCTGCAGTTATTAAAATACAATATTTATACGAGTATATCCTGAAACTTAGGTACATAAAAATGAAAAGACATTTAAAATAACTGGTTGAGGTTTATAAAATAACTAGCTGACCCGCCCTCAATTTTATTTGCGTGGACTCTCTAATAAAAGAAAGACTACAAAAAGTATTAGATTTAATGAACTTAGTATTTAATTTTTATCCTTATAAAAATAAACAGTTTATAAATTATTTTTAGGGTACCTTCCTACCTACTTACAAAATAAAATAAAATAAATTCGACTACACTAATCTCTTGTTCCGCATGCAAAAAACTTGACAGGCTCTGCGCAAACTGTCTGCGTCAAAACAAAACGTGGACACTTTTGAGTGTCATTCTTGTAAGGTTCTAGGTATCTACGGGGGAGTCCGCATACTTGATCGATGACTGTGTGTTATGGATTTCTTAGCTATAAAAATCTGCATTTTCAACTAAAAACTTTACGGATCCTCATTCAGTCCGAATCAATTTCCGACGACCTCTGTGGCGCAGCGGGCGAAGGTCTGCCTGCGACGCAGGAGGTTGCGAGTTCGATTACCGCCTCGGGACAAATGTTTGTACGATCTGCAGACATTTGTCCAGGGCGTTCTGGATGTTTTCTATGTATAATAAAAAATATCTATCTATGTAATGTATTAAGTATATCAGTTATCTAGTACCCATAACACAAGCTCTGCTTAGCTTGGGGCTAGATAATGCTGTGTGAATTGTACAGCATTATTTATTTATTTATTTATTGTATTGTATGCTTATCGACAACACACAAATTTTGACGATGTGAATAATGCAATCTCAAAAGTAGTCTGTTTAGAGATTGCAATTCGGATTATCCAGATAATTTGCCAATTTTTTTATCCGGATAATTCGGATTGAAATCCGGATAATTCGAATAACTGCAATAATACAATTTGAGTCATGATCATAAATGACTTTTATTTTTAAAATTAATATTAAGTATTTGGGCTCTTCTCTTCGTGTTATTCCGGTTACTTCAGCTTTGCACCTGCATGGCTACGTACATACGTCGCATTGTCTTTATGCTTAATGCCTCCTGCGCACTTATCTGTTCATGTAGTCGTTTAATGAGTTTTCGGTGGGTTCACAACGACACAACTACTTCGAGGAACTGCCAGAGAAGACTAGTTGAACACCCAGATACTCTGTATTGCTAGGTGCCTAAACTGGTACACGCAAAAGCGCTACACCAACTACCGGCATCAAGTCTGACAGCCAGGTGTCCCTCCTAGCACTTGATTTGAAGGTTAGCAGAAATCGCCTCTACACCCTGTTAGGAGAGTGCGGAGCACTAATGCAACAATGTAGCATTCACCTGGGCAAAGCATTTGTATAGCCCGAACGAGTTAAGAGACATCACCCCGGAGAAAATTTGCTGTTCCTAGCAGCTGCAAGGGTTAGCGGCAAACTATGAAGTATGAAGTCATATCAGCATTTGATTTAGCTGCCATAACATAAGTCTCTTCGTTATCCATGCCTGACGACTAAAGTTTTTAACTATGAGTAGTTCCTACTACCCGTGACGACCGACGGAGCTGAGATAGGTACTCATGGTACGACTGGTCAACGTCGTCACTCAGCAAGCTATCTATGGAAAGACTTTCGGAGTTAATCTGTCGGTTAGGTTAGGATTCGTAGCGAAACTATCTAGCAGAGAACCAAAGTTGGCGACGTAACTCCTCTGAGTTCCACTGCACTACTACTGAGCTAATTCTATTACCAAGCTGAGTAGAAGTGAGTGGGCGGGCCATATCTGACGAACAACTGATAACCATTGGGTTTAAATCTGTATTGAGGTGGAGACCAAGGTTCTCTTAAAGTATAGTGTAAAACACCTTGTTGCCTGGTGGGATGACGATCTGTCAGAGGCTTTTCGCAGATGTCGGAGGAGGCCAGCTAAGGACAACGTGCCTTGGCGCTCATAAAGAGCGGCATGTGTCAAGCAGTAGACTAGCATAAGCTAATGATGAGGTCACAGCCTGTCACACATAGCACACAAACAAAGCATGTATACTAAGCCCCATGGGGGTTAATTTGTACCCCGAGGGAATCAACACGTACCTAATATTCTATTTTTTGAATTTCGAATATATTTAATTTTTTTTTGTTTAAACTTTTCTTCCTATTTTTGTTCTTTCAGACGCACTTTTGCATCATTTAACATAATAATATATTTCACAAATGTTTTAACTAGATTTTGTAGCAAAATCAGTGTTTTGTCATGAATTATTTACAAGAAATAATGCAACTCCTTTAAAATTTCGAAAGAATAGCAGTAATGTAAGAATACACGAAAACTAACAAGAACATGACAAAAAATTTACAGTTTTATTCAAAACAATTTACAATTTACAATAAAAAATCGTTGAATAAAGTAATGTTGATCCCCGAGGTCCAGAATCCCCTTTTTTAGCTTAGTACAATACTTATACATGTTTCGTGGCACCCTGTTTAGCTAAATATGCACTATTAAAATACTTTTATTACCAACTAGCTGTACCCGCGACTTCGTTCGCGATTGCCATACCTGCCGACTAATTAAGTTCACATTTAACCACAGTTTATCTCATTTAATGAAATGCCGCCGTGCAAAAAAACTTCAATGCGCAAAATTGGACCTTTTACACTTGTAATATAAGCATCTATATTTAGGTAGGTACCTAGTTAAATTAAGTATAGATCGTGTAGGGTCTACGGGGGATAGCATGTTGTCATCTGATTCCGTTCAGCTGGGGCCCTATTCTGCCAAACTAATCGCTTCACTATAACACAAAATTACACGTTATAATATTCTACCTTAGATAAAAGAAATTATGATGAATGCAGATGGAGAGACACGCGTCAAGTTTGAAACTATTGATTTATCTCGCACGCACTATCTGGAGCTTTATTAATCTAGAGATTCTACGTGATGATTCTGCGACGATTCCATTGCCATAGTGAAGCAATTGTATTGCAGAATTGGGCTCCTGATCCATTTGACTGGACCACCGTATTTTTTTTTTTCGTTAGTAGGTAGGTACAGTTGATTGTGTACCACAGTAAAAAATATTTTTTCTGTGGTCCTGTTAGTTTCATTGAACTTACTGCACACTTACTGCAACCAAACTTCGGTGGTGAAGTTGGACCAGCTAAACCACCAAATATCATGTTTAAGAAGATTGCATGGACCATTTGTACATTTACTTTGCCTGAAACAGGCATTGACACACTCATTAGTTAGGTTCCTACCTACTAAGGTAGGAACGTAACTAATGGGTGCGACTTGGAAAAAAACTTGAGAGGTGTCAAGGAACACCCGGATGGAACGAAGTTCCATTCGATTAATCGCGGGTCCTCGCGTCATCTTCAGTGAGGCCGCAGAAAACTGATATATCCCGCTTACTCCAATGACACGTTGCGCGAGCCAGCGGAACACACGATTGTTCGAATCGAAGCGCACCTCAAAATATGTCGTTACAACTACTATCCTATCCTACTATCCTATCCTACTATCCTATCCTACTATCCTATCCTACTATCCTATCCTACTATCCCATCCTACTATCCTATCCTACTATCCTATCCTACTATCCTATCCTACTATCCTATCCTACTATCCTATCCTACTATCCTATCCTACTATCCTATCCTACTATCCTATCCTACTATCCTATCCTACTATCCTATCCTACTATCCTATCCTACTTTCCTATCCTACTATCCTATCCCACTATCCTATCCTACTATCCTATCCTACTATCCTATCCTACTATCCTATCCTACTATCCTAACACACGATTGTTCGAATCGAAGCCCACCTCGGGTCAACTCGGCTGCGATCGTTGCTTCGGTTCTCCTCGGTTGTCTTCGTCAAAATGTGTCGGCTCAACTCGGCTGCGGTCGTCGCATATATATCCCGCTCACTCCAATGACACGATTGTTCGGAGAGCGATTCTAATTTTTGTGCAAACCTAATATCATTCGCGATGACAGCTGCCTATCATAAACGCTACAGTGACAGTTCTACACTTTGACACTGACTTAATAATTATTGTGTTCACTTTCCAACAAATGTTAGGATATATTTGTTCTGTGGCAATATATTTGTTCTGTGGCAAACAGTGTCGCTCCATTTTCGTTACAATTTTTTCCGTCTAGCCCCCTTTCACAACGCGCGATAAGGAACTTCGTTCCAATAAATAGCTAATTTGAACTTACCTACCCCCTTTTTTACCTTTTTTTCTTCAATTTACAGATTATTTCATCAATCCACTGATTTTCTACTCGACTTTCTACTGATTTAGTCAAATTCGATCTTGCAACACTGTTCTTATTAAAAAAGAATGCATGAAATCGGACGACACGTTAATGAATTACAACTAAGTACCTACACATTTTGACTTTTATCCCCTCTCCCGAGAGAACCGTGCCTACTGAAATCACAGATAAAATGTATCCTAAATTCTTCCTCGTAGTATGAACTCAAATTATGCCGAGTTCCATTCGGATTCATTCAATACCTAGTTCCGTCGTGATACGCGGTTAAAAAATTTTACTTTCATCCTCTCTCCCAGGGGAACCTAACTGAATCCCGGGATAAAATGTATCTTTCCTCGTAGTATGAACTCAAATCATGCCGAATTCCATTCGAATTCAGTCAATAGGTCCGTCGTGATGCGCGGTTAAAGAATTTCACTTTCATCCTTTCTCCCAGGGGAACCTTATGAAATTCCAGAATAAAATGTATTTCATGTCCTTTCTTGTAGTATGAACTCAAATCGTGCTAGGTTTCATTCCAACTCATTCAGCAGTTTCGGCGTGATGCGCGATGAAAGAATTTTACTTTCATCTCCTCTCCCATGGGAACCTGACTGAATTCCAGGATAAAAAGTATCCTATGTCCTTCCTCGTAGTATGACCTAAGATCGTGCCGAGTTTCATTGCAATACGTTCAGTAGTTTCGGCGTGATGCGCGTTTAAGAAACAGACAGACAGACAGACAGACAGACAGACAGACGTGAATGAAAAAAATTACAGTTTTGGCCTCAGTATCGATAATAAAGTGCCCTCCAAAAAAAAATTTCAAAATATCTTCAATGTACAGAATTGGACCTGTTTCAGTTTTATTATAAGTATAGATAATGTTTTTTCAAACCAAAACTAACGGACATTATTATGACACGAGTTCATGACATTCATCGTTATATTATTCTGCAGAAATAAAAACTAAATTCTTTATTATAATATGCATCATAAAATCTTTGCATTTTTGTAGTTTAAAACCTGGAATAACAGAAAGCATACTTTTATCCTGGAAAAATGGCATGCGAAACCGCAAACAATAGCTAGTTAAACTATGTTAATTTAATTTTTTTATATTATTTAAATTATCCAGATAAACCGAATAATATATGAATGATGAAATCTATAATTATCAGCATAACAAAATTATCCGGATTTTGCAATCCCTAGTCCATTGGTCTAATGTCTTTTGCATATAGAAATCAAAACTAAATGTATTAGATTTACATTACATTTTATTCTACCTTATGTTAAACAAGAACCGGCTGATGTGAACGTTAAGGGCTCTTTCAATTTATGCGTTTCCCATCGGACCGCTGCCGCACGTTTTCCGTGCTGCTAGTTATAACCCGCTGCCATGCCGTTGCAGTACGGTAGAAGTCCGTTACCAAACGCTATCTGACTGCCGTGCGTTTGTATGCTAGTGCTGTTTTGAATTTATTTGACACCAGTTAAGCCATGGACTCTGACGAAGAAACAATACTGTTAGTGCTCTTGTTGAAAATTATCAAAAAAAAGTAGCACTCCGGGAGTGCCGGCAGAAGTGAAAACTTACATCTTACGATCTTACGCTTTTTCGATCAGCGTCACGTGACCCTGACGCGAGTTTGAAAGTTTTTACCCATACAAAAAAAGTGCTCAGCGCCGATAAAGAAGTTTTCACTTCAAAAATGCAAGAGAAGATGATTCCGAAGATGGGGATAGATATTTTTTATTGTCTTTATTAAACGACTTTAAGAGGATCCCGGAAAGTCGTAAAATGGATGCCAAATACGACATAGAATAATTCGACACTTTTTTTGTATGGGTAAAAACTTTCAAACTCGCGTCAGGGTCACGTGATGCTGATCGAAAAAGCGTAAGATCGTAAGATGTAAGTTTTCACTTCTGCCGGCACTCCCGGAGTGCTATTTTTTTTTATTCTGTAGTCTTTCTGCAAGTATTTTTAAAAGCGCGTTAGTTTCGTTGTTATCGTCGGCAGATGAACTCTTAGTTTTATTTTTCGATGTTGACGCAGTAGAATCGTTACAAATTTGTTTATTGAAGTGAAAACTTCTTTAGCGGCGCTGAGCACGTGAGCACTTTTTTTGTATGGGTAAAAACTTTCAAACTCGCCTCAGGGTCACGTGATGCTGATCGAAAAAGCGTAAGATCGTAAGATGTAAGTTTTCACTTCTGCCGGCACTCCCGGAGTGCTATTTTTTTTTTCTTTTGAATCTGGTTTTATTTCATACAGTTCCGACAAAAATTGCAGTCGATCAAAATAAACATATTATTTTCGTTGTCTTTTTGCTTCGGATCCACTTTTTGATTCTCGCTGCTTTTTAAAGTCTCTTGTATATGCATCTCTTATATGTCTCAACTTTTTGACGTGACAACGTCTTATAAATTGGTTTGCCGGGTGACACTTCAAGAAACTGCGTTACGCTCCGCTCACTTCAAGAAACTGCGTTACGGTCGTTGTCACGTAAAACTTTCGCCCGTATACCGACTTTACAGGCAACCAATTTTTTTGAAGTACCATTGCTGAAATAAAAAAATTGGTTGCCTGTAAAGTCGGTATACGGGCGAAAGTTTTACGTGACAACGACTTTGAGTTCCTTTCACTTTTTATGTCTGCATAACGTGAGCGGAGCGTAACGCGTAACGGAGTTTCTTGAAGTGTCACCCGGCAAACCAATTTATAAGACGTTGTCACGTCAAAACTAATATTAATATTATTGCAGGTATTTATCCGCTGGTTGCAGTATGACTGAATTGCATCATTCTTATCAACATGGAATCTCAACTATTTCTGGAATTGTGAAAGATACGTGTCAACACATTTACAAAACCCTACGAGAAAGTTTACCTGAACTGACAAAAGAAGATTGGTTAAAAATCGCACAAGGTTTTGCAACTAATGCAAACTTCCCTGATTGTTTGGGCGCTATAGATGGGAAACATGTAAGAATAATTAAGCCACCTAAAAGCGGTTCGCTTTATTGCAACTATAAAAAGTTTTTCTCTATTGTAGTGATGGCCATTTGTGATTTAAATTACAAATTAATTTTCATCGATGTTGGTTCATATGGCAAAGCATCAGATTTACAAATATTTAAAGACATATGGCAAAGCATCAGATTCACAAATATTTCTTCAAGAAACTTCAAGACAACAGTTTAAATATACAAAGTTCTACGCCGATAACAGAAAATGGTTTACCACTGCCGTTTGTTTTTGTCGGTGATGAAGCATTTGGCATCAGTCATTTCATACAACGCCCCTATAGTGGCAATTATTTGAATAAACAAAAAAAAAAAATTAACTACCGCTTATCACGTGCTCGAAGATATATAGAGTGTACGTTCGGAATTATGACTAATAAATGGCGAATATTACATCGACCAATAAATGTAGATGTATCGTTCGCGACAGATATTGTTCAATCAATCTGTGTTTTACATAATTTCTTATCACGTGACTGTGGCGAAATGTCTAATAGTAATCTATTAATTCAAGACAGGCGGACAGATCAGGTGATTCAAAATGAACAAAATTTGACAGCAACATCAGTTCGTGATAAATTTGCAGAATACTTTGTTAACGAAGGACAATTATCATGGCAAGACAAAATATGATTTAAATAAAAAGTTACCTGCTGAGTTTTTTTCACCAGTAGTTTTATTATTGAAATCCTCTATAAATTTTTTACAAATACCTTCCCAAGCATTTTTTGTTTCCGTCCGATTACTGTGTTTGTCACTTTTGGAGTTCCATATAGCAGGACGTATTTCAATTTCATTTATAAAATCTTCCACATTTAGGTATATCATCCATTTTATAAATAATAAATTAGCCTCACATCTAGTCACCGCACTACAAACGCACTGAACTGAACACGTGGGGCTTGCGACGTGGCCGTCCCAGGCGCGGTCGCAGCCCAAGACTTTGGGGGGGGTCACACTTGGTGCGGGCCGTAGCACCAAATGTACTTGTAGGCGGTTGCAGACCCCACTGAAAACCACTAAACTTTATCGGCGAGCGGAGCGAGCCGCGGAAAATTTATACTCAACTCCCAACAATAGTAGGTATAAGTTATAGCGAGCGAAGCGAGCCTCGAAATTTTAAGATGTTTTCTGAAGTTTAGGCAAAAGTAAGCAAGAGTAGGTCCACTTGCTTACTCTCGCCCGCATCATTTATTTTGTTGTTGATGATCTATAAAAAATAAATGATAGCGAGCGTAGCAAAAGCCCCAAAAGTTTTATAGACTTTGCGGTCGTAGATATAAATTCTAAATAGGGGCGAGCAGAGCAAGGGCATCAACAAAATATTGGAAATACAAAAAAGACATGGGAAAAATGTAACGGCGAGCGGAGCGAGCCGCCGAAATTTTTGTTACTTCTTCGGGTAACTACCCGAGCAAAATGATGTAAAACAAGTGTCAAGCACTGGACCAAATACAGAGAAGGACAAAATACTATCGGCGAGCGGAGCGAGCCGCAAAATGCAGTGTTTTGCATATTGGCCGCAAACAGGACATCCCTTCCCCCAACTCCCAACCCAACAATAGGACGTATAAGTAATGGCGAGCGAAACGAGCCTCAAAAATGTTGGAGATTTTTTCTGATGTTTGGGGAAAAGTAAGCCAGAGTCTATGACCAAAATAAAGTGAGCGAAACCTGCCCCGAAAATTTTAAATACTTTGCGGTGGTAGATATAAAGCTATGAATATAAATCGGGGCGAGCGGAGTAAAGGAGATTAACAAAAATTTAGAAATACAAAAAAGACACCGAAACAGATGTAGCGGCGAGCGGAGCGAGCCGCCGAAATTTTTGTTCCCTTTTTCGGGTTGTCACAAACTGGTTCAGAAAATAAATAACAGCGAGTGGAGCGAGCTCTGAATGAGCCGCAGCCTTTTTTGAAATTGGTGAGGCATGTGTCCATGCAAGACAAGGAAGCTAAATTATGAGCTATTAGCTTCTGCCCGCGACTTCGCACGCGTTCTTTCTATGGAAACGTTCAAAGGTAATTTATATCCCATGGGAACTGATTTATGGGATAAAAAGTAGCCTAACTTTGATTCCAGGCTCAGAGCTACACTGATGCAAAATTTCAGCTCAATCTGTTCAGTAGTTTTGGTGTGAAGACGTAACAAACATCCATCCATCCATCTATCCATCCAAACTTTCGCATTTATAATATTAGTGTGATTGCGGAGAACAATTTTAAATTTTGTCGAATAACAACCAAATATGCGGACAACAGACTGGACATCACATAGAATCAACGGCGAGCGAAGCGAGCCGCGAAAATTTTTATGATCTGGCTGTGCGTGTGAGTTGTTTTTTATTAGATATTTTGCAGTTGCAAACTCGCCTGAAACGGAGGAGTCCTGGACTAGAGCAAGCCAGAAGCTTATCAAAACAGCAGAAAGTTATTAGAGGCAAGCAGAGCATGCTGCGATAATTTAGTGGTTTCGTTAGATTTTTGGAGTGTTTGGAAAACTGACCTCAAACGAGGGATGAGCCCATGACCAGAGGCAGACAGTTTAAAGTTGCCGGCTAGATTAAGCGAGCTGCGACAATTTTGGATTTTTGTTAGATTTTGGGCAACATTTTAGAAAATTTGGCAAAGTGACCTAAAACGGGACGGGTTTTGAGCTTTGGATCACAGTCAGAAGGAACAAATGTTATCAGCGACCAGACCAAAACGCGAAAATTTTGTTGTCTACTAATTTTTTGTACCGGTTAACAAAGTGATCTCGCAGATTATTTGTTATATTTTGTGCTTTTTATTGTGGTGGTTGGATTGATAAAAACTGACAATAGTGGACCAACCAGACCAATAAAATTGGGAACGTTGCCTCTGTGCTAATCAAAATACAGAGCATAAACAACAGTAATATCGGCGAGCGGAGCGAGCCGCGATTTTTTATTTATCATAATGAATGTAACGGAAGTAAACAAGATAATTATAATCATCAGCTGTGGGTTGCAATTTTTGACGTGACAACGTCTTATAAATTGGTTTGCCGGGTGACACTTCAAGAAACTGCGTTACGCGTTACGCTCCGCTCACGTTATGCGCTCACAATGAGAGCGAGTGAGAGGCACGCGTCCCTTCCACTCGGGCATGGTTAGCCCGCCTAAGAGCGAGAGAGACGTTCGTTGTCACGTAAAACTTTCGCCCGTATACCGACTTTACAGGCAACCAATTTTTTAAGTACCTAAACTAAGATTTTGGGGGGGGTCATGACCCCCGTGACCCCCCCCCTGGGACCGCGCCTGGGCCGTCCTGCTGTCAAGCGTTCGCGGTACGGACGCCGCGCTGTTGCCGCACCGTGCATTTTGTATGAAAACAAACGACCGGCCGTGCGCCGAACGACAAACGCACCGCTTCGGCACTGCAGCGGTCCGATACGAAACGCATAAATTGAGAGAGCCCTAAAAGAGAAACTTTAGAAATTGTAGATAGTACCGTATTATAAGGAATCACCTTAAATTCTCCACCACTCCACTCTCGTAGCAATGTAGCGCGCGACTATTTCTTTCTCGTTTACTCATTCATTATATATTTTGTGAACGTGTGAAAGAGATGTGAGCTATCGAAGCGCTGCAGTCGGGCTGTGAACAAATAAATTTGATATAAAAAAAAAATTTTAAATTATATGAAAACATGCATATGTGGATACATAAATTCGTATATTTGTTTTAGTTTGTATAGGTATTAATTAGTTATACAAAAAATTTGGTTGTCTGAATGGTAGCATTTGATACTCGATCAAAACATGTAAATGTACTATAGTATAGCAGCTGTCCCCGCAGACGCATCGCTCACTCAAGTAGGAGAGAGACGGATGTCGAGCGCTCTCGCTTGCACTTCAAGCCTTACATTGAACGCCTCAGAGCGAGGTTACGCCGCATGACGTCATAGCGAGGTAACGCCGCATGACGTCATGTTTTTTCGTGCGTGCAGCCGGCTCTATCGAATTATAAGACGTTGTCACGTCACCTCGTCATGCGGCGTTACCTCGTCATGCGGCGTTACCTCGCTTTGAGTTGTCACGTTCAACTATCGTCAGTAAAGCGACTTTACAGACAACAATTTTTTTTTTGCGGCTTTTTAAATTACATTAATTTATGGTATATCATTTTGATCTTATCTTAGGGGTATTTTTTTTAGGAGTTGGTAATCCTGGTCTTGTCAGTCAGCGACAGTGAGTGACTGACAGTGACAGCTGACTCAGCTGTCACTGTCAGTCACTCAGTCAGTGTCTGTGTCTGTCTCGTGTCTGTCTGTTCTGTGAGTGAGCCTGAGTGAGCGAAGTGAAAGAAGACAAAATTTATCTTCTTCAAGCATTTTCTGTGTTCTTGAGTTATTATTTTCACACTTGATTTAGTGCTATATTACCTTATAATCAAGATTGTGGTTTTGATATAATAATGACTGTCGATGGTGATGGGAAGCCCGCCCGGGATCGGGTGTTTATGGACATTTCGATTGGAGGCTTGCCATCCGGTCGGCTGGTCTTCGAACTTTTCACCGATGTTGCTCCAAAAACCGCCGAAAATTTCCGTGCCCTATGCGCCGGTGATATGGGTACCGGAAAAAACACTGGGAAGCCTTTGACTTATAAGGTTACTTGCTGATCAAATCGATTCGTCTTACATTCAATAACGACTGTCAAAAGACCGAAATAGCTATCCGGTTCTATAGATCGGTCGTTTAAATCAGTTATTCTTTTCGTAGGGTATGGTTTTCCATCGAGTGGTGAAGGACTTCATGATCCAAGGTGGAGACTTCACTAACGCCAATGGAACTGGAGGAGAATCCATTTATGGTGGAACTTTTGAAGGTAACATGTATTTACTTCTCAATTCCTTCAACGCTTGGAAATCTGCTACTCTGTGAGCTTCAAGCATCTTGTGGTTCTTTTAGAGGACTGCTAGATCTAGGCAGAGGTCACACCCTGAGAGGGCTCACACCCTGTTAAAAGCAAAACTACAACAACAACAAATAAAGCCTGCCAGATAGATGCAACCGGCGGCAGATGCTGCCAATTTGAAATCAATTTTGTAAAAAAGTACTGGCTGTTTGCAGACCTTGTCTGTCTCAACCTCAACCTCAACAGCCTGTGTTGGTCTACTGCTGGACGCAGGCCTCCCCCTGATAAACGCGTTATTGGCTTTTATCTCATGGGGGGTAATGCCCATAATCCCCACGCTGGGCAGTTCGCTGGTAGAATTCTGCAGATTCTGCAGGGGGCGCTGCTGCCCGCCCCCGGTGGATATCCGAAGAGTTGGGATGGTGCAAATTCTAAGCCGGCACCACACAGCTTGGCTTGTCTGTCTGGGAGAGACATAATGTTGTGTTCATTATTTTCACTATAACCTTTTATCAACCTCTCTTTTATAGATGAAAACTTTGAGCTGCAGCATGACAGGCCATTCCTGCTCTCTATGGCCAACAGAGGGAAGGATACCAATGGCTCACAGTTCTTCATGTGAGTAAGATCAGTAGATGAATAGAGTTGAAATTAACGTCAAATACTCAAGTCCGTAACCTCTTGGAGCCGCTATATAAATAAAACTTCTAAGTCAATGCACTCAAAAGTTACAGCAGTGTATGTCCATATATTTTGAAATTTACAAGGGAATCATTCACACAAAACCTGTAGGGTACATCCCGTAGACCTACAATCATGAAATTTGGTGAGCAGCAAGGTCTTATAGCACAAGTAAAGGGAAAAATCTGTAACCGTAAATAAATAGTTTATTCACAAAAAAAAAATTGATTCTCGCCATGGACCAGAACTCCGACTCGTGCTTGACGTTTTATTATTTTTATCAGGATATATTATACTCCATGTGCCTGAAATTACTTCACAATCTATTTTGTAACAATTTTCAGTTTTTTTTAATTAGATATGTAATTTTAACTCTATGTTCTAGTCCAGGTGTTTCGGAGTCCAGCTATGGCAGCCATACATACATCACAATTCAATTGAAGATAGATTTATGTTAAACTAGCTTCTACCCACGGTTTCGCATGCATACTCTCGGTATAATAGCCTATTATGTAAGTTAGGCTTTGCTCTAAACGTATGATAACTTTCGCATATATAATAGTAGGATTATATTTGCTATTAATTAATGGATTACTACAGCTGACAGTGGGGAGGGTGAAAAAAAGCTAATTTTGTAATTTAACAAATGAATTACTATAGCTGAATTACTACAGGGTGGGTGACCAAATGCCTATTTATTTAAGTAATTTCTCCTTAGTGTACTAAAGCATGGTCTTACTACAATGCACTAGTGCAAGCAATTATTATGCCATCTCTGCTTAATTTGGCGCTAGAAGATGCTGTGTGGATTGTCCAGCATAATTTATTTATAATTAAATGAAGAACTATGCCCAGCAGTACTTGACTTAAATCAACAGTTTTGAGATCCCAAATAAGGACCTAGTGTGAAGAAAGTAATGTATAGAGTGCTCTGTCAAAGAATTTCTATAGAACTTGTTATACCTAATGAACATGTGTATGAAATGTGCGTTCATTGTATAGAGGGCGTGGGCAGCCAGCAGCCACCCGCTATCATTCTTGTTCTGTTCTGTGTGTTGTAGTACAACACAGCCGGCGCCGCATCTCGACAAGTGAGTACCTACCTTATTACTATACTTAGTTCTATTTCCATAAGAGCCTTGAGATTGCGACCAAGGAGTCTCTTTGACCAGACACAAAAACAGCAGAAGAGTATTAAAGAATCAAATAATATCGCAAAAATTTTCGAAATTTTTGCGATATTATTGAAATCAAATAGTTAATCAAATACTTAATATGGCAAAAATTTTGGAACTTTTTGGGATATTATTTGATTTCTTAGAAATTGCCCAGAGTGTGAGGGCTTACGCACTATAGTAACAAAAACCTTATTAAAGATCTATTTCAATCTAAGTCTAAAGGTTGTCTAATGGAAATCCTATTTATGATCAATCATAAGAGTTTGCCCACTATTTCATCAAGTATCAAATCTGTAAGGGTCCTTGTACCTTGTATTATCTGATTAAAAATAAATAATAGATTCAGGCATTACTTTGTGAAAATCCATTGCAAACCTTCTCAGATAAGATCCAACAAAATGAAAAAATGTATGTTCATTGATTTCTCCGTCATTAATGGACCAATCTGGATGATTCTTTTGCAATTGAGTAGAGGACGATCATGACGATTAAAAAACACTTTAAAACTACGGAATTCGTCGTTATCACAAATTTAGAATCTGATGAAAGTGTAACCATCCATCTGTATTGTCCGCAGTGTGCACTGTGTGTTCGGGCACGTGGTGGGCGGCGCGACGCTCGTGCGGCAGCTGGAGGCGCTCCCCGTGGACCGCAACGCGCGCCCGCTGCAGGACGTGGCCGTGGCCAACTGCGGGCAGCTCGTCAAGCTGGCTGGTAACTGAAATTAATAAAATATTTATTCATATTAACTTATCTTTACAGAGTAACATAACTAGTAACTTACTGACTCTAACTGATGTTCTGTTCCCTTGTAATCAACTTGTTACTTTAAAACAAGTAAAAACTGCAGAACATGCCTACATGTGGCTATAACTAGCATCTGATCAGATCACCAATGCACCTGCCAAGTATTCTTTCTGATGGTGAATTTGGCTCAAACTTTTGTAACTGTTGAAATTCTTACCAAAATAAATTATGATCAACAGTAGAACATTAAAAAAAAAATACCTACTGGTTGTTATACCATGTATATTAATTGCTTCTTTCATCGCTTCAGGTAAAAAACGCAAGGAGAAGGAGATAAAAGAGGAATCTGAGTCTGAGACTGGGAAGTCTCACAAAAAAGAGAAGAAAAGGAAGAAGGATAAGAAAGAAAAGAAGAAGAAAAGGTACCCATTTCCTACTCATTCCTACAGCGTTGGATTTTATTGCAACCAACATCCTGTTAAGACAGGGACCATTCTGTGAAACATACAAACCGGTTTTTTTTATAACCCTGGCAAAAAAGTGTGGCTATTTTTGAAGTGGGTCTCTCTGTCGCATTTTTCTTTTAGAAAGATGGCTTCATTAAGAGTGTTCTTAGATTAGAAGAAATTGTAAAGTTCTTCGATTCTAAAGTTTTGATGGTTCAAAGTAAAACTGATATCGAATTCTCGTGTTCTATCCCACATTATAGTCAAAACTATGGGATTTAGAATTACGTCATCGGATGAGTTCGGATCTAGTTGGATTCGATCTGAGCGGGACAGCATGACAGATGACGTCATTCTCAATCCCTTACCTTAAGTACGCGGGTTATCTGTGTTATCTTTTTATTGTTATGTCAACATGCAAAATCAAATTCAAATAAAACTCGATACCACTCAATCTCACGCATAAGTATAACTTGTATACTTCATGTATTCCAGACGCCGTTCTGAGTCATTGGAGGAGGGAGAGCACCCTGAACCCCCTCATCCGCTGGTTATGACCTCCAAGATAGACCCGAAGGAGATTCCCGACGTGCCCACCAATCGGTTCCTGCTGAGAGGGGGGCGGGACCAGGAGAAAACTGATCCTCGGAACCGGGATAGGTATGGAGGAAATGGTTCATTTGACACTAAACAAAACTTAAACTTAACCAACTTACGGATTCCACCAAACTATTCAATGAAGGATTTGCTCGGGCTACAATCTGAACACGCGCAAAATAATGTAACGTTTTTACAAAAACTAAAAACCTATTTCAAATTCCGGAATATTTACGTGCGCTTTAAAAAGTTATTTTAGAAGTGTAACGAGATTATTGCGGTAGTAGGTAATCATTCGGAAATGAAACTTCATGGAACCAACTCTGGACCATTCCCTATTTACAAAAGCGAAAGAATCATCAAAATCTGATTGTCCATAATAGCGAGTCACTCACTGAATGACATAAATTGAAATATTATACTTATGTACATATGTATGTATAGAATTTGATAACTGAGGAACTATGTGCCAGCTAGTTGCTCCTAGGTACGTGGTTGAACTATTCAGAAATCGAACTCATTATTGTAAATGCGAAAGTTAGAATGGATATTTTTACTTCTCGTCAAGACTACTGAACGGATCGGGCTGATGTTTGCATACTTAGATGGTTCTAGGTCTGGAATAAAATGCGTCTTTAAGTCCGCGGGCAGAAGAATCATATTATTGAAAATGAATGTAAAATTATTCCATTGGCAGTGGCTATTTTCGCTTTAATAAATATTTGTAAACATTTTACAGCTTTAGTCGTTTTCTCATGTAAGTTTTTAACGATTTGTAAGATTATTTCAAAATTTTGATTTGATTAGATTACCCTCAAACATGTCTTACCCTACCCGACACAGTCTCCTGAATCTTTATTTGGAATGTTTTAAACTCGCAACAAGAAATTGGGTTGTCTGTGAGTTTGATCTGTGTGTCTGTCTGTCTGTCTGTGGCATCATAGCTGTTAAACGGATTAATCTATTTTATTAAGTTTTTATTAGAAAGGTGACTTCATCGAGTGTTTTTAGCTATGTTTGATAAAAGTGGGTGCAATTTATAACAACATAGCTGCGCCGACTTTTAAATACGAAGCCACTATAATAGTTCTAAATAAACCGTAGACGAGTATTTTTTTAAATTAGTTTGAGTAAGATTTGTTTTTGACATAAATGGCTTTGTCACCACATCGCCTGATTTATACATATTTACAAATATGTTAACTAAAAACGAATCTCTACAGAAACAACTTAAAGCAAGGTTGTAAATTATGCGAGGTTCTTCAGACAATGGATTGGATAACATACTTTTGCCAACATCATACAACTTGGCCACTCCAAAAATACGAAGTCGTTCGTTTGCCTTTCGTACACATTCCATTATAATATGATGAACATCATTAATACGACCACATATGTCACGTATTAGGTGATGAGACGATTCCAAATTTGTTGGATGAAATGTGTCCGGAGCGCAGGGAAGTAAGATTAAAATTCAAAATGGCGGTAACTCTGCCATGTTGGTGTCAGCCATCTTGAATCCCAATAATACTTGATTCCATGACTGCAGGATGAGGTTCCGTGAGAGGGACCGCGACCGTAACTCCTACACCAGGAGTGGAAGAATCATCAAGGGGCGAGGTGTATTCGTAAGTACCTTTTATACCTTATACGTTTTATTTAATAATTTATAGTTAATCATTGGAAAATAATGGTACATTGTTCACCGGGGCGGGAAAGTGTCCGATTCCTAACAAGGGTGTCATTTGAGGCTCGAGGCGCAGCGGAGGGCTGTAATCGGTCACTTTCTCCCCTCGTAGTACATTTGTAGGTTTTATTTAAGGTTGCGGGTCCGTTTCCCAAACATAATTTGGGCCTGTGTGAAAATGCCTGGCATTATCGAAGGGTTCCTCCTCCATTTCCGCCTCGGGATAAATGTTTGTATAATTTGCAAGTATTTTTTCCTGGTCCGAGTGAGCAAGTATTATGTAGCTCTATCAGTCATCTAGTACCCATAACCCAAGGTCCGTACTTTGGGGCCAGATGATGCTGTGTGAATATGTGCCGTAGTATTAATGTACGCTATGTTCTGCAGCGTTACCGCACTCCGTCCCGCTCCCGTTCCCGCTCCCGCTCCGTGACGCCGCCGCACTGGCGCGTCGCGCAGCGGAGGATCATCAAGCTGTCAGAGTTCGAGGTAACTATCTCAATGCTGGCCACTATCTGGCTAGCAAGCAACTGTAGTCTAGCTACTAAGAGGTGGTACTGAGCGTAAAAAGTTACTATGACAGCCCGTATTTACAGAGAAAAACCAATTTCATACCTTCATCTTTACATTAGCCAAAGTCGATGTAGAATGTTTGTACAGCCCACCGTAACCCACTACAGAAGAGAAATCATGTTGTCATTTAATATGTTAGAGCCATTTAAAAAGTTTGCAAATATAAATTTCCAGTTTCAACGTTCGATAGCCAGACTCTACTCGTATAATACAACTTCATCTACAGCCTATGCTAGTCCACTGCTGGACATAGGCCTCCCCTAATAAGCCTCTTAATGGCTCTTATTATTAAGGGGAGTAATGCAATAACTCCCACGCTGGGCATGCGGGTTGAGGATCGCAGTTCAGTGGTGGATCTGTTCAGCAGGGGGCGCTGGGCAGCAGCGCCCCTGGTGGATATCCCTTAGTCGCCCCTCTAGACCCGGGGGAAGAATTGGGGTGGTGCAAATTCTAAGGCGGTTACACAAGGCTTTTACATAGTACAACTATAGTTAACTAGCTGCTGCCCGCGGCTTCGCACGCTATTTTCCGAAATAGAAAGTAGACTATAACCGTCTTCGAGATACCATCTATCTCCATGGTAAATTTCATTAAGATTCGTTCAGCCGTTTGGGCGTGTAAAGGTAAGAGACAGACAAACAGAGGTGCTTTTTCCTTTGTAACTAGTAGCTGGCAAGGGACTGTTCAGTATAGGCTTCCTTTGAAAAACGTAAGTCTTTGGTGACGGACTACACGAAACGTACCTACAGCGAAATAAATCCTTACCACCAACTTGCTTCGGACGCGTTACCAATTTGTGAGTTGAAACTAAATTGTTTTTTATCTCCATTACATGTCGTGTTCAGATGTCCCAGGTAGCGTAGTCATAACTTAAGGCCGCTCCGCGGTAAATTTCCCAATACGGTCCGCACCGTTTTAAATATTTATCTAAAACGAATCTATTGAATGTAATAAAATAAACGAAATTTAACCAATATCATATCATTCATTATTATGACCAATAAGGTTGAAATTCTAATGGAAAATATTGAATTTGCCCCAATTTTTGCGAGGCGCTTTACAAAAATGAGTTTTTTTTTGTTTTATTATTATTGTATTGAATCCAATAATAATTACGAAAATCTGTATAGCTTAAAGGAAAGATAATATTGGAGTAGTTTTAATGTTTTTTTTTTTCGTTTGGTGTTTCCTGTTTACTGTGAGGGGGCTTAACCCTCAAAGTAAACAGGATACGCCGCGTATTTTTTTTGTATTTTCAGCAGTAATTAATTATAAATAAAGTTAATAATAAAACTATACAAAGTATTGTAAAACGGAAATATTTTATCGTGTAGCTCAATTGGTGATTTTATACAGTACTTTTTTTTAACTCTCTTTTTAAATTATTTTATATTATTAGATACTAGCTTCTGCCCGCGGCTTCGCACGCGTTGTTTCTATGGAAACGTTTTGAGGTTATTTCTATCCTATTCTATTTTTGAGGTTATGTCAAGTCACACTTGAATGCTATAGAACGGAATAAATAGTATCCTATGTCCGTCTTCTGGCTCTAAGCTACCTCCTCACCAATTTTCAGCCATATCGGTTAAGCCGTTCTTGAGTTATAAATAGTGTAACTAACACGACTTTCTTTTATATATATAGATTAGTTATTTTAATATTATATAAAGCCTTCGGTACTAATTAATTTTGCACGCCTAGACGAGGCAGAATGTCTATTATTAAGACCTATTCATTGTTCCTAAATTCCTGCAAATAAATGATTTATGATTTATAATAAGTTTTAGAGAAATCTTTAGTGACATAGCATTATCAAGACATAATAGGGCAATTTACCACGGAGCACCCTTAAAGAGTTAATTCTAAAGGTTTAGAGGTGTAATGGTTGTCGCAGATCAGATCAGAGGCGCACCTTACCGAGCGACGCCAATAAGGTCTGCACACATTAATCCAACGCCACTACCACACACCACAAAAATGTTTGATGTCCTCCTAGCCGGATGTCAACCACGGTGGCCAGTCTCATAGGAGACTAGCCAGATGCACAGAACATATTACAATGCACCAGTTTGTGCGCAAATACAGGAGCACTCTCTATTCCCTCACTCTCATAATCCGATGGGACGTCAGACCGACACGACCGGGGAGAGGTTAGCTGCAGGACCAACTGCTTAACGTGCTTTCCGAGGCATGGGGGTGTAACAGCGCCAACTTCCTGACTCTGGGCTTCAACTATGAATTTTTCATGCTAGAAAAACCCCAATAACAACTATTGGCCCGGCCCGGGATTTGAACCTAGGACTTGATAATCAGTGGTTGAACAAGCTCACCGCTAGCCCAAGGAGGCAGTCAAAGGCACAAAAATGTGCAGTGCATTCAAATATGAGCTTTTACTCGTTACATTTGGCTGAACTTTATATTGACGGCATAAGATTACAGACAGCTCGCGGACCACTCGTTTGAAGCTTGTGGGAAGCTATTTTGTCAGTGTAAAATGTATTTAAAGGTAACGAGTACAAACCCATATTTAAGTGCACATTTTCGTGCTGCGTGGTAGCGGTGTTGGATTAATGTGTGCAGAGCTACGAGTATATGGCGTCGCCGCGCATAGAACTGCAAAACTATTCGACTTAAGTCGGATCTGTTTATTAATTACTATTTCGATGTACCGTATAACATTATAGTTATCTTAATTCTTTATTGCACAAAATAGGTATGAGTAGAACATTTAGCAGGAAAAACAATGATAAAGGCGAGCTTAACCCTAAAAAGAGTTCTCTTCTAGCAAACGTTATTGGGAGAGAGCACGGAAATGGAAGTTAGGGTGGAAGGACAATGCAACCAAATTACTAAGGGCACCGGTGTCGCCAAACTCACACAAATAAACCAGTTATCATATAATGCATTACAAAGAAACAATTCGTTTGATTGGTAGTTTACGTTTAGTCAAAACTAGCCAACGTCACTGATTTGGAAATAAACCTTGACTTCTACAGATAAGATTTATTTTACTTTAGCATCAGAACGTATTTACGGTCTATAGTAACCAAACATTCGATTGACAAGTTAATTCCGCTACTTGACCATAGATGGCGGTATTTTCAGTGGTCGCAATTATAAACTTAATTTCCTCAGACTTAAGATTGACATTCGCGTGATAGGTCGACCATCGACTGCTACTCGATTAGAGCTGCACCAGGTAGCACATTGAAGTACATTATCGATATCGATAGATACCCGATATTTTGTTCAATTCGCAAAAAATCTAACTTGTTGGTAGTTTATTTACTTAATTGGCACACAAAGAGCTGTATATTTTAAACCATTTATAAATAGACACAGACAAGCAGGTAAAAATAAATATAATGTTATTTATGCCCCTGAAATAAAAGGTATTTATTAGGAAACTGGTGTTTGGAAAGTTTTATGTTTAATTTTAGTAAGTGGTGTATGTGAACATTTATATATTTAAACTTAACGATTTTCAGTGATACAAGCGCTGTATGTTTCGTAATTGTATATCTATATCCTTTATTTGATATTTTGAAATCGACTTCCAAAAAGTGTTCAGAGCATATCGTGCTTGATTTGGTTGGCATCCAATTAACTCTACCCGTTGCATCTATCCATTTCTTTTTGACGTTTGTATGTTTGGGAAACCTACAAATATTTAAGATAAAGGTTAGAGGACCTAATGATGTCAATTTAGTGACTTGTATTGTAATGTAATTACTAAATAAATAATTAATTTACATTATAATATATCACTTAATTTAACATTAAAATTTGATATTGAAATTGAATTTCTTGTATCGATATCAATCGATAAAATCAACATCCGACTTGACTACATCACTAATTGAGTAGCGAAGAATAGAATCAATCCAAAATCAACTTTATCTTAATTGCATAAGGTTGATTTAGACTAACCCTTCTATTAAATTATTGACAAATTGAAATAAAATAAGATTTTATTACAAAACAATCAAAACCGTTCTCCCCGATGGTACGAGACACCTCCATTTTGAAGATTTTTTCTCCTACTATCATTTTTACACTCTAAAATCGAACAATACGGCATGATTACGGAAAAAATGAATTGGTTGCGAGACTAGCTACTCCACGCGATGTTAGAACCCGACTGGGGTCGAGTAAGCATACCAACGTGTACTTGTGGCACGCGTGCCACGCCCACTTACCATTTCCCCTTACTTTAATTCCGTGGGAGAGAGAGACAATTTATTATCAGATCACAAGATCTACTTAGTCTGGGGCTAGATGATTCTATGTGAATTGTCCAGCATTATTTATTTATTTACTGAATCGTTATTCTAGCAAAGAAATAACTCGTATTAAGATCTGTAAACCGAATTCCAGCGCGCTGAACAAGAGCGAAGCGAGGTCGAGCAGGCGGAGGCGGCGAGGAGACCTTCCGAGATGAAACGTGAGTGTTCTATCTACTACTTGCTTACAAAGAATATCTTGGATTCTAGAACCGAGTATATTCAATTCATACCATAGGGAACATTTACTCAATTGAATCTAACAGATTTTTCAATACTTACCTACAATTCCAAACACAAAATAAAACTCACTTCATAGGTGCAATTGCAATGTCGAATTGGAAAGGTTTTGCTGGGTTCTTCCGCATGTTACTTGAATATGTTATCTTTAAGGACTTAGCACTTTCATCCAGCACCGCTACCGCACGGCACAACAATAAACTCGCAATCTTTCGATACCTACATTTTTCAGAGACAAAATGGCTTCCTTAAGCTTCAAGCGTCCGCGAGCTGTCTGTTATCTGATGCCGTCAATATAAAGTTAATCCAAATATTACGAGCTAACGCATTCACTGCCCAGCATCGGCGGTGCGATCCGCAGACGCGAGCGTCATTTGACGGTGCTGAGAAGGATATGTGCGTCGTGGTCGTGGACCATGGAAGTTAAAGCCCATATTTGAATGCGCATTTGTGTGCTATGCGGGAGTCTGCAACAACCTTTATTCTAACCAAAATAATATTTGTAGGCACCGAAGGAGGCACCCCGGAGCCCGAAGAGAAAGAGGAAGGGGAATGTGACACCACTCTCGGTTCGTACACTCTTACTATAACAGAGCTAGCTTCTGCCCACTTCTGGGGCACACTATCGAACAAGTGCCGCGCCGCCGGTCGCGTCGCGGCGTAAGAATCGACCCCGTCAACTCAGCTCGTACGATATCCCGTAAGAGCCAACTAATGAAACCTACCAGAGGAAGGCAGCAGCTTCTTTCTGTGTATTTTAAACTGTGTGATGCACACCACCACATGACCCAGCTAGAAGAAGCCGTCCAGAGCTTTGCCACCGCTAAAAAAAAAATATTTGATGAGCTAGTATCGGTAAACTGATTGTAAACGTAAACGGAGAAACGTTAGAAATTTTAGATAGTACTGTATTCTTAGGAATTAACCAATATAATAAACAATGGAGAAGTTATCGAAGAAAATTAATTCTGCAGCGTATGCAGTCAAAAAAATCCGTCATCTTACAGAATTTGATACTTTTAGACTAGTCTATTTCAATTACTTCCATAGTATTATGTCTCATGGCATACTGCTGTGGGGGAACGCTGCAGATATTTACATCGTATTTGTGCTGCAGAAGAGTACTGTTCGTGCAATCTATAATATGGGTCCCCGATAATCCCTCCGTGATAAATACAAAGAAATAATGACAGTACCATGTCAGTATATTTATAAAAACTTGTTGTACTAACACTCATAGAAATATCAATCGGTTTCCTAAAAATGGCGATGTACCTATATAATTTCAACGCTAGAAATAAACATAAATTCGCTGTGCCCACAACTAGGCTACTCAAAATTAATGTATAGATATAGATTGGTTTTATAGAAATCTTTAAAGGTGGTGGAACCTTTAACGGTGAGGACAGAATTGGACAATTTTAGGCGGAGCTCCCTTTAATAATTATATAAAACCGTTTTCCAGAACGCTCCCGCCACGAGAGGATCGACTACAATGCTTTGGATTTCGAAGAGGACGTGGAACATGATGGTAAATATGCCGCTTAATGGAGATCATCTGCTTTTCAATAATCAATGGTCAAATCTCTTGTCAAGTGCTTGTTATGTAGATTTTGAACAAATATTCAAACTGGAAATCGATTTGGTGAACAGTCTGTCAGATCATAGATCAAATATCTTATCATCGATAGTTAATTTTATGAACTAAGTATGCATTCTAGGTATGGATAGCTGTAAATTACCCTATTACTATATTTATTACTAACTCAGAACCTAAAATTAAGTTGGTCATAATTAGGCATGGAAGATTTCACGCATCACTGGTTATATCACTAGTGAAAAAATAAATCACGTGCCACACCAGTTACATGCATCGAAACCGTGAGTTACTTATAACGCGAGCGTGATTTTTCACGCTGGCTAAGCTACATTACAATTCGCAGAATTCTATCGTGCGAAAGAGACAAAGCTACAGCATTTGAGCGAGAGCGACTGTAGCGACACCGTGCTACTACTGGATTGACTAGCTAGAAGAGAGAATTCGTTTAAGTGAAATTGCATCTTATTCTCAACACCATTAGGCTTTAATTTATCTGGAGTATTTTTAAAACTTGCTTACTGCTTATATAAATAACGCTCCATTACAAAAACTTCATAATGAAAATTAGTCTTATTTTAAAGAAGCTATGGTGCTCATTTAAGTAGGTACTTGAAATGTATATTACCAGTGAAATAACGTTGTGAGAGTTTCACTCACTTGTAATCTTTACTTGTTGCTGCTGCACGTGCACGCCGCGTTTTGAGTCGAGTGTTATTTTAAACTAAGCTCACCTGAGATTGTCTGTTAATACAGAAATAAAGTGGTCGACCTAGTGATTTATAATTACTTAAACATAGACAGTCCCAAGCCTGTCGAAGTGTGAGGGAAAGTTCATTGAAGAAAACACGTTTTATTGTCAAAAAAACATCGTCGATGAGCTAAGCGATAACTTCCGTATCATATCACTATCACTGCGACATGTAACAGGCGGAAAAAATGCACCCACTGTGATAATAATCATCACTAATCAAATATAACGACCGTGATTTATCACGCGTGATATAACCGTGACAGAAAAAAAAACCTTCACGACGTGATAGTGAAATAAAAGTAGCTATAAATTCCATGCCTAGTCATAATGAGAGCCACACTGGATTGTGCGAAATCTGTTCCCTTTCATCATAACTATTGTTTTGCAAGTTCGTATAGAAGAAAAGCTACAATACGTGGTGGCTCTCTGATTATAGTTAAAAATAGTCCTAAAATGTAAAGAACTGAAAAATATTGTACACTCACCTAAGACATTATCCACCGAAGGCGGGCAGCAGCGCCCACTACAAAACAATTCCACCACCGAACTGCGATCACCAACCCGCATGCCCTGCGTGGGGATTATGGGCTGTACCCCCCATGTGATAAAAACCAATAAGGCGCTTATCAGGGGGAGGCCTGCGTCCAGTAGTGGACTAATACAGGCTGTTGAGGTTGAGCTACCGCCAAATTTTAAGACTCTTGTAGATAACATTTTATCAATCTTAAAATACTAACCTCTGCCTCATTTATACACCAATGAAATTTTAAAGTTTGTAAAACAAAATATCTCTCAATTTAAGATAAGAGGAAGCCAAGACAAATGCAGCATAGGCATCAAATGTGTTTAGAATCAACTACTCATACACTCAGATACATCTCTTAAAAGCAACCGGAAGTTATTGGCCCTGAACTTTTTAACAAACTTCCATTGTGTATTCGACTCATAATTTGTGAACAATCATTTTTAAATAATGTGAAATTTCTTCTACTAGATAAAACTATATACTCTGTAAGTGAATTCCTAGACAATGACTATAAACAATTTCTAATTCCTCAAATACGAACCTTTCCTGATCTCTACATGCCTAATTCGAACTAATTTAAGTAATTTCTACTTGACGAGAAACTGATAACACCTGCTAACATTCAGTTAACCATTGTTATTGTGTATTTCTTTTTCAATAAATATTTTCATTTCATATATAAATGTACTAGTGGCTTCTTTTCACTTCTTCCACTAGTGGACAAAAAAAAACGAAGTGAAGTGGAAATCGATAACATCTTATTTCTTACTTGATATTAATTTAGAGTATAAATTTGACTTGTCTAAGTGCTTATTTTGTAACCTAAGGATATATCCTTAGTTATTGAAATCTGAGCCGACGGGACTTGAAATTTATTAAATTAAACTAGATTTTCAAGCATTTTAAGCCGTTAATAACATCGTTAGACACGGGTCTAGACGCGGATTACGGACAGAAAGACGCGGCTTCAAGTCCCGTTGGTCTCCAACTTACTGGTTCGTCTAGCTAGGTATCAAAACACATAACGGTAAATTTCCCGTTATCAGTGCTTTTAGAGACGATGATAGTGGTGTTGATTTGTTTATGAAAGAGAAATACTTCATCGAATAATTAAAAAGTTGCCGTCTGGTCAATGTGAGACGGCAACTTTTTAATTATTCGATGAAAGTAAAAAGAAATGACGAAACGAGATATTTAATGCTGTCAAATTAGTTTTGTTAAAAAGCGAACCAATTTGAAAAGTTTTTCTCATCAATCACATTGTCAACAGAAGAATCCGAGCCACCCTTCCGCCGCGTCCCGGAGAGAGACTCTCGCCGCCGCGAGAGGAGACCCTCCCCACAGCAATCTCGCGCTGAGGTCTTAGCCAGGGCCTTGGGAGTCAACCCTAACCGAGCCAAGTAAGTACCTACTCGCTCAGAAAGAGTCTCTCTCTGTAGAGAGGAGACCTTACTCGTAGCAATCCCGCGTTGATGTGTTGGCAAGGGCCTTGGGAGTCTAAAAGATTTTTATTCTTCTTTCCGACCAAGTCTGTCGCTCTGTCAGTCACCGTCACGTCGCTCAGAAGAAAAAAAGCTAATGATTCGTCATCAGCCCGTATCCGTCCACTGCTGGACATAGGCCTCCATCGACTCCCTGCGACCGCTAACAAAGTCCCGACGACTTTATAGCTAGAGTCCATCAAGGCTAATTATTATTTTAAAATTTATCACTATTAAATATTGTCTATGGTAGATATTCGATATTAGAACAAAGATATTTTACCCCTTGTGCTTGTGTGGGAAATATAGCTAGCTTTTAGCTTAGCTTGTGATTAATTTCCACAGAGAAATAGTGCAACAACATCAGCAACACCGCGAGCCGCGCCGCGGGCCGCCGTCCAGCGTCCAGCCCGCGCCCAAAGTACCGTCTGCTGTCGCGCACGTCACGCCGGAGAGCCACGGTCTGCAGGGCCAGCAAGGTACCTACCACCTCATCAACCACCACATGCGCTGCTGAACGTACCTGCGGCAAACAATAGGCTTTGACATTGTCACCACGCTTGGCAGATGAGGAAAAATACCCAGGAAATCATATCTCAACTACCGTGGCACTTGAGATTTTGGGTCTACCGGGGTATACCGGGGTGTACACCGCATAACCCCCACAACCCCCAAAACCCCCAAAAATCCGGTCTATGAACTACCAAACACCTTGTAGTGGGCTTGAAGTGGTCTCATCAAGGTTTTATGCCCAAGGCATTAATTACAATTCTTATCTTCAAAATTTTTGGTCATCTCATAACACAAGCTGTACTTAGCTGGGGCCTTTTTTTTCCTGAGGGAAATGCGCACGCATATCGTACTGCCACGAGGAGACAGTACGATGATGTGGGACTCTAACACCACTAAAACCCTCAGGGTGCTTCCGCCTCTGCCGCTTGTGGTAGGAACGTGGGGACGCTTACACTCATCCACGAACCCACCGCGGCTGCCCGATATCGGGCCCCTCAGAAGAGGGGGTGTCCAGCACCCCCTCTTCGCGACGTGCCAGAAACACATGACGCGCCGCGACCACCTCGGGGAACTTACCCGCCAATGGGCGCCAGACGACCCCGTGTCCAAACGCCCTAGGTCCCCCTGCGACGGGTCAGTCGAGTGGCCCCGCCGCCTGCCACACGGTTGCAGAGGATGAGCGGCCATCGCCATACCGATAGTCCTCCTCCCCTGCGACCCCACCGCGTCCGCCATCGAACGGTGGCGACCTGCGGAAGGCAGGGAGAGCGGCGTACCTCAATACCGGCATTCCTCTCCTGCCGCGGCCTCCACCTCACTGCGGCCATGCTGCCCATACAGCACAGCCGCCCACCTCAGTTACGATGCCTCCCATACGACACCGCAACCTACTACCGCTCCAACTGGGCTTAGAGCGCAAAGTCCAGGGGAGCGGTCCGTCCTGGGGTCAGCCGTGTCGCCGTCTGCGTTGGCACGGCTCCATGGGTTCCTCTTAGCTCCATCGCGGGTGACAAGGCCGCGATTACTAAGCCGCTTTGGCCATCATCTAATAATTTTCTAATAATTTTTGAACCTTCCTAGGTCACCCGCAAGGGCTGGGTCAAGGCGGCCTCGGCCACGGACAAGGTCCACAGTCTGCTTCCACGCAGAATGATGGATATGATCCCTTCAGCCTACTGAGAAGCACCTTCAGGAATAAAGAGCAGGGGCAAAGGTAAGTTCTAAAATAATTCAATTTGTATCTAGTCTTCTACATGCTAAGCTGCCTACGTGGAAACACTAGACACTACGTATTTACTTTTACATTTGAGTTTACAATTTAAATTTACTCGAGTGATTTTGAAGATTCTAAAATTATGACATTCCTCGAAGGTATAGTTTATAGCACGATGTATCACTCGGGAGAAAGTGAGATTCCTACCTCGAGTGTTTTAAGGCCCTCGGCTTCGCCGCGTACCTCAAATGACACACTCGATAGGAATTGGGCACTTTCTCGTCTAGGTGTACTGTACAATATTAAAAAGTTGACAGTTTTTTCAAATAAAGTTGCTCTACCACAGCCTGTCAGCACAGATTTAAATCCTGTTCTTCCTTTCCAGCAGTAATCCTGCTCCTAAACCCGACCGCTCGGACCGCTTCAACCAAGAACGCCCCGACCGTCATCGCGACAGGTCAGAAAGAGAAGGCAAAGACCGACATCAGCGGAAGAGTGACAGAGACGGAAGATCCCGAAAACACTCTGACAAAGATCAATCCAAAGATAAAAAGGATAGCGAGAAGGATCCTATTGACAAGATTGACAAGCCAAAGGAAATCATAGATGATACAAACCAAGCCATAGATAAAGATAAAGAATCCAACCAAGACATTGAGAGACGTGACAGCGGAAAGAGAGATGATAATCGTAGAAGCCGAAGCAAGAATAGGGACCGTAAAGAGAGAAGCAAAGAAAATCGTGAGCGAAACAATCGCTCCCGCTCGAAGGAAAAGCGCGAACGAAGCAAGAGCCCATACAAACGTCGCGAGCGAAGCAAGAGCGGCGAAAAGCGTAGGGAAAGCCGAAGCGTTGAGAAGCGCAGAAGCAGGAGCGCTGAGAAGCGTCGCGACCGAAGCGTCGACAAACGTAGCAGGAGTCAAGAGAAAAGAAGAGAACGCAGCAAGAGTGCTTCGAAACGACGCGATAGAAGCAGGAGCGGGCATAGACGTAGATACAGCAGAAGTGCGGAGAAGCGTAGAGATAGCCCAAGCGCGGAAAAACGTAGAAGCAGAAGCAATGAAAAGCGTAGACGTAGCCGAAGCGTAGAGAAACGGGGGCGCAGCCGCAGCATTGAGAAACGTAGCCGCAGTGGTGATAGGAAGAAGTCTAACTCGAAGTCACGCGATCGTGTGCCTTCCACTTCTGAGAATAAAGATAAAGATCGACCAAAGTCACCCAGGGAAGGGAAGAAGGTATGTTACATAGATTTATTATCTACTAGCTTCTGCCCGCGGCTTCGCACGCGTTGTTTCTATGGAAACGTTTAAAGGTAATTTCTATCCCATGGGAACTGATTTGTGGGATAAAAAGTAGCCTATGTTTGATTCCAGGCATAGAGCTACACCGCGGTGCAAAATTTCAGCTCAATCTGTTCAGTAGTTTTGGCGTGAAGAGGTAACAAGCATCCATCTATACATCCATCCATCTCTTCGCATTTATAATATTAATGATGATGATTAGTGATAGCTCATACAAAAAGAGGTTTTCATGGAGTCATGAATTCGCACACCATAATAAAAGCTTAATAATGATTGATACCTTAAAACAGATTGGCGAACTTGCCGCTAACCCTTTTTGTAGGTTTTCATACCACTAAAGAAAAACCTTTAGCGTCATTTCACATGCACAGGCTCACGGCCATTTTGCTGTAGGTACTCTGTCCAAGCATTTCTTTCACTTAATATAAGAATATAATTTTTATAGACACGAAATCTGTCGGCTCGATAGATATCGAAGCTCTCGTTAGTTCCGATATTTTTCGAGTCGATAGATTCGCATCACTATTCATAGAAAAAGCAGTCTATGAAATATTGCATTTTTTCATTCAGTCAACGAAAATAAATGCGTGGACCGAGCATAAGGAGTAATATGTATATTACCCCTTATGTTCGGTCCACGCATATATGTAGGATCATATATTACGCAAACCACGAGTCGCCAGAACCAGCAATTAATAGAGAAAAAAAAAACAAAAAGATTAAATAGAAAACTGGTAAGGAAAGGGAGGTCTTTACCCTGCAGTGGAATTCTACAGGTTGATAATGTTAATATGTATAATCATTTCGTTGTCAGTCAGTCATGCAAGAATATAATAGCATTTAAGGTTTTTTGTTATTATAGTGCGTAAGCCCTCACACTCAAAGTAATTTCTAAGAAAACAAATAAATCCCAAAAAAAGTCGACTGTGTGTGACGGAACTTGGGAAGGATGCGGGTTCAAGTCCCGTCAAAATCAAATAAAATTTGGGATATTTTTTAATTTCTTTAAAGTATTTATTTCGACACATTATACTCGTATATACAAAAAAACAAAACAAATAAAACTAGACAAAGAACATAGAAGCTTGTAAGGTAAGTAACAGCGTCAGATGTAGTTTTCCCCCGGGACGCTGCTGCGCCAAAACAGGTGCTGGCTCAGCTCGCGGCGAGCGATCGCCGCTCAGCGCTGTTTTCAGCCAAAAACCTTATCGTTGGCGTTACGGCGGTCAAGTCGGTCACAAGCTTACTTTATATAAAAAAACAATATTAAATAGGATTGAAACAATTGAGCTAACTGCAGACTGTTGCAAACAATCTACAATTAATCAAATAATATCGCAAAAATTTTCGACTTCGACGGGACTTGAACCCGCATCCTTCCTACAGGTATGTGAATCGTCGAAGTCGAAAATTTTTGCGATATTATTTGATTTCTTAGAAATTACCCTTAGTGTGGGGTACGCACTATAATAACAAAAAACCTTAGAATCAACAAGTAGCTCAACTGATCCATATCAATTAGTCTGCAGTTAATAAATAAATAAATAATGCTGGACAATTCACACAGCATTATCTAGCCCCAAACTAAGCAGTGCTTGTGTTATGGGTACTAGATAACTGATATACTTACATAATACAATACACTACATAGATAGATATTATTCTGTCAATAAATAAATATATATAAAAATGAAACCCGTTTTCCTTGGTCACGGCATCACGCGTGAACGGCTGGACCGATTTCGCTAATTCTTTCTTTGTTGTGTTTGTTATTGTCAGGAGAAGGTTCTTATGAAAGAGAAAATTAAGAAAGTTGGAAACATAAATTTCCACGGGGGCGAAGCCGCGGGGCGCAGCTAGTAAAATAAATAAATAAAAAATAAATATTTTTTATTTTAAAAAATAAATATTTTTTATTTTACATAGAAAAACATCCAGAACACCCTGAACAAATATCTGCAGATCGTACAAACATATGTCCCGAGGCGGGAATCGAACCCGCAACCTCCTGCGTCGCAGGCGGACCTTCGCCCGCTGCGCCACAGAGGTCGTCAAGAGGTCTACAGTTAGCTCAATTGTTGTACTAGTTCTAATTTATTTCTTCCATTTGATTGTAATTTTCTTTGTGAATAAAGGCATATTAAATAGGTAAGTCTTGGTTAATAATGGTGCTAATACAAGAACCTTATTAAAGCTTTATTATTTTAGGAGGAACAAGACGATGCCCGCAAAGAGCTGATGGAAATAGTTCGCCTCATCAAGTCGCGGCAGAAAGACAGAGAGTCTAAGGCGGCAGGTAAAACAGAACACACCGTGTCATAATCATCCCATAGTATAGCTGCTAGTCATTTTCAAACGAAAAACGGTATATGGCCAGTTTTACTCGAAGCATTTCCCAGAATTTGAATACCAAGGCTCTCACTGAAAACACAGAACTATGTTCCTTACTTTTACCCGCAGTTTCTCTGAAGGATAGGATTCGTAATGAATACATCCGACAGAGAACCAAAGTCATCGACATAGCACAAAGAATTAGCAAGCTGAAGTGGCAGTGGGCCGGCCATATCTTGCGAAGAACCGACAACCGATGGGGTAAACGTGTTCTTAAATGGAGACCGCGACTAGACGAACGTAGTTTAGGACGGGGCAGATGCTGGATGCGGCGAGCTGAAGACAGGTCGCTATGGCATTAGGGGAGGCCTATGTCCAGCAGTGAACTAATATAGGTTGATGATGATGAAGGCGGAAATATATCTAACGGAGTAGGTACTTTATCTGTTTCACTTGTGGGCATACTTGGGTAATGTCAGTTGAAAATAGGGCTTGAAAGACAAACACAAGGCTAGGGCCTCAGACTACACGAATCGCGAGACCGTTTCTATATGGTTTCTATGACTTTCTAGTACTTTCAGCTACGATGATTGAACCATAATTCCACTTAGCTGAATCTTCCAGTTCCTTCTCTGTCATCTCGTAGAATTGGTCTAACGTCAAACAATAGACGTTGGTGATCCGCATAGATAATAGGCGCATTGCAAGATAAGTAAGGAGGTTGTACAGAACCCTTTAATTATCTTTCAAAGAACAACACCCTTAACCTTAGTGCATGAACGGTGGTCCTATGTCCTATATGCCTACTGTTATTAGATTTTAGATACTTAATATAGCGTTTAATTTCTAAGCTTCGTATTTTATCCTCAGCAGTAGTCAAGAAGAGATCCTCTCATTCCGAATCCGACGGCGAGAAGAAACGTCGCTCGACAGACAGAGATAGAAGTAGGAAGCGGAGCGAGAGTCCTAGGTGAGTGAAAAAGAAAGAAATACCATCTGTCTAAATATTAATGGAGATACAAAATATTTGCTAACAATTTAACGCTGTTCCTACAACATGTAACAGCGTCCCTGTCACAAATTGACATCTCGTAAAGTATGGTAAAGTAGTATACCCCGTCCAGAAATTGATTTTCTGTTTGGTTTATACTATGAAGTTCCCTAAGGGTAGTGTCCTGGATAAAAAATCTATTTAGTCCGTCAGTTAAATTATCTGAAGATATGGGACGCACATTTTTTCTTTTGTCAATCAAACAAAGAATGATATAAAAACCGCGTCAAATTTTTGAGTGGGGGCTAGTGACGTCACACCTTGCTAAAAAGTGTCGCAAGGTGTGACGTCACGCGGAACTTTAACTGACTATACTTATCTTCATAATTGTTTGTTTAATCGACAAAAGAAAAAACGTGTCCAATATCTTCTTAATAACTTTAGATTATGAAAGTAAGTAAGTAAAAATGCGTTTATTTTGTAACCAATACATACATAGCACAGACAAAAGATACAAAAGTAACAACATATAGGTCACAAAAATGGCCAACACAGCAGATGCTATGACTATGACTATATATGCTATGAATCTAACTGACGGACTAATGGTATTTTTTAGAACACTAGCCTATTGTTGACAGGTGAGGGAATAAAGATTCAATGACATACACAATCAAGGTTGAGATGATTTAAATCACAATTTAAATCAAATGATCTTTTAAAATGATAAAAAAGTCATGTGATTTAATCAATTGCTTTTTTCACTGCAATGAAAACAGAAAGTAAATAATCAAAAATATATAGGCAGTGGCCAAAATTAAACTGGTACCCCTGGTTGAGAGGTAAGGGAATCCTCTGAAATAAATAATCTATACTAATATTATAAAAAGGAAAGGAAAGGTTTGATTTTTTGTTTGTTTGTTTGTTTGTATGAATTGAATAGGCTCCGAAACTACTGGACCGATTTGAAAAATTCTTTCACCGTTAGGAAGCTTACTTTTCAGGGAGTGACATAGGCTATATTTTATCCCGGAATTCCCACGGGAACGGGAACTACGCGGGTGAAACCGCGAGGCGATCGTCTAGTTAGGAATAAAACAGTAGAGCTGCATATCTCGCCCGAGTACAGGCACGGGAATATTTAAGGAGTAAAGAGTACTTATCTAGTTATACAAATTATAAACATTAAAATTAGATGACATTGAAATAATTGGATTGAAATGTGGGAACTGGCGAAAGGTTGATTTTATCGAGCCGACATAATATGTAACGATGATTATTTTATAGATGACTAGTTTATGCCCGCGGCTTCGCACGCGTTGTTTCTATAGAAACGTTTAAAGGTGATTTATATCCCATGGAAACTGATTTATGGGATTAAAAATAGCCTATGTTTGATTTTAGGATTAGAATTACCTGTATGCAAATTTACAGCCCGCGTTCAGTACTTTTGGCGTGAAGAGGTAACAAACATCCATCCATCCATCCATCCAAACTTTCGCATTTATAATACTAGTTTATTTACTAGTTTACTAGTTTATGCCCGCGGCTTCGCACGCGTTGTTTCTATGGAAACGTTTAAAGGTAATTTCTATCCCATGGGAATAAATGAAATGTTTGATTCCAGAATTAGAATTACCTGTATGCAAAATTTCAGCCCTATCCGTTCAGTAGTTTTGGCGTGAAGGGCGTATACAACTTCAAATTGCTTATTTTCAACTCCGTCGGACCTCCATATCTTCCAAACTACTGAATATTTAACTTTGAAATGTATATATGGTAAAGTTCAGGACTTATTCTATCGATCATATGTTTCGAAAACACGAAGCCATAAAATTTTCTCGATAGAAAAAAAATTGGTTGCCTGTAAAGTCGGTATACGGGCGAAAGTTTTACGTGACAACGACTTTGAGTGGTAAAATAATTTTAATGTGAATATTCATTCGTGCCTTTCACTTTTTATGTCTGTCTCTCTCGCTCTTAGGCGGGCTAACCATGCCCGAGTGGAAGGGACGCGTGCCTCTCACTCGCTCTCATTGTGAGCGCATAACGTGAGCGGAGCGTAACGCAGTTTCTTGAAGTGTCACCCGGCAAACCAATTTATAAGACGTTGTCACGTCAAAAAATCGCAAAGTTACCTCTAATTTTTTACTAAAACCCTAATTTCTCAATAAATACAGATGATACGATCTTGAGATTAAGCATAGTAATTGAACTAAGTATAAAGAACATTTTATATGTTGCCTTTTTTTCAATTAACTATTCTAATGTTTGTGGGGAGCAAATAACTACTAAAAACTTGATTTTTAGGCTTACGCCGCTTTGCTCTGTCCCGCTACTGTGAACGCGAAATCCTATGCCTATCCTCTTCACACAATAACGAGATAGGGTACCGCCTGAAGAGGTAACAAACATCCATCCATCCATACATCTATCCATCCAAACTTTCGCATTTATAATAGTGTGATGTGATGTGATATGATAGTGTGATTAGTGTGATAGTTCCGTCTCGATGGTTTCATGAAAAGTATTGAAAATAGTATAAAAATTATAGTTTACCACAGTAATTCAATCTGTCTTACTAATTATTAATATCATGAAATAAGTATAACTTAAATAATGTCCTGTCCCCAGACGCTCTCGCTCCCGCTCCAGGTCCCGCCGCCGCTCCCGCTCGCGCCGCGACGACCGCCGGCGACGCTCCTCCTCGTCTCGGTAACTTGTCTATGGTATGTCTGTTTATTTCCATAAGGATATATATTTACAAAACCAGACCGGTTTTATTTGTGTTTGTATACAGATGACAAAAAAACTGGGCAGGGTCAATATTCAGGTCGGTCTTGTCTATGGTATTTCTTTTAATGAATGTAATTGGTTTATTAAATTAATGAAATAAATAAATAAAATAACTCTCTGTTTATTGTCATGAGTTAGGCTTGGCGCAAACGGACCACCGACCACAGCCTCGCGCGCCGCGACAACCGCAGCAGTCGCGGAATCGCGCGACAGGCGCCGGTGTTCGGAAGCAACCACATTTTATGTGTGCGTAGGTACGATGCCTAGGATGCCTAGCGGTTAACTGAGTGAGGGTGAACGTGGGGCGGGGTGACGCGACAGTGGCGAAAGTCGGCGTCTTGCGTGGCGCGCAGCGGCGTCAACAGACGAGTCGCGGACACTGCTGTACTGAGTGGCCGGCGACGCGTGTGCGGCGAGTTCGTACAAAATGTATGAAAAAGCGTGTAAACAGCGTGTCGTCCGCCACCAGTGGCCGTGGTCGGTGGTCCGTTTGCGCCTAGCATTAGTCCTATTTAAAACCACATATCGGTTTTGTTTGTGTATTTATACAGGCAAAGATACATAACTGGACATAGCTGTTAATGTTTAATAGAAAGAATTTCGATTTATTTATATACGACTGCTCAAAAATGAGTGTACCGATTTCAGGGTTCATGTATTGTTGTTAAATACCTCAACAAAGGATGTATGGGGTGTCAAAATAGTGCACCATAATGGAGGTCATTCACATGCTACCACAGATTAATATATCCTTACAAATTCCCGAGTGACATTTAATATATACAATTTTTTAAAGTAATAGTTTTTTAAAATATTTTTTTGTAAAATTAGCTCGTCACAAAATAATCTAGCTATTGCTAAACATTCAAACTTATTAACAGCTACTACTACAAAAACAACCCCTCATTTTGAGTAGGTCTAAACCCTTGTTAAGGCATTCGCTGCTTGCAAACTCTGCAGCTACTCAACGCTGAATATCATCATGACGTGCGTCATAGCCACGGAAAATGTCAAGCTCCGTGTGCACCTAAAGCTAAAGTCCTTAACACTCTTGAAGATTATAACTTTTAAATGCACCATGGTTATTAACACTAAAGTCATTTACAACGGGACATTTACCATGATTTGAGTTTCGAGCGTTCCAATATTTCGGCACAGTTTCATGCGCCGTGATCACGGAATAACTGAAGGCACTGCGAGTGAGTTTTTGTTGGCAGATATATCGATCTACCCTCATATTTTGTCTTTTGCTACGAGCGTTATCACTACCACTGGTTTCATTGTCGAACACAACTCGATCACGACACACAACACTGACGGTATCAGAACGCGGCCCGGTGGTTATTACATCACTTCTTCGGTTTTGGCATATCCTCACAACAGGGATCCAGGTTCCCGATAATTGGAAATCTTCTTCTCCGTTGAAGTTCCTGTGTTTGGTGATCTCAATGGCCTCCTGTACCAACTCATATCATGGTAAATATCCCGTTGTAAATGATTTTACTCTTGAAGATTGACCATGTCCTTTTCAGTGTCTTTTATTGTGGACTGAGCATAGCCCAAGACTACAGCTGCCATTCCATTAGAGTGCTACGTTGCTAATTTTCCAGCCGACCAATAGGAACGCTCCATTATCGCGTCATTTTTGTCATTTATGAAAATTTTTCAGCCGACCAATAGGAAAGCTTCATTATCGCGTCATTTTTGTCATTTATGAAAATGACGCGATAATGGAGCGTTCCTATTGGTCGGCTGGAAACTTAGCAACGTAGCACATCTCTGGTAGAATGGCAGCCTGAAGCAATCCTATCCTAAACATACTGCCACCTTTAAATAGACAAGACTTTTTGTAGTGAGAAAGAACATTGCTATGCTTAGGTTTTGTATTTAAACACAAATAAAATCGGGATCCTCAAACGAAACCTTGGTAATGTAGCTTCGGCATTTCTTGTTAATATCAATATGAAGCTATCAGCTTGTATTGACGATTTTTTTTATATAAAGTTAAATGAACATTTACTATTTTATAAAAACGGCGAGGCACCTCGAAGGACCAATGTTCCAGCGAGAAAGACCGTCACATTGCTCTTGGAGTGTTTTAAATTTCATAAATCGTCAATACTAAGCACATTTGTTTATTTTGTTAGATTACATAAAATTCAGCTTATTTCTATGTCGAAAAAAGTTAAATACGTTTACATAAATTACAAAAGTAAAATCGCTTGATTAGTTAAATCGTTAACTTTTCAACGTGAACTAACATTGACATATTGTGTATGGTAAATAGGTAAACAAAATTTTTTATTTACTTACCTAAATTTACGGTGAAATATGCTGTGTATCATTTTATGACTCGTGAGACGTACAGGGACATGAAAATCTCAAGTTTTATCAATGTATGTCCATACCTGACTATTATATTTTTAGCAAAATCGAACTCTAACCGACTTTAAATGATGTGATGTGATGACCTAGGCTACCGGGTCACACCCTTATACGTTTTCATGGCATGTGTTTTTAAATAAATAAATTTTATTAGGAAGGATAATATAAAATGAAGTCAACTGTGTTTCATACTAAGCACTCATAATCAATTAATTTCAATTTAATTTATTTAATATTTCGTGAATGACGAAGGCTAAAATAAAATAAAAAAAAGAATGACAAGAGGCTAGATTTAGTCACACAAATAATAAAAATTCAACCCTATGAATGTATAATAAACGTTTCAACGAGGTGGATTTGTATGCAAAACGGGAGATTTTTCTTTTTAGTCGAAATAGTAAATATCGCTTCTCATCTTTGAGGCCTATGTTAAAAACCTATATACAAATAATTTTTTTAGCATTGATAAGTTATCGACTTTTAAAATAGCGTGCTCTAGACATTCGCATATCTGAATCAAAGTGACCTAGGCCAATACGGCCGTAGTTGCAAATGTTTAAATTAAATTAACCTAGCTAAATTTACTTTAAGCCTACTTGTGGCAAGTACTGTGTGTCTGTTTACTAAATAAAATGGATTATTATGGAGACATTTTGTTTTATTGGAACCCTGGACCCTTAAATAGCGCTGGAGATAATTAAGAATGTGGGTCAGACGACGGTGGGCAAGTGGCGCTAATTGCTTTTTAGGTCAAGTACAAAACACGCTGTGTCCGACACGTGTTTACAGAGACCCTTTAGGCAATTAACAAAAAATGCCAGCGTCCCTGCGACCCACAAAATGAAAAGATAAAGAGCAATCTGCAAGTAAAACCATTAGCCCGGAACTACGCACATTCCGGGCCGAGCTCTCTATTTAGTTACGAAAGTTCGCGCAATTCCTTTAACGAGTTCCGGACGCAATAACCAAAACAGAATCACCAGCCATAGAAGAAAACTCGTACTTATATGCCTCCAGCTGAAATGTTCAGCGGCGCGGAGGCGGCCCGCGACCCGCGACTGCCCGCGAGTCGTGACACACATCGCTCGGATGCAGCGCGTGCTTGAAAGCGGAAGTATAATGCCATTATCGATTCGCTTATGTTATGTTATGACAGTGCATGCGTTGAATGGACGCGGGGCGCGGGGAGCGAGCCTCCCGCGGGGTGGTGCGGCGCGGGCGGGGAGCGGGCCGCGCTCAGTGCGCCGGAGGCAGCGGGCTGCGGCACACGTGTCCACGCAGCCCGCATCACGTACTTTCCGAGTGTTGTGCAAATGATTGTGTTTTTATGGCGGTCAAATTACTGCAAGTGTTGGTGTTGGGTGTGATCGCGGCGGCGGCCGAGGACGGTGCGTTGTTCTCTGTGTTGTGTTGTAGCCACGTGCTCGCCCGGGCCCGTGTTTACGGCGGCGGACGCATGCGCGAGCCTTGTTTGCCTCCCCCGGGTCAAACACCGGCCTAACCTAGAGCCTACCCTCTCTCGTATGGTCCAGTAAGTCTAGCTGTAGCTCGGCGGAGGCGCTGGCCGACCCTGCACCGCACTGCACGCCACGGTAAGATCGATCCGGTACCTCCCAGGAGCCTCGACTCTACTATTTACTAGCCGCTTGTATTTACCGACTCCGCGGCGTGGGGGCCATCTATACATCGCTCCACTATTGTGAACTGGTTTCAAGGTTATCCTCTAATTAATTCTTTTTTCTTTTCCTTACCTGTTTTTCTCGAGTTAGAAGTCCGTTGCTGCTCCTGCGACTCGGGGCGCGGGCCTGCCTGGATTGTTTACATCCTCATCTGCATAATTATTCTAGTTGGAAGTATGTACCTAAATGTAATATCAAACAAGTATACGATATTGCGTTGTTAGAATCAAACACAATTTAATAGGTTTAACAATGGGTCAATGGCAAATGAATGTGCAGAATTTAATACAAACTGGTTATGCCAGGTGGTCCGAAATGAATAAGACCTACTTGGATGTTTTATTGCGCAGTTAGGATAGCCCATCGTGGCCCCATACAGCGACTGACGGCGTTCTTAGAAAACTGAATTCGAGGAAGACATGCGATGGGTCGTAAGCAAAGCAAGCATGATACTCAAATGCCATGTTGAACACAAATAAAAGATGTGACAATTGACAGGAAAACAATTTTGAATTTAAAGGATTCAAAAGACATGTTCGTAGAGCCCGCGAACACTTCCAGGGATAAAAATGACAACAAAAAAAGTGGATGATGGACACAGGAACAGAATGTGACAACTGCCAGTGTAAATAAAAGGATCACTTGAAAGAATAAGTTAAAGAGTTAAATAAGAAAGAATCGGAACTTACTGCAAAAGCGATAAAGCTCAGACAGAGTCTATTAAATTCCAGTATAATGGATCCCTTTATTATTAAAATTTCTTATAAGAAAAGGATAATGCAAAGAGAATATATAAAAAATCGACAAAACCATTGTCAATACAAAAAGGGATAGAATAAAACGTTAAAAGCCACCCTAAGGTAACAACTGGAGGATCTCAAAGTCAACAAAAGCACTTTGACCTCGAAGAGCTTTTGAAAAGTCGACAATTAAAAGTTAGAGATTTGACCTTGCCGGGATAAAAATAAATCCAGGCTTAGTGCCTATTTATGTAACGGGCGTTGAGATAGGTCAATGTTGCGAGCCCAAATTGAGATACCTACGCGCTGAGGTCACTGCAGGCACAATTACTCTACAGCTATTTTTGTTCAAAAGAAACTAACGAGGTACTTTGACGCGATCCTGTATCTTTCCCATAGAAAGAAAGCCATCTTCCCATCTGCCATGAAAACCTTTCTGCTACCTTGGCTACACGAAACTTTCACAAAGTCCTTGCGAGACATCTTAGTCTCTAATTGGATCCTGGTACTTAATTAAATTTTATACGTTCCTCGCGATAGAGTAACTATAGAGTATCCTACTTAATAACCTAAGTGAACATTACCAACACTTAAGAACCTAAATTCACTCCCTTTGGTCAATTCGAGCTCTTTACAAGTTACAATAGCGACCGAGGGTCAAGTTTATCTTAAAAAGGATCAAAAGTAAACCGATATCAGGGTTCCCCTTTTTATTAAATTCACAAACCAGAGGAATTGCGTAAGATTTTCGTGTATTATAAACAACTTGGCGTGGAAGTTGGAGGCATTTATCGGTAGTTATTCAATTAGAGAACTCCGCTTTAGGAAACGGCTCTGAAAGTAGCCGCTGTTAAACCGTCCTTCTGTTCCTTCTAAATAATGATATGTTTTGATCAAATAGGTGGCTGAGTTGAGAAGTTTCATAACTATACCTCAATCCCAGCGGAGTTCCGAAATATACCCATAATTAAACCAGAAATTTAAGGTACGAGTTATTCCAAGTCTCAAACTATTTCTCCGAACTTGATAAACTGTCTGCGTCAAAAATTTGCAAGATCTAATCCATTTCACCGCAAGATTCGTACCAACCGAAAGATTCCAAGTACGAAAATAAATTTCCAAGCACATTTTTATGGTCCCGGAACACAATAATTTTACCATAACAGTACAACTAAAGAAAGCTTGATTTACGATCGCTGTAACTTCTCCAATTCAGGCCCTGAACATAAAATATCGAAGTTTGCGAGTGAGGAGCAAAAACTGGATCATAACATAAAGCTAGCTCTATTTCTGTTGGGCTTTGCTCTTCGCCGATGTCTATCACCTCATTTAAATTCGTATCAGAAACCTTCGTATCCTGAATCAAGACAGTGATTTTAACTTAATTCTGATCTAGATGAGTAATCGAGTTATCAAAACTTTCTTGATAAACTCTAACGATCTTAAGTTGAACTTCATTGTTTTATTCCCTAATCGGGCTGATGTTTCTGAGTTTTCAATAGTTTATTTTACTGTAACGTTTTCACCAATAACAATATAAACAAACAATATTTACTCCAAAAACTGTCTTGGAACACACTTGTTTTGTAAGGTTTCTTGACGTCAGACCGATCTGTAAATTAGAAGCGCTCTGATAAGCTCCTAACAAGATAAATATAAACTTTCCAACTAGTACCTCGGTACCTAACAATAACAAGAAATTGGGGAACTTGCTATTTCTAATCACAGAAAAATATTATGATTATCAACACAAAACAAGTTTCAATGAATATTGTAAGGTTCTCGCTCGTTAACATTATAACGCGTAATAATATCAATTTTAGTTAACGTCGATCATCCGTCTAACAGGCACGAGAACATTAGTTTATTACGTTAACTGAAATCCTGGCTATACTTTAGAACAGTGACTTGTGTCGTGTAAATTATGTCGGTAGGTAAGGTACTCAAGCAAACATGGGAAGAATAATACAAATAATACAAGGCTATGAAAGAAATCAAGACAAGCATATCCCCTGACAACATAAGCCTCCCGCACTCAGGTGGAAACGATACCAAAATGTTATTCCTTTTTCGCACTTTTCAGCCATTCTTTGTATCCTTGACATTCACCTAGAAATCGTAAGGTCGCTATTCATCTACGCCAAGGTGTCAACGGCGGCTGAGACGCGAGCCGTTCTATGGAACCTTTTGTATTGCAGGTAGAATAACAAGTGATCTATTGTCGGGACACGTTATCTAGATTATAAGGCAGTTTTGACGTAAGTAGTGAGCGTCTGGAGTCTGCGACGTGTCTAGCCGCTAGGTACGCTTCACCCGACCTACTTCGTTGCACTCAGCAGGCTCAGCAGCTGAAGGGTTTTGAAGACCCAGGACGTGAGAAACAGTCATGTAGGAGTTACGTTAGTAACAGTTAGTCTATCGCCATTACATCACTGCGTTAACTAGACCAAATACCATGCTGAACTAAAAACTCTTGAAAGAATTGTTTGAACATTATTTGGAAAATAAATCACACCTTACCCAAAGAACAGTCCAGTCAAGTCGAAACACCTACCCGGGCTACGACTGCTTTAATGAATCTATTGAATAAAAAAAATTTATCAGACCAAATGAAGGACAATAATTTTATTTTTAGATTTGTCACGTGCATGCGATGATTTTTCCCACCCTTCAACCGTGGCGGCCATTTTACACAAATACAATGTTCTCCGAACGGTAGAAATGTTGATGATCTGCCACATCCACTGGACCATATTCTTCAATTGTATTCATGAATCCATTGATAAATTTCATTAATATTTACGACGTACTTAAAAGGAAATAAATATCTATAATGGCTGATTTGATAGACGAAATCGATTTGTAACCAACCGCGTTCTGACAATGGAGACAAACATTGAGACAAATTAAACGAATAAGAAGGCTGAATTGGGAATCATTTTAAAGGCGCTGTTCTTGACAAAACAATATTCAACAGGGAAAATGTTTATACGGAATTTATTTGGGTTCTATCAATGACAAACATAAACAAGATATGATTGTTTGTCCTAGTGAAAAAACAAGCTACATATTTTGCAAGAGTAGGTAAGGTACATAAATTGTAGGTACCTATACTCTACCTATATCAGCCATAGATACGATACCTACATGTTATGTCTAGACATCTAAAAACACTGTTTCTACCTGCCATCATTTATAATGTAGACACCAATCTCATTACCCATTGAATCAGCTGTTCTAGACAAAAATTAGGGCGATACAAGGTCATCATCTCTGAAAAGCAATTTAGGACTATCTGGGCATAATTTGTTGATCCTAGACAACCCACACGATAAATTTATTATAACCCATTTCAGAATAATCGCTTCATCTCCGAGAACCTTCGAATGTTCTTTGTAGTTATGTTAAATTAAACGCATAAACAATATTCTGGTAAGAGGTAACATTTCTGTTATTTCGTGGTTCCCTTTTCCTCCAAGTATTTGTTCTTTATCAAACATACTTTTATCATTTTCTATTTTTCTATTTACTTCACCGACGACTGTGGATTTTATCGTAGCTTTGGTTTAGTGGTTTAATATTTGTTTTCGTTTCTGTCCTAGTTTTTCCTTTTGCGTTAGGTACTTGGTTTGTTTTTTCTTAGTACTTGTTAGGATTATTATTGGCTCTAGTGTTACGAACACGGTTATTTGTGGATAATGTTTTTAAATGTCTCTTGATCTGTTAAAAGATCTTCAAAACGCACTTCAATTTATATTAGGGCCCTTTAATGTCCCTACCTTCCCAACCTAGTCCTCATAAAATCATAAAGCTCTTATCAGAATCTCGTTAGCTTGTAAAACTCGAATTCCATTTACTATTATGAGGTAATTTTCTTATATTTTTTGTGGGAGGCTGATTCAAATCGTAAAATGAATGTTATTTTACGGCAAATTATCTTAATAAAAATATCCAAATACGTGGCGAGCATGAGAAAAAGCCAAAAGGTAATAACTAAAGTCTTAAAAATGGCGAACATTCACACTTCATACTGTTGGTAATCGATTACTTGAGATTGTTAATAGTTACCTGTGCTCCCCGGCCGCTGACTTGGCCTTGGATGGATGAGAAGCCACGCACTATAGTTTTTGTTTTGTTTCGATAAAAACCATCTAATAGGGCAATGGTGGAATATTGTGAATGGAAAATGTACCTAAAGTTAAATTTAACTACTTAGCGTAAAATTTTACTGTCTTTTTAGTATATGTTTGTGAAATTAAATTGAATAACTGAATGGAAATAATAAGCATTGCGGATAAACTAATTCTTACAAAAGAAAAAGTTAATATTTATGATTCTTTATCTCAACAAACACAATTATCTTCGTAAACTTGTTTCAATTTGTCTACAAGCTTTAGACTAAAAATAAAGTTTTCTAAAATATTATTTGAACACTGATTATTTGTGATAAAATACCCACGGTTGAACGGTCACAGCTTTGTAAATTTTGATTTGTTACATTCCCAGTAATTAGTGTAGGTCGCTTATTGTTTTATCAAGCGATTAATTGATTGAGTCTTTGTGTTGCCAAAGGTCATACAAACTAGAAACGTGAGCTTCCAACACAACCTCGGTATCTCAAGAATTTACGCTAATTGCCGACCATCTAGCTCTATAGCCTCTAAAGTTATTTCGTTACCGATAACAACGCTATAATTTACAAAGACATTTTCGCGCGGCTTAATTTCTTTTTTCCGAGCCTTTGAAAGTTCAACAATCTCAACGGTGAAGTCGTAAAGAATAACCGCCAATAAAGTAGCTGAAGGAGCTATAAAGGCTTACAGATTCGTAACTGGACTTTTAATTAAACTTACTGGCTCTTAATTTCCTCGCAGATGGTTAGATTGTACCGCGTCACGTCGTGAATGTTTGACGTTCCATATAGGTAGTACCTAGCTATTGAATAAGCTATTGAATAAAACAAGATGATGCTGATATTTTATTGGTATTTGTAAGGGATCCTATCCAGGCACTCTGATTTGAATAAGCCGGGCGTCGAGCCAAAATCTCACAATTTTAGGGCAAGTACGTTAGAGCAGATTATTGCCCTTGAAATATGTGAAGAAAGCTGCTAAGGCGTTTGTTCCCGAAATTGCGACGCGTTTCATAACTTGTCTGTTACCAGCAAAAGTTCGGCTAATCTGGAAATTGTGGAGCTCGCTTCCCAAATTAACCTAACTCGCTTTATGAAACTTTTGAGTGGTTTGAACGCCTACCTTGTTTTTGTGCCTTAGTACTTTTCTTTCTTCGCCACGAGCATAACTACTCGTTTCTTAGAAGGATCGCTTACAAAGGATTGTTAGTTCGAGGTAGGCTGTGCAGCCGAGCCGACCGCCTCTGAGAACAGGCCATCATCGAAGCGGTTACGAGGTCGTGTCAAAACAACGACCTAACGATACGTGGAGGCATTTGTAACCTGAGGATAAGCTGGGTGAGGATGCTAAGGGACTTCTAATCAGTCGGTTTACATGACTATTTCCTCAAATTATATTACGTTGATTACATAAAGTTGTGGAAATGGAAGCGTGGTGGCTTTGCGGCGCGCGGGGAGGGGCCGCGTGCCAGAACAAGGTCAGGGGCCCAGCCGCGGCGTACGATTGTTTATTGACCAAATTCGGCGTGTTGTGTTGTGTGTGCCGCTTGCCTCCGCATCACGGACCAGACATACCTATTTCTGTTTTCTCACGGTTTTCTTGCACGATGACAGAATTTTGACATGTTGTCACGATATGTTGATACTAATTGTTAATACCTACCAGTATTTATTATATAATTTTATTAAGATAAGTAATATTGTTATACGGAGGATAGTAAATGTACCATAGATAACGCATTAGATAAATAAATCTGTAAAAATATATCTAATCCTTTGCCCAGCAGTGGGACAACATAGGTTAAAGATTTTTTATGTAGAGCTGTGCATAATAAAGTGAATTTGAATTTGTTAGTTGTTGCTAATATAACAGCGTAAAGCTACAAATGTACAGTCGGCTGCAAAAATATGTATACACTCCCAAGTTTTCAATTTGACTAAATAGTAAGTGTATAGTAATTGTGATAATTTATGTACCGCATTCTGACGAAGTACGATGACTACTTTGTACGAAAAACGTGTGCATGTCCTTTTATTTAAAAAGTTCCGAGTAAAATAAAAGTTAAACCATGGAAGTGTATACATGTCTGTGCAGCTGACTGTACCTAACAGTTGGTATTGGCACACAATTTGAAACCTTATGAACTAGGCAACATCGCCAAAACAACGGCGTAAAAAGCCGTTTCCGTTTTTATATTTCGTTGTAGGTTTTATGAAGTTGTTTAGTCGCATTCCAAACTAACTTAGCATCTTTATTTAACCAACTTTTGTAAAAATATTGCGTGGTGCGAAAGTGATAGGTTACTTGAATGGTTTTTCGTACCGGATATACTCGTACCTATCTACCTACCTAACCAGGGGCGGATCCAGGATTTCATTTTGGGGGGGGCCATTTTGACAAAGTTCGGAGAAACGGTTCAAATCACAAGTTTTGCTAAACTTTATCGGCGAGCGGAGCGAGCCGCGGAAAATTTATACTCAACTCCCAACAATAGTAGGTATAAGTTATAGCGAGCGAAGCAAGTCTCGAAATTTTTGAGATGTTTTCTGAAGTTTGGGCAAAAGTCAGCAAGAGTAAGTCCACTTGCTTACTCTCGCCCTCATATTTTATTTTGTTGTTGATAAGTATCTATAAAAAAATAAATGATAGCGAGCGTAGCAAGCCCCGAAAATTTTGGAGACTGCGGCAGTAGATATAAAGCTATGAATATAAATAGAGGCGTTCGGAGCAAGGGCATCAAAAAAAAATTGTAAATACAAAAAAAACATGGAAAAAATGTAACGGCGAGCGGAGCGAGCCGCCGAAATTTTTGTTACTTTTTCGGGTAACTACCCGAGCAAAATGATGTTAAACAAGTGTCAAGCACTGGACCAAATACAGAGAAGGACAAAATACTTACTATCGGCGAGCGGAGCGAGCCGCAAAATGCAGTGTCTTGCATATTGGCCGCAAACATGGCATCCTTTCCCCCAACTCCCAACCCAACAATAGGAAGTATAAGTAATGGCGAGCGAAACCAGCCTCAAAATTGTTGGAGATTTTTTCTGATGTTTGGGGAAAAGTAAGCCAGAGCCTATGACAAAATAAAGTGAGCGAAACATGCCCCGAAAATTTTAAAAAGTTTGCGATGGTAGATATAAAGGTATGAATATAAATCGGGGCGAGCGGAGCAACGGAGATTAACAAAAAATTAGAAATACAAAAAAGACATCGAAAAAGATGTAGCGGCGAGCGGAGCGGGCCGCCGAAATTTTTTGTTTCCTTTTTCGGGTTGTCACAAACTGGTTCAGAAAATAAATAACAGCGAGTGGAGCGAGCTCTGAATGAGCCGCAGCCTTTTTTGAAATTGGTGCGGTAGCGTCCATGCAAGACAAGGAAGCTCAATTATGAGCTACTAGCTCTTGCCCGCGGCTTCGCACGCGTTCTTTCTATGGAAACGTTCAAAGGTAATTTCTATCCCATGGGAACTGATTAATGGGATAAATAGTAGCCTATGTTTGATTCCAGGTTTAGAGCTACACAACCGATGCAAAATTTTAGCTCAATCTGTTCAGTAGTTTTGGTGTGAAGACGTAACAAACATCCATCCATCTATCCATACAAACTTTCGCATTTATAATATTATAATGTGAAGAACAATTTTAAAGTTTCACGAATAACAACCAATTAAGCGGACAACAGACAAGACACCATATAGAATCAACGGCGAGCGAAGCCAGCCGCGAAAATTTTTATGATCTGGCTGTGCGTGTGAGTTGTTTGGTATTCGATACTTTGCAGTTGCAAACTCGCCTGAAACGGAGAAGGAGTCCTGAACTAGAGCAAGCCAGAAGCTTATCAAAACAGCAGAATGTTATCAGAGGCAAGCAGAGCGTGCTGCGATAATTTAATGGTTTCGTTAGATTTTTGGAGTGTTTGGAATACTGACCTCAAACGAGGGATGAGCCCATGACCAGAAGCAGACAGTGTAAAGTTGCCGGCAAGTTGAGCGAGCTGCGACAATTTTTGGTTTTTGTTAGATTTTGGGCAACTTTTTAGAAAATATGGCAAAGTGACCTAAAGCGGGCCGGGTACCTAAACTAAGATTTTGGGGGGGTCATGACCCCCGTGACACCCCCCCCCCCCCTGGGACCGCGCCTGGTTAAAAAGGCAAAAAAAGGAGAGCAGAGCGAGCCTCGAAAACTTTAGACTTTTTAGCGAACATTGAGAAATCAGTAAAGAAAAGATAAAAGATATAAAATAGGCGAGCGGAGCGAGCCTCGAAATTTTTAAAGATTTTTTAGCGACGATTGGGCAATTTGTGGGGGAAAAGGAACAAACGACGATACAAAAACGGCGAATAGATCGAGCCTCGAAAATTTTGAAAATTTAGCGACAATTGGGAAATTTGCGAAAGAAAAGACGATATAAAAACCGTGAGCAGAAGAAGCCTCGACAATTTCTAATATTTTAGAGCGTGCGAAAAAACTATAAAAAAACGGCGAACGGAGCGAGCCTCGAAAATTTTAAAGTCCTAGCGACGACGATTGGGAAATTTGCGAAAGAAAAAACGATTCAAAACGGGGCGAGCAGAAGGAGCCTCGAAAGTTTTTAAGACTTTTTTGCGACTTTTTGGAAATTTTTAAGTGAAAAGGAAGAAAAGACTATACAAAAACGCCGCAGCGAGCGGAGCGAGCCTCAAAAATTGAAAAGACTTAGCGCCGATAGGGACATTGTGAATGAAAAGTGCATACATATAAAATAGGCGAGCGAAGCGAGCCTCGAAATTTTCAAATTTGTTTTAGCGACGATTGCGAAATTTGTGAGAAGAGAAAGCAAAGATGACATAAAAACGGCGAGCGGAGCGAGCCTTGCAAATTTTGAAGACTCTTTAGAGACGATTGGGAAATTTGTGATAGAAAAAGAAGAAAATACGATATAACGACGCTGACGAGCGGTGCGAGCCGCGACAATTATGACACTCTAGCGGCGGTGGAAAAATTTGAGAGAGAAAAAAAGCCAAAGCTAAATCAACCTTGTTTTAATACTAAACCTATATTTTTTTTTTATTATGATCAGTATTGTCGCGGTAGTGGCCACGGTAGTGCCCCGGGGCTCCGCGGAGCACACTTAGAGAATGGCTGCTGTAAGGGGATAGAAAATGGTTTCTAGTTAAGTTTATGAAGAGATTCGGCACATTTTTGGCTTAACTTTTCGATTTAACTTCCAGTTAAATCCATAAAATTTGCTCCCTATGTATAAATATTTAGCTTTTCGGTCAGTAAATAAATAAGACGTGCTTCAGTATTTTTGTAAATTTATCCCTTGAGGTATAGGAATTCCGTTACTTATTTTTGTAGTTAAAGGCATGAAAATTGGTAGGTATTTAGCCGATTGCTTGATGGAAAATTATGTGTTCAGCGTTTTTAGAAATTCAACCCAAGAATGAAAAATTAGCATTTTTAAGGATTTATGTTCATTTCAAAGTCCCAAGTGGGCGTGTTTGTACTGAGAGTAGAAATTCACCTGTTGTAAACTTAGGTTGTCCCTAAAGAAAATATGAATGTTTCCTGATACCTAACTGACCTACCGATGAATAGGTATGCCGTGTAAAACTGCACCTGAATTGAATCGAAATAATGAGTCGAAAGCATGGAATTCCTGGGTCTTTTGGGGGGGGCCATGGCCCCCATGCCCCCCCCCCCTGTATCCGCCAATGTACCTAACCTGCCTGTACTTAGTTGGATTCGGCCTCGAAACAAAACTACCACGACTATAATACGAAAGGTCGTTGATTCTTATCCCATTAAAACTAAAGTTGTTTCCAATAAAAAAACAAATAAAAGTGAACTCATTTAGGTATCTTAGATGGGCGTGGTGATGGCAGGCCGATGCGCTAGTGATTTATGGTAACATTGTCCTCTGCTCTCTAAATAATACAAGTATAGGTACCTACCACCAATTTATAATATTCCGAGAAGCTTGGTATTTAATTTACCAATACCTACATAGGTACATATTATACATACGTATTAGTAAGAGATGTACAGTGGCGGTCAGAAGTGGTAACCTAGATTCTTTAGACATTGTCCTGCAGCCATTCGTGGTGCTTACGACCTTTTTAAAAAGTATTATTATTTGGGTTCTATGTTCAAAACCACGAAGTCATTTACACTCAATACTCGTAATTACCATAATTTTGAGGCTTAACATTTACTATCTATTTCATTAGGAAATAACAGCATAATTTCTTTTAACACCATTAAAAATTGTAATAAAGCAATTTTTCATAAGTATTCTATAATACATATTTCGCTTATGACGGTATGCATAAGCGTAATAATTTTGAACTGAAATTTAGAATTCGATAAAATTTACTATTTTAAATCGTAGTAACCTTCAAGCGAGTGTGATCTTTAACAGTTGTGGTTTAGTTTACAGTTGCGGTCTTAATTGGAGACACCCCGTCTCCAATAATTATGACCGCGACTATATTAGTGTAAAATTCATCTAATTACAAATTTCAGCGCACATTATAACTGTATGCTACACGGTATGCATAAGCGAAATATGAGAGAATACTCATGAAAAATTGTTTTAATATTTATAATTTATAATGGTGTTAAATAAACTATGTTATTTATCTTTGTTGCTTTAAAAAGGTCGTAACCACCACGAATAACTTGCAAGACAATGTCTTTAGAATCTAGGTCGCCACTTCTGACCGCCACTGTACCTAGCCAGAGGTCAAGCTTGTTTGTTTGTAACTTTTGTAAGGGAGTAATCTCCGGAACTACAGGTCCGATTTAGATAATTCGTTGATTATAAGATAGCTATGTACATTACCCCTGAATGACTTGCTACGAAGCCGCGAGCGAAAGCTAGTAAATAATAAAATGGCAATCGTCGTAGGACAAGCCTAAATGAGACCAACGCTGGGCGGTGTAGGGGGAGGCCCAGCAGTGGGGGACGTGAAGGACCATACCACCTAGTAGGCAAATAATAATGTTGATGATGTAATAACTCATTGTTAGGCAGTTTACGTGGTTCGACGAATACATTGGGCCAAAGACGCACTTACGAATATCTCTGGGTTCATCATTTATTTATTATTTATGTATTTATTGACTTAGTACAGAAAAACTATTCTAATCACACTAGAGTCATACAGGAATTCATGAATGACAAAGGGCATTGGGTAAGTTTGTATGGAGTCGTGGCGTTGTTTTTTTTTATGCGGCCACTGATGGAATTTGTGTTGAATTTAAGTAATACACCTGTATATTCATTATAAAAAACAAAATACGCCGTAACTTATATCGGAGCCGAAATATTCGACTTTGAAGTTGAGAACAATATCATCTAAGTTAGTGATAAAATGCACTTTAATTTCAAAAATACCATTATTTTAAGTATGGAACGAGTATGTTATGAATAAAAAACATGTGTCCCATCAATAATATTTTATATTATTTTTTTATTTATTTTATTATTTTTTTTACTTTTTATTTTAGTCAGATGGTGAGTAAAGAAAGGGTCGGTTGTCGAGTTGAGCGATAGCGTCACGCAGGTAAACGAATAGAGCGTTGTGATTGGTTAGCATAACTGAACCGAGCTCCGGGCCGGTTTACAATCGAGCTCGTTATGTTTAATTTCATTCTACTACTTCTATGAAATGCAATGGTTACCAAAAACTGTAGGGAAGTCTTGTTATTTGTTTATTTAGACGATCATTTTATGATTTTTTGCCATTCGATATCTCGCTTCCGATATATTTTAGATAGTGGCTGTAGTAATGAAAGTTGCTCATTTTTGAGAGTACTAATTAATGGCAATAGTTTTTTAACTGGCCGCGGACCATCAAAAACAACGCCACTTTTACCCAATGCCCTTTGATACAGTTCAAAGATTAATGAATAAAATACTAATTAATGAATTTACTTAACTAAAATAATAATAATGGTAACAAAAAAAAAATGAAATTTACTTACTATACTTCATCATCAACCTACATTAGTCAACTGCTGGACGTAAGCCTTCCCTAATGAGCGCCATGCTTAAGACAGGGCGTTATGCCCTGTCGTAAGCTTGCCGCATCCAGCATCTGCCCTGCAGCTTTCGCAGGTCGTCGTCCCACGTGGCCGGAGGGCGTCCTACACTACGTTTGCCGGGTCGCGGTCTCCGCTCAGAAACACGTTTACTCCTTCGGTTGTCCGTTCTACGCGAGATATGGCCGGTCCACTGTCGCCGCCACTTTAGTTTACTAATTCTTAGAGCTATGTCGATAACTTTGGCTCTCTGTTGGATGTTTTCGTTACGAATCCTACCCTTCAGAGAGACTCCGAGCATAGCTCTTTCCATAGCTCGCTTAGCGACTGTGAACTGGTGGACCAGCCCTACCGTGAGTGTTCACGTTTCTGTAATCTGCTCGCTCCGCTCGCCGCTATAAAAACGGTGCCCTGTTTTGGGCGCGCGCTGGTCGGAAAAAAAGGTAAGCTAAAGCCAACGCAATGGCTATCAGAATGAGCTGGACACATCAGAGACTATTGGCGGGTGAAAGGTTCAGTTCGGTTTCCAGTTTCAGCCCCCCTCGGAAGCGGCTCAGAGGGAGCCTCAGAAAAATGGTAGATCTGGCGCTGAAGAGTTAACATGCCGTGACGCAAATACCTACGTCATCTTACGTTACACGTGCTTTTGAAAATAAATGAATTGGTTTTTGCTATTAATTAGAAATAGTGCGTAAGCCTTCGCACTCAGGGTCATTTCTGAGAAATCAAATAATGTCCCAAAAGTAGCTGGTTCAAGTCTCGTCGAATGCGATTTTTTTTGGGTTGTTTGATTTCTTAACTAATCTCTATTATTACATTACGTTGCAAACAATTTTAATTATCATTCTTAATCTTTGAACTCTGCTCCTAATTTTGTGACACTGATTTCTTCATTCTATTCATAATTTTCCGAATCTGATCTAGGAAATATAATTTCCACTTTATTGCCTACGATCTCAAAGAATACTGACGCTAACATCGTAAGTGGCCCTATAAACTTTACTAGCGGTTGGTGGAATCGTACCTACAGCTTGGCATATAGGCATCAAGTTTTTATCACTTGTGATTTAGACAAGTACCTACGATCAGCCTATCTCAATTTTACGGCGAAAAAACTATGGCTATGAGTTCAAGGAAGTACCACATCGATTTGACGATTACCGACCATCTGTTAGTTTATTAATACGGCCAAGTGTGGGTCGGCCTGGCGAACTGATTGTTGGTTCCTTAATGAACGAATAGTACTTACAACCTGAAACATAAAATAATAAGTAACGAAATGTTTTTAATTGGTAAATAGGGAAAAAAAAAGTAACTCTACTAGGTTTACTTCGACGGATTTAAAGCAGTTCTTTCGTTATGAAATTACAAGGAATAAAGACAATCTTTAGTGATTTATTACATTAGGGAGCGTGATTGAGTTACCAGTCTGCCAGCTCACCTCGAAGAAGACAAAGAGACTGCTGAGTAAGGGTGCGTGTCCACTGATGCGGAGCTGGGCACCCTAAGATAAGAACCCACTCTATAAAATTTCGATACGTGTATGACTACAAGGTTAAAAATTTAAAAATGTTTGTCGCATTATTTAGGCGTTTTTTTCTGCTACGGTGTCCAATTCTAACCTGCTGTAGATAGAAATATGGTTTTATGCGCTGACTAAGGAACTCTAATTCGTAACGTTATAAATATTATCTTACAAAATGTGGTGTCTAATTGATATTTGCAAACATTGCGCACTTACCCATTTAGCACAATTAGAAGTCTGAATCAGAATTTCTTTTGATCTGATCGCGGAGCCAAGCGAAGCGTGGATTCATTCATCGTTAATTTTGTTTGTTGATACGTCTGTCTGTCACGTCTTCATGCGGGCTCTTCTGTTAGATTATTGCGCATTTTCAATTGGGAGGGGAAGATAATCTTGTTAGGCGTTTGAGATCATTGATTTTCGCTACACAAAATGCTGTAGGTACCTACTACTTGCTGACAAGAGAAAACTTAAAGTAAATTCATGTTTTTATTGTAGAATATGTACTTACAAAGCGGTATCTATATTAAATCTATACTAATATTATGAAGAGGAAAGATTTGTATTTATGTATTTTTGTTACGAATAAACTCAAAAACTACTGGACCGATTTCAAAAATTCTTTCACCATTAGAATGCTACATTATTCCTAAATAACATAGGCTATATTTAGTTCTTGAAAAAATTAGGGATCCCTACTAAAACTTCAATAATGTAACCCAAGGTGTAAAAAAATTCGCCATAAATTGTCTATCATCGCATGCGCTGCGGAAACTATTGATGATAGAACAAAAAAATGTTCTACAATATTAAAGACTACATAAATATCTACAAAAAACTCAGCGATACCATATGTCCAACAATTGTAGTTATGTCAGTATCACTATTTTTTTACTTTTTAAAAGTTGATAGAAATTCTGACCGAAGTCTGACCATGTTAGCCATACCTCTGTATTAATCCTTATCCAAATAAATCATTTCATAATTAAGACTGTTTCAATACCTGTAGATTACATTTTGAATATTTCAAATCGGACATTCCATTCAAAAGATATTAAAAATTTAAAAATGTCAATCTAAACAAAATACTATTAGAAAAATAAATGACGCCGCACCCGAGCAACGCAGCGAGGGAGGTAGGTAAAAATAATAATAATTAATGTCCTCCTAGCCGAATGTCGACCACGGCAGCCAATCTCATCGGAGACTAGCCAGATGCGCAGGACATACTATAGTGCACAAGTGTGTGCGCTGCTGTGTGGTGCCGGCTTAGAATTTGCACAACCCCAACTCTACCCGCGGGTGTCGTAAGAGGCGAATAAGGGATATCCACCGGGGGCGGGCACGACCGGGGAGAGGTCAAACGCAGGACCAACGTCTTAGTGTGCTTTCTGAGGCACGCCCCCGTGCCTCGGAGAGCACGTTAAGCCATCTAACACCGCCAATTTCCTTACTCCGGGCTGCTACAGTGAATATTTAAAATACCCAATAACACAAATCTTGGGCCGACCCGGGATTTGACCCCGGGACTACATTATCAGCGGTTGAACACGCGACCACTATACCAACGGGGCAGTTGGATAAAAGTATAAAATGTCCTGCTACAGAAATATTAGAAACCTACGTTAATCCCAATTTTTTTAAAAATTAATGTCCACCCGTGCGAAGCCGGGACAGGCCGCTAGTATATAAATAATGCGGGACAATTCACACAGCATTATCTAGCCCCAAGGTAAGCAGAGCTTGTGTTACGGGTACTAGATAACTGATAGACATAATACAATACACTACATAGATAAATATTTTTTATTAAACATAGAAAACATCCAGAACACCCTGAACAAATATCTGCAGATCGTACAAACATTTGTCCCGAGGCGGGAATCGAACCCGCAACCTCCTGCGTCGCAGGCGGACCTTCGCTGCGCCACAGAGGTCGTCAATATGAATTATATTAACACTGTTGTGTTAGTTTTACGGGCGGGAAACATGGTATAACTTTTATGGTACTTACCTACATTTTACAGGTTCATTCTAAAGCTAGGTAGTTTTTAAAATCGGTGTAAAAACTATTTTTATTGCCCCCTTAAATATATGTTGTTATTGTTATTGAAAAAAATTACCTGCTCGTTAACGTTTAGATGAGATAAAATAGCGGATTTACGCAACCCTATCATCCTCATCAGTTTTCCAGCCACTGCTGGGCATACGCTTCTCAGGGTTCATGCAAAAATGACTTTGATGACTGATACGTAGTCCTTCCCAACTCCCAGAAAGATCATATTTGCCTAGCGGGCACACAAGGGAATATAAATTGAAATATAAACTCTGTGGAAATTATGTCTACAGTCGCTTACATAATAATTTCAAGAGCTCGACATCCGTGCCCAGAAATTATAATGATGTACTTACACTGAAAGCCAACTTCATTACAAACTCCGTGATAATTTCAACCGGCATTATTCTGTAAAATATGGTAGCGTTTTTGTTTTCTAATTATTTTTTACTGCTGTGAAAAACGAGTTTTGTACGGAATAATGAGGGTAGTCAGGAAACGGCTTTCCATCACGCGTGGAGCCATTCTAAAAGATAACATTTATATACTTACTAGAAAATTGCTTTGGGTCGTTTGACTCAACATTTGTAGAGCATAGAAATGGACTCGCTTGGGGCTAGATGATGCTTTGTGGATTGTCCAGCATTATTTATATAATTCATATTTAGTCACTTTCGTTGCTAACTGTACCTACTTTGCGAATATAGCCCGTAGCGATCAGTTTCGCTTATGTAACCTACTCACTTTGTTTTAGATAAGACCTCTAATTCCCGTCCCTCAATCCCTAGCGACTATAAAGTTAGGGTAATTCCAACCGTACTCATAAACTCCGATCGACACATTTGGAAGGCCAGACAGCGCGATTTGGCTGGCACCTAGCAGCTAGGTAATGCAAATATGCGTACGGTAGGTCAGGGAAGTCTTGTGGCATAGAGCGAGTCGAGCACCAACGCCTCGTGTGCGTTTCTTCCTACTTCTGGACTAGCTTCTGCTCTCGTCTTTTCTCACACGGTACCTGGACAAACATAGCCTATGACGGGCTAATGTAGAGAAGAGATTTGTTTATGAGAAATAATTTTCCGATTCGGAAATATTAATCAAATCAAATTCTCTATTGCAACCATGTTGTTTAACAAGACAAAATTAAAAATTTTAAAAAGCCGACGACGTTTATTGGCTGAACAGATTTTCATGAAACATGGCTAAGAACACTCGGGATAAAATTATTATCTATGACACAAAAAAAACTAAACGAAAGTCGGTTCATCCGTTTAGAAGCTACGATACCACAGACATATACACAATCAGACACGTTGAATATACATATAAATAAATCTCTATTTGTGTCGGGGGTTAAACTTTACTATAGTAATTTTAACTAGCTCTACTTACAAATTAAGTAAGTCTATGTACCACATGTACCACTTGTAAGACCTGTAACTATGTTGCCAATAAAGAATGTGAATCTGAATCTGAATCTAAAAAGATCTTAAAAGGTAAAGGTTTCTTGTTCGCTTCGTTACAAAGAAATCTTTCCCTAAAAAGATTGAAGTGAACAAAAATGCAAGTGATCACTTTATTTCCTAGTTTTACTTATGTTATTTGGATTTTGTGACATGTCCAAGAGTACGTATTGTCTAATCAAAAGGAAATAAAGCATTTGATATTTGAAAGACTTAGTGAAACGTGGACCCGGCTAGTGTATACAATTTGATTACAAATTATTAGTGTAGATGCAGACTAGTGTTCATTCATGGTATGCTTCGGTCAGTTAAATGAGAAAAGTTTCTAAAATAGTAGATTTTTTCTTTATATAAGTACCTATTTACTAGCTGGATAGAGCGAGAAAAAAACTCCTTTGTCCGGAACCCAAACTATTACTAAAGTCCGATCTCCTACTCCCACACCCACTGTTAATTCAGGGCAGAGCCGTTTTTAAGTTAAGTTTGAAAAAAAGCCTCTAAAGAACGATTATTGAATGGAGGCATTCAATAATCGTTCTTTAGAGGCTTTTTTTCAAACTTAACTTAAAAACGGCCTTGTACCTATTATAAAACACCAAGTTTAAGAAAATAAGACCTGGCGTCTTCACTTACTGTGTTCGTGACGATGGGCAGAACCTGCAGTTCTCGCAGTGACAGTGAATTACCAATAACTCTGTTTATATAATAGTTAGTTTCGATTGAGATGTCGCAAAACTAAACTCAGTAAACAACAATAAAAAAATTTAGCTTCCCGTTCCTAACGATTCTTAGCGATGGGGCATCATTTTTAGTGCTGTCTTATTAGTTTAGTTATAGCGACAGCTGAAATGACACCATTATCCCTTAAAAATTGCGACTTAGCAACAGACAGAAATGCAAATGCTCCTGCGGCACTTTATTCGCTCCAATTCCCAATCTCAATCCCCTATCACAACGGACGATCCTTTCTGAATCTTGTATAAGTACCCTACGCATAATTACTGAGACAGGTCGGTGTCGGTACATCTGGTCAAATGATACGAGTATAAAGGTGAGGTTGCTTGGGAGCTCCAATGGACAAAGTGTAGCCCTGACCTACGGCAGCGGGTTTGCAAGGCGCCGCTTCTGAGGGGACTGCTTCACAAAGGTCTCTTATTATGTTTGCTGGAGCGATAGAGAAGTTTGAATGTATTCACTGGGATTTGGGTTGGTAAGTCTGATGTGTGTGCTTTGAAAGGAAGTCTCGTTTTGCGTGCGAAAGGATAGGGACGGCAAACCTGTACCTACCTATACTTGTTTGAGATCTCCCCGCGTCTTTGGGCATTAAGAGCTCCCATCCATCCAAAATTGTAAACAGAAAACAACGCAACTTAGGTGTGATCATAAATTCCTAGGTGTGATCATACATTCTCCCGCAAAGGTTCAAAAGGTTGTTAACACTGCCGGAATACAGACGAGAGTTTCGATACATCATTCACCAAAATCATAATCGGTTAACACTTTCATGGCGGCGTGCCCCTGCGGGTCGTACCGCCGAGCATAGGCAGGGAATGCATTAAGCTATTTTGTGGCTTTGAGTTTATTAAAAGTCCTAACCAACCACATCGATGTAAGTCCTTAGTGTAAGCCTCCTACGTTATGTAAGTCCTATAACAGTGTAAACCTACTAACTTAGCGAGGTAGAGAACCCTCGCGTCTACATCACGAGTCTTGAGCTTAGAGCGAGATGTCGAAACTAACAAGTGAAATAGGTCTATAGTACACATTACTTTGATTTTTGTTTATAAGACCTTAACTTGAATAAATAAAAATAAACACTGGAACCATAGATATGGTCGATAAACTGGTCTCTTAGTAATATATAATAGCTGCCGAAGACAGTCCCAGATGATGGCGATGATGATTTGCTGCCTGGTTTTCAGACTAGACTTACTTAACGTTATGGTTTATATTGAAGTTTTCAAAATATCTGACCTAAAAGTTTCAGACAATCCGTTGAATAACAGCTGTTACAGTCTTTGTCTTCCGAACTAGAAGTTTGTTCAATGTGACAGTCAGTGGCAGCAACGAATTGTTTTATTATTGCCTGAACGGTATTTCGCTTCATAATAAAGTAACTGCCTATGTAACCTTACATTTTCTTTGTAACAATGTCGCTATAAATGCGTACATTTCTGAACACCTGTGCCGTTTTGGAAATCAATGCAACGTATGTATGTACGAGAGGTATGACGAGTTTCTTGCTGACTCTACCTAGGTATCAACCAGTATCTACGTTATTTAGACATTGATTTATTACTACCGCGGATCCGCACGCGTTTTTTGGGGTAAAAGTAGCCCATATGTTATTCCAGGTCAAGATCTTTATGAGCACAAAATTTTAGCCCGAATTGAATAGTTTTGGCGTTGTCTTCGGCCAAACATCTTTTCACTACCGGCACAACTTTCGCCTTTAAAATATTTGTAGGAAGAGTTGCAAAACGAATTTAAACTTATGTACAAACTTAGATACATATAAATAGAAACTAAACTATCATTGAACAGGTCTACATGTTGGAACTCAAGCAGAAACTTATTCATTAGCTTAAGCGCGCGTAGTGTAGGAGCATGGTTATATCTAACACGGGAGAAATTAGGCTCTTTTGTACGTCTCAAATTATGTATTGGTCATAGAGATATGACTATTTTAGATTGGAATATGAAATAAAACATAAAATTGCATCAACGCTCCCCAGTCGCCCGTAGGTAAAGAATTTCAGAAGAGATGCGAAACAACGAATACAACGATGTGAATTTCAATACCAGCTGATAATATTCCGCTTTTCTTCCAACCGTCAGCCATCAGTATACAATCTGAATTTGTTTCTTTTTGAACTTTACAAACCTCGCCTCTTAGGGTATTACTGAAAATCAGTGTTGCTCTTCGAGCAAAACTATCCACTGAATTATTGCCCTTTTGCTGGGCTGCAGCACACCACACACTGTACCTAGTTGAAAACTTTTTAATTTGTGCTGCTTATTTTTATAAGCTGTATCTTTAAATCAATATTCTTTTTTTCCTTGTTAGCTTATCATATTTTTTCGTCAGTGTGCAACAGAAGCAAATAAATGTTTCTTTATTTAACTATCTATCTACAAAGGTAGAGTTGGTTTTACCTACTCTACATTTACGCACATGAAAATTAAAAAAACATTTTCGGTCAAAATAAGAAAATTTTGAATATTATAAAAAGGGAAAGACGTTTTTACTGTACGTTTGGTACGTTAGGGCTTTCCCTAACGTAACAATCGTAAAATAAAAACTTCTTTCCCTAGGTAAGTATAGCAAGGGCTTTCCATAACTTACTTAACGCGTTCAATGCCACCACGATTTTCATAAAGTAGTGCCGGATGCCGGGAACATTTCACAGTGGACTCGCTAGGGGAGTCGCCGGCACCGGAATACGAATTACGTGAACTCGCGAGGGGAGTCAGTGGCACTGGACGTGTTAACAAAGACCTACCTACCTATAACTATAAATTTCGCATCCCAGTCTCAACTTAGTTTTGTCTGTAATCTCTAAGCTACGTCCTGAAAACTATTATAACAACGATATTTCTTTCAAAAAGTAACTACATACTTATTTTGAAATAAATCTTTATTTTCACATTTTCGGTCAAAAAATAAAAGTTTCGTTCGTCTGCTTCCAGTAAGTTTTCTGGGTGGAGTTAACCAGAGCTGTTGTTATTAAAGGTTTTTTACGATTTACAAAGATTTAGGCAGACGCACTACTGGTTTTTATGATGTCATGTCTATACATAAGTTACTTGTAGTCTCAGTTTCGTAGGTAACCTGTCTCATTAAGAATATTGTAATAAAAAGTTTTGCAGACTTGAGCATTCGTAATGTGAGACAAACCTTGTATCGTCTAGCACTTGGTAGGTAGGTAAGTACCTAATTATTTATGCGCACTCAACGGGAAATCGAAACCGGAAAATGTTTAATAAGATTTAGTGCGAGTTTCAACTTATGGTATGGTAGGTGACATTTAAATAGAGAGTACTTACCTAGTTGTAAGTTGTTATATGTATAGAATAGACGTTGGTTGTACGTAAGTAAGGTAAGTAGGTACACGTACCGCAATAGAGAAATATATTACTTATCTATTGTGCACGTACCAAGGAATTGATACCTACCTAGGTTATGTAGGGTTTTCTACAACTGTTGGGCTTGCTTTAGGCTTCTCTTAATATAATAAACAGTTCTCAGCGTCTCATTGCTGAAGCTTGCAGAAACCGGAAATATCGATATTACTAATTATAATTACTTATATGTAAAATAACGATACAAAATCACCATAAAAACTTACATAAACTTCAATAAAAGATTTATTAATTTTTAGGGGACTCCAAACCCTGTATGTTTAATTTATTTATAAGTCACGAAATAACGATTTATTAAATGTAACAAGCAAGTACTAAAGTACCTACCTACTTAAGTTACTTAAGTAAGTAGGTACCTACTTACTTGCAATTTACACTTGACATATTTAGGTTATCAGTTCCATAGAGCTACTTTCGTCTTTAAATAAGTATCTAGATACCTACCTAACTAAATTCTCCCATTTAAAAACGTTAATCTAATAAAATAAGATAACTAGGTACCTAGCAGAGTTTCGTTCCTCGGCGTCGACTTGGCCAGAACGCGAGGCCCCGGTCGTTGACCCGTGCGTAGACTAAAAACAATATTAGGTATGTTAATACGAGCGGCGCGAATGGCGCGATCGATAGGTATATGTAGGTACCTATACTTCATCATCATCATACCAGCCTACATAGGTATGTCCACAGCTGGACAAATGCTTATACTTATCTTAATGAAAGTAAATTTATTTTATTTACTGTTATAGTTATATTAGTACTGCAGCTTAAAAAATCTGCCTAAATCTATTTGGACAGCATAATATGTTTTGATTGGCTGTAAAATATAAACCAATAAAATAATAGTCGGCAACTAAATGATTTTTGATTAGTAGGTTTGGTACTTAATTAAATAGCGGTTTGATAAAAAAATTAATGTTTTGGTCAGCAGTATTAATAGGCTGCGTAATGTGTTCGATATTAGGCAGCCTATTACTTGTTGACTAATTCAGTCATTTTTGCCAACCACTAGATGCAGTTCAATTCACATTTTCTGCTGGCAAAGTCCATTTTTCAGCTGACCAAAACCTCTTTAATATCTTGACCGTTTAAAAAACACCCTATATGTACTTACTACTCTACTATTTGTATGGAGATAAGATTATCAAATGACATAAAACTTTTTGCATCGACATTTTTAATCAAATATGACCTTAGTTTATTTCACTAATTATGTTAGATAAGATTACCTAACAAAGTATCAAGTATTAAAGATTTACCTACTTTACTTTTACTTTATTTGACAAAGATAAATGTGAACGTTGTTTAATTAAGCGTAAGTTATGAGAGTAACTTCTAATTAAGGGGGATCGTTTCGGTTGGGCGCGATTTTTTTTTGTGGTTTGAATTTTTTTTTTAACTATTTCTACAAGAAATAAAACCAAAAGAAAAGTAATATGCAGAATATCGTTAACCATATTCTATGAACCCATGATAAAACCAACTTCGATTCTATTGTAGGTATGTTGGTCGTTGGAAGGATTTGGGTAAATGATGATTTTTAAAATTAATCAATCACTGGTTGTTTCGGAGCATTCCAAATATAAGATGAGATTTTTTTCCCGAAACTACCAGTGAATCGCAGTATTTTTTTCATAAGTTAATAGAAAAGGTTTAACGATTTTCGGATTTTCTTGATTACTTTTAAGCTATACAAACTTAGTCATTGTAGAAAGCAGAAAAACTTAATACCACAAAATAATTGGAATTTCGCGCCACACAAAAACGATCAACCTTAAATGGGTATAGGTACGTATACGCTACGCCTAAAGGTTCCTTGATATATTTGAGGGTAAGACCGAATTAACGCTGGTTGAATATGTATTTACAAAGCAACTTATTTTAAATTAGAATCTTAAGTACCTAAGTCCTTGATTACCAAACGCTTCCATAATTTTTTCAGTTAACATAACCATATTTGCTAGAAATTCTTAGAACATCTGCTCACCATTGTCTTTTTAAAAGAAGTAAAAGTAGTTTATGCTTTCCTTATTTTTCCGCAAATACCCTTAGGCGGACTTACGCCTTAGTGAATTTACCCCGCCTAGCGCCTGACCCAGTTTAGGAAATAAATTTGAGAAGTTGCTCTGCTCAGAATAAATAAATATTCCTGGACAATTCACACAGCATGATCTAGCCCCAAGCTAAACAGAGCTGGTGTTATGGAAACAAGACAACTAATATACATTATACAATACATTAAATAGATAGATATTTTTAGTTATCAAAGACCCCAGAACACCCAGAACAAATATGCAGAATTTTTTTGATATTTGTAAAAAGACTCAAATACTACTGAATAAGAAGGCAGCAGCTTCTACAAGAAGTAGTAAATTTGCATAGCTCTATCGAAAATTTCAGTGCCCTCTGACGTAGGTATAGGTATACACCTAGAACACCCGGAACAAATATCTGCAAGTCCTACACGCATATGTCCCGGGACGGGAATAGAACCCGCGAGCGCCTGCGTCGCAGGCGGACCTTCGCCCGCTACGTTAGACCGCGAGGCACTGGAAGGGCGCACTGCGCAAAAGCACGAGGCCGTATAACGTTCGGCGATGATCGGACGATGTTTATTTTACTAGGAACTTGCTTCCGCTCGCGGTTTCGTTCGCGTTTTTCTCGGATTTTAGATGTTAGATATTGATTTTTTTAATTCCAGACATGATAGGAGGAGATGGAATCTTATCATTTCTAGAAACTTGGGTTTCCAAAAAAATAATGTAAGTAAGTAAAAATTGCATGTTTGACTGTAAAACCTTGGGCTTAATGAAACATTTTGAAATTCATAATAATATAAAATCCTTTGTCGGGGCTATACCTATTGTAAGCTCGTCATGACACTTCTTACGTTCTCTGTGATTCTCATAGAACTTTTCAATATAAAAACCTACGAATCAAAACATAAGTAATTTCAACAGCCCGCGTTCCCGCGTTCTCGTCCAAATTACGTGTGAAACGGTGCACTTCATGAATTTTTTTCTCGAAATTTCTTAGTTATATTTGTTTTCACATTCATGTGAAAACAAATAGTAACTAAGAAATTAAAATTTTGGTTCATGAACCAAAATTTTTTGAAGAACCAAACAAATAATGTTGAATTTTATGTAAATCTAGTTTTTTACCCCGGAGCTCTGAGATAAGACCTAAGTAGTTTTACAACCAAACCCGCCATGTTCGCCCTTACCAATATCAGTTTCTTTTCATCCCAGAAAAACGCGTTCGTCGCCGCAGACCATAAACCTTAATACTTTAATTATGTTTATCATTTCATAAGGTTTCTACATCTTTTTATCAGCATACTAGCTTCTCCCGTTGGCTTCGCACGCTTTTTTCCGTTATAAAAGTAGCATATTTGTTATTGCAGGCCTAAAATTGCATCAATGAAAATTTTCAGCCCGATCCGTTCAACAGTTTTGTAGTGAAGAGCTAACAAACAAACTTCCAAACATTTAAAATATCGCATTTAAAGTATTCGCTATTAAATAAACGCGGTATTAACTACATACTTCACTTGATCAGTGTAAGCTTACCAGCGTGTACTTGAGATTTGAAAAGGCTCTGGTAGGCTAGTTATGTAGGCATATTTACCTACGTACCTAGGATACGTCCTATCTGAAAGTTTCCACTTGAGCTGAGAGGGTCCAATTATTGAAAACCGCAGTCAGCCCCAAATTCCTAGGTAGGCAGGGTTGGTTGGTACATATCTAGTAAGGTATGTTGGAGTGAATCCCTCTACTCTACTATAGAAGAAAAATAATGTAGTTGAACCTAGAAATCAAAGAATACCTAATTAAAAGACTTCTAAATGATTGATTTATTAGAGAAACAACAACATGCTTCACACAAAATGCAAATGTTTAGATGCTTGTTACTTCTGCACGCTGAAACTACTGAACGGATCGCAGTGAAATTTTGCATAGATGTACCTACCTACCTACTTACTTTGTTCTAGATCTGTGAATAACATATTACTACTTTTTATCCCGGAAAAACGCGCTAGCGCACACTTAGCCTTATCGGTGACAGTGATTTCGTACAGGCAACCTTTGCTTTGGAACGTGCTGTGTTAACGAGAAAAATAAAGTAGGTTTTGTCTAACAATTTTAAAGGTATTTTGTGATCAATACGATCCATTTTATGTCTGAAAATAGAAACGATTGATAGGATCAATGTCAAGAAAGGACGTGAGATTAGATTAGATTCCTACACAAACAGAAGATTGTACTAGATTTGTTTAAGTACATCTGACTAAAGGTCTAGTCTAGGTCATACATAAGGGAAACTAGAGTCTACCCGCGGCCTCACGCTCTCCTTAAACCTATGTTATGCCTGAGGAGTACTAACGGAGTACTAGGAGTTACTAACTTCAAATAGACTCGCCCCTCTGGTCCAGAACTACCTATTCCGTGTATGGAAATAAATTAGGCCAAACCATTCAGTAATTTCGGCGTCGAGAAGTAAGTAACAGACATCCTTCCAAACTTTAAAATGTGTTATGTTGTGTGTTTAAAATTTGTATTAACTCTACCTTTGGTTGGTATTTTACTTTATCTACCATGCCTATACTACAGTAGGTAGAGAATCCCTGATAGGCTTACAATAGGCGGTCCCTAAAATTATCGGAACTAAGGAAAATCTGTTTGCTTGGTCCTGTTTACATAAAACCGAGGAAACCTAATTACATTGAGAGATAACAAAGACCGTATTAGTACCGCGCATTACGTGACACGTTTACAACAAAAAACCTTTTAGGTATTTGTTTTAGAAAATGAAAGGTTAGGACGTGAGCAGCTTTCTTCCGCCTAAATGAAACTAACTTCATTTTTACTTTTTATTTCCCCTCAAATTCTTACGCTTTAGGTCATTAGAAAGGAGAATATCATAAAAAAAACTTACAACACACAAAAAAATTGAAAAATTCCATCACCAGTAGGTAAACCTTTTCTAAGTGTTATTGTATTTATGGAAATAAAGAGTTTTTGATTTTTGATTTTGATTATGATTGAATTATAATTAATCTGTTCGTTTGTGTCGCTAAAACTCAGAATGCCTGGACCGATTTCACTGATTTTGGTCTTTAAATATTTGTGGAAGTTCAGGGAAAGTTTAAAAGGTGAGAGCGGTACGAAGTTCGCCGGGTCAGCTAGTAATTAATAGTTATTTTTATTTGAAGCTCTGTTTGAGTTCTGCCCGACTCTCCTGCTGTTTCCAATTCTATCGTCGACTATACCGCCCCACGTTATTACAACATCACCAGCGATTATTTACAAGGCGTGTTCTTATTTTGCAACACGCTTGTAGCCCACGCGTTTTTTCGGTGCCCCATCGACTCATTCAATAATTCGCTGTTTATAATCAGCGTGCGTCACCCGTGAGGCCCGTACTATGTAGGTAAACTCGTGAGGCCCGCGCACTCAAGGCCTCTTCTGTACTCGTCTCTAATCTATGGCGCGTGGCGGTGACGTCATCATTTTTTGTTAACTATTAAATGTGTTTTTTATTTTTAGTACCTATCTAGTAGGATTTTTATTATTTTAACGACACAGACAATCGAACTATTATAGTAGTGACCCGAGACCTCCTGAGTCTCTGGCACAGCGCATCAGCATTGCCATATAGCGGATAAATGCAGCCAGCGTCTTGGCCCAAGACGCTGGCTGCATTTCTCCCCAAGACTCTTGGGGACGACGACGCGACGACTGGTATTGAGATGGATTAGTTGAGCTACCTGTAGATTGTTTGCAACAGTCTGCAGTTAGCTCAATTGTTTTAATTGTAAATACTAGATCTAATTTGTTTCTCATTTTCTTTGTTAATAAAGTTCCTAGTAGGTTAGGTAGGTACCTATTTATCTCGTAAAGCTAATAATCTGTAATACCTACATACAAAATGTCCGACAGAATGACATAAGCCTCAAAATAAGAATGTTCTTTACTTACCTACATGAATGAATATAATTTTATGACTAGGTTTAGAAGAAATACCAAAATCACCTAGGTACCTAGTTTTTCTGTTTAAAATGTTACTTTACTCATGTTTTATTCAGTCGGTAATATTTGTGTCCGCCCAGACGAATAGGTAACATTTTGGATCGTGATAAATGGAAATATAAAGCAAAGATACCTATTTTCCGTCTATTTTCGTAGGCGGTAGCAATGGGCGGTAGGGATCGCGTAAACACCATCTAATTTTGTCAATCCCACTTTTAACCTATTTCTTTATAAATAGAGCTGTTCGTGTCTACATAGCTCGGATATTTAGGATGTAAAGACGCAGGGCTTTCTTCATTAAATTCGATAATTTATCCAAATATCTTAGGTTTTTATGGATTTCATAGTTTCAAACATAACTTTTCCTGATAAAATATACCATCTCTTTAATGCAACATCATTTTAAATTAAATTATATTGTTTAAGATATTACTTATTTTTTTATTTTACCAACAGAATACGGAAAAGTCTTGTGGACCCATTGAACCAATAATACGTCAACGGGTTAATTGGGCCATAGGGATGAGATGAAGTTGATAAAATGGCGGACATGATATCCAAATTTTATGCTTACACTGTCATAGCCCAAGACGCGAGATGGTCACGTCCACCTCCATGTAGCGGGAGGCTGGGCAGTGAATGCTTTACAATGTTCTGTCACTGACAAAATCAACAGGTTTTATGTATACCATGTTTTTGTAAATTTCAATATCTCCTTCACGATCATAAGTTTGTAGAAAAATGGTCTTAGAAAAGAAAAAAGATCCGTCAAGTGCGAGTATAACTCGCGCGCCGAGGGTTTCGTAAGTTTGGTATTTTTCGTCATTTTTCAAAATATTTCGAAAACTATGAAAACTAGAAAAATTTCAAAAACTATTTTGAAATGTACAAACTAATACTTTTCATCTGTTACCTCACTTCAGTTTGTAGTTCTCTTTTAGAATTTCGACATCACAATTTGTATGAACAATTTTAATTTTTTCCTTTTTTTTCTTTAAATCTGTACAGGCGCAAGAAATGTATTATTGTTTCAAATTTCAAGGTGATAGCTGCGGTAGTTGCTAAGTTATTAAAAAGGAAAAAAATGACAGACAAAGCGAGACCATAAAGGTTTCGAAACCGATCTCGAAACCCTAAAAAGCGTAGTCTTCAAATACAAAGTGTTATTTTTGTTAGTCGCTCGCGTGCCTTCTGGGCATCGCGCGATGGATCGATGTCAGGTCAGGGTGGGGGGTTTCACCCAAATTTACCCCCTAGCTAGAGGGTAGTTCAAGGCCGCAGTATCAATTCTCGAACAATATGATATGAGGTCTTTATGCCTTCCGGGTAATTTGACCCGCTTTTTTTTTTAGCTTAAGCCTTTGAGACCTGTGAAGACAGATTTTTATAAAGGCTTAAGTTGTGCGTTGCGTGATTTGACCATCTCTGTGGTGCAGCGGGCGTAGGTACGCCTGCGATGGGAAAGGAGAGGTTGCGGGTTCGATTCCCGCCTCGGTACAAATGTTTGTACAATCTGCGGATATTTGTTCCGGGTAATCCAGTAATCTGAGTGTTATTTTTGAAGGTAAAATAAAATTAAATATATTTATGAACCTAATGTATTATATTAAGTATCTAGCACCCATAACACAAGCTCTGCTTAGCTTAGGGGTATATAATGCTGTGGGGATTGTCCAGCATTATTATTTTGTGCCATAACGCATAAACAGCTTTGGAATAGGGCGGCATTGTTTCCAAGTTAGCTAATCACAAACTATAGCTTCTATCACCTACCTCACCTACCAAAGCAAAGAGTTGTGAAATCAAGAATAAGTAAATTTCATGATGATTAACTATTACTATTTGGACGCTATTTAAATTTAAATTGAAGTACTCGGTTATAAGTAACTACCTATAACTACCTACCCCTACACAGATGAACAAAGTGATTAATTTAAAACAATAAAAAACCGATTGTCTCGCTTTTTCATAATTTTTCGCCAAATGGGCCCTTCCATTCATCGAAAGCCTACTAAATGTAGCTAAGAACGATATAGGAAACCAGACGAGTATTTTGATCCCTACCTCATTTACCAAACTTGCTGCAGCCGTTTTGATGGTTGGAGGTAGGTAATAATGTGTCCGCCGACCACATACGAACATTTGAAGAATATAACCCATGCCTTGCGGGTAAAAATACGTACCTACCTTCCTTCTCTTAAGTTACGCGTCGACTGGGTCGCAATCGGAGCATACGAGGCGTCGTCGGTATTTACAATATGCCGATAAGTTGCGTCTACTGCTTTCGGATTTCGCATCGGCAAAATAGACATTTTGCAAAGCGCTCGTGTTTGCCGATGACGTCCTCCGCAACAATAGGTATCCTCCAAGCGACGAAGATATGTGGTTGTGGATAATGTCATCGGCGGAAATATCGGTATCGGCAAATATGCAGATCTAGCTTAGTGCACGCTGTACCTACTGTAGAGATCAATACAAAGTAATAAATCCTTACGCATCGTACGTTCCGATACCGAACCAGTCGACGCGTAACTTAAAACGCTTTAGGTTTATAACCCTAAGCTGTCCACTTTACAGAATAAAGACCACAACAGAAGACATATCTATTGTGTCTGGAACATCGGTTTTGAAGAGGCTTCTGGAGACTTTCCAGCGATTTGCACACTCGTTAGAATGTCTATTGATGTTTCGCGCTCGCGGTGTTGATAGCATTATACAAGAAAGTAGACATTTACGTAGAAATCAGGTGATATTTTGGCTACAAAAAATTGTTTGTGTTAGGTCAGCCTTGCTGACATGGAAATATTATTTTAAACACAGAAATAATGTACTTAAAAAAGAATATTCATGTTGTGTTTTGAGAAAATAACCCTTGTTTCCATAAATAAACGTTCTTGAAATATAAAGTTATTCACATGAACGTCTCAATTTTTTTTCCCTAAACATCTTCTCTACTTCTACCATACAATGATTGGTCTCAAACACATTGGTATCAATATCAATGAGAAGTTACCATACCAAAATAAATAGAAAAAAGATAAGATAAGTAAAGATACCAAAATGTGTTTGCGACCAATTTTCTTCTATTTGCTACGAAGGTTTTTCCTCCTTTTGCTGTATAGTGCTACGCGCAACGTAGACTGCTACGACAGCGTAGCAATTTGAAGAGTCGTGAGGATTTGAAAATGTTGGTAAATATTTTGCCTCACGGCGCTGAAATCGGGTGATTCTTTGCCTGTTTTTAGTGAAAATTCAACTATAATACTGGAACGAATATGCTTGGGTCCCTAAAGACGCAACGTTCGCAAAGAAGACCGTCTGTTGTTAAAGGATCTTGGAAGACGCGGGGAAATGAGGCACGCTCCAATGGTTTGCGGCATATACACGCATTTGAGCAATGTTGTATAACAGCTTTTAATTTCACCATTGTAGCTTTATAGCTAAGACATAAATGTATGAGCCTTACTATACAACTTTTATTACTTTAATAGTGGTATTTTTGGAATCTTTCGACCTTAAGTTGTTCTTACCTATTCAATAATAAATTGTCAAAATCACCATGTTAAGTATAAAGTTGAAGCTTTCCCATATCGGTCTTTTTTTTTTCAGGAATTTTAAAATGTTGTAACTTTTGGTTGATAACTTGATAAGTACAGTGGTGTGGTAGCCAATGAACTAAGTGTACTCAGTATATCACAGGGCCTACAGCTTAAAAACGACGTTGCCAGCTCGTGCATATTAGCCGTTTGAACCCTGCGGAGCGTAGTCACAGGATCTTTGTTTGAACGGCCCGCCTTCCCGCGCCAACCTGTCACCACCAATCGCCAGCGAACTGCCGCGCGGAACGCACGAGCTAGGATCTAATTTCTGTTTTCGAGTGCAAAAAGTAAGGAAAGAAATTGAGTTTATTTGTTTCTTTACTCAATTTTTTTAAAGGTACTAGGAACTGCTGTGTGGTTTTGATCTAAAGAATAGTTTAATATGCATGGCTTAGATTCATATTTGTAGGCAAATCGTGTTCCTGTTAGCAGTGAATCGATCGATTGTGTTCTTATTATTGTAATGTAGTGTAATATACATATTGGTAGCTTTACAAGCCTTTTTTATACCTCACTTATTAATACAATTCTTATACCTAAGTATTATGATTGTTATAGAGGTCGCTTACGTAAGATATTTTTTTATAAAGATTAACAGAAATGTTAGATAAGTAGTTTAGTTCATATAACAAACCGTTAGCTATGTGATCTCATTGCTCAGTAAACGCTAGGAGTAAAGGCTAAAAAACATTTTATTAATGAATGGGTAATTAATGAAAAACTATAGCTGTTTTATAACTTTTATATAACATCTATATTATAGGCTTAAACATGATATGTAAGACTTGTGTACCTTACGGTTTACTGAATACTTACCCACCCCGCAGTTCATTGTGTAGGTAGGTACCTACTAAGGGTACACATTGAGCCATTTTCCACTGTTTAAAAAAGTCTTATTGCCAAGTATCTTTATAACAGGTAAAAGCTGAAAACACAAATGCAATTATAAAGTCATTGAAGGTCATGAAGTCATGAGCTAAAAAATACTTAAAATGTCTTACAGAAAAAAAGTTACAGCTCTCCAAACTTTTGGTGGTTCAATGGCTACACTACACCACTCTACACTACACTACTCTACTCTACAGTAGGTACTTAGCGTTAGTACTTATTCGTTCGGTACGTATTTTGTAGTAGAAATGACAATGCCCATCAAATGAAATAACACTTAATTTAGAAGCCTCGATAAAAATAAACCACAAACTATCAAAAAGAGGCAATCTGAATAAGTGCTCTCGGGTTTCCCGCGGCCGCCATCTTGCCGCAAATGTCAAACGGGCATCGACCCCCGCGCTGTGTTGCATTTTTTTTATTAAATGGGAGAAGTGGCTACGTGCTCTACCTAGGTGAGTGTTAGGGTGCTAGAATCTATTTCATTAGGGGACGTTTTTTCAATCCCCAGAAAGGTATTTCACTAACTTTTATCTGTGAGATTTGACATACATAAGCATAACTTAACTATTATCTTTAACCTCATATATACCTAACACTAACCTACGCGACAGATCACAGTTATGATATGGTAGGGTTCTACATACTCGTAGCTTAGAAATGTACTTAGCTACTTACCTAATAATTATACTGATGTTTAAGAAAAATTATACTGATGTTTTCAGGATTTAGTTTTACTTTTACCAAAGATATAAGTAAATCGATTTTATGCCTAACTTTTAACCCTTCGTGTACCTCTGGGACGCTGGGTACGGGGACATATTTTGATAGATTAGGCTTGCCCAGGGATTATGCGGCCATGTCCTAAAAGTTTTCAATACGTTGGACTTAGTAACGAATATCCTCATGATAGATAATGCTAATTCCACTCACTAGGGCTGAAAATTTATACCTTCGCTTAAAAATTCAGATCGAAAGAGTCACCTTCAAGCCAATAAGGCTCTTACTTTATAAGTCTACCTCCGTAGAGGCGTTTCTTCCATAAACCATGTCAATGGTAACTAGATAAAACAATTAGGTAGGTATCGAGCCGAGGGCGTTCAATTATTGAAGGCTGACACGGCACCGTACAGCAGGACCCTTGTCACGCTTTAGTTTACGGTCCTGGGGTACTGCTGCACAGGCTGTGTCGGAAAAATGAAAATACACAAGAAATGTATTTACAGACATTTCTGTATAGGTACTCGGTTGTAGACTCCTCGATATATTATGTAAACGGGATGAACGAAGTCAAAGAAATATTGGTAGGAAATATTTTGCATCGGAGCGAATTGCGGACGGGCCAGTTGCTGGCTTTGAACTTTCATTCATTATTTCCTGTCGTCCGTTTTAGAACTAGAGCTTTTTTTAAAGCGTAATTGCACGAGTGCAGTGGAAAGACGGCTGTGCTTTGTTCTAGTGATCTAGCTGTTACCTGTTATTGTGAAGTTTTCATTAATGCTTTGCCTTTGTTGACATAAAATATCTTGGATTCTAATACCGATGGTCTATCGAGCAACTCCTTGCTCGATAGACCATCGGTATTAGAAGACTGTACGCAAGTCACCAACTACAGTTGTAATTCCCACAATAATGGTGTATAGATGTCGCCGAAACTAGACTAAACTAACTTGACAGCCTACGAATTTGACAGCACAATGATACCTACCATCCTTTTTTATTTAATTTATTTAATTAATAATAATGTCTCCGGTTGGGTGCAAGGTGTTGAGCGCCTCATCAATGCCAGTGCGGTACTGCTGTCGAACAGCTTGGTCATCACGGACTATCGTGCACTAGGGCCGCCGGTCGGATATCTCGCCACGCTAGCCTTAACGACATCATCCGGCGGGCCTTTGTCACCGCCACGTACCAGCTATTCTCGAACCGAATGGTCTGTTGCGTGACGATGGTAAGAGGCCCGACGGTATGACACTAGTCGCATGGGAGTTGGGGAGGCCCATTGTGTGGGACGCTACTGCGTCGACACACTTGCGCCTTCCCACCTTCCGAGGACATCCGTGTGCGGCCGGGTGCGGCGGCAGATTTGGCCGAAGATCTCAAGAGTCGCAAATATGCAGGTCTCGACAGAGCCTACACATTTGCTCCCCTTGGAGTCGAGACCCTAGGTCCGAGAGCTGGTGAATATCTGGCACAGCGTATCAGCATTGCCATACAGCGTGGCAATGCAGCCAGCGTCTTGGGGACGCTTCCGACCGGTGTTGATATGGATCAGTTGAGCTATCTGTAGACTGTTTGCCACAGTTAGCAGTTAGCTCAATTGTTTCAATTGTAAATACTAGTATAATTTTCTTTGTGAATAAATATATTTGATTTCGATAAAAAAATAATAATAATAAAAATGATGATGGACAATCCACACAGCATTATCTAGCCCCAAGCTAAGCAGAGCTTGTGTTATGGGTACTAGATGACTGGTATACATAGTACAATACATTTCAATAGATACATGTTTTTTATTATACACAGAAAATACCCACAACACCCGGAACAAATATTTGCAGAATTGATACAAAGGACTAGGATCCTCGTTTCTAAAACATTATCTCTCTTCATGCTCTCAGCTATTTTAAAATAAATAGACACTCTTAAGTTAAATACCCGTTTGACGTTGTCTATATTTAACCACTTACACTGCAATTCTTTGGATAATCTTAGTTAAGTCACGGTTTACGGACTTTGCCTAGACTCATTCATTATGCTAGCATAAATAAATTCGCTGACTTTTTCCTTAAACTTAGTCGATTTATTTTTCTTGGTTCACAATATCACCCGATAAAAAGTGTCGATTTGGACAACGATGTATCACAATTTTCTGTGTGGTGCCGGCTTAGAATTTGCACCACCCCAACTCTTCCCGCGGGTGTCGTAAGAGGTGACTAAGGGATATCCACCGGGGGCGGGCAGCAGCGCCCCTGCAGAACAATTCTACCACCGAACTGCGATCCCCAACCCGCATGCCCAGCGTGGGGATTATGGGCATCACCTCCCATGTGATAAAAGCCAATAAGGAGCTTATCAGGGGGAGGCCTGCGTCCAGTAGTGGACCAAAACAGGCTGTTGAGGTTGAGGTATCATGAAGGTCTGGAATGGTTGTAATGTGTTGCGTTATGTATAGTCTAAATAAATGTATTTTCTTTCTTTCTTTCTTATTTCTAGAAGACACCTACTCACTCTTGTCTTAAAGACGTTTCATAATACGTCTTGTCGTTACGACGTTAACTGTTTTTGGGAACATATTTTAAATCGTGCTTAAGTAAGCCATTTGGATGATTGAATTTAGCATTAAGCAATCCTAACTAAAAATTTTGTTTCGGTAAATGGCATCACGTAAACGCCTAATTTACGTTGCTACGAAAATTCCAAATCGAAAAATAAGGTTTTTACCATAACATTTTCCCCGTTTCCCCAGTTAATTTCCACAGCCTTGTATTTATACCCCGAGGATTCTTTGCTTTTCATTACGTTCCGTAATTAAATTCAGGTACAGGGTGTCCAGAAACAATAAGAAGCACTTTCTCTTAATAGAATATTATACCACTAACACCTGTCCACCTGACCAACTTATTTAATGTTTATTTCTTGAGATATTTATAACGTTTATTTTTATTGTTGGCTTACAAGCTCATGCTTATAAGCTCATAAACAACTCGAATTTCTAATAAACTAAGTGTTAAGCTTCTAATAAATAGTCAAATTTTAAACTAAGTTATTTTCTCAAATCCTACTTACTGCTAATCGACGACCACAGTGGCGCAGCGGGCCACGGTCCGCCTGTGACGCAGGAGGTTGCGTCTTCGATTTCCGCTTAGGGACAAATGTCTGTACAATCTGTCTAATGTAGTGTATTGTATTAAGTAAGTATATCAGTTATCTAGTACCCATAACACGGTCTGCTTAGCTTGGGGCTAGATGATGTTGTGTAAACTGTCCAGCATTATTATTATTATTAATCCTACTAACATTATAAATGCAAAAGTTTGTGTAAATGTTTGTTACCACGTATATCCGTAACTACTAAACCGATTTGGATGAAATTGGTTGGATCGTATGTAGATAGTTTAGGTTCTAGAATAGCAACTAGCTAATTTTCAAAAATTGACCTCTGAGGGGGTTCAAAAGTGTGGTAAAGTTTCTATCGAAAACTATTTTTCCTTGGTTTGATTCTCTGCAAACTCGGTATAAATAAACTATAAGGTAAACAATGAATTACCTACGTATTTTTTATTTTTACAAAACTACCCCTAGGGGGTGTGCAATAAATTTCAGATTTTTCATAATTTCCACGCGGGCGAAGCCGCGGGACGCATCTAGTAAGAAATAAAGTGTTAAATGTTTTATTTCACTTAATTTTTTTGTCTACTACTGGAGAAAGTATTAAAGAACATTTTTCCTCAGGCTAAATGGCTAAAAAGCCTCATTTTAGGCGTACGTTTCTGATGATGCGAAGACAAGTCTGTCACGAGGAAACACCAAACCACTATACGAATCCGGCTGAAATTTCACACGCATGAAGTTCTAGACCAGGAATTGGGTACATATTTATACTTAGGCTACTTTGCCGATCACGAAAAAACCCGGTTGAAACTGCGGGTAGACGAACGACGACTAGAGAACAGCCCCTCATCTCATTCTCATCTCGTACCGCGCCCTCGGGAGTATGTTCGATACATCGATCACGTAGATAGGATATTAGCATCATCAGAAGTTTGACCTAAGTAGGTTACTCGTGCCGCGAGCGCGGCCGGGGGCCCACGGAGGTCGCTGCATCAGCAGCGATCATCCAAACCGCACTCGTCAACATCATATTAGTCGAAGTTTTATACAATACAGCTTTTGTTCCATTCTCTTATATATCAGCATCCCGGGAAGAGCTAGCCGCGATCCCTACATGCTCAGCTCATACAACAAAGTCCCCGCAGTCTGTGTATCAATCGCGATCAACTGAAAAACTACCGATCGCATTTTCATACTGTTCTTACCAGTGGAGGGAGTTATACGCGACAATGGTTTAGTTAGGTGTATAACCCATTCAGTTTTTGTGTAAATTGGCTGAAATATATGTTGAACATGTCGGAAATAAGTATAGATATGGCATAATTTGATGATTTTACAAAAACGAAAAATCGACTTTAAATTCATTTACATTTTCGTTTTTTTTTTAAGCTATGCGGGACAAATATTCATTCATCGGGAATAAAGTTTATTAAAAACCACCCCGAGATCATTTTCTATGATCAGAACCAAAAGAATCATTAAACTTTGCCCACCAATGATGGAGAAATCTGCGAACATAGATAAAAAAATAAACAGAAAATACAATCCTATTTTTGAAGACTGTTATGAATCATGCCGGTCAGGTGGGTTGCTAGTATCTAAGTAATAATTTAAATGAATGCATACTTAAGTTAATTAAATAACTCGTACTCGTGATCCACGCCTGTTCTAGCGTTGACAGGAAGCCATTTGTACGTAATGGCGGCTCCACACCACCGACCACGGCTGGTGAATGGACGCGCAATTGTGACGCTAGTTGGAACAAATGAACACCATTGTTTTGCTTCATCATCATCAGCCCGTATACGTCCATGGCATGGAAAATAGGCTTTCCCCCAAACGACGACGCCACGATAGCGGTCCTGAGAGCCTACTAAGAAAAGGAATATCGGATTTTGTTTTCGTTATCGTGCAAAAACCGCGCACCAACTCTTATGTCGGTCGCTTGCATAAGATTAGCGTTTGCACGAAAACGAATCAGAATCTTCGATTTCGTTTTTAAGAGTTTAAGCCCTGAACCGCCTCCATTCATTCACTCTCTGCGACCGTTACATTGTCGGTCCATCGAGTGGGTGTTTTGCTTACTATTCAAAAAATATGTTATAATAATTATCTGCGCGCGATCTTGGGATATATGGACCATTTTGAACTACACTACTACAGAAACGCATCGAAAAATTTGACGACGGCATGATTATGATTAATGTTAGGTTAATGAAAAATTTAAATCCTACTCGTATGATGTTATATTGAACAATCCACCTTAATATTAAAGATCTCATACCAGGGACGTCAATTAAAATGATTACGGCATTTGATTACCTACTTATATTGTGAAATAATTAACGATCTGTTTTATGACAACATTGCGTGACACTCAACTCCTGGCATAGGTACGAGTGAGTATGTAAGGTACGTGGCACACTTCAGAATGCCCGCTCCCCGCTCCCCGCTCCCCGCCGAGCCGAAAAAATAGTATCTGTTCAAGGAATAGATACATTTTAAAGTTTGATTTCTTTTACTATTTTCAGGCGTAGCTAGTTTAGCGTAGTTAGGAATTCCTTTAAATTGACACGGTTCTGTCCCATTCTGATCGCGCCGCTCAGATCATAAGATATTTTCTGTGTTACAGTTTCAAAGTTCAAGCTATCGGGTACCATCATGGATCATTTGGGTGCATACCTATTTGCTTAACAGTAATACCAGGTTTTAGAGAGTTTTAAGCCGCGAAACGTGGGAGGCCTTTGGCCCCCTCGTTTTACGAAGAAGGTAAAAATCTGGTCTTTTATATTTTTCTATTAATCACTTGTTGAAAGTACTTTATGGTTTGGCAAGACTTGGATTTATATTCTATCGCGGATAGCACCTTCTACTTTTCCAGGAAAAGCGCATGTAAAATCACGGGCAAAAGCCCTATAGTCTCTATTTCGGGACAAATATTTCTGAATGATCAGGTATTGGTCTCAAAGCACTTTGCTTATTTTGGGGCCAGACGATGCTGTCCAGTATTATTTATTTATTTATACTCGGTCGTCTATGCCTTACCTGTGTCGATAATGAGGTCGTGACGGCTGCGCCTGCGCCGCCTTCCCGGCGGAATCGCAATGAATGTTGACCGTTGGACGATTTGAATAACGAATGGAAATACTGAGCTGATGGGTTTAGCTTAAGAGGGGAATGCGTAGCTTTTAATGCTGGGATTTCTACCGCGCTTCCCCCAGGGAATATGGTCCCAAATGTCCCCAAATAATTTGCGATTCCAAAAAAGATAATTAATGTACACATTGGACTAAAATCTTCAGAGATACACGAGCCGAGAGAACAATTTATCGGGAAAACGGGGAATCGTTTTCTGTGGCGGCTGTCTACTCGACGTAGCAGGGCCACCACCGGTGCCCCTAAAGGCTGCCACTCAGAGGGGGTTGTGGCCACTTTTTAACTGACTTCGAACATAGGAGGAGGTTATAGTGTTCGGCTGTAGGTATTCGTATGCTTTTTTAGGGTTCCGAACTTACCTGAAAAGGAAAAAAGGAACCCTTGAAGGATCATTTTGTTGTCCGTCTGTCTGTCTGTCAACCCTCTTTTCTCAGGAACGCGTGGAGGTATCAAGTTGAAATTAACATCGAAAACTCAAGTCGTCGTAACCTCTTGGAGCCTCGAAATAAATAAAACTTCTAAGTCAACTCAATCAAAAGTTACAGCCGTTTATAGGTAGGTACTTCCCGTAGACCTAGAATCATGACATTTGGCGAGAAGAAAGGTCTTATAGCACAAATAACGGGAAAAATCCGAAAACCGTAAATTTGTAGTTAATTCACAAAAAAAAAGTTTTGATTCTCGCCATAGACCAAAACCTATGTACCTAGGTACTTCCCGTTCACATAGAATCATGAAATTTGGCAAATTATTCAAATAATTGGTCGACATTTTTCGGTTTTATGAAGAGCTTTTTACGCCTTGCTAGAATAGATAATAGGTATAACACAGAGCATAAATTATTGAAATTGAAATAATCATTTTCGTCTATTTTACATTAAACAAGGCCATGTCTAGGCGCTCCATATTAAGTCTAGTTAACAAATTTATTTTAGTTTTAATAGAGTAGAGCAGGGTAGAGCTTTCTATGAAGCAGGTGTAATTAAATTATGGATATAAAACCAAACTAACCACCTTAAATAAGCGGCTTTAAATATTCTAATTTCCGAAATATGTAAATCATTTATTAGACGAGTTTGATGATTTTAATGATAGGATAATACGATGTGTACCTTATTAAAATTATAGTAGCATAAAATTACTATAATTTAGTATTATATATTATTTATGATTAATTCGCGTATGTGCTAGGTATTATTCAACAGGCTATCTCATGAAATAAATACCTTTTTAATTTAATAAATATCACATTTAAAAATAAATTGATTATCGACAGAAGCGGAGATATCCGAAGCGGAGACGAGAAGAGACGTTTCTCAGCTAGGGTGTCTCTACTGAAACTGCGGAGATGCGTACTGACTAGACTGGAACGGAGATGTTTTATTTTTCGAAAGGACTATAATGGTGTTGACCGCAGGTGTGTTGGCAATGTAGAGATGTGTGCTGTTAAAACATCTGTATGATCTTATCAGAAATGTGTTCTGCCTGTTGTTGGTTTTACACGTTGGAAGATTAAAAGTTTTAGGGTATCTGTGAGTTCTAAAGTTTGTGTTAAGTCCGAACTGTTGCAGCAGCGTCTACTTTGCTATTAACGATGATAGATAGATAACTTAAATCCGCTATGGCTCTTCGTTCCTGGAGAGGCGAAATGTTTGTCTGACTTGCCACCCACTGTTGGTGTCAACCGGCCTGATCAATCGCTCCTATGTTCATCCAGGCTCCCAAACTTCCCGTTTAAATCAATGAAAACCATCAAAACAAAATACCCACTTGAAATCAAATACCCTTCAGATACCGAAAACAATAGCAGAAGGGAACCCCTTCTGCTTCGAAACGCAAATATAATTTCGCCCATATCTTTCCTTGTTCCTTAATCTTTGTTACGACCTTCAGCAGTGGAACCCAGCGGTTACAAATTACAATAGATTAAATTACATTACACTTTCAAAGCCCCAGCTCACCCTAAACCGATCACCCTGGAAGTTTAAGCACGAATTCGCATACCTACTTACCACTGCAAAGTTCCGTTATCAAATTCCTTAGAAAGTACATTCCTCGGGCTAAGGCTCTCACGACACCCCTGCCTCGGACCCCGCCCCGCGCCCCCCGCAGCCCCCGCAGCCCCCGCCGGAAGCGGCGCGGGCGCATGCAAACTGCGAAGCCTAGGGTGAACGCACTCGCCCACCGACCTATGAACAGTGCTTGTGCCTTTCTGGTGGTAGGACATAGGAATGTGGTTTTTACAGGATAATATCTACGGTATGTAGGGGCTTCTGTGTTCTGTGGTAATATCAAAGTTGAAATATGTACTTGGCATTGTATGGTGTGAATTCTGTTCGCACAAAAACTAATTATGACAACAGAAAAAAGGTGAAGGTTCCATGTCGGCTGTATGTTTTTTAGGGTTTCGTATCCGAAGGGTGCAAACTAAACCCTTACTCAACCTCCGCTGTCTGTCCGTCTGTCCGTCTGTCAGAGTCAGAGGGCTCTATCTCATGAACCGTAAGAGCTAGGCAGTTGAAACTTTCACAGAATGTGTATTTCTCTTGCCGCTTTAACAATGGGTTCCCATACAAAAAACACGATTTTTTGGCTTTTGCAAAAAACACGATTTGATAGTTTGTCGGGGCTGTATCTCTTAAACCATAATAGTTAGACACATGACACATTCTATAAGTAACAGTTCAACTTTAATATCAACAAATACTAAAAATAAAATAAAGTGGAAAATTTAAGGGGGTGTCCAAAGTTTGGAGACTCACCAACTGTTTGGCAAACAGTCGGGGTTTTTAGAGTTTCATTTAAGACATAGATTTGAACGATGGGACGAAACCCTCGTGTGCTCGCACACGGACGGAACGTAAAGCTAGACAACCGCGACTTTGTGAAAACCGCAAGTCAGTGCCGTAGAGCCCACGATCCTCGCACTGTGTGGCGGCGAGGCTTGCATGAATCACCTGGGCTGGGTGGACCACTGCGCAGGCGCAGGTTCGGAAATACTCGGCATTCCGATCCCAACGGCCAACGGACAGTAACTGTTTTTGAAATTGAATACCTGTTAGCTTCGTTTGTCACTTTGTTTGCGCTATTCTCGAATAATGCTGTTTATTTTTCAAATAAAGGCTTTTCGGGTTGTATAAAAATTACCTGAGCGTCTGGTCTATGCGACGCGTGACCCGAGAGCTGATGAGTATCTGCAGCATTGCCATACAGCGGGGCAATGCAGCCAGCTTCTTGGGGACGCTTCCGATTGGAATTGATCAGTTGAGCTACCTGTAGATTGTTTGCAACAGTCTGCAGTTAGCTCAATTGTAAATAAATACTAGTTCTAATGTGTTTCTATTATTTGATTGTAATTTATTTTGTTACCTTAGTTCGTAAAGATTTTTGTCATAAATTCCTACCTTTATACCGAGACACGGTTTTTAGTTAGTGTGGATTTGGACTTTTGACTTGGTTAAATACCTTTACAGGTCAACCTCTTTACGTATTCATGAAACCTAGACATTCTAAGAACTAAGAGATTGGTTACCTACAATACCAAGTTGGATTCAACTTTGAATAGATTTTCTGACGGAGGCTTTAATTCAGAAACGTTGGTCGAATTTGGGATCGCTTTTTTACCTGCTCTACCGAGGTAGAGGCGTTTTGATATACAACCAACTCGTCCAGATTTTATGGTTAAGGACCCCATAGATAAAAATATTGCTAGGATATTATTAGGTTGCTAGGACCCTATAAGGGCTGATTTTTCGAACAGCAGAGCAATAGCTGGTGTCAAAATATCGACTCAATATTTTGTTATTCGTTATTTTGTACACATCTTTCCTCTACGCATCTTTCCTCTACGCTTATGTGAAAGCCGTTACGTCGTAGCGTTAAATCTGAACTTAATAACCATCTACTTTATAAATCGTAGCTTTATCTTCCTTTTAATAGTATTTTATCAATAAAACTTAATAACTTAATAATTTCCTCTTGCTAAGAGAAAATAACGATCAATAGATATCTCCTAACGGTAAAATTGTAGCTTGAGTCAAACTATAAAAGGTTTTAAAAGTCGATAACTGTGAATTTCACACGGATAGAATGACCGATCTTCTAGCAGGCGAATTAGTGCATTATCGGAAATAATGAGATTTTGGTTGAAATCGTAGAAATATTATCGGGAGATAATATCTCTATATCTATACTAATATTTTAAAGAGGAAAGATTTGATTGTTTGTTTGTTTTGAATAGGCTCCGAAACTACTGGACCGATTAGAAAAATTCTTTCACCGTTAGGAAGCTTATTTTTCAGGGAGTGACATAGGCTATATTTTATCCCGGAATTCCCACGGGAACGGGAACTACGCGGGTGAAACCGAGAGGCGATATCTAATATGCATAATTATATAGCAGAATTCGGCCCCTGAGTCATATTATGACTCAGGGGCCTAATTCTGCAAACCCATCTTCGTAAAAAATCGAACTTGGTGAAATTATTATTACAGTAACTTAAAATTTTGTACCTACAATATGGAGGTAATAATATTTTATGCAGGTGATTTTTTAGTAAACGTAGAATCAAAAAGGTAACACAATTAAAAAGTTCACCATCTTTTTATTCATTAGTAAAATATTTAGCCTGTCTTCAATTCAAAATGTATTTTAGATTCAGGCTATATGATGCCATTTCCGAAACCACAGTAAGTTTAAATAATTATCCACTTGGTCAATAGTCTAATGGTAAAATAATAGAAGTTTTTTCGTTTTTATATTCACAGTTATTGTCTTTTTATAATTTTACTTAAATATGTGTAAAACTTTAAAAGGAGAAGCCCTGAATCTTTACATACAGCCTAGGCTAGTTTAGGACCCTACGGATCAAATAATACACTGAAACACTGATTGGGTCCAATAAATGATTTTTATGTATACATTGCCCAATTCTCAGTAGTTTGTGTCCTTGACTACAAGCACCTAGTTAGCAAACACAGTTGATGAGCAAATTACTACCCCATTCGTGTTATAGAAGCATTTAGCTACCTTTTACTGGTTTAACTGTCCCATTGACATTTGCCTGAAAAACATTTTATTGGGATGCGTGACTCTGCGCCATGCGAGCTAGTGTTACCAACGCTTCGAAATTCATGAGGGTAGTTTATTACTGCTGATATCACGTTTCTTTTCCGACAGAATTAATAATACTTTACCTATGTAGCGTATTTTGTTCATTAATTTGAGTTATAATGCGAAAGAGTTACGGAAGAAAGGTTACCTTTAAAGGAGTAGGTACAGACAGCTAAGGCGTGTGTAGTAGTCGATACCTACCTAACTTTTTACTTTTAGAGTAATTTAGTTTATTTTTTGTACAAATAGTTGGTAGATATTCAGGTACCTTCCCATTTTATCAAAAACCTCTGTTAGCGATTACTTAGTTTAGATTTATCTTCAAAACAATTGAATGTGATATCAACAATGTAACACCAGTTCCGGAAGTAGACACCTAACTTTATTAACAGTAGAGTAGAACACACAGATGGAAACACCGAGAAGGGTGTGGGGGGTGGTAATTAGAGAGGGGTCGATGCCCTCCACCCCAGTGCAATGCACCTGTGAAAACCTAGTTTCAGGAATAGGCTCCGGCGGGTTAGCCTGCATTTTAGTGAGATTTTCAGGGAAATAGGATTGTATTTATCTTAAAGAGTTGGTTATTTTATGTTATATGTGATTGAACACCAGACGTATCTAAATGTTTTCTGTCGCGTGGATTAGTTTAATCTCTTAAGTCTTCATAATGTGCAGGTAGTAAGTAGTACTATATTATACTGTAGTACGTAGTATATATATACAGTATTAGTATTATATAGTAGTTATTCTGTTAGTCGTAGGTAGGCAGTATTTTTAACCGACTTCAAAAGAAGGAGGAGGTTGGTTTGGTTGTGTGTTCTGTGTTCTATATATGTTTTTTTTATGTATGTTCGTCGATTTCTCCGTCAATTACGGACCGATTATGATATTTTTTCGCTATTGTATAGAAAATAATCCCGAAGTGGTCCCATAAAAATTTTACTCTCGAGATAAAATAAATAAATAATTAATGCTGGACAATTCACACAGCGTTATCAAGCCCCAAGCTAAGCAGAGCTTGTGTTATGGGTACTAGATAACTGATATACATAATACAATACACTACATAGATAGATATTTTTATTATACATAGCGATATAAGTATTTACGTAATAAAAACTTGAAAACAGTGTAAAATTGAGAGAACGGAAGTCGGTCTTTAGTTTTTTCAAAACAACCAAATTACAATTAGGTAAGTACCTACCTACCTATGTTAGGTACTAACGAGACACTTGTCACGTCACAAACGTACCAACATGGTTAGTGTTGGTACGTTTTGTTGCTAATTCAAATCAAATAGTTTATTTCAGACAACAATAAATTATAATACAAAAATAAGTTGGAGTGTCCATATTCGAGTCATATTAAAATTAAATACTTAGGTACGATAAAAATTTAAATTAAATAGAAAATAAAAATAAAAATAACTTAAATACAAAATTAAAATTAAAATCAATAGGTACGTACTAAAATTAAAACCTGATGATTTTGATTTTAGTGATGATTTTCATCATTAAAATCAAAATCACAAAGGAGAAAACTTTTTTAGTAGGTGCTGATACTGAACATATTCACACAGCATCTGGACCAAAAGTAAGCACAGTTTGTGTCATGTGTACCAGACGACTGATCTACATCACATTTATTTAATAATTTGCTTATCAGAATACAATAATAACATCAATTTAAAAAATATACAAAGGTTTTCAGATAATTCCATACGGTAATTATAGGCAGGTCATAAAAACATTTGTCCCGCGGCGGGAATCGAAGCCGCAGTCGAGTGGATAGAGCCAGCGATTCGAAACAACTAAAAGTATTGAAACAAACTCGCGGCACGGAACATAGAGTTTCGTGAGAACTGCGCCGGAAGTCCCCCTCCCCTCCGCCAACTTCCGGTCTGAATATTCCACGAGAGCCTGAACCCTCGTTTAATATTTAACGTTTTAACGATCGTTATTACGTTAAATACGTTGCGGCAACTGTTTATTTTTATTTTCTACAGTTTTAGGGTTCCGTGCATCAAAAGGAAAAAAGGAACCTTTATAGGAGCACTTTGTTGTCCGTCTATCCGTCTGTTAACCCCGTTTCTCAGGAACGCGGAGTATTGAGTTGAAATTAACATCAAATACTCAAGTCCATACATAACCTCTTGGAGCCATGATATAAAAAAACTTCTAAGTCAACGAAATCAAAAGTTACAGCCGTTTATGTACGAATATTTTGAAATTTCCAAGGGAATCACATGCACACTAAAAATTGCAAGAAGTAAGATCTTTTTGGGATATTATTTGATTTCTTAGAAATTACCCAGAGTGTGAGAACTTACGCACTATAATAACAAAAACTTTAGAATTGAGCAACGCGACACCTCTCGTCAAACGAACTAAATGTATTTAACTTTAGTCTTTGAACAGGATTGGAAAAACTTGAATTTTTCCCCTGTAGGTGGAGCTAACAGGGCGCTTGAGTCCGTAGGAAGTCCCAGAGAATTTCGACTCCTGCATCACTTGAACTCGTGGTGTGGTTAGCACATTCCCGTGCTGAGGGAAGGATGCGAGGTTCAAGTCCCGTCTAAGTCGAAAATGTTTGGAATATGATTTGATATCTTATAGGATAAGTAATGGAAAAAATGCGAAAATTTTAAAGTTACCAACATTAAAAAAATACTTTTGATTCTCGCCATGGACCGAAACCCATAGGGTAGGTATCTAAGCTCCTTTCCGTTGACCTAAAATCATAATATTTGGCAAGACACAAGGTCCTTTTACGGAACTCTTAGTGCGCGAGTCCGACTCGCACTTGACGTTTTATTTAAAACAAACAAGTTGTTTTTTATAAACAAATATATATTATAACTAGCTTCTGCTCGCGGCTTCACACGCGTTTTTCAGAAGTATATTATTGTTGGTCCAGAACGACATGACTTCAGTTTTCTTAAATTTAATAAGTTATTCAATCGTCCGTCCGTATTATAAATATGTGTTGCCTTGCCTATTCCCAACCATCTGTCGTCCTTGGGGACGGCAACGACTGGATTGTGTCAACCGTACCCATCGCAAGGTACGGTTCACGGTCAAAACTCTGCCTATTCCCTAAAGGATTTCCGAAATTGCCTTCTACGTCAATCAACGTCAACCGACCTGTGACGTCCTTGTTGGTTGGCCATTGCCCAACAGGAGAACATTGCAGGCTTTCATGTATTATTTCTCACTCTTGCATATTATGTCAATAGAAGAAGACAGAGTGAGAAACAGACTGTTATGACTGTGGTGGTTAGAATTTGCACCACCCCAACACTTCCCGCGGGTGTCGTAAGAGGCGACTAAGGGATATCCACAGGGGGCGGACAGCAGCGCCCCCTGCAGAACAATTCTACCACCGAACTGCGATCCCCAACCTGCATTCCCAGCGTGGGGATTATGGGCATTACCCCCCAAGAGTTAGAAGTTAATAACGGGCTTATCAGGGGGAGGCCTGCATCCAGAACTGGACCAATTACAGGCTGTGTGATGAATTGCAATTGTAAAAGATTCTAAGGTTTTTGTAGATATTCTAAATGAATATCGCCTCGTTTTTTAGCCACTAGTAGGCAAGTAGGCACCAACAACCTGATTCACGTGCTGTCGTAAATGCAAATCGCTCACATTAAATATACCCTTCGCCTTATGTCTCGGCTCGGACGTCGTGTCCCTTACACTGCAATATTGTGGGCCCTTTTGAATGCGCACATTCATCCAATACCGCTACCACACTGCACAAAGACTTTCATTCAAATATGGGCTTAAAGTTGTTATTTTTACACTAGAGGTAACAAAATGGCTCCCTACAAGCTTCAAACGAGTGGCCCACGAGCTATGTGTCATTTGATGCCGTCAATATATACTGCTATACTACGAGTATAATATTATAAAGAGGAAAGATTTGTTTGATTGTTTGTATTGAATAGGCTCCGAAACTACTGGACCGATTTGAAAAATTCTTTCACCGTTAGAAAGCTTACTTTTCAGGGAGTGACATAGGCTATATTTTATCCCGTAATTCCCACGGGAACGGGAACTACGCGGGTGAAACCGCGAGGCGATCGTCTAGTATGATATAAAATGCATCTTATATATACATAAATCGTCCTAGATCTAAATGTTACGAGTTAAAGCCCATATTTGAATGCACAGTTTTGTGGTGTGCCGCAGCGGCGCTGTCCTGGCGTGGACAAGCTTTATCTGGAGTTTCTTTCATCTGAAAATTTGACTTGGCGATTCTGCAACTATACCATTGTCATCGTGTAGCGATCGGCTAGCAATAAGGTCCCTGCACATATCCGTGAGAATACTAATAAAAAATATCGTTTCCACTAAACGCAACGAAACGCAGCCTGTAAAGAGCTTCTTTCCACTAAACGCTCACGAAAACGCAGCCTGTAAAGAGCTTCTTTCCACTAAACGCTCACGTAAACGCAGCCAGTAAAGAGCTTCTTTCCACTAAACGCTCACGAAAACGCAGCCTGTAAAGAGCTTCTTTCCACTAAACGCTCACGAAAACGCAGCCTGTAAAGAGCTTCTTTCCACAAAACGCTCACGAAAACGCAGCCTGTAAAGAGCTTCTTTCCACAAAACGCTCACGAAATCGCAGCCAGTAAAGAGCTTCTTTCCACTAAACGCTCACGAAATCGCAGCCAGTGAAGAGCTTCTTTCCACTAAACGCTCACGAAAACGCAGCCTGTAAAGAGCTTCTTTCCAATAAACGCTCACGGAAACGCAGCCTGTAAAGAGCTTCTTTCCACTAAACGCTCACGAAAACGCAGACTGTAAAAAGCTTCTTTCCGTTAAACGCTCACGAAATCGCAGCCTGTAAAGAGCTTCTTTCCACTAAACGCTCACGAAAACGCAGCCTGTAAAGAGCTTCTTTCCGTTAAACGCTCACGAAAACGCAGCCTGTAAAGAGCTTCTTTCCATAAGTTTACTGCCACGGTAGAGTCAACAGTTATGGGGATTACAAGCTTTTGCCCGCAGTTTCACTATCTTTGGGTTGGGATAAAAGTAGTCTGTATTTCAGGTCCAAAAATTAATGCTTGCAAATTTTCAGCCCGATGCGATAAGTCATTTTGACTCCGTCACGTTGCAAACAGAGATTTTCACATCCTTAATTTTAATTAGTGATTAGATAAGATATTCTTCATTTGTAGTATAAAATATGAAAATGTAAATACTAAAATAAATTAAATTATCAACACCATTTATACAAAATACTAATGCCCACGTATAAATTACCAACTAGAGTCCGATAATATCATAATAATGTTGGTAATGATGTGATAGCTTTTTATTAATGCAAGTTGAATTTTTTGGATGGGGCTAGAGGGGAGGTACCTTAACCATATTTTCCATATTTTTTTAGAGATATTTCCATCCCCATTCTAGCAAAACAAAATGTTGCATTTTACACGAAAACTCTTTTGATGCCAATCGATACTGTTTCTTAAACTGGTCAAAAACGTTAGTGGACCAAGTGATCTTGGGGTACTAAAAAAGTCAGAAATCGCTATAAAAATTCCCATTTACTATTTTCCTGTCGCTACATCGGTTAAGGTACCTAAGCCTTACCTACCTCCCCTAACTGCCCCGTCCAAAAAATTCACTCTCTTTGTTCAAAGCAACTACAACGCTGAATTTCCGTCGAGAACACCACGTTTCATCACAATGTAGGTACGAGAGCTCCCGCTATATATGTAGCTCAGCTATACCTAATTAATTCGGCTTTTTAATACCAGGATTAAGGTTAAGTTGTCTGAAATAAATTAAATTCATTCATAGGTAGGCAGGTCAAAATTTTAAAATTAATAGCGCATAAAATATAATAATAGTTTTGAGCAATAAAAGTCTCGTTGAATGTTAATGAATGAGATGTTTATACGTTGTTTTTAACTTCTGCGATTTTATTGCGCGTTCACTTGAACGAACTGTTTAATTATACTTCAGTACTATTATTTTATATAGTTAGCAGAGCTATTTATTTTACGTAGAACTTATTATACTTGATAAATAAGATGAATGTAACGTTGAATCGCTATTATAAAACAACTAGCTTTATATAGTATATTTTTTTGATTAACTATTTTTCTAGAATAAATTAATGTCTTATCTATGAAGTAACCCGCGGTAGCACCTGTGGTAGCACGGTAGGTACCGAATTATCTTAATGTAGTTTCAGATATTTTTAGACTTCCTGTCAAATTTCAACAAAATTTAGATAGACATTATGTACCTACATTATTTAAAATAATATAGATAAAGCATAAAGTAGGTACCTAGATACTAGGTAGGCAGCTTGTCTTTTAAATTGGATAATTGTGTTCTGTCCATGAAAATAAAAAAGTTTTTTTGTAACGAAACTGCTAAAATAATCTCAGAACATCACAAAGCACGAACTGGCCTTGGTCAATCAGGACCTTCCTAACACTATTTAATGCCTAGGCCCAAGTAGGTTAGGTACTCGTTCCTGGAATTCAAGATATTTTTGGTAAACAGAAAGACATTCTTGTATAAAAATTTTACTCTAACAGTTACCAATAGCAGAAAACATCAAACAAAAACTTCCCTACCGCATAGTTGCATAACTGCAGCGAAAAAGGTGCGAATTCGAGCTCAAAACGAATAAGAAACAAATTAAATAATTAAAAGCTGTCCTAACCAGACATTATTTTCACTTTCTGGCAGTTGCTCCGATGATACCAGAGCCGTATAATATTTTACACCAATGTTCCTTCGGTTTTGTAACTCCTTTGTTTACAAAACATATCTTGGATTCAAGAACCAGGTAAGTACCTGACGAGGAAATAACAAAGCTCTTTCTGTATTCTGATCACGGGAACATCCGGCGGCGGGCTCCTATTTCTAAAGTTTTGCATTGGAGAGGTCCGCAGCAAGCAAGCTAACCTAACTTGTTCTGAGAAGAAATAATACTTGGTACTTAGTTAACTAGTTTCTACCCGCGGCTTCGCACGCATAATTTCTATGGCAACGTTTAATGGAACGTTTAGTTTTCTATCCCATGGGAACTGATTTATGGGAATGAAAGTAGTGTTTTATTCCAGGCTTAGAACTAACTGTATGCAAAGTTTTAGCACGATCCGTTCAGTAGTTTTGGCGTGGACAGGTAACAAACATCCATCCGTCCATTCAAACTTTCACATTATAATATTAGTGTGATACATATAAACTCTACGTAGCTTATATTATAAGTATTTCCTCCAAGGCTTTCTAGGCACCTGGGAATTTATTTATGTAGGTAAGTGCTTAGGTATTTGTTGTTCTAAGAACAGGAAGGGCAGCAGAGCTACCTTCTGTGTATTTTAACACTTCGGCTGTGACCTCCGGTCCGCCTCCCAAGCAGGGATTTTGGCAAAACCACCTGGTTTTGGGCAGTGGCCGTAGGTTGTCAAACTAGGCCTGGATACTCAGTACTCACGGGATCCCCGTGGTAAAAAACTAGATTTACATAAAATTCAAATTTTTTTCTTCGGTTCCTTAATTAGAAAACATGTCATGACTGTGAAAAAAATGACGATAAAAAAAATCATGAAACTGCACTGTTTTGTACCTAATTTGGTCGATATCTCAGGAACCCTGCGGTCTATAGAAAAGATTTTTGTTTTGATGGTAGGGTATTACTAATTCTTTTGTTTCTTCATCATTAGTTGTGTAGTTTTCTTGCAATTAGCAAAAACATCATATTTATGTCTCTCTTAAGTGTACTGACGAGAACGTATACATGTCACCGCCGGAACGTTAAATCAGCCTGTCTAGAAAGGCTAGGCAGATTGTACTTCGCTCTGCGAAGCCGAAATTAGCTGAATCTCTCTTTCCAAAGGTCGATATGCAATATTTATCGCCGGGCACTGTAATTTCATGCGACGAGATGGCTAAGTGACGCTAAGCCATATTGTTGTACATTGATCGTGCAACAATGGGCACAGGTAATTAACTGAATTGCCCCGTTTTGCAGTCGGCCATCCGATAAGCCATCCTACAAAATAGGCTGTTTCTTCGATCCGGCGGCGGCGATATACATTACGTGAGTACGCGAGCAAAGCCATGGGCCAAAGCAAGTAGATTATAAAGGGAATTGTAATGGGTGACCTAGCGTTCAATTACTTTAATAGACTTTAGGTAACCTTGGGGTGCCTTGAACTCTTAAACCTTGGTATGGAGGGCTAGAATAATAGTTGGGTTACCTATTTAGAAGACCCCTATTACCTAGGTGCAAATAATGTAGTGAAACACAATGAAATAATGACTCATAAACTTACCTGATTGTACAGTGGCGGTCAGAAGTGGTGACCTAGATTCTAAAGACGTTGTCTTGCAGCCTTTCGTAGTGCTTACGGCCTTTTTCAAATTTATTATTATTTACGTCCTGGGATCAAATTCACATAGTCATTTACACTTAAGAATTACCCTTATTTTGAGGCTTAATAGGTATATTATTATTATCTATTTCATTAGAAAATAAAACAGCTAAAATAAAAAAGAATTTATTTTAACACCATTATACATTATAAATAGGTAGGTATTCAAACAACTTTTTTCATAAGTTTTCCATAATAATAGGTAGGTACCTATTTCGTTTATGCATACCGTGTAGCATACAGTTAATAATTTGTACTAAGATGGAATTTACTATTTTAAAGCGAAGTAACCTTCAAGCGAGTATAATCTTTAAGGTTAGTCTTTGGGTAATTATGACCGCAACTGTACCTACATGTAGCATCTCCAATGGTGTAAGCATCACAAGAGGGGGTTCTATGTTGTGCTGTCTGTATGTTTTTTTATATTTGTTTTCGTCTATTTTCTTTTTCTCCGTCAATTATTGACCGATTACGAAATTCTTTTCCTATTTATTGTATAGAGGTCCCTAATAGGTCCCATAAAAATGTTATTCCCGAGGTCCTGCCCGAGGTATTAGTATTTATCCTGTCAAGCTTAAAAAACAACATAATACTTTTGAAAATGACCGTAAGGGGGCCACACTAAAGTTTGATTCACGAAGAATTTATATGTGCTCCGTTAAAAGTATCTAAAATACATGATAATTTTCAAAATCTCTGATTACTAATGGTTTCCATGGCCACGGGGCTTCAAAGTCAAACTAGTGTTTTGGAATTCGGAACGTAGGCCGCGCACGCACTACGATTTACCGCAAGCGGTTTAGGAAAAGCTGAAAACGCCAAACCGCGTACAAACACGCACTGCGGCTGGCGCTCTGCTTAATTTTATTTCAGTAACACCATGGACATCGTGCAAACAGCGTGTGTTGTGGCTTTGGGCTTAAGGCGACGCATTGATAAACAATAATTTCAAATCGGGCGCCACGCCCCCATGAGCTCCCCGCAAGCAGCTCATACCCCCTTGTAATTTTACGCGGTTTGCAATCGGGCCGTCTCGCGCGTCGGGCCGCGCTGTCGTAACTCGCGCGCTTCTCAGTCGTGCGCTGACGCGCTGGGACAAGACGTCATGGAGTCGCCTTACCTTTATTTATTTTTTTATATCCATTTGAATATTTTACAATGTTATAGGGGAGCTGTTTTTGGCGGTACTATATCGATAAAAAAAACATAATTTTACGGCACGGATATTCGAGTGGCTGTGTCTTGGACTGCCACGCCTGTGTTGCCGGTTCGATTCCGCATCAGGAAAAGAATTATGTGATGAACCTAAGTGAACATACCTACTTACAAACTACTTACTTACTTGGTGTGGCTTACCTACTTACTCACACTACTTACTTGTATTTAGATAACTACATACAAACATTACAAACGCCGGATTATTTAAGTAGCCTCTGAGATCGTCGATTCACTCGATCAAATATGCACTGCTTTCGCTCTTATTAGATTTTAGTATATAAGGGTAGTCATTTTAGGTCGCCATACCGAAAGGGGACCTTCGGCTGGTGCCACAGAATATTATAAAATTAACACTAGAGAGCACGCGCGGGCTACATAATGTAACCCAGCGTGTAAAAGTGTCGTATATTTTCTTAACTAGGCGTGCTACAGTGCTGTCGTATAGTGTATTCCTCAAATATTAACCCCCCGCTCCCTCCACTAGCGCGCCGACTCTTGCCACATACAAACATCTTTAGAAATCGTTCGTGAAGTTGGTGGGCTACGCCTGTACCCCGCACGAGTGTTCGAGGAATATTAATGTTTAGTGAACAAGTGGTATATATAGGGTAAATATGATAAACTAGCTGCTACCCGCAACTTCGCTAGCGTGGTAGGTAGGTTAGATTACCTAAATAAGGGTAGGGCAATAAGACTTTTATCTATTCACCCAGTGCCGGCCCTAGTCCTTTTTCCGGATGGCGCGAAATTGTCTGACAGTGCCCCTAGGCCCTAGGCTAGTACGAAGAAAAAAAAATTGTCGAGTGGGAATCGAACTCGCACACCGAGGATTCGGTACACACTTTACTGATATGAAAAAAATGCGAATTTTCTAAATTGGACAAGTACCTAGTTCTGGACATCACCTAAGTACGTACTTACGTAGGTACCCACACTTTACCCGACGCCAATATCCTGCCTACACAGTGGCGTATTTAAACCTTCTGCGCCCTAGGTCCGTATGGTTTGTCATCTCAACGGAAAAAACCGGCAAAGTGCGTGTCAGTCGGGCCGAGCACAGTCGGGTTCCGTAGTTGCAGTTCCACGGTACCTTCATTTTTACCACTTATACCTCCCTTTTATACAACAAACAACTTCATTTAAATAATTTTTAATGAAAATGTGTTTCTTTTTTCTAAATTTTCATTATTACCTGTCGCGGTGGTGGGCTAAGTGATCTTAACTGGGGTTAGGCACTGCAGTGGCGGCGGGCGTGGCGTGGGTTGGAATGGTACCCGGGGAGGTTTTCTACCAAGCATAATTCAAAAATATCCAAACAAAAACACTAACCAGAGCTAACGGCGAGCGGAGCGAGCCTCTTTTTCAGACCTTTTCGGATGTTTGGTAAAAAAGGAATCAAAATCACATACAATACAGTGTGTAAGGGTGAAGAGTCTTATCCTTGAAACAAGCCAGAGGTTACGTACCATGAGTCTGTTTATTAAAAATAAATGACAGTAATAATTGGTTTCGATGGATTTTCATAATTCATTTCTTCGCCATCGTACGTGATTTCTTGGTCACTCTAGCCCGCCTGTCGCCACGCGCCAGCGGCGTAGTAGGTATCGAAACCACTAATCGTAGGTACATAACTACTTTTATGTACAGTTTGGTTCACTCACCTACATTACACATAAAATGTTTACAATATTGGTAGTCGCGGTCTTCCAGTTCTTGAACAGGCTGGAAATGATAAGGATGTTGGCCATCGATGTGGAGGATTTAAAAACTGTCCAGTCCAGTGTGAAACATTTAAGAGACGAACTGCCCTTCTAGCACTCTCCTCTGGATTTTCCGCGAAGAAATTTAAGATTTCTTCTTGAATGTTGTGACCGCTAACTGTACGTTGCCACGACCTTGTGCATGACTAGGCACGGTAAACTGACCATAGGTACGTAGCCTTTGTGTAGCCGCTAGGATAGTTTCCCAGCTTGGCACACGTTGTCCTGGGAACAGCTCTGAGCACATCGTACGAGCCAAGCTCAAGTCAACACCAGCCATGGCATAAAGCCGCAACATTTCAGTCCACTAAACATTTGTGTAAGACATCGTCACAAGGTAAGTACTTAGGTACAATTTACGTACACTCATGAAAATTACTATCTAGTTTCAAGGATAAGACTGTTAACACTAACAACCTGTATAGAGTGAACAGCGAGCGGAGCGAGCCGCGTTTTCTAGACATTTACTGGAGCTGTGAAAATAGTTTAGAAGAGTATGACTAAAGATAAACTAAGAACTAAGATAAACTACAAGCGGAGCGAGCCGCGGCTATTTATGTTCGAGGTTGTTGCTGGGGGGCAAGCTCCCTTAAAGAGGTCCAGAGAGAACAAAACTTCACTTTTTTTTATTGTTAACTTAAACACTGTTAAGTAATCATAAAACTTACGTGAGCGTCATATTTTTCTACAAAATGAAATTTTTACAAGTCTAATTTTTTAGAATATTATTACCCTTCTAAATATATATGATATGGATCAGTTGAGCTATCTGTAGACTGTTTGCAACAGTCGGCAGTTAGCTCAATTGTTTCAATTGTAAATACTAGTATAATTTTCTTTGTGAATAAATGTCCCTTCTAAACATACATAGCCTTCTAAATAATCGATTGTTATCTTTTTAGTTTCGCCTAAATTCAAAAATATAGTCCGGTCAATTTTAGACATCCAAGGCTACGAAAATTCGCACCCCGCTGAAAATTGGTAAGATTGTTCAAAACACCGTTATAAATTAAATGTGAAAGGTCCTCATCGATCCGACACCTGGAAAAAATTTACTCGTGGTCAAAGGTCACAAAAATGGGTTTTTCGCGATTTTCAGCAAAACGATGATAAAACTTACCGTTTTGCTGAAATCTCTAAAAACCCGTTTTTGTGATCTTTGAACTCGAGTAAATTTTTTTCCAGGCGTCGTCGGATAGATGAGGACTTTTCACATTTCATTTATAATGGTGTATTGAACAATCCTACCAATTTTCAGCTGGGTGCGAATTATTGTAACCTCACCCCTATTTTTTGGTCTAATTTGACCGGACTAAGACGACTCCATGGTTTTCTTTCTTCGGACAATTGTTTCCTAGAATTTTCATGTCAGTTTTTTATTTTGTAAGAATAAAAAACAAAATAAACTTTATAATTATAATATGTACCTACTATTATTATAGATAGGTAGGCAGAGGCAGGTAGGTAGGCAAAATATTTGACGTTTTTTCACGATGTTTTCGCGGTGTTGCATAAATAAGATATTACTCGCAAGATAATATTGATGCCACGGCTATCGATACGCTAGGTACCTAACTAGTGCGAGGGATTTTTTTTTTTACGTTTACTTCTACTACTACCTACCTACCATTTCCTTACATTATTCAACGTACAGAGCTTTCATCTTTATTTTTGAAACTTTAACGTCCTTCTTCCCATTTTTAATAATTTATAAGATTTTTTTTACTTAGAAGATAATATTTACCATGCGTCAATTGAGAACAACTAGTGCGATGGGAGGCGAGCTCGATTGGCACGCGTCCGACGCTGACAATGGTCAGAAGCGGACTGAAGGGGGCCGCCTGCATACAAACAGAGGCGAGAGCTAGCTTGAAACGAAAAGTCGTAAGCGCCAAAACAGTAATTTTCGTTTAAAATAAAAACTATTGGTAATTTTGAAAAATCCAACCACCATTTTGAAAAGGGTGTATAAACTTATCTGTTCAGAAAATTTAGAGGCATAAATCGGATCCGTTCTCCTGTAAAGTGAAAATCTATGTTTTTATAGAGCAGTTTTCGGGATTTTTTTTTCTGCTGTGAAAGTTAACCAATCGTGAAAACCAACTACCAATTCAAAGTAAAAAACATGAAAAATTCAATACATAAAAAATATATTCCGTATGTTTTGTAATTGCTGAGAAAAGTTGAAATCCCTGACGCCAATATCTTCAATGCGTCGTCTTAAAATACAAAACGGAATGCGGTTAACCGCGGTGCGTGCGCCACTATATTGTTACTATGGGACACAAAAAAATCGCGCGTTTACAAACCGCAAACCAAATGTAGCAAGTTGAAAAAATCTGTAAAGCGTGCTCTTTTACATTATTCTGCAGTTTCAGACTTGCGACTGCGAAGCGTGAGCGTTTAATCGCAGGGCGTGCGCGGCCGGAGGCTGCTTGATCTTAGGTTTCATTCATCTTGTCATCCATGTGCCATCAAACTAAATTAGACTCGAATTTTAACTAGATGTCGCCACTAGAAGAATTTGAAGTCGGTTTATAGTAATTTTTTAAATCTGTTCAGGCGCACGAAATGTATTATTATTTTAAATCTGTTCAGGCGCACGAAATGTATTATTTTTTAAATTTGTTCAGGCGCGCGAAATGTATTATTTTTTAAATCTGTTCAGGCGCACGAAATGTATTATTTTTTTAAATCTGTTCAGGCGCACGAAATGTATTATTTTTTTTAATCTGTTCAGGCGCACGAAGTGTATTATTATTTTAAATTTCCAGTTAATCGCTGGGGTAGTTGCTGAGATAATATAGAGGGAAAAAAGGACAGACAAAGCGAAACCATAATGGGTTTCGAATCAGATTTTGACACCCAAGGGTCGAACATGAATCCTAAAAAAAATTATATTTAAATAAATAAATAATTTTTTAAATAATGCTGGACAATTCACACAGCATTATCTAGCCCCAAGGTAAGCAGAGCTTGTGTTATGGGTACTAGATAACTGATATACATAATAATATACGAGTACATAGATAGATATTTTTTTATTATACATAGAAAACGACTAGAACACCCTGAACAAATATCTGCAGATCGTACAAATATTTGTCCCGATATTTCGTGGTGATTATGGCATTACCCCTTAGATAATGATGAGTCATTCAGGCGCTTATCAGGGGAGGCCTATGCTATGTCCAATAGTGGACTACCATAGGCTATAGATGTACATGAATTTATTAGTACCTAGGTTAGGTATAGAACCCGCAGTGGGAGTGGGTGGACCCCCCACCGGCGGAAAGGCACCGATCGCGGTTGCGCGCGCGCATAGATTACGAGATGAGATCTAAGACTGATTGCATCGACAGACAGCCTTGAGGATTGCGACACGTATCACGTACCTATCACACTAATATTATAAATGCGACATTTAGATGTTTGTTTTGAATGGTTAGATGTTTGGATGTTTGTTACCTCTTCACATCGTAACTAATGATCGGATCAGGATGAAATTTGGCTAAGATGTAACCTGGAATAAACACGGACTTTATATCCCATAAATGGCAAATGTGTGTGCGATCTGCAGATATTTGTTCCGGGTGTTCTGGATGTTTTTTATGTTTCGTAAAAATAATATGTCTATGTAGTGTAATAGATTAAGAACTATATCAGTTATCTAGTACCCATAACACAAGCTCTGCTTAGCTTGGGGCTAGATAATGCTGAGTAAATCGTCCAACATTATTTATTTTTTAAATTGATATTTGAAATTAGTTCCCATGGGATACAAATACCTAACCTTGAAAGGTTTCTATAGACACAACTCTTGCGCTTAGAGAAGTTATCTACGATACATGGGTGTGCAAATAAAGTAATAAAGTCGTTTGCGTAGACTCGACTTGGTCGCGACAGGTTTAGAGTTATGTTTCTCTATTACAAAATATATACTACATAATATGTAAATATGTAGCTGTGTGGTGCCGGCTTAGAATTTGCACCACCCCAACTCTTGCTGGTGTCGAGCCGACTAAGGGATATCCACCGGGAGCGGGCAGCAGCGCCTCTTGCAGAGGCGAAGAATGATAGTAAGATAACTACTAAAAATTTAAATCCCAAAACTACATTCAAAAATAATTTATGAAGATGACACCAGCTTCCATTCCACCACGTCATGAATAAATCATAATTGCCTCATGACGTCACGTTTTCCAGACACGTCACGTCACGTAATAATATGATTTCCTGCCGTAAACATTAAAATATGTGTTTGTGTGACATGTACACTCGCCTGCAGCATGGTACATTATTATACTTCGCCAGGTATGGCATACCGGGACACACCGGCCCCGAGGGTGACACAAGCCGACGTCATCGACGCCATCGGCGAATCAGAAGACGAATTTGGGCTCGTACTCTTAAAAACGAAATCGAAGTTTCTGATTCGTTTTCGTGCAAATGCTAGTACAAGCGACATAAGAGTTGGTTTTGCACGACAACGAAAACGAAACTTCGATTTTCCTTTTCCGAATAAGCCCTCTGTTTTCTGGTGTTACCTGTAGCGTAAAATCGTAACTACCCGAGCTCCTTACACATACTACCTGTACGAATCTAATAAAACTGTGTGGTTTTGTACTAACCAATTAATTATCACATTTAACTCGTGTTAAACTAAAACTGTTTTGACTGATCTAACAAACAAAATTGACGATTGACATTTTTTAATATTTTTTTGTTTGACTATTTGTTTCGCAACTTCCATTTTTTGTTGCAATAAGTGGCAACTGGGCAGTGACGTAGGCAAGTGTCACTCCCAGAATGCCAGATCTTGTTTTTATCATGACCTACAGTCAATGCATGACATTACATATTTCTCTACAAATGTCAGTACAATGTTGCTTCGAAGATGACTGTCCTAAGGAAACATTTTTTTTTATTCTAATTTATTTTTAAGGACTTTTGTTATATTCATTAACATGTCAGTCCTATTATATACACAACAAATTATTTTCTAAATATAAGTTAAACAAAATGAAAATATAACGTAACAGAAATATAAATACAACATCAAACAAAACTAATCTTAAAACTAACTTATAAGTAGGTTACGTCCGTGGTCACCTAAGAGGACACATTTTAAACAGCGCCGAATTTTACTTCCATCGATGGCTGACTGTACTTAACTTTGAATGCGTGGGAGATTATCTTCTGAGATTAAATCATTATATTATATTATCAGTTAGTGACGGTTCTATATTGGCATATCCTACCTACATGCTCGAGGGTTGTTTGTGTTGTGCCCACTAGCAAGCTCTGGCAAATTTAATAAGGACAAATCTACTCAAATACTTATACACTAGCCAAACTCGACGTGGAATGTTTGTAAAACTAACTAGAATGGCCCGAAAATACAATGATTTAGGTAAGAACAACTTCGTTCTTGACATTTTTGTTCCCAGATTGAGTCAATTTATGAGAACTGTAAAATCAATTTAATTAAGTCCTTAATTCTGTGCTGCTTACATTATGGCGAATCTAGATGAAGGTAGGTACTAAGAATGTAAGCGTATTATAACTGCGGAAGTTGGGATGGAAGGATGTTTGATGTGTGTTACGTCTTCACGCTGAAACTATTAAAAGGATCGGGCTGAAATTTTGCACATAGGTAATTCTAATCCTGGAATAAACTGAGAATAAATGTTACCTCTTCACGCCAAAACTACTGAACGGATCGGGCTGAAATTTTGCATGCAGGCATAATCCTGGAATGAAACAAAGGCTACTTGATTTATAGGATAAAACGTATATTAATATATACGTTTTATCCTATAAATCTAAAATTTCAGCCCGATCCGTTCAGTAGTTTTGGCGTGAAGAGGTAACAAACATCCAACGATACATACATTGAATCATTTAAAGATAGTTGCTTTGCCTTTACTTCACGTGCCAAACACATATGTATATTCGCGGTAGGAGTCACAGGCTCCTCGCTCTACCACCTTAGCACTGGAGGGCACCACCAGTCGCCGATGACTCACGCTCTCGACGTCCTCGACGGGTTACTGAAGACTTTTTCCGACTGTTTGTTTTGAAATGAAATGAAATATGTAGTAGGTATTTATTTGCATAAATATTACATAAATATAACAATGATGGTTATTGAATATGGTATCACTATATTTGACTTACTAGTCGTGCAAATTTTTCGTTTTTTAAAGTTCTTTATTCAACATTATTACATAATAAATAAGCACAATTTCCAAACACAGTTCAGATTTAGGTACCTATAAAAGTAAGGAATTTGATAAATAAACACCTTTCACAGTTTTCCTCACTGCGACATATTTGAGGATGGATGGATAGATCTTTATGTCAGTTTGTCTGAACTACTGTGAGAGGGAAAAATGACGGATCTCTCATCCTACTTCCTATCCTACTTCCTACTAATATTATAAAGCCGAAAGTTTGTGAATATAAATTTTCTGTTACTTATGATTTCCAAAACTACTGAACAGATCAAGATGAAATTTGGCATACCTACCCTTAGAGCAAAGTCTAACTTAGATAAGAAGTTACTTAATATACCGAAAACACGCGTGCGAAGCCGTAGGCAGAAGCTAGTAATAAAATAATTAACAATTTAGCAACGTTCAATTTTACTGTGACTTTTTTATTTGTGGATGTCATCATATTTAATTCAATTTTATGTTAGTTTTGTGTGTTACGTTGCTTGTACTTATATGAGTTAATATGTGTAACTGGCATGGGACGTTCCCATGGGATAGAAAACGTCTCGAAAAAAAGTAACCAGCTATAAAATGCCGTAATAGGTTCATAACGTCCTCGCAGGAGCTACAAAGATGAGGAGTGAACTAAAATGCTTGCATTAATTAGTGCAGGCGGTCCAAGATCGTTGCACTGCGCAGGATTACATCATCGTTACTGCACGCTCGCGCTCGCGGCCGCCCGCGCCGGCCGGGCTGGACCGCCGCGAGGCGCGTGCGCGCACCGATTTATATAAATAATACATACTTTCATATAATAATTATACAGAGTGCCACGGAAAGGGGAAAGAGTGTACTAAGCCGACAGGAGGTGATTACTTGTCTGGACGTGTCTAATTTTTTTCAAAAATAGTAAAAACGATCGAAATCCAAAAAATCGTAGAACAATCGTTAACCCCTTCGATGTCCAGAATCACCCCCTTTCGGCCTAGGAACTTGTTCATCCATGGCACCCTGTATATTTATTGATATTAATTCGAAATTAACCTGTTCTCTGTCTGTCTGTTACCTTTTCACGCCATGGAATTCGGCAGGGAGGTAAGTAGATGGTATCCCGGGGACGGACACAGAATTCATTTTATCCCGGAGAAGCGCGTGCGAAGCCGAGCGAAGCGAGAGTGAGGGAATAAAGAGTGCACCTGAGTTTGCGCACACACTTGTGCACTATAATAGGTCCTGTGCATCTGACTCGTCTCCGATGAGACTGGACGCCGTGGTCGAAATTCGGCTATGAGGACATTATTATTACCAGCAGATTAGACAAACATGTCCCCCGGGATCGACACCGCAGCTACGTCGCAAGCGGACGTTCGCTCACTGCGCTGCGCTACTGACGTCGTCGTCGTCGTTGCAGGATAATGCTTAGGGTCAGGGGGGGGGGGGGGGGGATTAACATAATAATAATGGTTAACCTCCTATATTAATATGGTCGCACTTTTCAATATGAGTTTGCATCAATCAGTTATCGAATAGGTACGCTGAGTGGCGCCGGCTTAGAATTTGCACCATCCCATTTCTGCCCGCGGGTGTCGTAAGAGGCGACTAAAGGACCACCACCACCGGGTCGGGCAGCAGCACCCCCTGCAGAACAATTCTCCCCCCGTTTGTGATCCCTAACCGGCATGCCCAGCGTGGGGACCAAGGACATTCCCCCATGAGATAAAAGCCAATGAGGCGCTAATCAGGGGGAGGGCTGCACCCAGCAGTGGACCAATACAGGCCGTTGAGGTTGAGGAGTTCTCAATTACGAATCTATATTTTGAGTAGGTACTTTTGTATTTGACACCAAGACCAGTGACACCCACAATCGGAGTTGCTACCTAAACGAAAAATGTTGTCTTTGGCTTTTTGCGTTAACTGTTCCTGTCGAAAACTCGTGGCATTCACTGGGAAGGAAATAACTGGATATTGATTATTAAAATGTGTGTTAACTCATCTGACAACTCTATTGTACTGCGCCGCGCACTAGGTTTTATAAGAACATTTTTGTTGTAGCTCTTTACATTGAACAATAAATGATATTCTATTATATTCTAATGTCGTCGTATTGCTTGGGACTCAATGTATGAACCTTAAAATTCAGAGAACAATTAATCTTTATTCACAAAGAAAATTATACTAGTATTTACAATTGAAACAATTAAGCTAACTGCTAACTGTGGCAAACAGTCTACAGGTAGCTCAACTGATCCAGTCAACACCAACACCAGTCGGAAGCGTCCCCAAGACGCTGGCGTGGAACTAGCCCAGTCTATTTGACGTTAGTGAGACGTGGTCGTGTGTGGTATGTTGTATGGGATCTGTGTAGTTCCCTGTCCGCACGATAGAGGCGCTGTAACATATTGTATAGGAAAAGAAGACGTCACGATCACGTTCGTTGATCGTAATGATCGTTACTAACGTCAAACAGACTCGCGCCTCATATGATGCTGCGTGATGCTCTAAAATGTAACAAATATGGTCGCACCCATGTCTGTGACTCAGAGCCTGTGAATATTGTTTCTGTTTATTTACAAAGATCGCACATTGTCCATAATGGGTAGGAAAATGGCAGGCCGGCCTGATGTCAGGCTTGAAGTGACTCGAAGTCACTTCATTGAAGTTGCTTTTATCATGAGTTCGTAGATTTTAGATTTATTTTTACAATATGCGGCAAATATCATTCGCCAAAATGAAACGATCAACCTTGATGAGAAATGGTAAAAAGTATCCCCAATAAATTATCCAAGTGTAAAGTATCGACCAGATTATACTGCTCCTAGGATAGATGTTGGCAAAGTTGCTAACTTGTGATGTTTTTTCGATGCAGACTAAATGGCGACTTTTAACCAATTAGGTACTTATGAAAGAGAAACTTTTCAACCCTTACCTTAAGAGATTAAAACTTTTATTTCTTATTCGCTTTATATCTAATAGAAAGCGAGGCGCTAAATAGCATCAAGTAACGCTATTATAGAGCTACATAATAACGTTACTTGGTGATATTTAGTAAAATGTTTTTGCACTTTAGTAGATACCTAGGTATCAACTAAACTCCAAAAAACCTATTTAAGAAAAATTATGAGTTCCGCTTTACTATCAGCTTCTTTACTCTAATTAGGAACAGATTATAATAATAAAACGATTCATATGCTATATTTAAGTAATAAAATTATTCTTACTTATAGTATTTAACTTCAAGACACAAGAGTAAAGAAAAACATCAAAAAAGTTTTGATGTGCAGACTGCAGACTATGATGTGAAAACCTGAAAACAAAGGAATTTGTGTAGTTACTAGGTTACGTTAGTATTGTTATTAAGTACCTATACAATTTCCTTGGTGAAAACACACTGTAGATACGTAGGTCATATGAATACAGTTATTGACTACTAGCTCCTGCCCGTGGCTTCGCACGCTCTTTTCCGAGATAGAAAGTAGCCTATGCCCGTCCCCGGGGTACCGTCTACCTCCCTGACAAATTTCATAAAATCCGTTCAGCCGTTTTTATCTAAAGGTTAGGAAATGGTCTTTGTTATTCAATATAAGCTTCTGCCCGCGGCTTTGCACGCGTATTTCGCTATAATATTTTATCTATTATCTAAGTTAGGCTTTGCTCTAAGCGTACGCCAAATTTCATCTTGATGTGTTCAGTAGTTTTGGAGATGCTAGGTAACAAAAATTCAGATTTCACAAACTTTCGGCTAGTAGGATTTACCGTTTCAAGCTTGCTACGTGTTAGCCAAATTTCATCTTGATCTGTTCAGTAGTTTATGCCAAAGATTAATGAAATTATGTACCTACTGAATTAGTGTTGTACTAATGAAATGACTAAAGTGGTTATGATTTCGTCCATGTTTATGAGATCTTAGATTACAAACATGTTACATTACAGTCTTCACCTCGCAAACTATCGCCTTTCAAATAATATTAGTTGGATTGTTGAAAGTCATCGAACTTGTGAAACTAAATTATTCTAAAGTTGGAGTCGAGACCCTAGGGTCCATGGGGCTCTTCGGGTTCTTAAAAAATTATCTCTTGCGTCTGGTCGAAGCGACGTGTGACCCGAGAGCTGGTGAGTATCTGGCGCAGCGCATCAGCATTGCCATACAGCGGCAATGCAGCCAGCGTAGCGACGACGCGACGATTGGTATTGATATGGATCAGTTGACCTACCTGTAGATTGTTGCAACAGTCTGCAGTTAGCTCCATTGTTTCAATTGTATAAATACTAGTTCTAATTTATTTCTATTATTTGATTGTGTTTTTCTTTGTGAATAAAGTATTTATTCTAACGTTTGATTACTAAAACAGGGAAAACACGGATAAAAATTACCAACAAGATATGCTCACTCCACCGTACGATCCTCTGAGGCAATTAATTCTTAAATCAATTTAAAAACGAATAAGGTCTATTCGTTACGGGTCTAACTAATAGAATAAACTGAAGAATGCAGTGTAAGATAGGCATTCTCGTCTCACGCACACATGTGTGGAGAACAGTGTTGTATTGAGGACGGCAGGCAGGGGGGCACGTGAGCACTTAGGTAGTTAGAATTGAACCTCAGAGGAAGAATGGTACAGAGCTTGACTTACAAATAGAAAACAAACACAAGAGCATCAGGCAAGTAATCTACGAAAGTCAATTTAGAACCATTTTTGTATGAAATGCTTGGACTGAAGTCATAGTTCATTTCTCTATGGTATCGTAGCTATTTAAACTCGAAGCTTTGAGCCCTCTCATGCGTTCCTATAACTTCAACGTTTTCACTGTCCTGCCACAGCGATGCGACCACTGCAAATAAGGTCATCTATAATTATATAAATGTGTTATAGTTAGGCGCTCTCTGTGGGGACATGAACGCGTTTATGTAGTTATTTCTATTAAGGTGCTCAGTTTCATTTATTTTATGTATTATCAATTTATCATCAAATGAAGTATATCCTCTGTGTAGAATTTTGTGTTTTCCTGGGTAAGAAAGAAGGTAATTATTAATGGGATTTTTATCTAGTTATTTTTGGTCAGTTCAGTTCGGTCTTTTGGTAATTTTTGTGGTAGTATCATGTTTTGTTACTTGTCACAGTATTTATATTTGAAACTTCTGTTTGGCATGGTCTTATGGTTTAGGTACCTATCATAGCACATCAATCCCCCAATTAAACGGCTGAGGAAATTTAAATAACAAAGCACCCCCTCTCCCATCCTAAATACCTCCCTGTCTCACACACACAAGCCCAGCTGCAACATTCTTCCGTTCCGTGCAAAATGTCCACTTATTGATGTAGGTCAGTGTTGCTGCACCCTTCTCTCTTATTCCATTCACGTCTTACGTCTCTTTCGCACCTATACAGGAATTTATCGAACCGCTTCTAGCCTGCCCCATGGAGATATTTTGATGTTTAGAAATGAATGTTGTAAAATGAAACAGGTAGGGTATTGTGATGGGAGATCATTAAGTAAGGGATTATAATTATAACGTGGGTTTTGTTCCATGTTTTGTTTCTGTTAGATGGGTAGGGTACATTCATTTAAATATAATTATATTTTCAGATTCACCCTTTTAGAGAGCACCTCAACCTCATCTCACCTTAACAGTCTATATTGGTCCACTGCTGGACGCAAGCCTCCCCCTGATTAGCGCCTTATTGACTTTTATCGCATGGGGGGTAATGCCCACAATCCCCACGCTGGGCATGCGGGTTGGGGATCGCAGTTCGGTGGTAGAATTGTTTATAACAAACTCGCTTGCTCGGCGTCGAGTTTCCGATACAATAATTGTAAGCAATATTAATTGAAGGACGGATCTCAACTCGACAAGTCATGTAAATTTCGTATAAAAAGACGTGACACTGACAACAGAGTGAATTTTAGTTTGCGTATGAGGTATGGTTTGTCACAAACACTTGGTTTGTCTACATCGATTGTATAGGTAGGTAGGTTACATCAAAATTAGGACCAAAGTTCCAAAAATATACTGAACGAAAGTTTTAGAATTATTACGTAGTTACGTTAACTCAAAAGAAATAAGGTAATATTACCCGGCACTAAATGGAACGTGTCTATAAACTTAATGGCCGATTTTAGTACCGGTAGTAAGCCGTAGACGATTAGGACAGAACTTTCGTATACGACGCGGCGCTAATGTCCGCGATGTAAAACTTGCCTCCCGAGACTCCCGAGTCCCCAGTCCCGGTCATAAGCTGTTATTGATTGGACTGAAGTAATTTTCACATCTAAATCGGCCTTTGATAAAGTGAAACTGTAAATGAGTTCTCGATTATTTAAGTCTTACATGTTAAAATGTTTATTGTACACAAATAAATCATACACAATAGTTAAAAATTTAGAGGACACGTCCAACCCTACAAGAGTTTTCTCACAGCAAACCTTTTGGGTGTAGAGAAAGGTAGTGCAATGAATATGGATAGATAAATGTATATTCAAAACCGAAAAATAAGATACCTAATATGAATATTTTTATCTCGTTATTTAAGTTATCTTTCTCGAAATTTAGCGTCGAAGATATCAGATAGGCAAAGTCCCATTTTCGAAGCCTCAGGAATATTGTTAATTTGTTACCTATACTCCGCCTACGCATTTATTTTCTCATAAAAGGTTCCTTCAGCTTGATAAATATCGAAGCTCTTGTTAGTTCCGATATTTGTCAAGTCGATAGTAGATTCGCATCACTATTCATAAAAGAAGCGGAATCTATGAAATTAATATTGCATTCTTTTATTCTGTCAAAGAAAATAAATGCTTAGACGGGCCGCATATAGACGCAGCGCCTGTCTGTTCTAGAGATTTACCATCACAATCCTGTGCCTAACAAATCTAACAAAATCTAATTATATAGTGTAGGTTAGTTAGTTATGAGTATGTCCTAGATTGAACGTATTCCAACACCAATAACCTAGCTGTGTGTATACCCGGTTGTGTTCCAGGAATCCTCTCCTACACAACTCCAAAACATCCAAAACATGTAATATCCAACTTCGTAGAACTTGAAGATAGGCACGAGTAGGTTTTTGGGCATTATACCTTCTCTGACATTTGGTGGCCTTCTACACAATAAGCGTTCCGAAATGTGGATCCAATACCGTGAATATAAGTTGATGGAGGAACATGGTTGTTTTCATAAAGAAGCGGAATCTATGAAATTAATATTGCATTCTACAATGCTGTCAAAAAAAAAATGCTTAGACGGAGCGCATATAGACGGAGCGCCCGTCTGTTCTAGAGATTTACCATCACAATCCTGTGCCTAACAAATCTAACAAAATCTAATAATATAGTGTAGGTTAGTTAGTTAGTTATGAGTATGTCCTAGATTGAACGTATTCCAACACCAATAACCTAGCTGTGTATACCCGGTTGTGTTCCAGGAATCCTCTCCTACACAACTCCAAAACATCCAAAACATGTAATACCCAACTTCGTAGAACTTGAAGATAGGCACGAGTAGGTTTTTGGGCATAATACCTTCTCTGACATTTGGTGGCCTTCTACACAATAAGCGTTCCGAAATGTGGATCCAATACCGTGAATATAAGTTGATGGAGGAACATGGTTGTTTTCATAATTATTTGATTAAGTATTTAAAATTAGGTGATTTTATCCTATAAAATAGATAAGTAGGTACTTATACTTTATAGAAATTTTCAAAATCGAAAATTCGTATTTCGTAGTCCGATAAACTATGGTGCGCGTGTCGGATTTCAATTTTGAATTTACGATTTTTTTTTAAATTTCTTCTAAACTTGTTTAGTTTATGGTCTTGACGTCAGCCTGACTCTGTCAGTCAACTTTTAAGACATTGACTTGGCTCAAAATTTGACTCTACGTACATAAATTCGACGAAACAAAAAACAACAAAAGAAAATCAGAAAATCGGCCACAATATGGTCGCTTGCCACGCAATGGTTTTATTTGACAGGCCATATTATGGCCTCTTGCCACCGGAGCGACCAAGGGATTAGTACCTATTTAGGGACAAATAATCCCTTAATTTTATATTTTAGTCCATAATTCATGGAGAAATCGACAACATGCATGACCTACATAAAAAAAGAACACTTTAGAATCTATTAGATACGAATATGATGCAAACACAACACACAAGCCGCTGCCGAGAAGTTACACAAAACTGTCGTCTCACAATATTCATACTTCTGAAATGTCGCACTAACCCGCCGACGACGACGACGCACTGTGTCGTCGACTTAGTGTTTAACCTCCTTAAGACAGAAATATAATAAGGTGAAGAAATTACAATTTAATACAAAAATACTTAATTTTACACGTGAATAAAAACATTACAAAGAGTTATTAGGTAAGTAGAGTTCGCGCAATTTTTTATGAACTCCGAAACTGCGCAGTTTGGCTCACCGCGCGTGACCGCGCACTATTGAAACCTTAAAAGTACGCTACAGCGCAGCCACTGCGCGTACTTCCGAGAATTCATACAGCTTTGCGCGTACTATATCTAAGAAATTTCTGCCGAGTAGGTAAAATTTCAGTAGATACCTTGGTAAAATCCACCTAGGTATGTATATGTACCTACCTACTGAAATACACACACCTACATAGGTACCTACATAATTAATTCGACCCAGTTTATATCCCACCTTCCAATTTCATAAGCATGTTAACACTCAAACAAAGTCCTAGGGCCATTTCAGTAAAACTTTTAATCACCAAGAAATTTAATATCTTCAATTGCTGTCAAAACTCTTAACCCTTAAGATTTAACGAGTGTTATTAAATAAATTGCTTAATTGCCATGTTTTACGACTGTTTCTTTTTGGTAATTTGACTTGTGAAGTTCTTGCGGCTCAGCTGCTGCCTATTTATTATTACTTACTAACAAGTTATTTTCAAGATTAGCGCAGGGTAAGAAAGATTTGTTTATTAATATATTAGGTATATTAGGGAACAATGCTAAACATGGCTAAAATTACCTAGACTGAAATCAGTAAAGCAGTATACTTACCTAATACCTACCTAATAATAAGTAAGTAGGTACTTACCTACTTACTTAGGTACTTACCTAATATAATACCTACCTACCTAGAGAAAGGAAGGTAGATAGAAAGTACTTATAAATAAGTAACAGAAACTTCCGCATTCTACGTCATATCTCAATACTACAGACAAGCTGAAATTCGCGGCAACCCTACGGACGCGAGGAAAAACTCGTAATTCACAAAAAATAAGAGAGAAGCTTTTTGTTTTCTACATAACAATTTCTAAGACGGGTAGGCCTTGTTCCAAGAGAATAGAGCTTAAAGTCGTACGTAGACACCCTACACATTATGACACAATGCGCAGTGAAATCGGACAGTCATCACCGTCCGTGGGCTTCCTACGTGCGAGGAAGATAGAGTATGATATAAACTGTAACGTGACAAGGACAGACGATAACCTTGACCTGCGCGGCGGATGCTTGCAACGCCTCCGGTAGATGCCTCTATGCGGTGGTTTCGGAAATGAAAATTAATAATTAATAGAAATGAAACCCTAGGCGCAGTTAGTGTCAGGTAGGACGGACAGATGGCTCTATTATTGACTTTAAGTATCAGGCCAGAGTTAGCGCAAGTAGCTAAGCTTATTTTGTTTGCGTAAAAGCTCCGAGCCGGTAAACAGGTACCTATATACAATGTGTCCGGTAGGGATAGGGCATCTCGGTCCAAAATTGTTTGTAAGCGAATTTGATCCTTCGCCAGCTAGGGTCCCCACATGTGCTGGTAGAAAATATCTAGAAGGTAAGTACCTACCATGTGGATGACCAAGCCTTAAGAGATTGGATTTCAAATCAATTTGTTACTTCTCAACTTCTTACACTTTTTTTTCTTTGTAATTCTTTTAGAGGAATCTGCAAGGGGGAATTCTGGCCAATTATTCTTTAGATTCCAGTTTTTCCTCTCAGGGAAATTCAGGGGGAAAATTGAAATACCCATCTAAATCGACCGGCAGGGCTGCTCCGACAGAAACTCTGACAGCCAAATCCATAATAAAACAAGACCCGTCAAGTGCGAGTGTAACTCGCGCGCCGAGGGTTTCGAACGTTTGTGAACAAGTAGGTATGTAGGTACTAAAGGTACCGGTTAGAAACTCCGAAATTTAATGAAGACCTAAAACTAGTAGGTACCAACCTACATTTCAGATGGATCTCTCTGCATGCTTCGGTGATAGGGTGTAGCGGTAATTTTTTCGACTTTTTTCAAAATATTTCGAAAAGTATTAAACCTACAGAAATTTTAAAAACTGTTTTGAAATGTACAAACCGATACCTTTCATTATGATACCCCACCCAGTGAGGTGGCCCCCCCATTTAAAAATTATCCCCCTTCTTTTTGACCATTTTTCAAAAAGTGTTCATTTTACAGACTTCTCTATATTTTTTCTGTAAAATATAGATCTGTATCTACAAACGCTTCATACATTTTGAATGGATCGCTCTTCAAACTTCGGAGATAGGGGGGAGGGGGAACGGGTAAAATTTCGACTTTTTCAAAATATTTCAAAAAGTATGAAACCTACAGAAATTTTAAAAACTGTTTTGAAATGTACAAACCGATACCTTTCATATGATACCCCACTCAGTGGGGTAGCCCCCCCTTTTGAAAATTATCCCCCGTCTTTATGACCATTTTTCAAAAAGTGTTCATTTTACAGACTTCTCTATATTTTTCCTGTAAAATATAGATTTATATCTACAAACGCTTCATACATTTTGAATGGATCGCTCTGCAAACTTCGGAGATAGGGGGGGGGGGGGGGATGGATATATTTACGACTATTTTCAAAATATTTCAAAAAGTATGAATCCTACTGAAATTTCAAAAACTATTTTGAAATGTACAAACTAATACCACAGATTAGATAACGTAACCTTTCATTTTGATACCCCACTTGACTCTGTAGGTCTCTTTTAAAATTTTTACATCTCAATTTGTATGGAAAATGTTCATTTTCATTTTTCATTTTTTTTCATTTTTTTTTCTTAAAATCTGTACAGGCGCACGAAATGTATTATTATTTTAAATTTCAAGTTGATAGCTGCTGTAGTTGCTGAGTTATTAAGGAGGGAAAAAAAGGACAGACAAAGCGAGACCACAAGGGTTTCGAAACCGATCTTCGAAACCCTAAAAAGTGGGAAAAAGGACACAAGATCAGACGCAGAAAAAAATTACGGGAGTCGCATAGTATTGATCTTTATTTATTTATTTATAAGGCAATGTCAACAATACACATAATTAAACGTTCTAATTAAACAATTCGGTATAAAGTTTCACAAAGAAAATTATAAAGTTTCTTAGTATAGAATGTGTGCTTCTAACAGGCATGCACAACATTTAATAAAGGTGCTCAAACAACAGCTAAAAATAATACCCTGAAGGGGTTACACAGGTAGAATTAAAGTTAGGTAACAAAAATATAAAAACACAAGTATGTAAGTGGGTAGTTAAACTAAATCAACTATGTACAAATGTGTCCCTCAGTGGACTTAGGGACATTATGAGAAACAGAAAAATATTTTCTAATTTTGGTTTTAAAGATAGGCAATTGTTGAATACCTACAAATATGGAGATTTATGAAATATATCAGGAGAGATAAAAGCAAGATGCCTAGAAAAGTTTCCTAACAGGTTTTCGATCCTTTCAGAGTTAACAGCATAGAAGGGGCTCCAAATGACACCAGCGAACTCAAGATGACTACGCACAAGGGCGTTAAAGAGAACGATTTTAGTGTGGCTGTGTTTAAAGCCCTTGGTACTGCGCTTAATAAACCCAACCATTTGTGAACACTTTTTGACTATGAGATCAAGGTGTGCATTGAAATTTAACTGATCATCTAGGATTACTCCTAGGTCTCTAATCGTTTTCACTGTCTGTAAGTTCTTACCAAGTAACTTAAAGGTGACCGAATTAGGTATAGCTTTTCTTGAAAAATGTATGTGATAACATTTATCGAAACATAGCTGCATACAATTTTTTGGACACCAGTTCTGTAACGTATTTAAGTCTGTTTGCAGGATATCCACGTCTTCATTCGATTTTATAGCCTTATATGATGTTCAGGCCATCGGCAAACATTAAAAATTTACTTTTAAAGAGATTGGATAAGTCGTTAATGACTAAAAGAAAAAGAACTGGTCCCAAATGCGAGCCCTGTGGATGTGGATCTTTATCAACAACCCGTAGGTTCATTGTGGAACTTTCTCTATAAGGCGGAAAACCTACAGACAAATTGCTTTCCACACAAAAGAGACATTGTCGTAGATTCAACAGAATATTTAATATTGTGAGAGGAACATCTTCAGCTCTCAGGCTTCTGCGTAATTTCTCTTGGTTTATTTATTTAATTTTGTTAATATAGCTTCCGCAGTGACGTAAAATAATAGTTGGCAAAGGAAACCAGACATTTTGCGGTCGAAATATCCAGCTCTTGTTTAGCTATTATTTTTCGGATTGAGGCCGATGTTTGAAGAGTTCAGGAGAAGTTTGTAGACGTTGATTATTTTGAAATTCTTGCGCGTCCTTTGATTGATTGCGATCTCCAAGTTTAATAATAATCTACCTTATGGTAAGGGGTCAAATTGCTACCTATAGATGCTTTTACAGACAGAAGGTAAGTCGCCAGCCTATCGCGTTCTGAAGAATCTTTCTCAAATTAGATAAGTGATTGATGACTGTCGCCTAAAGGTGACATCCTAAAGGTGGATACAGATCGGGCGGCGTTACGGGGCGTAGTGTGTGTATTCACTCTCGTTGCGAGCGTCTTCTTTCCCGTATCGACTGCACGAACGCTCGCTGTGAGACACGTTACACTACGCGACATAACTCCGGCCAGTACCCGGCCCGTCGTTCTGTCGATCCTAAAGAAGGTAGGTACTTAAATCTTAATTTATAATATCCTGAAAAACGTCCAACCTCCCGCACGATGGACTGACGACATCGTAGCGTGCGCGGGAGTCGATGGACAGAGACGGCTCAAGATCTCTGTTCATGGCGTCTGGGATGGGGTATGGAGGGTTGGAGACGTATGGAGGTATGTTCAGCATCAGCTGTGGACGTTTACGGGCTGATAATGATGACGATGGTAGAGCGAAAGAGTTGCTTAGATTACGTTACTGTACTGTACCAGCAACATCCTTATTAATTGTTATGGACCACCAACAGAGTGAACACAGGATACATACGATACGGGTAAAGCTAAAAACTAGATTTTTATTTTGCAAAAAAAACATGAGCTTGTGATCCTCTTTTTATAGATGGACATCAGCAGCGTGGTTTTACTCTATGTGTCCATGGAAACGTACAAAACTTAGAAATACTTGTATCTGCTTTTCGTTTACGAGCCGTAATAATAGCGCGAACAAATTACCATCTCTTATTTGTTAAGACTTGGTACTCTTTTGCATTGGGTACGCCTGTAAAAATACATCTACATTTGATGAATAATAATAGATTAAAAATAAATCTCTTTCTCCAGCTAAATCTCTCAAACTAACCTATCCCCTTGTGTCCTCCTGCAGATGTGCCGGTGACATGGCTGCCGTCCCGGGGGCTCCTCCAGTGCCGGGTCCCCGGCGCTGAGCGCATCCCGGCGCGGCGCCCCCCGCCGCCGCTGAACGACGACCAGCCGAGGGCGAAGCCCTATGTTTGGGAGCGAGGGGGAGAGGAGGTCAAGAAGTTAGTACCTATGAATTTTATTTTTGGGTGTGATGATTTTGTATATTATTTTTGGGGGTGTTGATTTAATATATATTTTTATTGGTATATTATATAACAACACAATCCATAAGTCTCTTAAAATCTTAACTTATAGTAAAGACATGTTTTGTATATTAATGAGACTTTTCTTTTCTAGTCGAGTATCAAACAATGGCTCTCTGGAGGTTTCTCGCCGGAAGGATCCCGAGGGTCTCTACCAGTGCTCCACCAAGTTCCAAGGCGGAAAGGTGCTCGGGTATCCTGTCAACCTCAAGTTCGGATGTGAGTCTACTTTCTCTCTTTTTACATGTTCTCTAATAGACTATATTCAAAAGACGCTGCAACGTTTAACTTAACACCTGTGATGTTTAAGATCGGAGCTTTCGCAAAAGCTTCTTTTAGTTGATGAGGTAGGTACCTAGTGATACGATTTGTATACTTGTTATACGAGTAGGTATTATACAATACAGTAGGTATGTATAGTACATTACACAAATCATAGGTCGGTAGGTCGGTGCGGAGGACGAAAGACTCGAAATTTCCACGAATTTAGGCCAACGATGTCTTGACCAACTCCGCTAGGTCTCGATTCTCGATTTCAAACCATACCATGGGTTGATCCGTTGATGCATGGATACAGTGACGACTTAGACCTAGGGTTGCAATCTAGCAGGAATCATCGCATCTAAACCTCTTCCCTGCTGATGCGTATAACTGAAAGAACACTAAAACGTAGAAGGTTGTCAAACTAGGCCTACATTTCAGTAGGTACTCGCGGGATCTTCGTGGGATCCCGCGAGTCTGTATCTGTGTTCGTGGTAAAAAACTAACTTGAATTACATAAAACCAGAATTTTACTATTATCTATGCATAAAACTAACTAATTTTATTGGCACCTGTATGAAAACATTACTGAGAAAAAACTATGGTAAAAAAACACGAGTGCGTTGTTTCGCACATTATCTGGTCGAGATCTCAGGAACCCTGCGGTCTATTCAAATTACTTATATTTGTATTCGTAGGTTTATTACTAATTATTTGATTCTTTGAACCAGTTTATTCATGAGTTGCGATTTTTGCTTGTAAATAAACAATAACTTGATTTTTGCGCTTAAGCCGTTCCAAAAGCGTATGCTTTGTCCCGCTTCTATGAACGCGAAATCCTATCCTACCTATCCTTGTCACCAAATAGCTCGCATTGCGCCCTCTTATAGAAAATTATGTAGACGTTTAGTTCCGAATCAAACATTACCAGTTCTGGCAATAAGCTCCCCCAACCCGCATGCCCAGCGTGGGGATTATGGGCATTACCCCCATGAGATAAAAGCCAACAAGGCGCTTATCAGGGGGAGGCCTACGTCCAGCAGTGGACCAATACAGGCTGTTGAAGTGAGGTGAGGTGAGAGTAATAGTGTAATTGTATAGTTTGATATTCAAATTGATTCAGCAAATGTTGCGAGGCATGTCACCAAATAACAGCAGGGAGCCGAATTATTCATACGTCGAAGCCGACACAACCGACTTGGTAGGTATTGCTTCTTATTACTTCTACATCTTTCTGTATTTTTTCAGCCTATACAGGGTGATTTTTTGAGATGGAAGTATGGCCAAATCAGAAACCATGAGAGTAGAGAAAAGTCTTGAACGGTCATGACTCCGTTCAAGACTTTTCTCTACTCTCATTTATAAGAAAACAAAAAGCGCATATTTATTTTATATTTATTTTTGCCACCCTGTATGACTCCGACAAAGGCATCCTGTGTTATTAAGATTATTTATTTCTCCAAAACCACAATACAAATCAAGCCAACATTGAATATTAAAACGACTAACAGAACTAAAGAAAAAAGTTATCATAGCACAGGTAGCATTTATGTTGAGGCGTGTAACCTCCACCTATTTTCGTTAGTTAAAAATCCTTTTGGTTTCTCTTGAGTGAAAACCATAGAGCTAAAATTTCTATATCTTTCTTCGCTGGTGAGAGCATAGCCATATCTCTGTGAGCAAAATTCAAATGTTTTTGTAATTTTATCGCTAATTTAACGGCCTGTTTAAGTATTTCGGCTAATGAGGGGTTCTAATTATTTCGCTAAACATAATTAGTAATTTCTGAAAATTTCTCAAGAGGAAATTAATCTTACTTAAGTACTTTCATTTTAATGTTTTCCTTATTCATTTCTTGTATCTTGTTACCTATTCATTTATCGTCACCATCATCACCCGCAACCCGATTTCTCCCACTGCTGGGATAAGCTTTCAAACTCCTGCGTCACTCCCTACGGTCCTACGCTGGTCTCATCTAGTTTCGCCAGTTTCTTATTTAGGAAGAAACAATAATTTATTCATCACTTTTCCTAAATTATTATAATTTGTTATCTGAACGTCTCTACGACGCCTTTGATTTTATTAATCCCCCCGGTTGCCATTTACAAGGTAAACGGGTAGGTTACTTTTATTTAGTTTATTAAAAAAAATCTATCTATGTAGTGTATTGTATTATGTATATCAGTTATCTAGTACCCATAACACAAGCTCTGCTTAGCTCGGGGCTAGATAATGCTGTGTTAATTGTCCAGCATTATTTATTTTATTTATTTATTTAGTACAACTAGAATAAGTAACACAAGAGATCACAAAATTAATACGATAAAACTTAAAAAAAACTTTTGCACTCTAAGTTATGGTAGCCCACAACATGCGGTAAAAACTGACTTGCTGAGTTACCGAGCTCCATTGTAAACCATTAAATGAATAATACCGGACTATCCACTTAACATCATCTAGCCCCAAGCTAAGCAGAGCTTGTGTTATAGGTACTAGATAACTGATATTTATAATACTAGCTTCTGCCCGCGGCTTCGCACGCGTATTTTTGGTATAATAAGTAGCCTGTTATCTAAGTTAGGCTTTGCTCTAAACGTACGCCATATTTCATCTAGATCTGTTCAAAAATTCCGATTTCAAAAACTTTCGGCTATTTAATATTAGTAGGATAGTAGAACAATTAGATATTTTTTTCTCATACATAGAAAATACCCAGAAAACCCGGAACATAATTATTGTTACATACATTACATAATTATTTAAATATAAACCTATTTTTAGTTAAAATAATGGGAAGAAGCTGTTCTCCTTGTACCACAGCTACATTGTAGCTACCACAGGAGACAGAGTTCTAATTTTATTTGTTGTAAATATTTAAAAAAAATAAACTTTTTTGTATTTAAAATATTTGCAGATCGTTCAAACAGTTGTCCCAAGGCGGGAATCGAACTCGCAACCTCCTGCGTCGCAGGGGCACCTTCGCCCACCGCGCCACATCTCAGTCGTCAAATAACATGACATTTGTTGACTAAGAGTTATGTTATGGACCTACTCTGGACGGAATATTCAATACGCAATGACAGTTGTTTATTGCTACGCTACTTATCTGTCCCATCCAAGTTTGATCCAAAGACTGGGTTGGATCTTTCTCCCCCCGACAGATTTTCATGAAACATGGAACCCTCGGTCAGTCGCGCGTTTTTTCTTTTCGCGGTTAGTCGCATGGGGTCTCTGAAGATCCCAAAAATAAACAGGCTAATAAACACATTTTTCTTAAATTTTTCCTAATTTTCTAATAAAGTCATTGATTATTAACTTTATAACAATAAAACTACAACAAATTGCCTAGATATATTGTTTGTCTGCTGCCCTAAACTGACAGTCCAAAAATAGGAACATAAATTTTCTTCTTTGTAATCATAGTCATAAAAAAAATGTTTTAACCCTACTAAATGAAAGAATGTATCTTTTTAATACATTTTGATGCGATAACGCTTTAATAATGAAGACTTTTACGTAAAATTTGGAATCCTCTAATAAAAAAAGTATAAACTTTTACCAATTGAAGTCAGACAATTATTTACTAACTATTTTTTTGAACACAGTCATTACATGCCTATTTAGTATGTACTGGGCGTATGTTATCCATGCAAAAATACCAAACGGATTTAAATTTTCAATCTGTTTGTCTTGGACAATGAACACAACGCTTTTTCAAAGGAAAGAAATTGTTTTCATTGGGTTGAACATTCTGAAGAGGAGGTAAAAATAGTCTCATAGTCTGTTTCGATTCTAGAGCCAAAGCTGAAAAGGTGGCCCGCGATCGCAATTGTGGATGATATAATTTGAAACCCATTGTTTTTTTAAAAAAATCACGTCATTTTGTTATCCGAACTCACAGTAATTCACGCCAAATATTATGTGAGCATTGACAGCTCCATTTTTTAAACAATTCCAGAACCTGATGCTTATTAACAGATTCCAAATTCTCAGGCAGATCATCTGGAGATACCTCATGTTGTTCTGTAGATTAATTTTCACATTCCTGCTCTGAGTCAGTGTTATACTCACTACTTTCATGCGGGTATACCGCTTTCATCTTCATCATTACAAACATCATCGCTTTCATGTTCCAACCAGCTCTAAGTGCGACGTTGTAGTTTTTCGTACATTTTATAAGTTAATTATATCAAAAACAGCAAAAAATATCGAGAAAGCACATGTTACAAAAGAAATAGAACAATACATTTAACTTCAATTTTACTCACTAGGTTAGTCGCGTGGGGTCTTTCAAAGCCCGTACGCGCAAAACACTTCTATAACTCACGGTGCTTGCACGCGAATTAAAGTAAGCGATGATTCGCGGCAACTATAATCCAACTAAGGAGGGTACACAAAATATTGAACGGCTGGGATAGTTTAAACTGTTTAAATTTTTCATTTTTTTAACACCTGGGCTTTTAAAGACCCCACGCGACTGACCGAGGGTTAAGAACACTCGGGATAACATTATCTATGACAAAAAAAAATACTACTTAAACGAAAATCGAGTCATCCGTTTGGGAGCTACGATACCACAGACAGATACACAGATGCACAGACAAACACGTTAAACTTATAACACCCCTTTCTTTTTGCGTCGGTGCTTAAAAAGGAGTATTTTTTCTCATTTTGACTTCATTTCTCGTTTGTCAATAGAAGAAAATAAACGACTGCGATCTTTCCCAGTATTGATTGTTTCTGCTTACCTATAAACTTTTTGATTATAGTGAATCAATGTAAATTTTTTGATCCTCGTTCAAATCCGATGTCACCTATCGACCTAGGCGTCCAGGTACCCACCAATTTTTTTTTGTACCATTCCTTGTGTGAATAAATGTTACTGAATTACCTTCCGATGCAATGGATTTCTGCCTTTAGTACTTTATAACCAACCGCGGTGAAGCAAGCAACGTCAGCGATTGGTGTAAATCCGGTTGTTTCATAATTCAGGGTATTTTCTTACAGAATCTGTATTCTACTTCCGTATTTTGCTTTTTGCTTTCATCGCTGATGGATCTCCTTTATATAATAACATTATTTATTTAGAAGCCTGTAATAGATTATCTTAACGTTTTAGAAACTTATTTTATCAGGGTTCATAAAGGAAGATCGGCTAACCATTTTTAAAACAAAGATTTTTTGTTACTTTGTTTTTCAATAGAAACAGTGCCTTTGTTTCTCATTTTGACAATCTATGTTAGATATGAATACGGAGCGGTTGATTCTCAATTCACAGTCCTTGAAGATACTTTAATGTATAGTCCACTAATTATAACGTCCGTCAAATGAAAACGACCACAACGAACAGATTTTAGAGATACTTTTTCTAATAAAATGTATAAAATTGATAGGTGGAACCCAAACCCGCATAATGCTCTACAGTGGTTTAGTTTTATATGAATACTTTATATATTATAATAAAATAAGTACCTACCTACCTACCTACGATTCAATATTCAGTGGTATTTGATTATAGTTATTTAACAACAAGATACCACTTTGTTAATTTTTTTTTATCTTTCTAATGGAAGCAGTCCTGGCTCTATCTGCAAAGGTACCCATCTATTTGAGGAAATCGACTGTATCTTCCATCTTAATGTGAATCAGTGGAGATACAATTTATTTTCAAGAGATAGGCCTGCGGGATGTTTGTAAGACTGCTCCAAGTAGAGCTAGGACGGAGTTTATGCGAATGTACTTTCTTTAAAATATTACCGTTTTGCACAAAAACAAAACGGATATTATGTGAGTGGAGAAACGGACAGCATGGTTTGAAGAATTGCAATTTGAAATATGGATGTATTTATGTGCTTTTATCGTCTTTTTGTAGTCATGCTGTGTGTTTTTCCGTCAAAGTCAAAGCAGCAAGTCCCTGTCATTGTGACAACTGTCAATGTCAACTCATAGTGTCATCAACACCAGCAAGTACCTTGCTGATGCTGTCCGTTTCTCCACTCACATAATATCCGTTTTGTTTTTGTGCAAAACGGTAATATTATATGTGTTTCGAAACGGACAGCATGGTTTGAAGACCTGTTTGTTATCTGCTGGTGAAAGACGGACAAACGCTATGTGAAAATAAAATGTATGACATGTAACTAAGTAGGTACTTACATGTAATACATAAATAACAGTCAAACAAGTCAAAGATCTTAGGACATAACTTCTAAGACTTTAAAGTTGTGTAAAACAAAATATTGAGTGTTTATCAAATCTAATTGATCAGAAATCAACGATACTTAGCATCACACAAAGTGCCCCTGAAGCACATATAGGTACACATGGATCTGGATAGTGGCAGCCGGCGACGCCGTTCTGCAGTTGTATTGTGCGCCGTCATACAGGTCACTTCGTTGGGGCTTAGGTCTGGATAGTGGCAGCCGGTGACGCCGCAGTTCTGTCGCTGTACAGCAGATCGCTTCGTGGGGCCGGACAATGTTTAAAACTGTCATAAACTGGGTAAAAGGCAGTGATCTAAGTATGAAAATATTGTATGTATAGGTAATATAGGTATTTCATTATTTAAATGAGTAAAGTTCTGGTTTCTATTTGAAACTTTACTATTAACCATTTAGATTCATCAATTTATTAAATAGGATTATGGTATTCATAAAATCTTGCTGATCAGAAATTACTGCTCTAAAATGCAAGGTCTAATATTTCAATGAGTGGAGTTCTGCTTAGTAGAATATTTTCAGTTTGAATGTGATAGTTTTAATTTTATTTAATTCAGGATTTATTTGTTGATCACATGCTTGGTAATGTGCTCATTTTTAGAATTAATAAATTTAATTGATCTTGCTATTATGAGATCTGGGATTCACATGAACATAGGTACCTACTTCTTATGTATATCCTTAATTAACTGTCCATAATTGAATTTAGTTCAAATAGGACTTTTAACATTACAAATATAAAATAAAATATGTTATGGTATGGATAACTTATTTACAAGGGGTTATTTCGCTATAACCCTTGCTGTGTAATTATAGGTATTTGTATGTAATATAAAGATGGTAGTTAATGATATCTACATATAGCTTGTTAGTTCTCTGAACTGAACAACATAAGTACTTGAATCAGGTCCAGTTGCAGAAAACACCAAAACAGGTGTCTGCTTGGGTATGTTATTGTTTTCATGAAAAATACTTGGTTATGAATCCACTGACACCATAACTCCATGGTGTTCCCGCTAGACGATATATATTTAATTGCGGAGAACCCTGTCATATCCGACGGTAAAGGGTAATGGTACCTTGGTTGGTGATAATGATGGACAATCTGATACAGGACAGTGGGTGACGTGCCTAGTCTTACCACTCGTCTACTTCACCGTACCGTTTCTCCCCCCCCCCCCACTTTTTTACCAAAAGTTCCAGTGTCTCCATCTGAGGAGGGACTTCACTGGGGAGAGAACATTAAAGGAGCTCAGACAGAACCTCAATACAAGATTTAAAATGTATAAGCCAGAAGCATTATCATATTTATCATAGATTGTGTGCTATCTTCTCAGGCTCGAATATATTGGCAAAATGTCAGGCACTTTGTTGGGGCGTCCATCGCCTAGTATGTATGCCCCATCATCCGGATACAGTCTCCGAGGGCGACGTGTATATTCAGACAAAACTGATCACACTTCGACTGAAGGTGTTATAAAAGTCGACCTGACCTTGTTATAGCGAGGTATCGCTTTTAAGACCAAGTGCCAACAGGGCCTATAGCCAGCTGTGGACTAATATAGGCTGATGATGATCGAGCCATTCGAGCCATTGAAGGCGTAGCGAAAAATGCCATCCGTACCTCCTCAGTACTGGAGTTAACATTGTCATTTCCCCTCTGCTAGTTTGCCTCCGAGGCCAAAGGTATTAAGAGCCATTCGCGCCTTTGAAGGCTAAACGAAAAATCGCATCCGTATCTCCTCCGCACTGGAGTTAATATTGTTAGTGTCCATCTGCTAGTTTAACCTATCAGGTTTAGCAACGGGGCACCAGAGTCGCCACCTCTGCGGGTCACACCGCAGAGTCTAGGCCATGGATGGGGTAACACTCATACTCATAAATTTATTCGCCATAGGAGCACAAGGCACACTTGGTTAATATGAGAAGAAATATAATAATGAGAAGTATTGTACTATTTTACTGTAATAGCCTTCATTTCATGTCTATAATGCCACGCCCCATGTTCCGGATACAGCTTCCGCAGCCGGGGGCAATAAGTACCGTTCCGATACTCTGTTCAGATTATTTGGCTGGCAGACGGCCATGCCGTTATACCTCCCCGAGAGGCATGCTGCCGTAGTAGTGTCCTGAATCGTCGTCAAGACAGCTCCAGTAACATCATCGCCTAGCCCAAGTAAGCATGCGATGGCCCCTAATTTAGGATATAGCCTCCGAGGCCAGGGGCAATAAGTACCATACCGGTATTATGTTGATTATTTGACTGTTAGTTGGCCAAACTATAACATAACTCTCTCATGAACATCACCATTATTAGTTCCAGTTACATTGTTTCTGACGACAGGATAAAGTTTCACTTATTTTATACATAAAATAATAAGTTTCGTTTACCGGTATGAAATGGTATAGTCCCACATATTGGCTTGAGTGTCAGATATTTGATAGGGTCACTGCCCACCTGACTGGAACCTCTCGTTCAAATGAGTGCATCCGATGCATCTCGTCAAAATGTGGATCACATCCGAGTGAAACCAACTGTGAAGGTTTGGTTATCTATGAGGTTTCAAAGTATTTATTGTAAACCACATAATTATGTAATGATCCTCTGCTACTTAATTAACAAAGCTAAGAAAAAACTGAGCTCTTGTGACTTACACACTCTTGAATATTGTAATAAAAATTTAATATACCAGATTCTGATGGTGTGTTGGTGTGCACTAACCTTCACCTGAAGTGAGTTGCACTAACTCAAACAAAATAGCAGTAGGAAATTGTCTTTAATTTAAAGGAATGCCATTGCCCTGCTGTTGGACATCCTAGGCTAATAATAGTAATCTGTTTGTCTTGATCATTTTTAGTTTGTTGCAGAGAATTTAATTTTGATTATTTCAGACTTTGGGTCTAAATGATTTTCAGAATAATGCGGGGTCAATAAAAGAAATAATTTTAGGTACTTACTATTAAATAAAGTTGTTCTATAAAAGCCATAGGTAACAACTGTGGAAATAACCTATGATTCTGGGAATGTGAAACTAGGTTCAATATGACATGTGTTGTTCATTCCAACTGGTGTCATCAGATCTTGGAAGTAAATCATGTTTTAGATAGGTACTTCAAAATGTCGGAGATCACCATGACAATGATCTAGAGCATATTCAGTTTCAATACAATGAAAGTAACACAATGAGAGACTACAAAGTATTTTTATGTTTGGCACCTTACTCCGAGTAAGTGTTAAACATACCTGCAGGTAATTTTATTTACAAGCTGTAATGTGAAAGGTCAATTTGCAGAACCTTTTAACTTATTAGTTATAAGGTTAGGTTAAGGTAGGTACTGTTCTTTAAATAATTTAAGCAAAAGAAAGCTATAATTATATACCTACTTAGGGCATTTTCTTATTATTATATTTAACTTCCAATACAATATAGATTAGTTAGTCAAAAATCAGCTCTTGTTCTGATATACTCTCTGTACTCTGTCTGCCAGTAACAATGAAATAAGTACCTAGCTAAATTCTGATTGTTCAAAATAAAGTGGTGATTCTGCCCCGAACAGTACAAACCGAACCTGGGAACTTATTATTATGATTATTATTATTGTGCTAAGGTTTAAATCTTCTCTGTGAAAAAACCGGTAAAAAACAAAGCACATGGGCCTAAGGCAAGTGCACTTCAGGTGCTAGGTAGTTCATTTTGCAGGATTTTTCTGACAATCCTACAAGTGTTTAGTATGACAGCTTTTTGCATTAATGTGTCAACTTTTTATTTACCAAACCAGGTAGGTAGGTACTACCAGGTAGCCTACGAAGATTTCGATCTGTTATTTATGTAGGCATTTGCCCTGCCCTGCCAAACTTTGGTGTCAATGATGTTTTTATTTCAAACAATTAGTTCATACCTATTACATGCACATAACTCTGTTTATAATAGTAGTTTACTAATTCATCATCTTTTCATCAAAAGTATGTTTGTAACACTCAATTAGAGATTGCAAAATGATTTAACATGATCTAGGGTGTTAAAAGGTGGCACCGCACCTTCCGTCTATAGGTTATGTACTTCAACCTGGGTTATTATCGCAATAACTTGATAAGACAAGCTGTACTAAAGGATCACACTCGTGTGTGTACCGCCGGCCTGATGGTACCGGCGACATAACTATACAAAGTATTACCATCCGATGGGAACTTTGTGCCAGGCTCGTTATTATGAGTTTTCCACGCTTACCTCATAGTCAGTGGTCGGGATTATAACTCGGAGAGATGGGCACGAATTTTGCACAAAGTAAATGCTTGTACTTCACCGTAAACATCGTTTTTTCACCAAAAAACCATAAAAACACAAAATTTTCTGCATACACCGCTGAAAATTTCAAACGCTATGAGTTGACATTGACAGTTGTCACAATGACAGGGACTTGCTGCTTTGACTTTGACGGAAAAACACACAGCATGACTACAAAAAGACGATAAAAGCACATAAATACATCCATATTTCAAATTGCAATTCTTCAAACCATGCTGTCCGTTTCGAAACACATATAATAAATTTCACTGCCAAGGGTTTGCAGCTCAGCTGTTTGAAAAAAAAAAACAAATTATGAGAGAATTTACAATGGTATAAAACTTTATTTTTGACCCCCGACGCAAAAAGAGAGGGGTGTTATAAATTTGACGTGTCTGTCTGTGTATCTGTCTGTGGTATCCTAGCCCCCAAACGGATGAACCGATTTTCGTTGAGTTTTTTTTGTTTCATAGATAATTTTGTCCCGAGTGTTCTTAGCCATGTTCCATGAAAATCTGTTCAGCCAATAAACGTCGGCGGGTTTTAAACTTTTTAATATTGTCTTGTAACTCCTAGGTTTCAACAATCTTCAAGATCTGTGTTTATGCTGTCGTTGTGGTCCGAGAGTCGGAAATCAACTATTATTATTGTTATCTCTAGGCGCCCCATTGCTGGACAAAGGCCTCGTGAGCCACCTCCAATGAGGTGGTCAAATTACGCAGACTCGGAGGGCAGGGAGCAATTCAATGTTCTGTCAGAATTTCCCGACAAATATCAATGTGCCTCAATTAATCATTCAGTCTAATAACAGTATCCACAGTTAGTCCTAGTTTCTGAACCGATAAAGCAATTACCTGTACAAGTTCTACAAGTTCTTAATCCTTATTATAGAAACCAGCACGAATTCTGGTACCAGAGACTTATAAAGGAATAAGAACCTTATCTTCACGGGCCTAAGACTTTCCTTGCCATATCTATATTCTTCTCATCATAAATGCCGCTAACTAGTAGGGTACAAACCTTTGAACAAGCCCCAATACATCTACTAAATTGCGATCGAATAGCTCGTACCCACAAACGATCGTTCTGGGGCCAATATTACACAACTGTCCATAAACGAAATGCGTATAAAATGGCAGACTATTTAAATTATAATTTGGGACAAAGGAAAATTCCTCTTCTGTAGGGACAAAACACTCGTGTATTTAGTTAAATAAAAGCACCTGGTCTACGTATAAGAGACTCACTTAATTTTGGTTATTGACGAAAAAAAATTAAAGGTTCTCTAGTTTAGAGCTCTTACAGTCAAAATATCTGCAACTTGACTGAAATCAGGGTTTTAGGACACCACTTTGCCAAACTTAGCAATTTAACTGGTAAGTTAGGGAAAATTAAATTAAATAAGAGAGGTAGACTAGTGACTAGACAAATAAAATAAATAACGCATGAATAGGAATCGGCATTGTTTCATTTTTAAAACAAAGAGAAACAAATTTGCGCAACCAAAAAAACCTCACACGGTGAAAGTTCTTTAGCTAATAAAAACAAAGAAAACTCTATTTATTTGTAGAAAACATAACGTAGGCACCAAATTCATATTATTTCAAGTAAAGTTCCATAAATCCATGTCAAAAAGCGAACTCCCTTAGCGAAAACAATGATTGTTTTTCCTGAAGTGCAAGTTTTTCCTCGTTCTTACATTCATCTCCCTCCTACCATCTATCATGAACATGATAGGATAGGTACCTAGGTACGGTTGATTGATTACGTTGAGTATTGTGAGGAACCTTCGAATCTTCCAAAAAATCCCAAAGGGGACTTGGAAATATTTGGCTAATTGCGATCTACAAAAAACGGGGTTAATTGCCAGACTATATGTATAGCTGTGTGGTGCCGGCTTAGAATCTGCACCACCCCAACTCCTCCCGCGGGTGTCGTAAGGGGCTACTAAGGGATATCCACCGAGGGCGGGCAGCAGCGCCCCCTGCAAAGCAATTCTACCACCGAACTGCGATCCCCAACCCACATGCCCAGCGTGGGGATTATGGGCATTACCCCCATGAGATAAAAGCCAACAAGGCGCTTATCAGAGGGAGGCCTGCGTCCAGCAGTGGACCAATACAGGCTGTTGAGGTTGAGGTATGTATAATATAACGCATGTTTCCCTTGTCGCTAACTTATGCTTCAACGTAAGTTAGACACATGAATATTCTATTATATTACAAAAAAAACGAAAACTGCCTTTCTAACCACTTGTGGAAAAGAAGAAAATCACAAGTAGGTATATAAAAAATTAAGTCACAAACCAGTTCAAAGATTCTTAGCATGACACAGTTCAATAAAAGTATCTTACTCCCTAAAATTAGAATATGACCCAAAACTTGACATCAAACATTAAAATTGTGAATAGCTACAAATCCCACAAACGTGTGAATTTCAGGTTAATGTTAACATGGGTGCTTTCTTTGATGTTACTTCTCGTCTCGTCCCGGGACTGGCTTTCACATGTCCGCAGGTATCCTCGGGGCAATGTTACAAAGGATCACCTTCTTTGTGACGTATACTGCCATCTAGAAAGGGGTGAATAGGTTAATATGTGGCTTGCAAAAGTAAAGACAAAACCTGTTAAAATCCTCTGGTAAGTAACTACCTACGGCTGTTTTCCGTGCTCCGCTATAATGCACCGAAGAATAAATTGTAGCTTAAATTATTGATAAAAAAATAAGTAAAATAAAATAAAAAGAGCTTAATTTTTCTTACCAGCTAGTATATAGTAGGTAAGTAACTATATTTAACTTTTTATAAACTAAACTATTAACTTTATAGGAGCGATTTTTAAAAACCTCCTCCAAGCTTTTCCATTTACTCCTGTCCCTTGCTATTCTGGTCCAGGTGCTTCCCGTTACTTCTTTAATGTCATCACACCACCTCTTTGTTGGTCGACTTCGTCTGCGTTTGACGTCTCGAGGAATCCAATTTGTGTCTATCTGTTTGGGGTTAGCCGCTGTATATGGCCTGCCCATTGTCATTTAAGCTCTAGGATCTTCTGTACTACATCTTTTGCCTTGGTTTTCTTACATTTCTGATCTTATCTTTTAGTCGTATTCCCATAAAGCTTCTCTCCATGCTTCTCTTACAGACTCCTATTCTTTCAAGCTGTGTCTTTGTCAGAGGCCAGGTTTGGCAAGCATAATGTGAGGCAAGGTGCTAGGCATATGTTCATTGCTTTAGATTTAACTTTAGCGATAGGTAAAGTACTCTTAAACAGGTACTTCCTTCATTCCCCACCCAGTACTTATTCCATGTGTTTTTAATTCTTTGAGCTAATTTCTTTTTCTGTACTGTGTTTGAAAGATATTGTGTGGCCTAAGTAGGTGTAGTCCTCTACTCTACATACTCTAGACTTATCGAGTATAACACAATTCGTATTCTGTCATTGTTAGTCATAACTTTAGTTTTATCTATGTTCATTTCTAGACCTGCTGTGTTGTTTTGTAGTCTCAGTGATGCTATCATGTCTTGGACGTCTGTTGGGTTTTCTGATATTAATATAATGTCATCTGCAAACCTTACATGCGAGAGGTACTTTCCATCAAGTTTTATACCTTTCAAATTATTGATAGCCGAATGAAATATCGGATTATAATACCAATATTTTAATCGAAGTTCTTCCATGAAGTTTTGTTTATTCAAATCCCTACGTGTGAATGGCTGGACCAATTTCGTTAATTCTTTTTTTGTTCTGTTTGTTATTGTCAGGAGAAAGTTGGAAACAAAAATTTCCACGCGGGCGTAGCCGCGGGGCGCAGCTAGTCTGTCATAAATTCTGGTGTGGTGACAGTATTCCTCGACAGGATGTGACGCACTCACAGCACGTCCACGCGAGGATACCCGCTTCCTCGCTCACTTGAGATTCAGGAGCTGTGCCCCGCTTCCTCTTGGCATTACCAGCACGTCCTAAGGCTAATATCACCGCCTCGGGCTCCCTAACCTTGCTTTTGTGATTGCTGTAATGTCACGCATTTCGGATGAATTTATTGCTCGTCCTACATCTTTTTGATCGGTCTCTTGGGAGTTGTCACGATTTCGTCAAAAGATCAAAGTTCAAAAGAGTTCGTATCTCGGAAAAGATCACGCGAATAATCATAAGTATTTTTATTGTAAGAAGCAATCGGACATTTTACGTATTTCAGGCAGTTTTTTGGTAAAAGCTGAGCTTATGCTTCGGAGCTAAATGATGATGTGTGCATATTTCAGCATTATTTTTTTATTCTATGGGGATTTTTGTGATTCATGGTATGAGTGATCTTTTTCTTATGGAGTGGATACTAACTTTTACACACTTACAAAAGCTATACATGTATTTTAGTGAACAAGTCATTGCCAGCGTTTAAGTCAGGCTAAAGCAGCTTGAAGCGAAACGTTTATCGAATGCTTTAATGCTAAAATTTTGTTCCTTTCAGATCTCGAAAAGCTGTTTTCCGTACAACCAGCAAACGCGACGGCGTGGCGCGGGCAGCCCTACGCCCTGACGTGCAGCATCGCCTCGGAACCTCCTGCTGTCATCAGCTGGATGCGGAACAGCAAGCCTCTGCCTGCTGACAGCAGATACATCGTGCTGAAGAATCAGCTGCTCATCGCGGAAGTTACTGATGAAGATGCTGGGTTGTACAGGTGAGTCTGAGAAGCAATTAATAGGAGTGCTGGTTGATGAAACTCGACTTCTTTTTTAACCTTCGACAAAAAGAGGCATGTGTGTCTGTGTCTATTACCTAGGTACTTCCTAAAGATTGCTTGAACCCCAAAGAACATCGAGTAGATGATGTGTAGAGCCAAGGTGAGAGATTGTTCTTTAGTCAGAGAATATAAATGTACCTAATAATACCTTTAGTGCTGAAAAACAGACTAGTGGAAAGAGGGGCAAAGGCCCTTGCCTATAGATATGGGACATCACAGGTCTCAAGCTCAAAGCGGAGCTAGATAAGCACTACTTTCGTTCAGCTTGGTTAAGATTCTGATTATGTATTTAAATTAGGTTAGCTGTAATATGATAGACGTAGGTATGTTGATGTAAGTAGATAATGTGTCCTGACAAGTAATTAGATTTATGTCTTTCACGAACTCTTTGCTACTTTACCACAACTACAACATGAACATGTCTTTCCAGATGCAGAGCCACAAATCCTCAGATCGGTAAGAGCCGCACCAGCCACGGCGGCCGGCTGGCAGTTGAAGACAGTCCAGCAGATCTGGAGACTGCCTTCCTGCCAGTGGACCAGGAGCCTAGTATTGCAGCTCCGATGGGGAGTAGGGTGGTGCTAGCCTGCCCTGTGGTTGGAGAACGGAGGCCTAAGGTAGAAAGTCGACAACTCTTAAGTGTGAAATAACTAAACATTTGAAGGCTATCTAAAATTTATGATTTCCCACTGAATTGCTATTTGTCAGTCCTCATGAAAACTTGTATCCCGACCCGACCGTGTACAAGTCATGCAGTCACAGAGGCGTTCAAATAACTCTGTAGGACGTAGGGAATGTCACAACCGATCGAAGAGAGTCTTTGTCCAGCAATTAGCTTAGTTAGACAGTCAACGCTCTTCCGATTGAGCCTGTTTTTATGCTCTTTGTAATCAATGAATTCTTTATTACTCTGTTCTATTCAACTTATTGGAGGAGCATCTACATTTTTATACTAGACTAGCTTCTGCCCGCGGCTTCGCACGCGTATTTTCGGTATAATAGGTAACGTATTATATAAGTTAGGCTTTGCTTTAAACGAACGCCAAAATTCACCGTCATCATTCCCCAACCTGAGTGTATATAATTTTATAGACTTATTAAAAATTCTAACATGTTATTTCAGATTTTTTGGGAGTTGACAGTCCCTGGTCAGCGGACCGCCGAGCTGGAGTTTGAGAGTGAGAACTTGATCTGGCAGAACCTGCATCCCGACCATGAGGGCGTCTACTCCTGCAGGGTTCACGGACACAGTCATTTAGTCAAGGTATGTAAAAGTAGTCAGGGAGAAGTTGATCAAAGTAATGCAGTAAAAATAATAGTTAAAACAAGAAATAGGTACATACCTACAGTTGGAGTATTAGAAACAGCGATTAGTAAGATGTAGAGACAAGCAAAGCTTAACTACGACGGAAGAGGATTGCGAGATACCTTTGAGGACCGCAGTAGGCCAAGGTCGGCCTGCGACGCAGAAGGTCGCGGTTTCGATTCTAGCCGCGAGCCTCCCGTTCCGTTCCCGTCCCAGGTCTGGGTGTATAAGCTAATGTAATACAATTTAACTGGTACCCATAAAACAAGCTCTCCTTACGTTGGAGACAGAATATGATGCTGTACAAAAATGTCTCGCATTATTTTGTCCTCCATTTACTGCCCAAGACGTCTCTATATTCTCCTTTATTTCTTCAGACCTTCAACGTCACCTTGACGGAGCGGGTCCTCATCAAGCATCCACCAGAATCCAAGCAGGTGGTCCGAGCCAGCACGGTCCGGTTCAACTGCTCTGCAACCGGACGACCGGCTCCAACAGTCACCTGGTACAAGGATGGAGTTCCGCTGCAGCTGACTAGACGAGTGAGTGTTTATCTTCCTCATATCTTCATCATCAGAAAACGTAGGTCCACTGCTGACTCCCCAAAAAAAATAGAGGGCTTCGTCATAATCACTAGTTTGGTGTCTACCAAACTACTACTGATTGCATTGGGGGTGTTTAATATACACCGAATGAAGCTACTGTCCTTTGGTAAGGTCTACAGGCTGAGTTGGGGTGTCGCGACACCGTCGACAGCGACATGTCGCTTCATACGTCGCGACTGTCACGGGGGAGTTTTGTTGTAGGTGACAGATATTCTGCTTAAAAAAGGTTTCAAACTTTCAAAAATGAAAAGCCATTCAAGCCTTTCCAGATAGACGAATCAGACGAAACCTCATTTATCAGGCCATAGCAACACGACAGCTTACATACACGCCCATTTCTTTTACGCTTATTCTTCGGGTGGATTGCAATTTTTTATCTAGCCCGTTTAGTCCCACTGCTGGGCAAAGGCCTCCCCCAAATCTTTCCACTCGGTGCGGTTAAACATGAAAATTATCTAAGCTCTTTGCATCCATGAAGGAAGAAATTTAGATTATCATCGACCAAAATCCTAAGTTAGGGATAGATAGAAGGGATTTAAGTTGCATATCTAGCCTAATAAAGATCTACTGGTAACAAAAATAACCTTTGTCTTATTCTCATTTCAGATCGACATACTCCCCAACATTGATGACAAAAGCCTCCTCCAACTACTAATCCGGGGAGTGACATCCGAAGATGCTGGTATCTACCAGTGCTTCGCCAGCAACTCTGTCTCGATGGCGTCTGCGTGGGGGGTCCTCAATGTGACGGGTGCGGAGGCCGGGGCCCCTGAGGACCTGAGGTGCTGGCCTGTGGGGGCCTATGATGTGGTGCTGGAGTGGACGAAAGTACCGCATACTGTTATTGCTTATACTGTACATACTACTGTGCCCGGTAAGTTTAATATATTATTATTATTTGGATAGAATTAATTTAGATGCAAAGATTATCGATGCCTGTTTCTGAGAATTCGTTAAGTTCTCTATTCTTTAATGATTTTATAATGTTTTTCCTCAGAAGGAGACTCTTTCCCCGAGCAGCCGGTGACAAGCACCAACACAACTATCAAAGTCAAGTCGCCGTTGACAGCCTACGGTTTCCAAGTTAGTAACCCTTGAGTAAAACCATAAAGTTTTTAAAGCCTTATCACATGGGCAATTTGCGAGCGATTTCAAGGCGAGCTCGCTGCGTGCCCGCGGCTTCGTTGCGACGTGCTCGCTGCGCGCGAGTGCGCAGCGAGCTCGCTTCCACATAATAATTGCCAGTGTGATATGGCTCTAACCACAAATCAAGGTCAGACTGACCTCACCATGGAATAAGAAGTTTTCATACTATCTCTACGATAGGGCTCTTCCATGGAAGAGAGAGATCGTAGAGTACATCTAACAAAAGGGTTGCATTGCATTTCGACGCTTGGCGACGCGGCCTAAGATGACCCTTCCAACTCAACCCGTATAATAATATGTCGTAATAGTCGACTAATGGAACATAGCTCAACTGTGATCATGAATCCGCCTGCCAGGCGTGGTGGGGGTGATCGCACCCCTCCCCTCCCCTCCTCTCCCCTTGTTGGGGTGAGGCACGTTTAGCCGCGGACGTATGCGTGCTACGGAAGGATGGATATTCTATATGAATTTCCTAGAATGCAGTTTGGTTTGTCCATCTCATGCTGCTGTTGTTTTTTGTGATTTAAAGTTTTCAAAATCTCTGTATCCAGGTTCGTGCTTACATCCGTTCACAAACTGGCAAGAAGAACGGTGCTAGCGATATGTCCGAAACCATCGTCTGCCAAGGTCAAGGAGGTAAGCAATTTGTATCTTCATCTTAATTTCCGTACCTACTTTGGACACAAAACGATTCCTTGACTCCAGTCTCCTAATGCATAACTATTTTTGTGTATAACCCTAGTTCAGGTTAAAAAAATTATAGGCAATAAAATGATTTTGTTTGTTAGTTGGCTAGTCAAAGTGCTTAAACTAAGTAAGTTTTTCCTTTTGACCTTAGACCAGAACTCTTGGATACGTTAGTAATATTCATATTACTTTAAGTAATGAATTAACTTGTACATTATGTGGTCACTTTGATTTTTGCGACGGTTCTCTTTTTGTAAGAAACCAATTATTTTTCATAGTGAGCAGGTAGAGAATTAATGCTAGCATGTTCGCATAAGTACAACTTTTACGCAATAAAGTATTCTATATATTTTTCGTAAGCCATGTCCAGAGACATTTAGTTTATTTTAAATTATTCAATTTATTTTTCTATGACAGTGCCCATAAAGCTGACAAAGCTCGATGACGACAACGGCATTCTGATATCCTGGCAGCAGTTCTTCGAGGAAAACCCTGGAGTGGTGCAATGGGTCCTGCAGCATAGGGTAGAAAACGGCACGGAGGAGCGGAATGTCACCTTGGATGGCAAGATCTACAACTATACTTTGAAGGGTGAGTTGTGAGATTTACAGTCGGATTTACAGTACGTTCTTATCCAATGTTGAAAATCTGAGACCTAAGGCAGGTGCCTCTTAGAGCTTAAATACAAACACAAATGTAATATACAAAATTACTAATTTTTCAACAGACGACCGCTGTGGCGCGGTGGGCGAAGGTCCGCCTGCGACGCAGGAGGTTGCGGGTTCGATTCCCGCCTCGGGAAAAATATTTGTACGATCTGCAGATATTTGTTCAGGGTGTTCTGGTCGTTTTCTATACATAATAAAAAGTATCTATCTATGTACTCGTATATTATTTTTATGTATATCAGTTATCTAGTACCCATAACACAAGCTCTGCTTACCTTGGGGCTAAATAAAGCTGTGTGAATTGTCCAGCATTATTTATTTAATTAGTATGAAAAAGCCTAGAAGAAAAATCCTCTAAGCTTCTGGAGGTATACCCCCAAGCAAAACCTAATATTTCGTAATACCTACTTACTAGGTAGGTATTTGTACTTATTGTTCTGTGACAATACCTTCAATTCTGATTTGCTTGACTGGTTTCACATTAAATGATTCGAGTACGATTTTTCATTTGTGTCACTCAGAATACTATTGAGGCATCAAATTGTTCGGTGCCTTCATAGGGCCTCAATTTTTGACGTGAGTGAATCTGTGATTCATGAAATGTGGTGACTGATTTCATTTGCCGTTCAGTTTCTCCTGGTTCTTATGCCCCAGGAAAATAATATTTTAAACGTAACAGACCTTTTTGAGGGTTTTCCCATTCATCATCATCATTTATATGTAGCATTAAATATAATATTCTTCTAATTTTCATATTTTCCAGTGTCCCCATTGGAGTCGATCCAAGTGCGAGTGCTGGGCACGCGTACCCTCCCCTGGCCGCAGCAGAACCTGACGCGGCTGCCGTGGACCTCCAGCGCGGACGCCAGGCACCAGCTCGGCCCCGGGTGAGGTTCTCGACACTCCGGACAAATCTGCTACTTACCTATCCACACTTATAATGTCCACTGCTGAACGTGCCCCCTTCAGCAGTGGACCAGCAGGGCTATCCAGACTCTCCGCTACCGAGTCTTCGACACGGAATCTGACACAGATTCGCGGGAAATTCTAATATTTTGGCCGTTTTAATATTTTCTGTGTTCTGCAAGGAACTAGACTACCAGAAAAGTAGTTTTCCAGAAATCGTTGCCTATTTTCTATGAACCCATGTTACAATAAAGTATGAGATACCTACATAATGTAGCTTTTGTTAATATTGTTGATTTTTAGTAATAAACTTCTTATGTTATTAATTGTTCCAAAAGTAGCACTAAATCGAAATTTGTTAAAACATGGGTTCATAAAAATAATTTATTGTTTATGGTAAATTACTTTTCCTTGCAGAACGTAGAAAATATTAAAACCGGCAAAATATTTGAATATCGCGCGAATCTGTCTCAGATTAGAATCTGTATCTGTGTGCGAATCTGTATTGTCTTCGAAAGTATGCAAGATGGCGCGAACACCATAAATTGATAACAAAATCATACATTCCCCATGTATGATTTTGTCGTCAATGTATGGTTATGCCATAAATTGACGACGTGTGCCAAGAATAGTATACTTATGGCATATTTACCATGATTTGTGCTTTCCAATATTTATCTTGTCGTCAAGAGTTAAATCTATTGAAAATAAAATAATTATTAACGCTGAAAGAACACTCCATTTGGCGCTTAACGGGATAATTTTCCTTGGTTCGTGCGTGGATATTCTGTCATTTTATTTATTTACGTGAAAAACAAAAACTTTAAAAGAACTTAAATGTGTAAAATCAATGGTGGTACAATATAAATAAGCTTAAAAGTTTTCACTTTAGAACGGAAAATAAATAATTTAAAAAAGTAACAAGTAATTTAATAATAATATAACATTTTTAGCCGAATTCTAATTCTAATTCTGAGTGGGGGAACTAGGATCTGCACTGACATCTCGCTTAGGAGTGTATTGTGCATTGTCCCCCTGCCTAACCAGGCCCTAACCAGCCCAGCTCCTTGAAGTACCGGAGCAGGACTTTTGGCGATTGACAGCTTCGTTTCAGCTTTTCTGTGGGCGAGGACGGGTTAGATCCCTCTATGAGAGATTTAGCCGACTTCGAAAAATAGAGTGGTTCTATGTTCGACTGAATTTTTTTGTATGCGCACCGATTTCTTTGTTAATTTTAGACTGGTGGATCCATTTAAACTTTATTCCCAAGGGATTATCACAATAAGGTTCCGCAAAACTTAAAAAAAACTGTCTAAATTCATATGTACCGGTTTCACAGCTCGGTACCTATTCGGCATCAAAGCAGCGAATACCTTGATCGATGATCCAACAACGTTAAGATTAATCAACCCACGCAAATAACGACTGGAAATAAGATAAGACTTTATTGCTGGAAAGATCTGACAAGTTATTTTTGCCTTCTTTATCAATAAAATTAGATTTCCTCTGTGCTCAATTAATACCTACCCGAAATAATTGACTGATATCAACCAATATAGATACTGGTGGGAAGGAACCATCAAATTGAATATATTTCCTACCCTAGGCGGTATTTTATTACCTTTGTGTATGAGAATGAGTTTCCCGAAATAAACCGACAGAATTTCAAGAGATTCCATGAACTTGACGAACCCACGCTTGAATAGAGGTGTTTTATAGAATTTTTGAGACAAATGTGCTTTGTCCTTTTTACGAGACCATCTTTTTCCTTTTCCACACTAAAGATCGTTTAACAGTTTAGTCCTCAGACCGACAGACAGACTTACTTTCGCATTGATAAAATCAGTAGGTTCCAGTTTCTGCCCGTAACTCTACACGCAGTTTTCCTGAATAACAAAATCCCTGAGATATTATCTTATTCTTGGCAAATTTCATGATTATCCACTTAGCTGTTTACGAATCAAAATTTAACAAACAGACAGAAAGTTATAGAGCTACCTTCGCATTTATAATTATTTGCATTGAAGTTAGTTTGGAAGCTGCCTAGCGTGGTGATGATGGGAAAACCTCCTTGTTTGGGGAGCCATGTCCAGCAGTGGCCGTAGGTATTAAGTAGGAGTTATGGTATGGATGAATAGTACCTATGGATAAATACTGAACCATTTTGAGGTTGAGGGTTCCCTACAAGTGTTTGTACGACCTGCAAATATTTGTTCCGGGTGTTTTCTACGTACATAAAAAACTATCTATCTACGAAATTCGTTGTATTATTTTTATCAGTTAGCATTATTTATTAACTTATTCTACTTATTATTGATTGTAACAGAGAGACGATACCAACACCAATCAACGTGGAGGTAACAGACGTGAACGCGCAGAACTTCACGGTGCGCTGGCAGTGCGAGCAGGACAACAGATACGCGTATCTCGTGTGTGTGAGGAAGGTGGGGGGGAACGAGGAGTGCTGGGATAGGTGAGCATTAATGATGGATGACATAAATAGAAGGAATGAGATAAGTATGCTGGAAAATATCGGAAGGTGGCATGTGGCTAGCACATGACCGTCGTGAATGGCACAAGCTGCGGGAGGCATCATACCCAGAAGTTTGTGTCCAAGACATGAGCCCAGAGGGACCCCAACTGACGAAACTACAAATTATCGGAATTATAACGACTCTGAAGGTGGTCTATATTTTTACGTTCTTAGTAAGCACTTTAAAAGTTTGGGTCCTAGACTTGAACCCTAAGGGAACATACAAAGTGGTGCTACAAATTTTGTGACTAAAAGTTAATCTTCTTATGTCGTTTGTAAACATATTAAACAGGATAGGTCACAGACTGGTGCCTTGACGTACCCAGCAATTAACACTACAAAACTAAGGATTAGAAAGCCAATAGCAACTCTTGATGGCGTATTTATAAGACTGATTTTCCAACAGCTACCTAACATCAGTGAAGGTCAGTCACCTCCAAGCAGACACGGCGTACGAAGTCCGCGTGCAAGCCAAGCTCATGGGAAAGGCGGTCGGAGGAGACTTCAGTGCTGTCGTGATGGCAAGCACGCCATCTGAAGGTATGTACTGTCTTCTGTACCTTCATCTACAACCTCAACCTCAACAGCCTGTGTTGGTCCACTGCTGGACGCAGGCCTCCCCCGGATAAGTGCCTTATATTATCTCATGGGGGGTAATGCCCATAATCCCCACGCTGGGCATGCGGGTTGGGGATCGCAGTTCGGTGGTAGAATGTTTTGCAGGGGGCAATGCTGCCCCCGGTGGTTATCCCTTAGTCGCCTCTTACGACACCCGCGGGAAGAGTTGGGGTGGTGCAAATTCTAAGCCTTCATCTACAGTGGTCCTTGAATTGTTGCAGGTACCTACATAAGCCTAGTCTTCTACTAAACTTTAGATAGGTCTACCTTTTTTTATAATTCGAAAACTATAATCGAGTCCTTAGGAAACTGTTGGATCGCTGGCTTATTATACAAGAACAAAATTAGAAATTTAAAAAACCCCCCTACAGATTTTCATGAAACATGGCTAAGAACACTCGGGCTAAATTATCTATCACACATAAAAAACTAAACGAAAATCGGTGCATCCGTTACGGAGCTACGATACACAGACAGAAATGTTAAACTTATAACACCCCTCTCTTTTCGGGGGTTAAAAACAAGATTCAAGTGACAGATTGGGAGAGTTATGCCAAGGGTTCCGGAATTAACGACTTTTAAATAGTTTTCTATTCTATTACTTACAGCTTCAAATGGCTTAAGCTTCAAATATTTGCTTTGCAAACTTCGCAGTTAAGGTTGGTCTAGGCAGTGAATTGTTTGAATCTCAAAAACTACCTTCGCAACCTAGAAAGCTCATCCTTTTTTAAATGTTCAATGAACCTACGAACAACATGATAGTATACAGAAACTCAAAAATACTGTAATTATTTTCCACTGAGTGACGTCACATGTCTGTTCACAGAGGACGTAGAATACTCGTACACCAGCGACGGGGTGGAAGTCCGCTGGCGCGGCGCCGGCCCCCGCTCCGTGCACTACACGCAGAACATCACGCAGCCCATGGAGCTGTGGCGCGTGCTCAACACCACTACGCAGACCAGGGTCCAGGTATGTCTCACATTCGTCTAAAACTTCTTGTAAAGGTCACTTACGAAGGATCTACACATAGCATCACGCAGCCAATGGAGCTGTGTGACTTTTCATTTATAAGGTTTCATATTATTCTGTGTTTACTTGTGATGTGAACCAATAAATAGATTTTCTTTCTTGTTCCTTCAGATCACAGGCTTGGACCGGAAGCTGGCGACGTACGTGATGGTGGCGGCGCCCGGGCCGGACCAGCGGAGGCCCGTGCACACCATCAAGCCTCCGCCCGCCCCGCCTGCCTCGAACCTCTACCTCTGTGAGTATGCACTGCACTTCACGACTGGCTGGTTTATTACAAACTTTCAAGTTCTTTTTAGGGTTCCTTACACGAAGGGTGAAAACGGGACCCTATTACTAATTCAATTCAATGCGTTTATTTCAGACACCAATAAATTATCCTACGTCCTACGTTCTTACGGTCCTACGTCCATTATCAATTTGAGTACCTGACGGTCACCGAAATTAAGCAACGTCGGGCGCGTTCAGTACACGGATCAGTGACCACGTCATGTTGGCTTTTTGCTTTGTTTAGATTTATACATAACTGTCTATATACGTATGTAGTAGTTATGTACGATGGTACGGAACCCTCCGTATGTTTTTCGCATATGGCCGGTTTTAATAAGAACTGGTGAATTAGCCTCTATCAGAATGATACATCTTACTTTCCTCCTTCTTTATCCATGAAGATGCACACATCTTATCCTAGATGAAAGTCCTACTTCCTACTATCCTACTAATTATTATAAATGCGAAAGTTTGTCAAATGTGAAATTTTTGTTAACTAAGATTTTCAAAATTTTGAACAGATCAAGATAAAATTTTGGCATACACTTAGAACGTAGCCGAACTTAAGCAATAGGCTAGGTACTTATTATACAGAAAAAAAAATTCTAAGCCTCTACACAGCCTCTTATATACTTAATTACTTCTTAAAGTGCTCGTTTGATTAGTTAAAATTGAAACTATTGTACTTTTGTTTAAAATTATATATGTTTGCTAATTGTATGTGTGTCAGTAGTACAAATATTTTTAGGGTTCCGTACCTCAAAAGGAAAAAAGGAACCCTTACAGGATCACTTGTTTGTGGATCACTTGTGTTGTCCGTCTGTCTGTCTGTCTGTCCGCCTGTCAATCCCTCTTTCGAGAGGAGGTATCAAGTTGAAATTAACATCAAATACTCAAGTCCTCCAAGCCAAGTACCTCTTGAAGCCTCGATATAAATAAAACTTCTAAGTTAACAAAGGTTTCTTCCTGTTGACCTAGAATCATAAAATATGGTAAGAAGTAAAGTCTTATAACACAAATAAAGAGAAAAATCCGAAAACAGTAAATTTGTTAATTATTCACAAAAAACAAATCTGAATCTCGCCGTGGACTAGAACCTAGAGGGTACTTCCCGTTGACCTAGAATTATAATATTTGGCAAGGCATCTATCTTACTATCGTTTGTGTTACCTGTCTTTACTTTTGCTTCCTAGGGGGATTTATTCAGTTATTAATTGTACTGTCGCTTTTTTAAAAGCTATACTTATGAGATAGGCCTATCGTTTCCCGCCACAATATTCAAATTATACAAGTATTTGTATTGACTATCTGTCAAAATTGACCTACAGCCAATGACAAGCTTCGTCCAATTAGGAATTGGCCAATCAGGTGTCTTCCCGCCACGTCAGAGAGGCGCGCGAGCGAGCCTGTGGCGCCACCATTTTGATTCTCCATTGGCGTTTAGTTTCCCGCCGAGTACGGACGTGCTACCAATACGTAGCACGCTTTTGAAGAAATATCTATTTCAGATATAATTGAAGGTGCATTAATTCACAAAGAATTTATTATCAAAGTGCACAAATGTAAAGGTTTGGTGAAAAATGCGTAAGTAACCTTTTTCTTCAATCTTAAACCTTATAAAGTTTAATTTGCGAAATTAATTTCGTAAAAATATTCCTTGGACTCCTCAGTCCATTTCATTTCTATTATTTCGTAGACTGACGACACGTGCGAGTCGCATTGTTATAACGAAAGCTAACGCTTTTACTACCTCGCACGAGGTGGTACCGCGTAAATTATTTATGTTTGTGTGACTTTTTATTTCGAATTTAATAACACGTGCTCGCAAACACGTGGTAATTTTCATTATTTTAATGACGTAAGCTGAGGCTTGTCCCACCTAGCACGTGGTATTTCCGCTATTATTAGCGGCAGTTCTTTTTATTTTAAAACGATATTTTAACGGTTTTACCGTTCGTTTTGTTAATTTTATTTTCCGGTCTTTTGTTGGTTTTTGTTCCTGTATGCTGAAATACTGTTTTTTCTAGCAAAGATGCAAATAAGATAAAAATGCCAAATTCCGACCACTGAAATCGTGGGATCGACGACGGGCCGTGAACAGCCGGAGAAAGCGTTCGACATGGATTGGTCATGGGAATAAAATCGTGAGTACTCTTAAAATATAGTAATTGAGCATTGTGGGCCACGAACGCCTACGTAGGGCGTTTGATTGGTGCCCCTGCTCATACATTATAAGTAATTGGCAAATAATACGTGGACTGCGCTCAACGTCTGCTAGATTTGCTTTTCATGACGCAACTCAAAAGCTTGGGTGTCCATGTAGTTCTAGCTTTCAGAATCGAATGTCCTATGTCAGCTAAAGGAAGATTCCTTATATAATATTGAAACCAAGCTGAATGTAACAATATTTCTGAATCATTTGATACGACAACACACAGTTACAACTATCAACTACAATGCGTTTGTTTCTAGAATATGTTTTGTTACTGCCTTTAAAAATTATATTGCTGTACTAGTATAGTCACAAATAATTTGCGTGATTGGATTGTCTTATCCATTCACTGCCCATTTGCTGCACTGTCCGAGCAGCTCTTTTGCAAGGGCACTGAAGGTGTTAACCTAGGATGGCAAAATTAACTTTCTTTTTTTCAGAACTTTTACATATTTTGGTGTCTAGTGTTTGTGGTTATCGAACAGAATCAAGTCCACGCTCGAGAACATACGATTGAAGGATGAATAAGAAATAAAATCATATTAATAGTGTATAAGCAACACACCCGATGTATCTTCTTGCAAGTAATAAAAAAACCCTCGCAGGGTTTGTTTTAGCACCCTCGCAGGGCTGCAATAGCACATATTGTCATAGGATCTTCTTGCAAGTATACATATCAAAATAACCCTCGCAGGGTTTATTTGCGCACCCTCGCAGGGCTGCGATGACACACACAAAATTTGATATTGTCATGGGCATCTTCTTGCAAGTATACATATCAAAATAACCCTCGCAGGGTTTATTTGCGCACCCTCGCAGGGCTGCGATGACACACAAAATTCGGCCGCACCGAATATGTTTCAGCTATTATAATTATCATGGACGTGATGTGATGATCATATTTCTCAAACAACAAGTCGAAAGGAAGCAATAACGTAAGTATGTGTTCACATGACCTTCAGAAAGGTCTGACCGGTTACTTTGGATAAAAGAAGTCGTCGTAGTGCACCTCCTCGCGTATCTATTGACAAGAACTTCCAGGAAGGCCAACTTCTATCCATAATGATTCGGATATCCACATCATGAGTTTGTATTGAATGGAATTCATCGTGGTGCACATCCACCAGTGATGAAAAAATTCCAGGGTATCGCGTACCTACTGACAAGAACTTCCAAGAAAGCTAACTATTATCCATAATGATTCGGGCATTGCATACCCATCTATATAAACTTCCGGGAAGCTCAGTTAGTATTTATTTTTAGACAATTCGCATATGCTTGGTGCACTACCGCTTTATGACGATTTTCTTATCAAGGTATCCGATACCTATTGATGTTAAATTATAAATATTATTTATCATCTGTAACATTGGGCTATGACTGTTTCCTTGTTTGACATAAACTTTTAGAAAAAGCCGTTTAGCTGTATGATTAATATAATCTTTTGGTATACCGCACTTGTGATAAAATCATCCTTGGATATCGTACTTTTTGTAAGAACCTCTTCTTATCCAACTCAGGTTGATAAGTTTGATGGATTGATGATTCATTGATTAACTGACTTACATTCACCATTGTTAATTAACCAGTTACTTAAACTTACTACCATCCGCGTAGTTTTTAGGATATGTAACCTGTATATAAGTGATGAGTAGGAGAGGATTTCAGAACATTTCTATGGGTTCATGAGATCGCAGAAATGAGTGAAACAGATTGACATTCCGTACCTACCTATAAAAATACCTACCTATAAAATTTTGTTGCCTACCAGACTTGTCACATTAAAAAGACTGATTCGCTAAAATTATCTACCCTCAATTTTATTTTTGTCATCCCGAGATGAAAATCTGTTGGGCACCATCAACATTTTTAAGGTCACGATAAGTAATCATAGAAATGCAAAGAAAAGATGAATGCTGGTTTGTCTACATTAAATATGAGTAATATTAGAAACTTCCTTATCCCTTTTTCCAACACGAACTGGAATGATGCATGGGATACTTTTTAGTATAATCAGGCTAGCTTCTACCAAAAATACAAAAATTTTTGCCTAAATCTCTACATGCTGCACGGCTGTCACTCCTAGCTGGGTTTTTGGTCGCGTATACAGCCTCCACAAAGGGCCCGTCATTGTCCCTCAGTGTCACGACAGTGTCTATCCGTGGATATGCCCTCGCAAATGCATAGATCCAGCTTTAACTCCGACCTTGGCCGTTTTAGGTGTTCATTTTGTCTGACAAGTAAATATGACTACTCGATAATTATTGCTGTCAGTGCGGCACTGACCTGGAGGCTTACAATCTATATGTGTCTGGCGTATGCTAAACAGTTACATACAAGGTATATCTGGTTTAAAATTAAACTCCGGCCATGTCCGGAGTTATGATTGTGAGAACGGCAGGGGTGTGTACGATAATAATCCTTCCGTGTTTATTAACGACTAACTACCCTCTTCAAACTTTTTATCATCGATACGTACGATCGTATGGTAATAATCCTTCCATGTTTATTTACGAATAACTACCCTCTTCAAACATTTTAATCATCGGTGGAATTTCTGAGTTATCTGCTTTGTATGATAAGTGGTTGACTGGTTTCTCAACTGTATTCGATACATGTTAACTACCAATTTTATTTCTATAATTTTTATAACTGGGAGAGTTTAATCTCTTAAAACATCAGTACCTACTTACTGCTTCTGTCCTGGTTTGACGCGCGGACCTGTTTTTATTTTCTATAGTGTTACGCTATAGAAGACTTCACCCGAAGATGGGTGTCCTAATCAGAATAATAATTATGTAAAAATTATGCATGACATTACAATTATAATTTATTTTAGGTACTAATTCAGTTAAAATTTATATTTACTCACACATGTTTAGTAAGATTTGGAAAATAAAGGCTTATTATTATTATTATTATTATAGAAGACTTCTATTTCTAAAATTTTTGTGGTGGAGCAAGCGATCATTGTCAGCTTCTGAGCTGATGCGCTATGTAAACTATGATCCTGAACGAGAAAAAAATTGCAATCATCGCTTCGAAAGCGGTATGCAGTCAGTAATTTGACATAATAAGAGATGTTTTAACATAACTATTAGTTAAGCGTTAAATCGTTGCTGTTTATTATTTAATTAGCATAATCGAGGAACAGTCACGACTGCATCTTGAACCAAAACTATTTTGGATGAAAGTACATTGGCAATGAGTGACGTATCTATCTACAAGTCGAGTACATTGTAACAAATAATGTATTGCTGGTTTTTAAACTAGGATATCTAGTGCCTGGTAGTCACAATTATGAGACATGTCTCGATAATTTTCTCTCTTTCAAGGAATGACATGCTTTTGTGAATATAATGTATATACTAAATATATATTCGGAATGAAGTCTAGAGGTACCCATGGCACGTTTCTAAGAGCAAAACATAACATGGTTGGTTTTCTCAATAGAGGTAGCTGTATTTTTATTGATATCGGATCAGATGATCCGTAAGCTTTCCTACAGTTGGAAATATTATATGCAAGTCTGTTATTTCAACACTTGTAACGTTGTATTCCAAACAATGTGGGGGGGGGGGGGGGGGGGGGGAAAGTTAATCATTTACTGAAACCCATTATAAGAACTTGCCATAACTGGACATCTTAGAAGAGCATAGCTTCACTATAGTTAAAAGGGTTCAGTGCGTAATTATACGTACTGCAATAATTTGAAGAGTGCTTCTAACCACCTACCTACATGATTTAAATGATTTAGAACGACCATACAGCCTGATGGGTGAGGCTTTTATTATGGCCAGTATAGCGATAAGTCCATTATTTTTATTTTGGATCAGAAATTTTATTTTCGTAACTCAAGGATGTTATAAATTACAAAATTAACTGTTTCTAAAAGAAATTGAGCCGTGGCCGCTGAGGTCTTATTTTACGGATACCAATGTATTGTATTGTGTATTAAGTTTATTAGTCATCTAGTACTCGTAACACAAGTTCTGCTAATCTTGGGGCTAATGATGCTGTGTATATTGTCTAGTATAATTTATTTATTATACTAGCATCGGTTGAACCTTCTATCATGGCATGGCAGTAGAAAAGAGCCAAAATCTAATTTTCCAATAAATTTATTGAAATTTCACTGTTATTATTTAGGTATAATATGCCAACCTTTAAATGTGGCTATTTTTAATACTAGTGCTCTAAGCATAAGTGCATTAGCTATGTATTTGGTTTGAATGTCACAATGACTAATTTGCATTCAAAACTGTGTGGCTTACGAATCTTACGATTATAACATTTCTTATAGTAAGTTCACATTGGCGTTGAGTGTCTTCACCACCACCAGGCGATAACAAACACGTCTCATAAGTATAGCTTTTAAAAAAGCGACAGTACAATTAATAGAAGCGTTTTACATAAAATAAAACGCATATTAATTTACTTACCTTTTTTAAAAGCTATAACTTTTAATTCTGCCTGGTGATATTCGACGCAATGGAGAATCAAAATGGTGGCGCCACAGGCTCGCTCGCGCGCCTCTCTGACGTGGCGGGAAGACACCTGATTGGCCAATTCCTAATTGGACGAAGCTTGTCATTGGCTGTAGGTCAATTTTGACAGATAGTCAATACAAATACTTGTATAATTTGAATATTGTGGCGGGAAACGATAGGCCTATCTCATAAGTATAGCTTTTAAAAAAGGTAAGTAAATTAATATGCGTTTTATTTTATGTAAAACGCTTCTATTATGAAAGTTTCGTCGAACTTCCTTTGTATCTAATTTGGTAGGTACCTAAATAATTGCTCATACTTATTTCTTTGTCTCATTATAAATAACTCAAATAACGCTTTAGATTAGTACCTTGTTAGTAATCTGTTTGTTTTTTAGTGTTATTAGTAAACTGAATAACTTAATTATTTTTGTCCACTTCTCCCGTCAGTCCTACTAGTAGAGTTTCAAATGGACACCATATTAAACATTAATCATAAACTTTTTGTTCCAGACATTAGCATTGGTCTGGCCATCCTCGTGCTCTGTCTCCTAGCAGCCGCAGCAGCCTGCGTGTGGCACCGGAGGAAGGCACGGCCGCGGGGGCGGGGGGCGCCGGTCGAGGGGGTGGACGAAGAAGGGCCGAAGCAGAAGGTAATAAAGAACTGCTCTCTCTGCTGTCTCCTAGCAGCTGCTGCTCTATCTTTTAGCAGAAAGAGACATTTCCTATTGTGTTTTTTTTTGCACGACAGCGAAGTCATGTTTTTGGGTTTTTTTGAATGTCCCCGCCTTATGCGCCGCCGGTCCATGACGATTTTTGAACGATCAACCTTCGATAATGTGGCCTAATGTCACTTAGACATAGTCTATTTATTGGTACAAGTATTCCCGACAAATCAGCGTTCGTTTTGTAAGCCACCTAACCGTTCTACAAAATCAAAATCAAAAACTCTTTTATTTCCATAAATACAATAAATGTACACTTAGAAAACTACAAACGGGCTGATCCTTCAGTCAGGCGAGGACCGCGACATATGAGTACAAAATTTAATAGGGGGCTTATATTGGATCATAGATCACCAGGACCAGGAACCAGGACTTAATTTTTGAATAATGATAATACAAAAAGTCCCGCTAGACTAGACAAAGGAGTGCTTGCTGTCCAAACAAAATATCTATTTCGACAAAATACACATATTTTATTGTCCCTAAGCCCTGTAGTACCTATCTACGAAGGAGAACACACATTCCGTAAGCCGCGGCGGCGATCACTTTAGCCAAGCAATCGGTGAAAATACAAAAGCGGAAAAAGAAACCTAAAGTGATGAGGTGAGATTAGTCACATTCAATTCATATTTGTATTTGTTATATTTCGCAGAACGTGGGGGGTCGCCTGGCGAACGGTGGCGGCTCCAGAGACGCAGGCGAGCCTCTGCTCAACGGACACGTGCATATCACGGAGAACCCTTCGGTAAGGACTGGATGCGCTGCTCTTTTTACCCTGCTCAAAGGCACAGTGTAGAGCGTTGCTTACTACCCGTGAGGGTACAAGGTTATGCCACATTTACAATATTTTAATTATTTAGGTACCTACCAATTTTGATGAACGCGGTATCAAATCACTCGTCTAAACTCTGGAAGCTTAGATACAAAATGAAAGTCGAAATGTACCAATAGGTATAGCTAATAAAGTAGGTAGTTATTAGTTATATTGGTACGGTTTGACTTGGACCCCTTTTGCAAAGAAAATTAATCTAAAGCAAAAAAACCGAAAAAGGGGGACAGACTTGGGTTTTTACTAGTTTTCTTAGTAATATTTTGTTTCCAGCAATCAAAAACCCCGAACGGCAAGGTCCGCAAGGGCCAGCGCTACGAGGCCCCGTTCGACGTGGCCCGCTACGAGGGCGGTGACGTCACGCTGGAGACAGTCCTCGACGACAGCGCGAGCACCACCCTCGGTCTCTTCGACACCTCGCGTCGGCCCGACTCCGACAGGCTGCCCCCCGACAGGGTCACTCCCAACGCGTCCTTCAACAAGTTGCCAGATGACAACATGAACTCCGAGGTGACGCGCTCCACGTTCGAGCTGGACACCAGCCAGCGGCCCCCCACCCTGCAGCCCAACGGTTGAGGCGCCCTCTCGCGGCGGCGAGCAGAACTACACAGGGGTAGGCGGCCCCCCCGACCGGACACACCCGGTCCCGCGTCAATTCAACTCTTGTAGCTAAGAAAAGTTTGAGATTTTGTACAGATTTTTTGAAGGATATACGACTAAAATAGAGCACCTAATTGTTTTAGATAATGAGGCTTGAAAGCGGTTCGCGCGAGGATGACTTGGCGTGATTTGTTCCTAATTATAGACTTTATTTTAATGACGTAAGGCTGATTTTTTGGTAAACAATAGTACGGGTACTTGATAATTTTAAGAATGAAAAATCAGGTCGAAAATTGCTCTTGTTTCAAACGCACGTGAAGTTATTCTCGCTCGCCTCCGCATCTCGCGATACTCGTTACACGGCGTCCCCTACCATTGTTCATGTAAATAAACATTATAACGGCAGTTTTAGATAAAAGCACTGTAAATAGCGTTTGTTGACCGAACGTCGGGCGTCGGGCGGTACGCGCCGCCACGCCGAGACAATAAGGTAAGGATGGCGATTAATTTTTTACCGCTAAACAAACAAATTAATAACCTTAAACAAGTTATGATATAAATTATTATAAAAGAAAACAGTGCCTCGAAAAAGTACACATAAAAAATAATATCACCGTTAGTGCAACATTATCGTACAAAACCTAGACCAAAATAAATTCCAAACACCCGATATTATTACCTTTATTCTTATTTACATTATAAATATTTATCAATGTTATTAAAATACCTTTTTTTCTGTATTTCATAGACATTCATAGACAAAGCCTTAGATGCTGCCTTGAGTGAAATTCCTCTATAGCCCCCATAGTCCATTTTGTATATAGCTCCTCGAAACGAAACGCACACTTTTAAATATTTCTACCTACATTTTAAGACAGCTAATTATAGGTAACACAAATTTAGATACCACAATATTCAAGTAGATAGCAAAAATTAATTTAAGTGTGAAATATGTATTTAATATAGAATATTAATTTAATAAAACAACGAACTATTGATATAAAAGTTTGGAATAGTATTAAAGCAGTTATTTTTTTGGAATAAGGTCTAATTTGCCTCAGCTCAAAAAGAGAAGACTGAGCATTTTGTAGGCCAAAAAGGCATTCGCTTGGAAAATACATTCCAAGTGGTGTTATAACTGCTGTTTTGCATCTAACGAGATATATAAAACAATAATTATATCTCCAATGTGCGTAGATATTGAATGAAATAAACTATACATCTATATAATTACATAATTACTTTTAAATGCTCAATACATATTCGATACAGTTTTCTCTTTTTAGTTGAAAATTCAGCCTAAATAGTTAAGGTCTGCATTTTATAACCGAGGTTCGTTAATTCATATCACAATTTAAATCTACCTCATTTTATACGTTATGGTTAAATTATATTTTTTGATGTTTATTGAAATATTAAGTTTTCTGCCCATCGACCAGTTATTCTCTTATTTGTTATCCCCTTCTGGTTAGCATTTTTTTTCCTTTAATTTTTTGTAGGATTGGTTGGAATTGCATTTCGTTGCTATTTAAAGAACAATTTGTTCGATTTATTTCAGTTCTATTGACTATTTTTTCAACCCATGCTTCTACTTAGCATCTTTTGTTTATAAGTGAAAATGGGATTTCCTTTTTCATTAAACAGATTTGTGAATGATTTTGTAGTTATTTCCGCCTATTTTATTATGTGTGTTTACTTATACACACCTATGGTCTAGTTTTCTCAGTAAGCTAGGTTTTCACCAATATTAAATTCAAGTACCTAAAAGTACATTCCGATACAAAATATTTAGGTACAACTTAAAAAATAAGGTTAATAAAAACAGAATTTAATTTATGAAGTCAAAAAAATGTAAGTAAATATTTAAATGTTTGGAATGGGCTTGGAAATATTTAAATGTGAAAAATGGCTTTCTAAATTACATTCCTGTGATTGTATATATTATAAAAGAAACTCATCTTAATTGGAAGGGAATCGCCGACTACACAAGTACCTGAAATTCAATTACAACTAAGTAAATTAATCTAGGAGGTAGTTTTAAGACATGATTTAATTCTAGAAATTAATTATCTTAACGATCAGCTAACACAGGGTTGAGCTTCGATTTTGACTTGAAAACTCTTTTAAGATTTCAACTAATTAAAGTTGTACGTGTAAACCTTTTACCAAGTCTTTAACATTAATTACGTTATTTTTGTTTTTAATTTTTGAAAGGTTGGTAAACTTATCAAAAAACTTGAAAGATTATTATAGTCTTTAAAAAATTCTAAATTTCTTTAACATGGAATTTGCATTACAGCTCAATCTTTTTAGCTAAAATGCATAACCTGTACCTTCTTTAAGCATACTTACATTAATTTTAAGTATATCTTAAACCTAAGTTAACCCAGTGTTCAAAAACCAATGCAATGATTTATTAGCCTTTTATCTGTTTTAAATTACTAAATGTGTTATTACTACTTTCTACTTTATAGTATTTCGAAATATAACAAATAGCAGCGTTTTTTAGTAAAACATTGTAGTAAGTGTCTAATATTTCTACAGTTAATGGTTAAAATAATATGTTAACACGATTCTTACTAAAAATAATTTTCCTATATGTTTTATCCTTTTTGCACAGTTCACTCGCGGTTGTGTTTTGCATACTATATGAAACTTTTTATCTTGTTCGTTATATTTATTGATAATTTTATTAACTTATGTATTTTTATAATAAACTGTAAATGTGACATGAAAATGGATAGTACCTGAGAATTTGACCGTTGTTTAAATCGTGTCAGACAACATTCTTGTTAAAGTTTAACATTGATAACCTTACCTTCATTGTGAAAATGTGCATTTAATATTTAAAATGTTGAAGATTAAGTGTTTTTAAACTGTTACCTACAATTAGTGTTTTAACCATTTTGCATAACTCTGTGATGCAGTCTTAAATCACATTTTTAACAATTTATTCAAAACGGGTTCGTCATTCCATTTCCTTCTATATTTTATACACAACAAGCTTTTTAATATTTTATATTAATAGTTCAAACCACACATTCCATTATCGCCTGCAATAGTTTTTACCTACCAGATTTTATTTGTTATTTACCTACAGTTATTATTTTATATATTATAAATCAATAGTTTTATTACTTGTATTGTAGCATTTTTATCTTAATCTCGTGATACTGTAACTACAAAGCAATAGTTTAAAATAGTCATATACTTAATGTATTTAGCATGATGTTAAAAGAGCCTTCCTACTGTTGTTTGAAATTAAATTTAAGAGTTTTAACCGGCTCGTTTTGTAACATGTTAACGTTAAGGGTTACATTGAATTAAATATACATTTTATTTGCATTAATGAATTGGTTTTAAATAACTGTCAAAAAACTAATTGTTAAAATTTTTCCATATTGTTATAAGTGGCAGTGTCATACCTATTATTATTTTCATAATATTTAATAAGACTTCATTTTTGTGTTAATACACTAATTTAGTGTGTACTTAGTACTTACATAAATGCGTCCATCATAAATGTATTTAAGAACTAGTTTGTGCGAGCAAAAAAAAAAAATTTGGAAAGGAGGTTGGATTTTGTCTGGAATCTCAATCGTTGAATTGACTTGAGAATTCTACGCTTGAGTCAAATCAACTGTACTTATATTGTGTATAATGGGATATTCACCAGTTAATTCTAGCTTGAATCAGGGGACCAAATTGACCTCTGTAGTGTTATTAGTATTTCCATTGGTTCTCTCCTTATTAGTAACAGGCCTGGTATTATACACCCTACCTTGATTTCCTGAATATTTCAGTTGTAAGTCGTTTTTACGATTAAACGAGGATCAGTTCTTTGACCTGGATAAATTCTGAAGATATTAAAAAGCAATTTGAAGTATTAGCACTCTATTTAGATTTAGACTGTGGTTTAGACATAGTGTATTGAATCAGTATGTAACAATTAGTAGCAATAATTTATTTATAAAATAATAACACAAATTGTTTAAAACACTATAGATAGTCGAGGGTGTAGCTAGACAATGAATAAATCAAAATTATTTGTGTGTCTGTTAAAATGTATTTGTGGGATTGCCACTGTTATCACGTAAATTTGACAACTATTCTACAGCTTGTTATAAAATTCACGTTTCTAATATATTGGACTGTAAAAGTTTTAGATTTCTATCTGTTGTCGTGTTCCACAAAAGAAGTTAAAAATGTGAATCTACCTCAACCAAATTACCCATTAACGTTGTTTGTAAGTGTTCTTTTGAGTCTTATTATTACTAATAAACTGAATTGTAGTGTTTTTTATAATAATAATAAATAATATTATTATTAGTTCCAACATCCCCTTTTGATAAGGTAACTATTGTTACCAAGCTATTGAATGTGTCGATGGGTGTTGTGTTGGGAGGTGTTGTCGAGTGAAGAGATATTACATTTGAAAATAAAGAAAGAGTACGTAAACTGTGTTTTTTTTACTTAACTGATTAAGATCCCAGAACTTTGAGCTAAAGTAAAGTCTGAATTCATAACAACGGCGGCGGCTGGTCTCAGCGGAGACATGCCATGTGCGGGACATATAGATTAAGGACTAAAAGTCATAAGAAATCTGAACCCTCGAAGGATCCTCCTACAGGACATCTTCGCAACAACAGAAACATACCAGCAATCGCTGAGCTTAGTAGAAGTAAACTTCCCAGTCGCCGTCCACTCGTGCTCGTCATTTAGTTTGAGCCTAGTTATAACAATAGTTAGGTAGATCTTTACTAAACAAACAAAATCATAGTCAAATAATAGAAACAAATAAGACTAACGGCAGACTGCTGCAAACATCTACAGGTAGCTCAACCAATCCATATCAATACCAGTCGGAAGCGTCCCCAAGACGCTGGCTGCATTGCCCCATTTGCTGTATGGCAATGCTGATGCGCTGCGCCAGATACCTAGGTACGTAAAAGATTTGTGACTTTTTCAGTTGTGAGACTATTCTCTCTGTTAAACATTTCACTAGTAGCAGTATCCAATACTCCATTTATCTCTACCTAGGTACCTACGTATCAAAATTCAATAAATTAAAATGCTTCTCTACGTATGACTCACAAAATTAAAATACGCTCAAGAGGCAAGAGTGACGGAAGCTAGCTTAAGAATGTTCGTTCAGGTATCCATTACTTTGATCGATCCTAAGAACAGGCAAATAAAATAAGTAAAAGTGTAGGGGCACCACGGACTACTAGTTACTACTAGCTGCGCTTATATTATGTCTGTGAGGTGCACAACTCAAAACCAAAGACAATCGCGCCAGGTTTCATTCAAATTGCCTACCTTTACCTACCTACCTGCGCAGCTGTTAGGACATTGTATTTTCGTCATCTTTTGAGATGAAAGTGAAACGAAAAAAAGTTGTAAATAAATATAGTTTAATGCTTATTGATGAGTTGCACGAGCAGGCTCTGTCGGCAGAGCCTGGAGACGGCGCTCTCGTCCTTGCTACGGCGCAGCTTGGCGGCCAGGCGCGCCAGGCTGAAGCGGGACCGAGACCGGGCTTGGGTTTGTCCACGACCACCTGGAATGGAAATTTAATTAACAATGTTGGACAATTCACATAGCATCAACTAGCCCCAAAGTAAGCAGAGCTTGTGTAATGGGATACTAGATAACTGAACTTCATCTATTACCTACGTGAAAGTATGCTTACCGTCAGCTACTCTTTGCCACGCCTGTTGTTCCACGTTCACCATGCCAGTGGAAAGGCTCCGTCCCAGATTCGATTCCTGGGTCTGCGAACTCGAGCTGTGAGATTCGGCAACGTCGCTGTCACAACTGATTCGGCTGGATCTGTTATTTGAAGAATATGGATTTTGAAAAAATAATACTGAAAGTTTATTTTACAATTGTGTTATTTTAGTCGCAGCAAATAAAAGTCTTACAAAAAAGGCACAATGACAAACGTACATCTTGGTTTCGTAATATACAAAACCATTTAGCCGGTCGCATATTGCCGGAGGTAATTAGCTCGGGCGCGAGGCCTGGGCATCTGATATTCGATTTATTATTTCGTTATTACAAACCTGTCAACGACTCTCCGCAAATCACTGGCTGAACTTGTTCCTTCACGTCTCCTCATCGAGCCAGAAGATAGCAGGAACCTGTCCCGAGCTGCCTTGAGCCTCGCAGCCCTCTCTGATATCCTGGCTGTGATTACGGGATCTGTGGGAAACGCCGGCGCATCTGTCGTCGACACTGATCTATTGTAAATGGACGGACTCTCACTCGGACTCTCAGATATAAGTCGGGAGTAAGTTGGGATCACAGTTTCTGAAAACTGACGCATTACTGGCATGGATTGGACGGTCGTTGTGCTCATGAATCTCGGCAGGTTCCTTGTTATGTCTGGCACTATTGTGTCTATACTAGCCGTTGTGCCAACTATGGTCTCTTGGCTGTCTTCTATTTTGTCTAGTTCTGGCGATTGCAATCGTTTATCTGGATGCAAGGCATTGGCGCTGTGGGATTTCAGGACGCCGTCGAGGCTCGTAGAAGGAGTTGGCGTTAGAGGCTTCTCCGTCTGTGTTTGATCTCGCCTGGACAGTTGGCAGGCGCTCGCCGATTTTTGAACTTCCCTCTCGAGGAATGGGTTGTTTCTGCAAGAACCAACAAACATGAAATATGAAGCTATTGCCTAATAAAAAGAGTTTGCCTAGATGATTAGAAATACACCTACCTAATGTTAACCCCTACAGGCATATCGGGAGGTCTTCGTCTTTCAGCAGATGGTGATCTCCATGCAGGCGAAGAAGCCCCGCTATTTTCTCCGGATGTTTGTCCTGAAATAAATTTAATCTTAGTAGTTTGTATGTATTGCGAGGCTAAGACAAGTGTAGTATTTACCTTCTTCATTAATTTTCTTATTGTATCTCTGAATCATTATCCTGATAGAAGGGGCTGTCTCTTTTGACAGAGGTTTCTTTTGTGAGGATGGTGATGATGGCAGTGGAGGTCTACTTCTCTTCTTATGTTCTTCACTGTCTTGAAGATCAACAGATCCTTTGAGGTCACCAGACCCTTTGGCACGTGAATTGTTGTCATTGCTTTTATTTTCAATTCTATCATGGTTTGGTTGTGTTTTTGGTCTAACGACATCTAAGTCTTCTACATCTACTGAAATTACAGCTCTAGGTACAGTTTCCCCGCTCCGCACTACCGGGGTGAATATTTTACGAGTGGTTTTTACAAAAACTTCTGGAGATATATCCCTTTGCTCTGTTGGTTTTAGTTTGAGGACGAACACCTGAGGGAAATAAAATAAATTATCTGTGTTCTACAAATTTTAGTATCGAAATGTTGTATAATTATATCATATAAACTTACTTCGCCTTCTGAATCTGAATGTAAAGAGGTTGGAGGTGTTCTAGGTTTTTCTGAAGCTCGTCTCGGTCTTTTCTTCCTCCTTGGGATCTCCACAGTAACTGTGTCTACTTCCGGATCTGTATCGCTTTCTGAATGTTTCGACAACTCTCTTTCGAGTCTGGTTCTGGATTTAGTTTTTTTCTTTCCATTATTTTTGTCTGCTTCTTTCCTTTTATTATCGTCTTTCAGATCTTCAGTACTGGTTTTGTCTTTAAGCAACTCTTTCATATTGTTCTGTTTTAAAGACTTTTGAATCGTGAAAACTACATTCAACGGCGATTCTCTCAGTTCCATGCCTCGGTTGACTCGTCGGTCTTGTTCGGAATCGGTTTCTTTTTCTTCTTTGAATCGCCTGGAACTACCTCTCTCTACTTCTTCAATTGTTTTTCTGATAAGTTTAGCGTCTTCCTCTATACTGGTTTGCCTACTTATTCTTCTGCGGGTTTTTTCTGATGCTTTAGACTGAAAACATAACATCACCGTACAAAAAGAAAATTTAATAGAAGAAGAAACAAAATTAAATAAAAAAATTTAAGACCGACCTGGGTTTTAATTTTAGGTCTAGCTCCAGTTGCTTTTGGCTTAGCCGCTCGATCATCTGAAATAACAACTACCAAAATATGTTCGTAAATAACTTTACTGCAAGTTAATTTCCTCACTACGCACATGATGATTAGTATCTTACCAGTTCCATTCGGCTGCAGTACAGCAGTGCCTGTAACCGCTGAGCTGGTCTCGCAAAGCAACCTTGCCTCGGCCTGTCCGTACGTGTACACTGGCTTCTGCGGCGTGTGGCGAGGTGATACCGCCATGAGGGGCGCTGCTGTGCAGACTTCCTCAGCTTCTATCTCCACTAGAACTGCCCCTCGAGTGTTGCGGTCGTCGTCGTCTAAGCAATCCAGCTGGAAAACAAACAATCACTGATTTGGTCAACCCCTTTCTGTTAGTCTTTTTAGTTCGTTTTCAAACATTAATGCAAGAAAGTTCTTCACAATCACATAAATAACCAGCGGCGCGTCCCGGCTTCGCACGTGTGGACATTAATGTTTTAAAAAATTTTATAAACGTAGTGTAAATGTATCTTTTTGAAGGACATACCTAGGTAAGTAGCTTTTTTCTAATTAGGTACTATTTTTGTATTTCCTATAAAATTTTATATATTTATCAACCTCCCTCGCCGCGTTGCCCGCTGCGCTGAGTGGGGCCACACCGGCCACGGCGGCGCGGCGGCGGCGCGGCAGCGTTTGTTTTTCTGTTGGGCGGCGCTGGGTTCTCTAAACCGTCGCGTGCGAGCGACGACGAGGGCGCGTGGGTTCCCAGGACGCTTCGGCTAGAGCGCCGTCAAAAAGTAGTTATAGTGACATAACTACAATAGCTGCTCATTGTGGTACCGCGAAGTTTTTTGTAAATATTAATATAATTCTTTAATATTAAAGAACATTTGTTTGTTTTATCATGAATAGTTTCCGCAGCGCATGCGATGAAAGACAAAAAATTTACACCTTGGGTTACATTATTGAAGTTTTAGTAGAGATTCAAACATACAAAAATGCAAATCTCTCCTCTTTATAATATTAGTGTAGAAGAAGAAAATAGATCACGCACAAGGAATCGGTTTTCTTTTCGAATAATAATAAGAGATAATCCTATTTGATCCTTTTATCTGTCGATCCCGTCACCACTCACTGCCTGCGCCAGGCACGTGACGTCGTGATAAATCAAAAGCTTTTGAAAAATATACTTATCAGAGCGCACAATGCCTTTACTTACAGATTGTTCTCTTTCGTACTCTGATTCGAAGTCATCGGCATCATTGACGCTGAGGCTAGAGGCGTGGCGCCGGCCGGATCCGGGCGGAGCGACGCTGCCGTCAGACTGGGTCCTGGTGAGAGCCGCCGGAGGACCCTTCGTCTGCGCCTTGGCCGCTTGGAGCAGTGCTGAGGTGGAGGCCTCGGGGGCGATCCCCCGGGACTTCTCCCATTCATGCAGTTTGCGGGTGAATGATCGAGAGATACCTTCAATTTGAAATAACAGTTAAGTAAAATACATTCGTAAAAAGCATTTAATAAAGAAAATTACAATCAAATAGCAGAAACAAATTGAAACTAGTATTTACAATTGAAACAATTGAGCTAACTGCAGACTATTGCAAACAATCCACAGATAGCTTAACTGATCCATATCAACACCAGTCGGAAGCGTCCCTAAGACACTGGCTGCGTTGAAATGTTGTATGGTATGGCTATAATAAATAAATAATAAATAATGCTGGACAATTCACACAACATCATCTAGTCCCAAGCTAAGCAGAGCTTGTGTTATGGGTACTAGATAACTGATAAACTTAATACAATGCACTACATAGATAGATATGTGTTTTTTTATTATACATGGTAAACATCCAGAACACCCTGAACAAATATCTACAAATCGTACAAACATTTGTCCCGAGGTGAGAATCGAACCCGCAACCTCCTGCGGCGCAGGCGGACCTTCGCCCGCTGCGCCACGGAGGTAGTCAATGCTGAAAATGTTTAGTTTTGGAAACTATACGTGGAGATTCTTTACATAAATTGCTCCAATCAACTTAGTGCCGTGGTACTCCACCTTAACAAAGCGAAGCAGGGGGCGTCTTTTGTTTTTCTGTGGTGTGCTTTGAAGCTATAATGCCAGGCCTTTGTCGAGCACAGCAGCTGTTCGATAATCTGTGGCATGCCAGCCGAGCATAGTAATAAGTTAATAATCTGTGGCTTTGTTCCAAAATCATAATTAACTAGATGTCGCTGCTAAAAGTGAACGAAGGCTAGATTGCGCTGACGAGAACGCACGGCTTTGGGTGACTTGATTGTAAGAACCATTTGTTCGTAAATGGTTCTTACAATCAAGTCAGTATGAACCATTTGTTCGTAAATGGTTCTTACAATCAAGTCACCCAAAGCCGTGCGTTCTCGGCAGCGCGATCTAGCCTTCGTGCACTTTTAGCAGCTTTCCCTTCAGCACGTACAAATCTTTCGCCTTTTACTAAAGATTGCCGTGGAGGGGAACATTTAAATGAGTCTTTTGACTATTTTTAAATGGCTTTGACTACGATCAAAGCTTCAAGAAATTGAGACGCTTTCGCAAACCCGGGCTATATTCACCGTTTGGAGATTACGATGAATATGGCCAAACAATTATAATAAATGTCCGACCGTCGCGTCGTCGTGGCTTGTTCATTTGAAGGGTAAAATGGAGAATTGTCCGTTACCCGTCGATTTGTAAAAAAGCTCGTACTGAACTCCAAGATAACTCATGAATTATTCTCTGATTAAATATCATTATTTTGAATACCTTGGAATTTGAAGAGTCCAGTTGAAGTCTGAACAAAAACTTCATCAGGTTTCCGTTGTTTCTCCCACGCTGGCACAGTGTTGGTGTCTTTCATAATCGTCCATTCATCTGGAATTATGAAAATATGAAGACTTTTAACAATTGTGTGTCAACAATCTAAAAATCTTTCTCAGCTGCTGTAAGATGGATCACTTTACTACCAAACTGAAACTCCCGCTTACGTTATACCTACGCTGTTTTTGGTCATCATTAGTCATTATGGTTGCCTTAGTAAAAATTATGCAACTCGAGTTTTTGACGACCTTTTAGGCGCGGGTCCGCCTGCAATGTGAGAGGTTGCGTGTTTGATTCTCGCCTCGGGAAAAATGTTTGTACGATCTGCAAATATTTTTTACGGGTGCTATAACATAAGCTCTGCTTAGCTTGGGACTAGATGATGATGCGTGGATTGTCTAACTATGTTTTATAATATAAATGCTAAAGTTTACACGGACGTGTGTTACCTCTTCACGCCCAACACACCGATCGGATCGGTCAGAAACTTCGCAATTATAACAACCAGAAGCGGAACACCCGGAATAAATATCGGTAGATCGTACAAACCTTTTGTCCCGAGGAGGGAATCGAACACGCGATCTCCTGCGTTTCAGGCAGATCTCGCGCGCAGCGCCACAGAGGCCGTCCAACTATCCCAAAAGATGACGTGAAACCCCGCGGTTATTCGCAGCCATACCCCATCTCTTGAGGAAGTCATCGCTGAGGTCCCGCCGCGCCGGCACCGGCAGCGGCTGCCTCACGCCTTTCTTCAGCTTCCATTCCTCCAGCTTCTTCCTGAAGTCAGCTGACAGCTGTTCCTCTGTCGCCACCGGCCGGTTGGTCGCGTGGTACGGAACTAAAAGTTTACGATTATTTATTTGTTACAGTACATTTAAAATAAATTTATTCACAAAGTAAATTATACTATAGTATTTACAATTGAAACTGCCGACTGTTGCAAACAGTCTACAGATAGCTCAACTGATCCATATCAACACCAGTCGGAAGCGTCCATGGCAATGCTGATACGCTGTGCCAGATATTCACCAGCTCTCGGGTCACGCGTCGCTTCGACCAGACGCTCAGATAGTTTTTGAAAACCCACAGTACATTATAATGTCGTGAATAAATTGATGGTAGGTATTCCTATTGATATTGCCCCGGATTTGACGAAATCTTATAGAGATTTCATTAAATCACTGATTTTAACTTTTCCTTGCGATCCTACAGTTGGAAGGTATTTCAGCCATTTTACCAAATTACATAATAGATGAGAGTTTGTTCTCGATTTGTTAGACCACATTAGATTCTGAGTTTTCTAAAAAAACTCTTTTCAAACGTTTGTTTTAACGTTTTTTTATCAATGACTAGCCTATCAGCTCGCGATTTCTTTGGCGTGGACTTTAGGCCAAAACGATCTCGAGATCAGCTGGAACCCTGTTGTAGGAATTGGAAAATTCTGAAACCCGTTTCTCATAATGTTGGTTGTTTAGTATCTAAATTGAGTTTGAAGCAAATCTTATCTTACTTACAAGCTTGACGTGCGACTTCCACACTAAGAATTTAAAACTTTTAAGGGTACTTTTGAAAATTCCATGTAAATATGTTAATATTTCTTTATTTTGTATAGTATTTATTATATTTACCATTTATACAAAGTTGTAAAACGATTGGAGAACAAAACACCAAAAAACTTCAACCCACCTTATCACCCCCTTAGGGGTGGAATTTCCAAAAATCCCTTCTTAGCGGGAAGTTGTGTAGTAAAAGGTAAATTCCCTCCAAATTCAGCTTTCTAGCTTCAGCGGTTTTGGCGGGGCGTTGTTACCAGAAAATCGCTTGTTCTTTTAGATAATTACATTAATATTAATTATTATACTATAACTATAGATTTAGATTGATAATATAATATAAAATATGAGTGTTATGTAAATAAAGTTATTTTCAAAGACGACTACAATATGTATGGATAAGTTGATTAGCGGTGTGTTTATTAGAGTAGAGAAAAAGGAGTGTAAGAAAGGGGTTTAAAGATTTTTGACAAAAATGTTATTAAAATGGAATGGAAAAATAACTATTTCTCTAATGATTTATGTGAATATCTCAGAAACCTGACGCATAGGACATTGTGTTCTCCCACACTAGTATACCTCTTACTTACCTCAACCAATTGATCCACTGCAGGACTCTCCCTGATAAGCACCTTATCGCCTTTTATCTTTTGGGGTTAATGCCCATAATCCCCACGCTGGGCATGCGGTAGGATATTTTATTTGTACAAGTGCCGTTTATGTATCTAAATAATTATATATCATCCATTGCGCGCCGCGATTTAAGAAAAACAGTGTGGTAGCCGATGTTAGGTCCAAATTATCAAACCCCTTTATGCCTTTCCCATTTACTCATTGAAATATCTCAGAGTTTTTTAGACGCGTCTCTCACCAGCATGCAGCTGGCCCCTTCGGTCCGAGAACTCCCTTCCAAGCCTGGTCTGCAAAGCTGCATAGTCTCTTGCTATCTCTTCTCGCACGGCGCTGGCCTCGCACCCGCTGCTGAGACCTTCTGTCTCTGAAACGCAGTTTAGAATAGTTAATACAGAGACCGACCTCGGTTAGCTGTCGAGACTTTGAGACTCGGATTGCATAGTTTCATGTCAGTACGGTCGAGGCGCTGTACCAAATCCCATACAAAAATTAAACGTCTCGGCGACGACGACTTGCTACTTTCGAGTAAGATCTGAATCAAACGAAGGTCTAAAGTTATTATTCTAAACTAGAGTATCTAGCCTCCGCCTACACGCAATAAAAGAAAGGGCTAAAAATATTTACATAAATAAAATGTACCTGTAATGGAATGAAAGATGACCATGTGAATAAATGAAAGCTGAAACTGAAAACTACAATCGGAGGAGAACAAATCACTAATTTGATCAAGATTAATTAAGCTACGGATAACGACCTAAATGAAATGTTAACATTTTATTCTTTGCCTATTTACTCATTTATCTTGGCACATCTCGTTGGCATATCTCACGAAGTCCGTTACCTGGTACCGCTGAACACCGCTCTATCCGTCTCTTTCTACGCCTCCCTCTCTAACAGCTCATTAGTTCCCCGCTTTATAACTAGATGTCGCTACTAGAAAAATTAGAAGGCGCTATCGAAGCGTTTCGGGTTCTTGTCTGCTACTCTCCATGACTTTGGTTCTCTTTAACGTGACCGATTTTGCTGACGCAAAAGAGGTTGCGGGTTCGATTCTTACGTCTTTTTGAGTTGGCTTTATGTACGAGAGTACAAGCCACTATAAATAATAAAATTAAAAGTATAGTATTATACTGGCCTGGCCTGGCCTGAAGAAATCACTTCTATTCTAAGCGAATAGGCTGCCTCGTAGAATTGTATTGTTTGTATTCTCTTGGGCTTAGGCCGCTCTACGAACCCATTTTATGCAAGTACAATGGGTTCGATCGAATACATGGTATTTATGGTTTTTTTAGATCATGATTGTACATTTATGTTTAATTTTATGTAAGTCTATGTTGTGGTGTACAATAAATTAATAATGTATTATTTATACCAATCATTTATGAAAGCCGCGTTGGTAATAAAATAACCTCGATCGAAGAGCTCATTTGTTACGGCATTTTTTCACTCGTTGATAACAAGGAGTAAAGTTGATTGATAAAAGAGATTAATAATCGAGATAATATTTTCGAGTATATTTTTAGAAATTAAAGCAATAAACTGTTAGGTACTAAATTGACCTTACCTATGTTCTGATGACAGAGGCACAGATTAGGTAATGTTAGTAGCAGAGGTAAAGTAAAACTGCTGCTACTTTTATAGATTTTATATATTTTTCGTACCTTTTAGGGTTCCGTACCCTGTCTGTCCGTCCGTCGGTCAGCAGGCTGATCATGAACCGTACAAGGTAGACAGTTTAAATGTACACAGAGTGTGTATTTTTATTGCCGCTATAATAAAAAATATTAAAATTAAAGGGCCATAAAGCAAAATTTGTCATAAAACTTTGATTTTTTTTAGACTATTTTTAGTCTACGTGTGTCATGGCTGTATTTCTTGTACCGTAAAAGATGACAGTTGATTTTTGTACAGAGTGTGCATTAGTATTGCCACTATAGCAAAAAATAATAAAAATAAAATAAATTTAATAATTAAGGGGACGTCCATGCCACGTTGAAGAACGATCACCGAAGGTAAGTATCGTTGGGCGCGGTCAGCACCGACATGGATGGGTGACCGCTCATGTCGGCTTTTTGATTTTATTTCGACTCATCGAAAAACATTGTTTTATATTTTATGATAAATAAATAATGCTGGAAAATTCACACAGCATTATCGATCTATTCCTTTCTAATACCAAAAAAGTAATACCAAATGGTATTTGTTTTTTGTCCTCATTAAATTCTATTCCTAACGAATACCACTCACAAACGAATACCAAAACAAGATAAATGGTATGAGGTACAGTCAGTAATAAAAATGCTCAAGTGATTCAAAGTAGTGTTTATTTACACAAAATCAGTCTTAACGAAACATTTTTATTCCATTTTTATTCTCTCTTTTTTCGTGTATTGATAACCAGATTTTATAAAAGCCAATAAGGCGCTTATCAGGGGGAGGCTTGGCTTGCGTCCAGTAGTTTACCACTACAGGCTGTTGATGATGATGATGATTGATGAACCAGAATTTAGTAGAACCAAGCCACCATTTCTTTTTATGAATGAATGTTTATCCTCCAGTGATTCCCGAACATGTGGATAGCCCAGCTTCATCAGACATTTCTAAGAAAAGAAATACATTAGTATCTAAATCGGAGAATACTTGGACATGACAAATTAGTTACCTGCAAATTTTATCTTATAAAAAATTGAACCATACATAATACATATACATATAAATTAAACAAACGATATTATACGAATATAGGAACATTTAGATAATTATAAAATTAGAACACCATAAAATTACAAATAATAAAAAACTTACCAGATACCACTTTCACTGAGTTTCTGGTAACCTACTCCTCGCGTGCCACCTTACGGAACATCCCTCAAAATCAGGTCACTATAGGGACTTTATTTTATGCAAGGACATAATTATTATAAGAAAACACAGACCTTATTTCATTGACTTTAACGTTTATTCCACCAAAACAATAAAACATTTTAAAGTGCTTCGTTTGCACGGCGGCGCTTGAGTTGATTGGTTGTTTCGGATTTTGAAACAATAGCAAGGAGCAAGCTCACCCTTTTTTGCAGGTAATTTTTTTTTGGCAAGTGATTCACTTATGGTACTCGTAGATAAAAATGCCGCAATGAAATGAATTTGTACAGGTTATAAATTCAGATCATAATATTATATTATTTGAAAGCAAAACAAATTGTTTCTGTGACTGTACCAAAAGTTCTGTTTTGGTATTCGTTGGGAATAGATTTTGTATTTCATTTAAAGATTTCGAATTTGGTATTCGTTAGGAATGGAATTTAATGAGGACAATAAACAAATACCATTGGTATTAGTTTTTTGGTATTAGAAAGGAATAGATCGCATTATCTAGCCCCGAGCTAAGCAGAGCTTGTGTTATATGTATTAGACTAGCTGTACCCGCGACTTCGTTCGCGATTGCCATTCCTGCCGACTAATTAAGTTCATAGTTAACCACAGTTTCTCTCAAAATATGAAACGCCGCCGTGCAAAAAAACTTCGATGCGCAGAATTGGACCTATTACACTTTTAATAAAAGCATCTATATTTGGATCCTTGTTAAATTGTGTATAAATCGGGTAGGGTCTACGGGAGATAGCATGTTGTCATCTTCAATCGCATTCTTTATCCACACGTCTTTTAGCTACGACTCGGCCAGCGTCAGTGTTAAGAAGTGTCGACGTTGTATTCGTTTCACTTCTTACTCATGGTTGCGTTCAGCTGGGGCCCTGTTCTGCTAAACTAATCTCTTCACTATGATAGGGGTATCGTCACAGAATGACACGTTTTGGTATTCTGCCTTAGATGAAAGAAATTATGATGAATGCAGATGGAGAGTTGAAACCATTAATTTATCTCGCACGTACTATCTGGAGTTTTATTAATCTAGAAATTCTACGTCATAATTCTGCGACGATTCCATTGTCATAGTGAAGCAATTGTATTGTAGAATTGGGCTCTTGATCCATTTGACTTAATTTTTTTTCGATAGTACATAGGTACAGTTGATTGAGTATCAAAGTAAAAGAAAATGTTCTGTGGTCCAGTTAGTTTAATTAGAGCACTTACTCCAACCAAACTTCGGTGGTACAGTTAACTGGACCAGCTAAACCACCAAATATCATGTTCATGAAGATTGCATGGACCATTTGTACATTTTACTTTGCCTGAAATAGGCATTGACGCACCCATTAGTTAGGTTCTACCTAACTAATGGGTGGCGTCTTCAAAAAATAAATAGATAGAAACTTACCTACCCTTTATCTAAGTACTGATTTTTTCTTCAATCTACAGATTATTTCATCAATCTACCTATTTTCTACTCTATTTTCTACTGATTTAGTCAAATTCGATATTGCAACACTGTTTCTAACAAAAAAAACTTGAGAGGTGTCAAGGGACACCTGGATGGAACGAAGTTCCTTTCGATTAATCGCGCGTCCTCGCGTCATCTTCAGTGAGGCCGCAGAAAACTGATATATCCCGCTCACTCCAATCCAATGACACGTTGCGCGAGCGAGCGGAACACACAATTGTTCGAATCGAAGCGCACCTCGGCTCAACTCGGCTGCGGTCGTCGCTTCGGTTCTCCTCGGTTCTCTTCGTCAAAATATGTCGTTACAACTACTATCCTATTCTACTATCCTATCCTACTATCCTATCCTACTATCCTATCCTACTATCCTATCCTACTATCCTATCCTACTATCCTATCCTACTATCCTATCCTACTATCCAATCCTACTATCCTTTCCTACTATCCTATCCTACTATCCTATCCTACTATCCTATCCTACTATCCTATCCTACTATCCTATCCTACTATCCTATCCTACTGTCCTATCCTACAGTCCTATCCTACTGTCCTATCCTACTGCCCTATCCCACTGTCCTATCCTACTATCCTATCCTACTATCCTATCCTACTATCCTATCCCACTATCCTATCCTATCCTACTATCCTATCCTACTATCCTAACACACGATTGTTCGAATCGAAGCCCACCTCGGCTCAACTCGGCTGCGGTCGTCGTCGCTTTGGTTCTCCTCGGTTGTCTTCGTCAAAATGTGTCGGCTCAACTCGGCTGCGGTCGTCGCATATATGTCCCGCTCACTCCAATGACACGTTGCGCGAGAGAGCGGAACACACGATTGTTCGGAGAGCGATTCTAATTTTGACGTGACAACGTCTTATAATTCGATAGAGCCGGCGATAGAGCCGGCGATAGAGCCGGCGATAGAGCCGGCAAAAAACATGACGTCATGCGTTACCTCGCTATGAGGCGTTCCATGTAAGGCTTGAAGTGCAAGCGAGAGCGCTCGACATCCGTCTCTCTCCTACTTGAGTAAGCGATGCGTCTGCGTGGACAGCTGCTATACTATAGTACATTTACATGTTTTGATCGAGTATCAAATGCTACCATTCCATCAGTATTTTCTTAAGCCGTTGTCACGTTCAACTATCGTCAGTAAACCGACTTTATAGACAACCAATTTTTTGTGCAAACCTAATGTCATTCGCGATGACAGCTGCCTATCATAAATGCTACAGTGACAGTTCTACACTTTGACACTGACTTAATGTTGTGTTTACTTTCCATCAAATGTTAGAATATATTTGTTCTGTGGCAATATATTTGTTCTGTGGCAAAAAGTGTCGCTCCAATTTTCGTTACAATTTTATCCGTCTGGCCCCCTTTCACAACGCGCAATAAGGAACTTCGTTCCAAAAGAATGCATGAAATCGGACGACGCGTTAATGAATTACAACTAAGTACTTACACATTTTGACTTTTATCCCCTCTCCCGAGAGAACCGTGCCTACTGTCCCAGATAAAATGTATCCTATGTTTTTCCTCGTAGTATGAGATCAAATCATGCATAGTTTCATTTGAATTCATTTAGTAGCATATTTTTACTTTCATCCACTCTCCTAACCTAAGGGAACCGTACTGATTGCGGGATAAAAAATATTGTTTATTTGAATTCATACTGTACTTTTGGCGTGATGCGCGGCCCAGGAATATGACTTTTATCCTCTCTCCACGGAGAACCTTACTAAATTCCGGCATAAAATGTACCTACCTATCTTTCCCCGTAGTAGGCACTCAAATTATGCCGAGTTCCATTCGAATTCATTCAGTAGTTCCGTCGTGATGCGCGATTAAAGGATTTTACTTTCATCCTCTCTCCCGGGGGAACCTCACTCAATTCCAGGATAAAATGTATCCCATGCCCTTCCTTGTAGTATGAATGAACTCAAATCGTACCATTTCAGTCCAACTCATTCAGCAGTTTCGGCGTGATGCGAGGTGAAGGAGTTTGACTTTAATCCCTTCTCCCAGGGGAACCTTACTGAATTCCAGGATAAAATATATCTCTCCTCGTAGTATGAATTTCTATCGTGCCGACTTCCATTCGAATTCATTCAGTAGTTCCGTCCTGATGAGCGGTTAAAGAATTTTACTTTCATCCTCTCTCCCAGGGGAACCTTACCGAATTCCGGGATAAATGTATCCCATGTCCTTCCTTGTAGTATGAACTCAAATCATACCAAGTTTCAGTCCAACTCATTCAGCAGTTCCGTCGTGATGAGCTGTTAAAGAATTTTACTTTCATCCTCTCTCCCAGGGGAACCTGACTGAATTCCGGGATAAAAAGTATCCTATGTCCTTCCTCGTAGTATGATCTAAAATCATGCCGAGTTTCATGTCAATACCTTCAGTAGTTTCGGCGTGATGCGCGTTTAAGAAACAGACAGACAGACAGACAGACAGACAGACAGACAGACAGACATGAATGAAAAAAATTACAGTTTTGGCTTCAGTATCGATAATAGAGTGCCCTCCAAAAAAAAAATTTAAAATATCTTCAATGTATAGAATTGGACCTGTTACAGTTTTATTATAAGTATAGATAACTGATTAATTAATTCAATACACTAGTATATAGACAGATTATTTTTTTATTATATTACATAGAAAACATCCAGATCGCTGATCTGCAGATCAAACAAACATTTGTCCCGAGGCCCGGGGCCCGAGGGAACTCGAACCCACAACCTCCTGTGTCGCAGGCAGACCTTCGCCCGCTGCGCCACAGAGGTCGTCGGTTTCTCTTGTTTATTTGCGAAAGTATATCAAGTGTGGAACGGAACCCTACGTATGTGACTTGACTCGCACTGGTTTTTAACTTTCCAGTTTAAATAGTCACTATCCTCGCCACTGTGACGACGTTTCGTCATTGCTACGCACTTCATAGTATCTTTAGTACCTACCTGTACTACTACGAGTATATTTATAAGTCTGTGCATTGTATTCTTTCTTTGACGCACTTATTCTGAAGTTTTTACGAATAGAAGTGGCGATTTGCGGCGAGACACAAAACAAGGAACATCAATACTCCTGCTTAGAGGAGGGATTGATGGAGCACTGCGTAATATAATATTACCTAAATAAAGTAAATAAATGATGCTGGACAAGCCATGCAGCATCATCTAGCCCCGAGCTAAGAAACACTACAGACCTATTACAGTTCTTTCCTAGCTGCTGCCCGCGGCTTCGTACGCTTTTTTCCGAGATAGATAGTAGCCTATGTCCGTCCCCGGGATACCACCTAGGTATCTTCATGCTAAATATCATTAAGATCCGTTCAGCCGTTTAGGCGTGAAAAAGTAGACAACAGATAGAACTGTCTTTCTGTCTGTTGTCTACCTTTTACGCCTGAGACAGAATTACTTTCGAATCACACTATATAAGTATATATTATAAATGCGAAAGTTTGAATGGATGGATGGATGTTTGTTACCTCTTCACGCCAAAACTACTGAACGATCCAGGCTGAAATTTTGCATTCAGGTAACTCTAACCCTGGAATCAAATATAGGTGACTTTTTATCCCATAAATCAGTTCCCATGGGATAGAAAAAAAGGTAGCACTCCGGGAGTGCCGGCAGAAGTGAAAACTTACATTTTACGATCTTACGCTTTTTCGATCAGCATCACGTGACCCTGACGCGAGTTTGAAAGTTTTTACCCATACAAAAAAAGTGCTCAGCGCCGCTAAAGAAGTTTTCACTTCAAAAACCTCAAAACGTTTCCATAGAAACAACGCGTGCGAAGCCGCGGGCAGAAGCTAGTTTATAATAAATGTATTAGTATGGATGATAGTTTTACAATAGGACCACTAGATGGCGCTACTGCGCACCGCTGCGCTGCGCTAGTTCGATCGCGCAGGCGTTGTCGTGTCGCTCGGCAAATATAGGTCCCGTTGAATATTCTGTGGGTTTGACTGAGCTTTTTTTGGTGTAAAGTATAAAGTCTCGTGTTTAAGAGAAAGTAGTTGACTAACTTACTTTAGTGGCATGTCTATTAATTGGACTGATTCACTAACTCGCGAGTAGTAGAAAATAAATGAGGGCGCTCCTGTCGTTTTGATGGCAACACGAATACTACGACGCAAACGGTCTTGATCCTTGCGTTTAGCAATTAAATTTTGTTGAAAACGTGGATGTCGATAGGTACAAATCCGACCAAAAATAGTAGAAATTAATTATCAAGATGTTTGCAACAGTCTGCAGTTAGCTCAATTGTTTCAATTGTAAATACTAGTATAATTTTCGTTGTAGGTAATTAAAGGTTTAAGTCATTTAGTCTTACTACATTATCAAGAAACGAAAATTCAATGTAAACTGGCAACTCTTTATGAATGTTGTTTGTAGACAAAATTAATTTACGATTACAAAAGTAATCTCATATTTTTACTATTATCGTAATTATTTATTCTTAAAAATAATTACATATACCTACTTTAGCATAACTAGTTTACTAAATCACTTTTAAAACTTATTTAATAAAAATATATCAAATATTCCAGTCAAGGATAATAATTGTTATAAGGTCTTCATTTTCTTTTTTCTGCAGGAGTTCTGAATATTCTTTTGTTATGCTAGTAGAGCCTTGCATCTTCAATCCCAGATACATAACGGATGTACCTACCTAAAACAAATTTAAATTACCTATACTGAAATGTAACGCTGGACCGATAGGAGTGGCAGATGGGTTTTGAGGTCAACAAATAGCAAAAACGGATGATAATGATGATTTTGTTTGAAAGACTCAAAATATGGAACTGAACTATACCTTTTCCAATACAAACGGAAATCAACATTAAAAATACCATGAACGAAAATGCAAAAAAACAATATAAATATTACCCAGGTAATCTAATTCACAGGTGTAATCGTTTGTTATAGACAGATTTTACTATTTAAAGACCATAGAATCGAGTATTTATCAGTGATCTCGGAGTTTCTTTGATAATTGTCTGAAACATCGGGCCATGGCTTTCCCACTTGGAATTCGGCTAAACAACGTATGAAAACTTTATCTATCACTTGTCTAGTTCCATTGCAATTAGTTTTTTCCATGTTGAATTACCTTAACACCACAACAATTACATTAACACCATAATGTACATTATTACAGTTATTTTAATGGAAATTTCGTTGAGGTACCCAATGTTTATTAAATGTCAAGCACATGTAGTGCTTGACATTTTGAACAGATTTGACATTGGTTTCGTGTTGCCAGAGCAAAGGTTTAGTTTAGTTTCATTTTAATTAATTTCTACTCTTTTCGGTCCAGCTGTATGTTTTTAAAAAGACGAGTATAATTCCTATAGGTAGACCATCTCAAAGATTCTATTAAAACTTCGACGAGCTATGTCGGTCAAAGGTATAGATTTGTTGGACAAACGAAATTGGGGAGATTTCGTTCGTCTTGCCATATTTGTTTCGTCCGTGGTTCAAAAAACTTTAAAGTGACTGCGACTAGAGGCTAAGATTCTTGGTAAATGGCTCTGCGTCTGCCCAATAAGCTTCTTCAATTCAATGCAGGCTGTCTGCGACAAATCTAATTTTGACAGAAGTCTGATAAACATGCTGCTGTCAGTTTCATTTATGATCAAAAACATTTATCAAAAGTTTCAAAAGAAAACAAAACATGTGAAATTAAATAGCTATCATAGCTGTTCAAAGCCAAATCTTTTGAGTTCATAGAAATCCGCTCATTACCATGTAAGAACCAGTCCCCTATAAATACGTATAGGTATCAGCTAAGCTATAAAATCAAAATCAAAATCAAAAACTCTTTATTTCCATAAATACAATAAATGTACACTTAGAAAAGGTCAAAATATAAAAGTAAACACTGACACGGAAATAAAGTGATATTTTTGATTTCTGTCGCTTCGATATGTAGACTAAAGTAAAGAAGCGACGAAGAAACCTTATAGTATTACACAGTTGTATATACAGCCGACACAATCTGTTATACAGTTTCTGCTATAGCTGTAACTTTGCTTCTGCCATATGTTATTTAATCTTATAATCGGAATGGAACCCGCATCATTTGTGTCTCGAGCAGAGCATTGCCCACTGCGCCACGGATGCGGTCAAACAACATTAACAATAAATTGATATCAAGTTTGCAATGACGTAGACCGTAATGCATGGATCAGCAGGTTTTGGCCCACCCGTGGCCTTACAGGCTCCTCTGAACTACTCTGTAGGAGAACTACTCGAGAAATAGGAGACTAATCTAGTATAAATAAAACAAAGTCGTGATAATTATTAATTACACCATTATAACTCAAGAACGGCTGGGCCGATTTCATAGATCTTTGATTTGTTGAACTTGTCTCCGTCCGGGATAGCAGAATAACCATCAACCAATTAGGGTTCCACGCAAAAATTTAAAATTCTACGCCGGCGAAGCCGTGGGCACAGCTAGTGATCATTAATTATATTATTTTTTAAGTACCTTGTTTGACTTTATTAATTACATACTAAGTACACAATAATACGAATTACAAAAATTTTTTTTTTTATTCAGCCTATTTCGTCCCACTGCTGGGCAAAGGCCTCCCACAAAAAATTTTAATTAAATAAAAATGTTATTTAATTACAATTTTTTGTAATTCGTATTATTGTATACTTAGGTACAAAAGTGATTGACATGTAAGTTGGCTTTATAAATAAATTGTATTTCTGTATTTCTACGGTGAATTTGCAACATAGAGCAATAGCGAAACCCGAGTGGGTATGCGGTAAACCTACAGTCACTAAAATACTCGACGGAATGCCGTGGACCGCGCGAATCTGAGCGCGAAATCCAAGCGAAACTTACCGTTTAGTCTTTATCTGGGTCATCATCATCATAAACCTATATTAGTCCACTGCTGGACATAGGCCTCCCCTAATGAGCGCCATTTATCTGGGTAGCGATAGCGAATACCGAGTAGATTTAAATAGTCCTTATACCTATTCCATGAACTTATTTGCTGTTTGATACAATTGCAATTCAATATTCAATAGAATACAAGTCTTATTTTTGTTGTTTTATTTAGGTACTTTTTCTGTCCGCAGCACTACACGCGTTTTTCCGTGTTAAAAATTCAAACAGATTGAGTTACTGTGGTAAACTTATATTAGGTTGGAATTAAATATATATATTTTTTTACTGTTCTTATATATATTTAGTTGTATTAATTCTATTTAAAGTTAAAAGTCATAAAGGTCTACATTATGTATTAAATTAAATAAACAACTAAAAATTAGTCATTAAATAACCCGCCCCTGACCATTCCCGGTGCAAAGGTGCCCATAATGCTTGCAGCATTACCTCGCTGAATAGCGATGGCAATCCTTTGCACCAAGAACGACCCGGAGCGGGAGTCTCCTGTCACTGTGGTAAACTATGTTTTTTTGAACTATTTTCTAAACTTTTTAGAATTTTTTTAATAAATAATCTTCTTTACACACTATGTTGGCTCGATAAAAATTTAATCTTTCGTTAGTCCCTATGAAATACTTTATTCTGTCATTCAGTCTTCCTGCACTCACCTGTCAACAATTAGGGAACTTCACATTCGTACATATAGCAAACAGAACACAAACTCGTGGACGGGGTATAATTACAAATTTATAACCTCCAGTTACGTTAAGTTCGGCTTAGTATACCCTTACCGTGGCACCGTGTATTCATAAAAAATAATGTAATGCAGCAATAAAGTTTTTTCAGGAGGCCACAGGAGCAACTCCAATGCTGTGTCTCATCTACGTCATATTTATCATTGTAGCGTTATATTATGCATCCGTAAGTATTATTCATTATACAGGGTGTAACAAAACGTAAGTTCCGAACTTTCAGAGGTGGTTCAGCCTCTGTCACAAAACCAAATAAAATATTTTCAAAAATTACCGACTTTTGATTTCGAATACATACATAAATAAAAACAAAATGAGTGTTCATTTTGACAAGGCAACTACTGATGCACATGCCTAAAATAGTACATAAGAGTAGATATTATGTATGTATGTATTCCTCTCATAGCATCTGGCAACAGCCCAAGCCGAGGCTCGCACCTAAGTGGTGGCCCTTGTGCGTGTTGCCCCAACCTAACTTTACCGGCGAGGCGCCCTCTGCGCCCGCCAAAAGTCCGGTAGCGGTCTGGTTTATAGTCCTTTCGAAAAAAAAATTATTCACAATTTTTTTTTTGTAAATTATTTCTAAGTTAAGTGTGCAATAAAGTTTTATCTTTCTATCGATGCATATAATATAACATATAACAATACGATACCAAAAAAGATAGCTGTGTGATGCCGTCTAAGAATTTGCACCACCCCAACTCTTCCCGCGGGTGTCGTAAGAGGCGACTAAGGGATATCCACCGGGGGGCGGGCAGCAGCGCCCCTGCAGAACAATTCTACCACCAAACTGCGATCCCAACACGCATGCCCAGCGTGGGGATTATGGGCATTACCCCCCATGTGATAAAAGCCAATAAGGCGCTTATTAGCGGGAGGCTTTTTTGTATTCGGCGAGGAAATTCATTAACGAATATACTGGTCTGGGGGTGACCAGAATTATGTGGGACTCGACACCCTGAGAAGGATGTAACACCTCTGTGCCCAGATGGGCATTGTCGCCCCATACTTCTACCAGGTGTGGGTCCATTTACACACGCAAACCATTTGTTCTCGTCCCGCGGGCACAGTGCATGTGCCGCGCACACTCAGCTAAAGCAAGCGCGCGCGTCACTGCGCCGCGCGTCCCACACCTGTGCACGAGTATCGCAGGTTGCGTCCCGCGACTCGCATGCCATCCGTCACCTTGCACTATCACAAAACCTTATGGCTACACGCCCCTCTCATACGTCGATCAGGGGGAGCGTCCAGTAGTGGACAAATACAGGTCGAGGTTGAGGAAAAGATAGATAGTTCTAGTAATTAATAGATGAAAACACCTTTTAAGTATTATGGAAATACTTGTGATAGGTGGTTTCGCTCTTCCACGTTTTAAATTATGTATAAGTTATGAAGGCGTTAAAAAAAATCTACCATACCTGCTCGTGCTCACATCTCTTTATAACGCCTTAGGTGCGGTAGGTAGCTACCACAATTGCATCTTTCCTGTGAGTCGGTTCTATGCCCATAAATAATACATGCAACAGCCATTGTCTAGTCTAGTGATCATTAATTTCATTTCTATTTATTTTTCCTAAAACCTGTCAGTATTTTTTTGAATTTTTCCCATGTTCTGTGATTGAAGTTGAACCCCTCGTAAAGTTTGGTCCTTACGCCTGTAATAGGTACATACATTTGGCAGTACCAATACCTAAAATGTTTTTTTTTACTGGTTCAGTAAAGGGGACCCAAAACCAGAGAAGATACTTTCTTATGAAACATTAGGAAGGTATTTTTTTTATAAAAACAACATAATAGCAAAAAACGAACATTGCCCAAACAAAAATAGGTCTAGATATAGTGTGAAATATTCGTAACGATTGTAGTCTGCTATCCACATTGCTGTTTCTAATTTCCCTTTATCCAGGAACAAACATGCCCCCGGTTGACAGCCACAGCAGACGCCCTGCGTCAGATCTGGTCAGGCGGCTGCCAGTCCTGCCGGAACAGCGAGGTGAGCGGCCTCAGCGGCCTGGAGCCTCCCGCCAGCTCCGGCTCCGGGGCCAGGAGCGTGCGAGAGGCCTGCGTCTGCGACGTGTGTCCGTGCGCGGCCATCGATGTGGTTCTGAGGTATTATAACCGGCGGTATAGACTGCAGATCTAATCAATCAGTGGTCAAACCTCTGGTCAAGAACTTATTTATCTTGACAATAATCTCTTGACCAGAGTCTTGATTGGGTTGATTTTGATTAAGATTAAAAAGTCTGTCATATAATGCTAGTCTTATAAGTCCTATAATTTTTGAATGCTGGTGCGATTGTGTTTTGTTTCTCGCGTAGGCCCTCTACGGCGTAGCACTTCTACGTGTGTAGAGCTTCTACGACGCAGATTCGCTACGACGGCGACGTGGCTTGCTACGGCGTAACATCTCATCTTTCGCTTTCACTTTAATAAACAGCATAGGGTTTCTACAAAGCAGCACTACGCTATGCCACAGTCTTTTATTGACTTTCTTCATTAATTTTACGTAACGGTCTTTTATTTTTGTTTCTTTTTTCAGAACGGCAAGTCCAGTCGCTAGTATTTTTGATGACGCCCTGAACTTATTGAACCATGTTTACTGCCATATTTTGGCAACGGTAAGAAAACTACCCGGTGTTTGGCAGACTGTGTGCCATTATAATGGTAATAGGGAGTAGGTGGAACCAAGTGCTCCTATGAACGCGATATCTTATACCTATCCTTTTCACAAAATGAATAGGTACCTTGAGAATTACAAAGTTTGTCTCCTAATCGTGTTGTGTCAAAGGTGCCAAACCATTTTTCAATAGTGCAAGCTAACATGCTAGGATGCCAGAAAAAATTCGAATTATCTTAAAAATTGCTGAGCGGCTTTTCAGGGTTAAAAAAGCCGCCAAGCTATTGCATCGGTTTCGCTTTTCCCCAGTTACCACACGTTATTTATGGCACACACGGTCTGCCAAACACCACATATAACGAATAAGGTGCCGTACGTAAAAAGATATCCCGCCTGGCTGGTATAAAATACGTTCCTATTATTATATCTCACAGGCATACTAAATACCTAGAAAATAGTTAAATTTAAATTTTTCTGTACGCCAGAACTTCGATCAAGGTAATCATCAGACTACTACACAAATTGTAATTGTATGTTAATAATCTACACTTATAATATAAGGAGGACAGATTAGTATTTTTATATGTTTGTAACAAATAAACTCAAAAATAATTCTTTCATCATTAGAATGCTACGTTGTCCCCGAGTAACATAAAATTCAGGATTCCTACTAAAACTTCAATGATGTGACCCATGGTGTAAAAAATTAGCCATAAGATGTCTTTCATCGAATGCGCTGCAGGAACTATTGATAATAGAACAAAAAAATGTTCTGCAATATTAAAGAACATATCAGTACCTACAAAAAACTCGGAATATCATTTGTGAAACTATTGTAGTTCTGCTTCTGGCACTATAACGTTTTTACATTTTAAAAGTTTATAGAAATGCCGACCAAAATCACACCATGTTATTCATACTTTTGTAATAATCCTTTTCCAAATAAATTATTTCATATTCAAGAATGTCTCAATATCTGTAGATTACTTTTTGAATTATTCAAATCGGACAATCCATTCAAAAGATATTACGAATTAACGATCTAAACAAAGTATTAATAGAAAAATAAACGCCGCCGCCTCGCCGTGGCCAGTGTGGCCGCACGCAACGCAGCGGGCAACGCTGCGAGGGAGGTGGCTAAATATCAAATTTTATAAGAAAAATATTAATAATAATTTAAAAAAAAATCTATGTCCTGCATAAAGGTACATTTACTCTACGTTTATCCCAAAACGTTTAAAAACTAAATGTCCACCCTTGCGAAGCCAGAACGGGCCGCTAGTATAATTATAAATGCGAAAGTTTTAATGTTTGGATGGATGTTTGTTACCTCTTCAAGCCATAACGACCGAACAGATCGTGCAGAAATTTTGCATAGATGTAGGTCTAGGTATCAAACATAGCCTACTTTTATTCCTTAAAATAGTTCCCATAGGATATAAATAGTCTTTAAATATTTCTATAGAAACAATGCGTGCGAAGCTAGTTTGAAATAAATTGTGTACTTTTAGACTGTGAATCTTTTTAACTAGGAACTTCTAACTGTACTTTCTATGTAAATGTCCTCAGTCCCATCCTCAGGTGGAAGCCATATTTTAAATAATAAATATTTGTTTCAAGTTCATAGACACGTATGAGATGTTCAATCGAGTGCTGGAGTGCCGCACTACCTGCCGACATCAAGTGCAGGTAACTACACTACACACTAGAACTAGTCCGGAGCTCTGATATTTCTTACTAAATTAAATCTACTTGAAGGTAAATCCTATTCGTAACGTCAGCGTGAAGCAGCAGACAATCGCGCCAGCTTTTTAAAATGTACCTAACCCTTACCTTCCTGCCAACAATGAAGTATCCGCCGCGAAAGGCCGCGCTCACTTTGGACACGTTTTCGTCCCAATTTCTTCCTAGCGCAGACTTCGTGCGATTAGTCGTACGCATACGTGCGTTGTTACGACGTCCGAAAACAATCTGTACTTGTTGGGATTTTACCACGCAATCGAACGTTGAACATATACAATGGATGTAAAAAGTTAGTTAACGATGACAGCGACACCGTCGCAATTTCCGGTGTAGAAGATGAATACCTTGAAGATCCAGATTATTCATCGCAACATAACATTAAATGTGCAAGAAGCCTTGTATTGCACTTTTTATTTTATATCGTCGCTCCTTATCTGAAGGTACCAATATTTGGTAGTAATATTTGGTAGTACCCAATATTTGGAAGGCTGCCTTCATAAATCACATACACAAAAAAGGGCTAACATATCACGTTGACACACCTATCTCGAAATTGTGCTTGTTTGCCAAGGTTCTCGAAAGAATTGTGTATACCCAGTTTTATTCAGGTATCAAGCACAGCATATCGTTACGGCAGCATAGTTTTTTAAGAGGCAGGTCCACCACGTCTAATTTACTACTCTGTACTGATTTTTAACTTGATTTATGTCTGAAACTTCGCAAGTAGACATAATATATATATATATTATTATATACCGACTATTCTAAATGACCATTTAGATCACTCCATCCTTCTTGACAAGGTACATAACGTAGGTATCAGAGGGAACTTATTCAGATAGTTCACTTCGTACACCCGTGACCGTTGCCAGACCGATGTACTAGGTGGCTACTCTCCGCTACCCCTTAATGTTTCCTCAGGCGTCCCTCAAGGGTCCTCATTAGGCGTACATCCGTGACCGTTGCCAGACCGATGTACTAGGTGGCTACTCTCCGCTACCCCTTAATGTTTCCTCAGGCGTCCCTCAAGGGTCCTCATTAGGCGTACATCCGTGACCGTTGCCAGACCGATGTACTAGGTGGCTACTCTCCGCTACCCCTTAATGTTCCCTCAGGCGTCCCTCAAGGGTCCTCATTAGGACTACTACTATTCAACATGCGCCCTGGGGTTTGTTCTGAGAATGTCATCGGAATTCATAAATGTTACAACTTTTAAAATTTTGTTCTGTGCTTACGTACGTAGCCACCTCGAGTACGCATCGCAGGTGTGGAACTCGAACTATTCAAAGCGTCTTGAATCCAAACAAAAAAGATTTTTGCGATACCTACAATACCGAACTAAAATGTACCTGCCTGATTATTTTACAAGGTGTCGCAAGTTTCATTTCCTTCCACTCTCTGATCGCAGGCAAATCGCTGACCTAGCATACATCATAAGCATCTGCAATGGCAACGTAGACTGTTCTGAGCTTCTTGAGCAATTAGGGTTGCGTACAAATACTGCTACATTGAGAAAACCGAGTATTCTTTACGTTCCTATGGTAAAAAACTAATTATAGGCAAAACGCATTCTTAATACGTACAAGCAAATCGTTCAGCGCAATGGTCAACAAAAACATTGATGTTGATTTATATAACACACCTGCAAGTAAGCTTAAACGCTTGTTTAGCGATGAATCCTTTTTAAAATAACATAACCGCATAATTTCACTTTGTGTTGTGTATTTCCTTTTATTTTTCCTGAAGTCGTCTACTTTCACTGTGCGTCATTTGTTACTCTATCTAAGTAAATATCTGCGGAAACTTTTTAATTGGCCCTCAGCACACATGCGCCGGCCTGTACCGGCATGTATTATGTAAATAACTATTTTTAAGATAAAATCTAGCTGTAAACTTTCCTAAAATTTTTAAAATAACTTATAATAAGATAAAGATTATTCATCGCAACAAAAATGACTTCACGAACGCGATATCACCGGAACACTGCCTATTTGACGAAGAAAACGTATTCAGTGTACGGACTACTGAGTCCGACGTATGAATACTCTTCGTACGAAGAGTGTTCATACGTTGACGTGCGAACGAATTCGAATTCAAAGTGAGCGCGGCCTAATAGTTACGGTCAATGATAAGAAATTTCTGAACAATGTCAATATATAAAGAGAATTACAATCAAATAATGGAAACAAATTGGAACTAGTGCTTATGTACCTATTTACAATTAAAACAATTGAGTTAACTGCAGGCTGTTGCAAACAATCTACAGGCAGATCAACGGATCCATATCAATACCAGTCGCAAGCGTCCCTAAGACGCTGGCGTTGCCCCGCTGTATGGCAATGCTGATGCGCTGCGCCAGCTCTCGGTTCACGCGTCGCTTCCATCAGATGCACAGATCATTTTTAAAACACCCGGAGAGCCTCGGTACCCCACGTACCTAAGGTCTCGGCTAAAAAGGGAGCAAATGTGTGGGTATTAAGTGTGTTTTATCGTAGGGGCTTGCTCGTATTCGTTTGACCACAATCTCATCTGATGATCATTGTGGAATAGAATATATTTTAAATATTTATAGATGAAAACGTTACTCAAACTGAACCACCACCACAAAACTTCAACAACGCGCAGCGAAAAGTTCAAGTTCAAATATGGACGCGAGACGAATAATTGATAAACGAAAACTGTCAAAACCCAGAATCATTTTGTCAGACCAAATCGCAAAAGTAAATCGCGTAATGGTACTCGTATTATCATACAAGTGTTGAGAAATTTTTGCATCAATATTTCTTTGGTTTTGTTATGTTGGTTTTGCCCCTTTTTTACGAAAATTCTCTAGGATTCTAAAACAGAGGAAAACTTTCTTTTAAATATTATAAATCTTTAAATTACGTAATCTCTTGAAACAAGAGTATGGAAATAAGCGATGACATAGGATACAAAATGATTTAATTTAAACTTAAGAACCTGGAAAACCCGCCCGTAAATAGCTTTTAGTCGACCTTGTTCAGCAGTTTTATCGTACACAATCAGCTGCAAAATCAGCTGCACTACACACAACACATTCCCTGCTTTACCTTCGCTTCGGTTAAAAAAGCAGAAGCATCGATGCATTACGGATTATGAATCACAACCATTTAGTTTCGTGGGCTTTGCCTCGAGGCTTGCACGCGACTGCCGGTCGATCCCGAGGGGCAAGGGAGGGGCAGCGTGTCTAGATGCAATATAGGTAGGTATCTGATAACAAATACCTAGGCTTTACACAGGATAGCAACCAGGCAAATATTTATTAACCCTGACGAGAAAAGAGGAGTGTGAGATTTAGAATCATTTATTCGGTTGCTTCATGATGTTGCAAAGGTTTTCACATGAAAAGTCAAAGAAACCAAACCTATAAAATAAATGCTACATTTAGTAACTTGGTGCATCAAAATATTCAAGGATTAAAAGTAAATTACTAGAGTTGGAATTGTACATGAACTATATGTGGAGACTTTAATGTTGACCTTTTACAAGTTTACTTCCTCAGTACTAGATTGACTAATTTAATTTATTCCTAGAATCTAAAGCCATTATTTATGGAACCTACTAGAATAACTGAAACCTCAGCAAAATGGGTAATGTATTTGTTTGCGAAAGTGAAATATTTGTTACTAAAAAATAATAAGCAATTTAAAATCAGACCACTTAGGTCAACTAATACATAAACTTGAAATTCATATAACTTGAAATATAAGTAAAAAATAATAATTGTAAAAAGAAAATAACATACATACCTGTGACCATCAATCGATTCGGTCGATTGAAATTGGATTGGAATTCTAAATATTACACAGCAATCCAAATTAGTTCTTATATTGATTGATTTCTGTATTTACAGATATTAGACGAAAGGCAATACGACTCGTTTGGAAAATTCAGCTTTGGCCACAGGAAATCTTCAATCATATCAAAGAAAACCAACTTAAACGTTAGAGAACAAGATTTCAACAGGTCAGCAACGTCTTCTAGGCAACAAAGTTCTCTGAAAGTAACGGATGAACCTTTGTTCCGATTTCTTGAAAAGATATCCGACAGGGAACCCGTAGCAAAAACAGAAAGAAAAGCAGCTGGAAATATGACATCAACAGTTACCAGTGGAGAAATAGAACCTACAATCGCCGTAGAAAGAACACCAAAAGTTGCCACAGGAGAAAAAGGCGTTGATATGCGTTTTGACGAAGAATTTTTTGGCACTGAAGAAAAAGGTGTTGAAATTCGTCCTGACGCAGATAGCCTACCATCCAGCTCCCGTGAAGGAACAAGCCTCTTTCCCGACAGACTTTCGTGGCGTCAAAGGGCAAAAAGATCGTTCGACGCCTTCCATGGAAAGAAAAAGTCTGATTCAACCGTGGCGTCGTCGTCGCAGGCGCACTGTGACGGGTGTAAAGAAAGGGGCAAGCTGTGCGTTCCCACCTGCCCGAACGCGTCCTGCGAGAGGTGTAGGGAAGCGGGCAAGTCATGTGTTCCCTCCTGCCCGAAAAAATCTTATACCAAGAAATGAGTCGGTGTGTTTTATTGTCTCTTTTTATTAAATTTGAAACAACGGAAGAAAGCTTCTGTAAGTGTTACATAGGTACTTGTCTAGAGAGCGGAGGTAGAGCGGAGGTGGGATTCCATAGAGTGCTCGAAGACGTAATAGTAGATAGTTTAACAAGCGATTAAACCATCCCATCCATTTTAAACGAGGTTGACAGGACCGGGTTATACTGGGTGGGTGGTTTTGGCCCGAGTAAAACAATCGACTTTTCACTTTGATTGCGAGAAAATAAAACAATCATAACTTATGCTTCAATTAAATAATGCACACGTGTTTCACTTCTCTACTTGTCTTTCAATATATTTCACGTGGTTTCGACTGCAACAGATTCATATTAATTATTTCTTTGCCTTTTCGTTCTATTTGCATATTATCAATTTTAAAATCGGGTTGTAACAAAACATCGAGCATCTTTTTTTAAATGTACTCGAACTTCGTCACGTTCGAAGTGTGGTTCGAGTTAATTAAAAAACAGTGAATGCTCGATGTGGTGTTACAAAATAAATGCTCCAGTCTATTTTCGCTCTCTGATCTATTACTATTTTACTATTTACTATTTACCTACGTTGGATCTTTAGGGCTATCCAGACTCTCCGCTACCGAGTCATCGACTCCGAATCTGAGACGGATTCGCGCTAAATTCAAATATTTTTGCGGTTTTTAATATTTTCTGCTTTCTGCGAGGAATTTAACTACCATACAAGTAGTTTTCCATAAATAATAAAACATTTCCTATGAACCCATGTTTTAACAAATTTCGATTTAGTCCTACTTTTGGAGCAATTATTAATACTTTTATGAGATTTATTACTAGAAATCAACATATTACCAAAAGCTACATTATATCATACTTTATTGTTACACGAATCTATTCATAGAAAATGGTCTACGATTTGTGGAAAACTACTTTTCTGGTAGTTTAGTTTCTTGCAGAATGCAGAAAATATTAAAAACCGCTAAAATATTTGAATTTTGCGCGAATCTGTGTCAGATTCCGTGTCTCGGACTCGGCAGCGGAGTCTGAGTAGCCCTGCTACAGTAGCTACAGAGAAGGTTTTGCGCGGAATCATATATATAAAAATCAATTGCTTTTCGTTTGTTTCGCTAAAACTCGAAAACGGCTGGACCGATTTCGCTAATTTTGGTCTTGAAATGTTTGTGTAAGTTCAGGGAAGGTAGGTATATAAGGTGAGAGCGGTACGAAGTTCGACAGGTCAGCTAGTTGTTAATAAATATTTATCAACCGAGTATTTTGCAATGGATTTCTGCAAAGTAACGCCCAAATCTATTATTTTTTGTACAACAAGTTATTTTTTAAACAGATTTTACTCTACCGTAATATTGAAGAATTTTAAGGAGCATACACATTGTTGAAATGCAACGTGTCGACACCCCATTTACATAAAAGCATTTCGTCGCGTCGGATGTCTATTGTGATTCTGGTCTTAAAAAGTTAATACGATTAGTTCAATATCGCATTTTTTCGCTTTTTTCGGGTCACGTGGCATTTCAATAGTGGGCTCCCACCTTTGAGAGAGGAAAACTCAAGATTTTACATAAACCCAACCTTTTTTCACGAGAGAACAAAGCTCTATGAAACTTGATAGAAAATGTCAAATAAAGATTTTGGACTTGTTCCGGAGTATTCACAAAAAAAAATGTAAGGAGAATGTAAATTAATTACGTGATTTTGTAAGTACTCAAAACAATTCTTGAACTGCAAATTGGAAGTACTGTAATGGAGGAACCCTCATCCGTCAATTGATACCTACTGTAACTACAATGGATGCTGCGTGTAAAAACAGTAAGTGCCGTCTTCCTTTGACCAGGAGAATTTAAGTTCCTCGTTTTCTTCTTTACTGGTCCACTGCTGGACGCAGGCCTCCCCCTCATAATCATCATGGTGGCTATCATGGTGGGTACTGCCCATAATCCCCACGCTGGGCATGAGTGTTGAGGATTGCAGTTTGGTGGTAGAATGTTTCTATAGAAGGCGCTGCTGCCCGCCTCCCGATGGATATATCATTACTTCAGTTCTTTACGTATTCCTGGAGTCTACTGACTCTGTTGTGATAAAATTATTTGCAATCTATTGAATATAACATGTTAAGCTTTATGAATAGTGCATCTCATACTTTCAAATAAAGCTCTTAGTAGCGATTACCTAATTTAGTTTGATATTTTCTGAAATAGGAATAAGTTAGCGGAAGGTTGTGGTTGCACGAATGAGGATCCGTAACGTTTTTAGTTGAGAATGCTGATTTATAGAGCTAAGAAATCCATGATACACAGTGCAAAAATTATTGTTCTACGACAAAAATTGACGAAGTTATGACCAAATTACTAGCAAAGTTCACTGAGTGACCGCCGCGGGTGTGTGTGACGTCACTCGCTCGGTCGCCGCGCCTTAACCGTAGGCAGATATTAGTTTTTAGTGATTTACTACTATAAGTTTAGGAAAATAATTACAAAACCAAATAATTTTGAGAGACCTATCGAATGGTTTTTTTTTGTTTATTTGGTTCTGTTATTTTTTTTTCCTAAACTTATATTAACTTATATAATAGTCATAACTTCGATTTGGATAATTTAAAAAGATGTATCATTCTAATGTCATAAAGAATAACGTGGATACTAGTTCTATTGAAATTTATATAATGTTACGGATCCTCTTTAAATCGTTTTAGGTATATAAACTATCATACTCGTAGTTTGACGAATTCATTACAGGTGTAAGCGGGATAAATCATCATGATGATGATTTATCATCATCATAAAAACGAATACATAAATACGTACGTTAAAAAATATACACGAAAAAAAATAAAAATACGATAAATACGAACCATATTTGTGTTGCAAGAACGTTAAGTGATGAAACGTTGGTGTTCTTCCAACAAATATGGTTCATGTTCATCGTTAACCCCCTTACATTCGCTATATATACCGCTGTAGCCTATTCTTCATATTTGATTCCAGCGACCATTACGAATGTGGCTCCATTTTTGCAACCCCAAGTTTCTTTTTAAACACTTTGTCTGTTTCAGTGCACGATTGTCCAATATTGTCCGTGACAAAGGGTGTCATATTTGTTTTGGTGGCCGTTTTCGTATTGGTAAGTATTAATTTCCACTTCTTGGTTTCAAACTTAGATTAAAACCATTCGACGCAGATCTTGTTTAGTAAAGCGCTGGCCAGACAGAAAAGAAGTAAAATGAGGACGCTTTGTGGACGCGGCGCCCCTTTAGCTTACCTTCATACAAAATGTATAGAAGCGTCGCGACGCAACACAGATAGTAGACGGGGCGCTAACTCGTCTGCGTAAACATAAAGGACGGGGCACGGGCGCTGCCGGGGGGTGTGGACGGGGCATCCTGCTGACGTATAAATCTCCTTTGTGCTTATTATTGTCAATGGTCGTGACATCTGTAAATCTGTTGCACAAATGTATTATTCTAATATCATCATCGGAAGAAGACATGTTGTCGTGTCAAAATCGGTCGGTTGATGCTGAAAAATCACAATGCCGCCTGCTCTCGCGACGCCCGCCGGCCGCCGTCACGCCCGTGCCCCGTCTTCTCTATATGTTTTATAAAAGACGCATCAGCGTCGTGTCCGCGACGTGCCCTCGTCTTACGTTTCTTCTGTCTGGCCAGCGCGGTGTCCACAGCTGGACACTAAGGCCTAGGTATACCGAGCACAGCACTGCTGGCTGAGCTTCTTCTCTGTTGTGCCATTCCGTCCAGTCCTGTGCCACCCTCAGACACGCTTTCCCTCCCGGCTATATTTAAATTTAATTTTAATTTATTTACTCAATTAGAACGGTCAGATGAAACCCATTACTCTTATAGATATATTAATATCGAAATAGTACCATAACAATACAAATTTCATTTAAAAACTAGCAATACAATCTGGATATATGACTTGTCCAAATGTCCTGTAATGTCTTGCGGATATAAAGCACTTTAGATTGTCCGGATTGATACGTTTCTTTTACTGCCAAAATACCCAGCTTCTAAAAATGAGATTTTGAGATTGAGATTTTATATTATGAACCTTGAAATGTTTTACACTTTATAATTACACGCTATTTTCTGAATGTTTTTTTTTTGGCAATGGGTCCCTATCTCGGCATTAGGCGATCTACTTTGCTCGTCTGACCATTGGGCGATCTATCTTGCTCGTCTGACCATTGGGCGATCTACTTTGTTCGTCCCACCATTGGGCGGGACGAACAAGTTTCAATGTGTGTCTATCATATCAGTTTATTAAAAGTAATATAATTGTTTTTCTAGTATTTACCACTAGGAGACCCTGAAGTGCAATGCTCGAACAAGGACCTGTTGGTCCAGAACGGCCCGCTCTGCTGTCTCTGTGATGTGCACAATTATCTGATTAAGTGAGTGTTGCATTCTAACGAAATAAAATAAAATCACACTAATATTAAAAATGCGAAAGTTTGGATGTTTGGATGTAAAGATAATAATAATAAATAAATAAATAATAATGCTGGACAATTCACTCAGCATCATCTAGCCCCAAGCTAAGCCTTCCTTCCACTCGACACCACCAAAACGACACCATCCGTGGTGTCGTATGGAATCTTTAGTCCATACGACACCACCCTAGTGATGTCAAAATACTCGTCTGGTCTATTATAGGAATAATATACCAGACCTTTATGTGTGCAAAATTTCAGCTCGATCCATTCAGTACTTTTGGCACTGTCTTCGGCCAAACATCTTCACAACGGCACAAAAATTCGCCTTTATAATATTAGTATAGTAGGATTCAGTACCTACTAAATTAGGATTATCCTATAGAAAGGCAATGAAGTTGGCAAATAAATAAATAGTTGGTTAAATAAATAAATAAATAATGCTGGACAATCCACACAGCAGCATCTAGCCCCAAGCTAAGCAGAGCTTGTGTTATGGGCACTAGATGACTGATATACATAATATACATACTTAATACGTTACATAGATAGATATTTTTTATTATACATAGAAACGACCAGAACACCCGGAACAAATATTTGTAGATCGTACAAACATTTGTCCCAAGGCGGGAATCGAACCCGCAACCTCCTGCGTCGCAGGCGGACCTTCGCCCGCCGCGCCACATCGGTCGTCTAAAAGATGTTTGTTACTTCTTGACGTCATAACGACTGAACTGGTCGGGTTGAAATTTTGCATAGATGTACCTAGCTTTAAGCCTGGATTCAAACGAGGGCTACTTTTACGCCCATTAAAAAGTTCCCATTGGATAGAAATAACCTTTAAACGTTTGCATAGAAACAACGCGTGCGAAGGCGCGGGCAGAAACTAGTAAAAATAAAGTAAGATGTACTTGGTGGACCGGATGTTATTCTTCGATGGAAATTTAATGATGACCTTGAAAATTTTGATATACTTACGATAAAAGGATATATTTACGAGTATATCCTTTTACCGATAGCAAAAGCAGCTACCTGATTGTTAAAGTGAGCCGACACGCATTCATGAGATACATTTGGAGTTTTAAAAATGCCTTTAAATTTCAATTTATAGTACACATTTCAATTTATTTGTAATACAATATGTAGTTATCGAGCAAAATTGCAAATAATCGTTTTGAAAAAACTAAACACGACTTCGACGAATCCTTTTTTTTACACTGTTATTAAGTTTTGTGGGATAAATACTGCTCTTTCAACAATAAAAAATTCGCGAAATAATTTTCAAAATCGGCTTATAATTCACGGAGAAACATAAAAAAACATAAACAGCCGGACATAGAACCTCGATTAGTGTTAAGATTCTAATAAAAAGTGTGCCAAATCATCCGGTACCTCATGAACAAAGCTCAGTATTCCAGCATTGACACTATAACAATAATTTACGAATAACGGGCCTAATACTAAACTACGCCAGTCTCTCCACGCTCGCGGCGAAATAAACGATCTATTTCTGGCAACACTTTATGATGATTTTATTGTTGGACACCAGTTATTACCGCTGAAACGACTTTTAAATGCGTCGCTGAAGAATGTGGGTTTAGTCGAATAAAAAATTGATAAAAGAGCTCACGATACTCGAAGCGGATGCAACTATAAAGGTGCGACACATCAAACGATCTGAGAATTAACAACGTTGGCTTAACAGGATGTGATACGACAGAGGAATTTGCTAGATCATGCAATGCTTCTTGTTTTTTGAAATTCGTAAAATATTGGAATCCGATTTGTAATCTTGTGAACTCGGTTTATCTCGTGGTGGTGGTTGTGGAATTAGACAAAACGAACAAAAAGTTATTGAGCAGCATCATCATAATAGACAGATAATATATATTATAGACGTGGCACCCACGAAAAGGGTGTATTGAGCCGAAACGGGGTGATTTTGGACATCGAGAGGACTTTCGGCTTAGTACACCCTTTCCGTGGTACCCACTACAATATATAGGGTGGCTTTTTGAGATGGGAGTGGAGGGCCAAATCCGGAACCATGAGAGTTAGAGAAAAGTCGTGAAAGGAGTCTCCTCGATTAATAAGAAAACAAAACCAGCATATTTGGATTTTTTTCTTTGAAATTTGGTTCCGGATTATGCCGTCTATCCCATCTCAAAAAGCCTGTAATGCTGGACAATTCATACAGCATCATGCTAATGATGCTGTATGAATTGTCCAGCATTAGTCCTAGCTAAGCAGAGCTTGTGTATTAGATGACTACATACTACAACTAAGATACACTTATAATACATTATATAACATTTTTATTATACATAGGAAATACCCAGAACAAATCTGATCGTACAAGCATTTGTCCCACCGCGGGAATGAAACCCACAACCTCTGCCACCATCTGGACCATCACGCGCTGCGCCACAGTGATCGTCATTTTTTTTCACAGAGCAGCAAGAACGACCGTCAGCACGGCTGAAGCGTTCGTGTGTCTAATCGTAGAGACACTCTACCAAGCTAAACTGAAGGTACTATCGGTGGAATCATGAGGAGAAGGAGGAAGAAAGCCTCCTCCTTCTCCTCATCAGCACACATACGCCCACAGCTGAACATGGCTCCCCCAAACCCTCGCAATATCGCCATCATCAACGCGCTTGGCGGTTAAACATACAGAATAGGAAACTTCTGTCCTTCCTCCGGTAGAACTACATAACTTACATAACTTTTCTGTTTTTCTTTTGCTGTGTGGTGCCAGCTAAGAATTTTTCCCATCCTTACTCTTTTCCCGCGGGTGTCTAGAGCTAAGGGATATCCACCGGGGGCGGGCAGCAGCGCCCCCTGCAGAACAATAGGGTAGTGTCCTGGGTAAAAAGAATATTATTCTATTTAGTCCGTCAGTTAGATTTTCAGAAGATATTGGACACATATTTTTTCTTTGCCAATCAAACAAATATTGACAAAAATAAAGGCCGTCACTCGGAACTATACCTGGTTATATCTTCATCATTTTTTCTTTAATCGACAAAAGAGAAATACGTGTCCAATAACTTCTGATAATCTAACTGACAGAGTTATAGAATTTTTTAGAACACTAGCCTATTCTACCACTGAACTGTGATCCCTAACCCGCATGCCCAGCGTGGGGATTATAGGCCTATGAGAGGAAAGCCAATAAGGCGCTTATCAGGGGGAGGCCCGCGTCCAGCAGTGGACCAGACTGTTGAGGCAGGTACTTAGCTTGTTCCTTATTTATGCAGCATGTAGGTACCTCTCTATTTTATATAAAGGATATAAATATCTAATTTCTAAGAAATCGAATTATATCGCAAAAATTTTCGACTTCGACTGGACTTGAACCCGCGTCCATAAATATCGATATAAATATCTGTGTACCTAGAATCAGGGTGCATGCTTGATACTTCTAAGTTATTATAAGAACTTTAATGTATCTACCTACTACAGCATGTACCGCAATAAAGCATCTTGAATCTTTCATCAGATTTTCCAATCTTGTCATAATGAAAGTGTTGCTACCAAAAATATTGCGAAACACCTTACCCAATTTGGTGAAGGGGACTGCTGATTACGAGGTCCTGGGTTCAAATCCCGGGTCGGGCCAATAGTTGTTATTGGGGTTTGACTAGCAAGAATAATTCACAGTAGCAGCCCGGAGTCAGGAAGTTGGCGGTGTTACACTCCCGTGCCTCGGGAAGCGCGTTAAGCCGTTCGTCCTGCGCTTGACCTCTCCCCAGTCGTGTCGGTCTGCCGTCCCATCGGATAATGAGAGCATATGGCTAGTCTCCGATGAGACTGGCCGCCGTGATCGAAATTCGGCTAGGAGGAAATTCATCGGTGGAGGACCGGTTTCCCGAAAAGCCTCGATTAATATGTATCCAGCAAATTGATCGATCAGGCGTCGGGTGTCAATGGCGCCTACAACTCAAATGGCCTATCTCTCATAATTTCTACCGTTTAAAAACGTTTTCATGATTATTAAGAAACGACTATTTTTTTTTTTCAGATTTATTCGACGTTAGAACAAGTAGACAGCGAAGATCTTTGCCGATCAGTTTGTTCAAAGGTAAGTTTTTCCTATGGGGAAATAAATATATAAATCGAAGGATCCAAACCATGCACGGATCCTACTTCCAGAACACAGCACTAGACATTCACTCGCGAGTTTTTTTGTCTTTTATTGCACAGCAATACAAATAACAGTAAGAAGTAATTTGATATTCCATAATTTGACGTGAAAACATATGTCCATCTTGTACGACGGTTGAATTGAAATCGAACAGGCCAAAGCGGGGGTTCGTTGTCGGCAGAAGATCAAGGGCGTCACATCCCGTTCATTCGCTGATTTCCCAACAGATGGATGGGCAGTTAAACTTGGATGGGAAATTAAACTACCCTATGTTTTTAACCCCGACGCAAAAAATGAGGGGTGTTATAAGTTTAACGTGCTGAATGTGTACCTGTGTATCTGTCTGTGGTATCGTAGCTCCCAAACAGATGAATCGATTTTCGTTTAGTGTTTTTGTGTCATAGATAATTTTATCCCAAGTCTTCTTAGCCATGTTTCATAAAAATCTGTCGGTTTTTTATAATTTTTAATTTTGTTGTTGTTATATGAGCAAAGTCCGAACACCTATCCATCAACTTCTTTTAACTATCTACTCAGCCCGTGAGTACCGCTGCTGAGTACCTACACTCCTCATTACCCATTATTTAGCCATGTAATCCATTATTTAGCCATGTTATCCATTATTTAGCCATGTAATCCATATTTATCAATGTTTTTTTTTCTAGAGTGGTGTGAAGCACACACGGCACACCTGCTTACGCTGTCTCAAAAAGAAAAAAAAATAGACGAAATCATCACCATTGACAATACACTAAAATTCACTCAATAATATATTTTTCAAATTTGTTTTTCAAATTGTTTTCTATAAAGTTGTCCTGAAATGAACCTTCCAGTAACACTAACGACTGGGAATGGGAACTTTATTTATTTGCTTTTCCGATTTTAATTTTCTAAGCAGCTTTGCTATAATGGTTTTCTATCAGGAGCATCATTGGCAATTTTGTTGTTGTAAATAATGTCGCCTACCATTTCCATTTGTTAGTGTAATTTGACTATAATATTAATAAAATACTGGAACCATTGTAACGCAATGACTGTAACAAGTTTTTCGTATATAAAATTGTTGTTTTTAGTTTGTACTTCAATAAACGTTCTCTTCAAAGAATTGGTGTACTTTTTTATACCTACTCAAAACTTCGTCAAAACAATGTAAATTTTTAAAAGGCACAAAATAATTTTGTGGTAAATTTACAACAAAACGATATCGCCCCCGGGTGGACTCGAACCACCAACCTTTCGGTTAACAGCCGAACGCGCTAACCAATTGCGCCACGAAGGCCGTGTGAGCTGCCGCGAAATTTATCTGCAATTCAGTTCAGCTTGAGGTTGAGCAAGATGACGTCACAAATATTGCTATCTACGATAATCAAACGGTAGACGTGACGTGAGTGAAGCTGGACAATGGATTTTAGGTCTATTTCAAACCTATTGCTATATTATTCCCGGCTTTGGACAAATGTTTGTACGATCTGCAAATATTTGTTCCGGGTGTTCTGGGTATTTCTATTTACATATAGTAAAAAATAACTATGTATGTGATGTATTATATTAAGTATATAAGTCATCTAGTACCAATAACACAAGCTCTGCTTAGCTTGGGGTTAGATGATGTTGTGTGGATCGTCCAGCATTATATATATATTTTTATTTTATTTATTTATTTAGATTTATCTGTTTAGAATTAATACCGAGAAAAATATTTGTTATTAACCCTGACGAATACTCAACGCAACTCAGATTTAGTTTTGACAGATTTTAATTGAAATCCGTTATATTATTGTTCAGTTTACGACAAACAAACATACTCGTACATGGAATAAGTTGTAATACTGAAGTTACAAAAGTTGATGGAAACAAATAAATCAATATCGCTCTCAACCAAATAAACACTTATTTTGCGATAAAAAATATTTTATTGAAATTTTTATCGCTCCACGAAGTCGAATCTATGTAAGACTCAGTTCTATTTCTGGACGCTTATTTTTATGTTTATTTCATCGCAATGAAGAATGATCAATGCTTTATTGGTATTTTCGTTGTCGGCTTTGCGGTTCTGGTGAGTTTGTTATTTTATGTTATTTTTCTCATAAAAAAACCACTTGTTAGAAAATGGTCTTCTTGACTAACTCGTTTTTTAGGGTTTCGAAGATCGGTTTCGAAACCCTTATGGTCTCGCTTTGTCTGTCCTTTTTTCCCTCCTTAATAACTCAGCAACTACAGCAGCTATCAACTTGAAATTTAAAATAATAATACATTTCGTGTGCCTGTACAGATTTTAAGAAAAAAAAATGAAAAAAAATGAAAAATGAAAATGAACATTTTCCATACAAATTGAAATGTCAAAATTTTAAAAGAGACCTACAGAGTCAAGTGGGGTATCAAATAAAAGGTATTTGTTTGTACATTTCAAAATAGTTTTTGAAATTTCAATAGGTTTCATACTTTTTGAAATATTTTGAAAATAGTCGAAAAAATACCCATTCCCCCCCCCCTATCTCCGAAGTTTGCAGAGCGATCCATTCAAAATGTATTGAGCGTTTGTAGATATAGATCTATATTTTACAGGAAAAATATAGAGAAGTCTGTAAACTGAACCCTTTTCGAAAAATGGTCAAAAAGAGGGGGGATAATTTTCAAAAAGGGGGGTTACCCCACTGAGTGGGGTATCATATGAAAGGTATCGGTTTGTACATTTCAAAATAGTTTTTGAAATTTCTGTAGGTTTCATACTTTTTGAAATATTTTGAAAAAAGTTGAAATTTTACCCGCTCCCCCCCCTCTATCTCCGAAGTTTGCAGAGCGATCCGTTCAAAATGTATGAATTGTTTGTAGATATAGATCTATATTTTACAGGAAAAATATAGAGAAGTCTGTAAAATGAACAGTTTTTGAAAAATGGTCAAAAAGAGGGGGGATAATTTTCAAAAGGGGGAGCTACCCCACTAAGTGGGATATCATATGAAAGGTATTGGTTTGTACATTTCAAAACAGTTTTTAAAATTTCTGTAGGTTTCATACTTTTTGAAATATTTTGAAAAAAGTCGAAATTTTACCCGTTCCCCCCCCCCTATCTCCGAAGTTTGCAGAGCGATCCATTCAAAATGTGCAAAGCGTTTGTAGATATAGATTTATATTTTACAGGAAAAATATAGAGAAGTCTGTAAACTGAACCCTTTTCGAAAAATGGTCAAAAAGAGGGGGGATAATTTTCAAAAAGGGGGGTTACCCCACTGAGTGGGGTATCATATGAAAGGTATCGGTTTGTACGTTTCAAAACAGTTTTTGAAATTTCTGTAGGTTTCATACTTTTTGAAATATTTTGAAAAAAGTCGAAATTTTACCCGCTCCCCCCCCTCTATCTCCGAAGTTTGCAGAGCGATCCGTTCAAAATGTATGAATCGTTTGTAGATATAGATCTATATTTTACAGGAAAAATATAGAGAAGTCTGTAAAATGAACAGTTTTTGAAAAATGGTCAAAAAGAGGGGGGATAATTTTCAAAAGGGGGAGCTACCCCACTAAGTGGGGTATCATATGAAAGGTATTGGTTTGTACATTTCAAAACAGTTTTTAAAATTTCTGTAGGTTTCATACTTTTTGAAATATTTTGAAAAAAGTCGAAATTTTACCCGTTCCCCCCCCCCCTATCTCCGAAGTTTGCAGAGCGATCCATTCAAAATGTGTGAAGCGTTTGTAGATATAGATCTATATTTTACAGGAAAAATATAGAGAAGTCTGTAAAATGAACACTTTTTGAAAAATGGTCAAAAAGAGGGGGGATAATTTTCAAAAGGGGGGGCTACCCCACTAAGTGGGGTATCATATGAAAGGTATCGGTTTGTACATTTCAAAACAGTTTTTAAAATTTCTGTAGGTTTCATACTTTTTGAAAATTTTTGAAAAAAGTCGAAAAAATTACCGCTACACCCTATCACCGAAGCATGGAGAGAGATCCATCTGAAATGTAGGTTGGTACCTACTAGTGTTAGGTCTTCATTAAATTTCGGAGTTTCTAACCGGTACCTTTAGTACATACCTACTTGTTCACAAACGTTCGAAACCCTCGGCGCGCGAGTTACACTCGCACTTGACGGGTCTTGTTTCTCTTTGTTCTTATATGGATATCTGGGACCCTCGATATCTATCAAAATCTTAAGTCGCTGAGAATCACATCACATCACACTATCACACTTCACACTAATATTATAAATGCGAAAGTTTGGATGGATGGATGTATGGATGGATGTTTGTTACCTCTTCACACCAAAACTACTGAACGGATCAGCCTGAAATTTTGCATACAGGTAATTCTAATCCTGGAATCAAACATAGGATATTTTATCCCATAAATCAGTTCCCATGGTATAAAAATCACTTTTAAACGTTTATAGAAACCACGCGTGCGAAGCCGCGGGCAGAAGCTAGTACAAAAAATATAAAAAATATAAAAAGACGACCAAGATTATATTGGCAGGCGATCTTAACATAAATACACTCAAAAAAGGTAAAATTACTAACTATTTAGAAGATTTATGCTACAGTAATGACCTTAAAATCCATATTAATGTACCCACGCGAAAAGACACTTGCATTGACCATATATTAAGCAACATTAAGGACGCAACCGCTTCTGTGCTACCCCTGTATTTATCGGACCATGATACGGCACAGCTCCTATCATTTCCAGTTCATTTAAAAAAAAAAGTAATAAAATCATTTTTTATTTATAGAACGGACTTTAGTTGCGAACATGTACGCAAATTTAAGGAATGCCTCACGAAACTCTCTTGGCTTGAGATCTATGCGGAGAAAAATCTTAACAAGGCTTTCAATGAATTTCATGAACTCTACTGTTTATTATATAACTTGTGTTTTCCTAAAATAAGAATAAAAATAAAGAATGATGCTCAGCTCAAAAAAAAATGGATAAGTCCTGGATTAAGATGTAGCTGCAAATTTCAACGCAGGTTGCGTCATTTATACTACAGTGAGAAAACAGTTATAAATAAACGCAAATACCGGTCATACGCTCGCATACTTAAAAAATGTATTTACAGATCTAAAAAGATCTCAAACATAAAGTACATAATAAATAGTAAAAATAAATGTAGAGCCACATGGACTGTCATTAAAAAAGAAACGCCAAATAATCATAAGCTCGACGATAATATTAATACAATTTTAAATAATGGACAAATAATTTCTGAACCCATTGACATTGCCGACATTTTTAATAAATATTATATTAATTTGACAAACAACTTGACATCTTCTGAATCCCGTACTACCAATAATTTAAAAACTAAATTGAATTCAATGTTTTTACTACCGATGACTGAAAATGAAGTCAAAAAGGAAGTTTTGGCTTTAAAAAACAGTAAGTCTGAAGGCTATGATGGGATCAACACAAAAATTATAAAAGAAAGTAGTACTGAAATAGTAGCTGTATTGACGTATCTGATTAACCTGTCATTTTCAACAGCTACTTTTCCTGATGCCCTAAAACTGTCTATGGTTAAACCATTATTTAAAAACGGTGAAAGGACAGAGGTAAATAACTATCGTCCAATAACGCTTATACCTATCTTCTCAAAAATATTTGAAAAATGTATGTATTTAAGACTTATAAATTATTGTGACAAACAAAATATAATTAGAGGGGAACAATTTGGTTTTCAGAAAGGAAAGTCGACTTCTCTGGCCATTTTTAGCTTAGTAGAAACGGTGCTTAATAGTTTAAACACTGGAAACTTAACGACAGGACTATTCTACGACTTATCTAAAGCTTTTGACTACGTTTCACATGACATACTTTTGGGAAAACTAAATAACATTGGCGTCAGAGGCCCAACTCTACAATGGTTCTCTTCTTACTTAAAGAACCGTCAGCAATGCGTTGTTATTGATAAACTTACAGAAAACAACGAATTAATGACATTTAAATCAAACTACGCAATCAACAAATCTGGCGTGCCCCAGGGCAGCATTTTAGGACCTATATTGTTTTTATTGTATATTAATGACATCGTTGCCGTGACAAACCATAGGTGCATTTTATATGCGGACGATATTTGTGTAGTTGTGACATCTGATAAAAAATTGCATAGTAAAACTGACCACGAAACTGACATTAATAATACCATCGATAAAATTATTGAATGGCTTGACATAAACAATCTTAAAATAAATCTAGACAAATCCAAATATATACAATTCAATAAATCTAAACATGTTAAATATAATTTTAATCTAAATATAGCGAAGATAGAAGAAGTTCGGCAAATAAAGTTTTTGGGCGTAATCATTGACGAAAATCTGGACTGGAAGGCACACATAGATATGGTAAATAAAAAGATAAACAAATTTGTGTACGCTCTAAGCCAAATTAAAAATGTAACAAATGTGAAAACAGCAATAATGTCCTTTCATGCCTATATTGAATCTGCTCTTCGTTATGGCCTTGTAATGTGGGGCAACAGCACTGATAAAGACAGAGTATTTATGGCACAAAAGAAATGCATAAGAGCGATCTGTGGAATCCCCCCTGATGAGTCATGCAAACCCTTGTTTAAGGAACTTGGTCTGTTACCTCTACCGTCGCTCTATATTTATGAAGTATCGAATTTTGTTAGAAATCATATAAACTTATTTAAAAAAGCATGTGACAGACACCCTAGAATATGTAGAGACCCGAATAGACTTATTTTAAAAGATACCCCGCATTCAGCCAAGTTTAAGAAAAGCTGTTTGACTCTATGTGTAAAAATATATAATAGGATACCAATTGACATTAAATTATTGAATAATTATTTATTTAAAATCAAATTGTGTAGGTGGCTGAATGACCGGAATTTTTATGATATAAATGACTTTTTTAATGCTAGATCATAAGTACCTATCTAATTAGTTATAATTATTGCATGCTAAATATAGTGAGACATGAGTGCATTATTTATACTTACCACCTATATACCATGTTTGACGCAATAAATATCTTTGAATCTTTGAATCTTTGAAAGGTTGAAAAGAGATGCCTATAACCAACAAACAACCTCTTATCCATTCCTCACCCTAACCCTACGAATAAATAATAAGTCTTATTATTTATTCGTCGCCCTAAACGCATGTACCGTCTCCGTCCCGTCGAGTCTATCTGAGGAAAATGAATTACCTCAGCATCGTAAGGCGGGTAGGACTAGTGTCCTACATCACGTCTTTTTCTTTCCGAGCACTGAAGGTAATGAGAACATGAGTGCGATCCTTTTTAGAGCTAGGTCACATCACAGCGAACGAGGTAAGGCTTGGCGCAAACGGACCACCAGCCACCGCCACCGGTGGTTATTGCTCGCTACCGCCACAATTGCAGCAGTCGCGGATGCGCGCGACAGCCCCAGGTGTTCGAAAGCGACCACATTTTATGCGTGCGTGCGATGCGTAGTACTACGCCTAGCCGTTAACTGAGTGAGGGTGGGCGGGGGCGACGCGACAGTGGCGAGAGTCGTCATCTTGCGTGGCGCGAAGCAGCGCGGCGTCAAGTGGCGAGTCGCGGACATTGCTGTAGTGAGTGGCCGCCCCGCTGGAGACGCGTGTGCGGCGAGTTCGTACAAAATGTATGAAAAAGCGTGTAAGTCGGTGGTCCGCTTGCGAAATGTAAATAGTAGCTTCACCCACTTATACCATAACACAAGCTCTGCTTAGCTTGGAGCTAGATAATGGTGTGTGGATGGTCCAGCATTATTTATTTATTTAGCTATGATCGGTTTGGGAAACAAACTCGCTTACTCGAGTTTCGACCAACTTCTGATACGTGAGAGAACTCGCAATCCCTCCATTTCTTGAAAGATCTATCTACCTCGGCACACCCTTAGCGCGCAGACAACGCGAACAACGCGGACAGCGCCGTTGACAGCTCCCGTCAGCGGACGGACCGCTACCGTCGGCGGACGGACTCCACTTTTACTTATTTTTGTTTAATTTTTTAGTTTGTTGTTTGTAATTGGTATTTGTTTGTTATTTTGTATTTTCTACGGACCTTCCATGTCTGAAAATAAAGATTTTGAATTACTGATCATCGTATGGATGGACCACAGTCACCCTGGTATTGGTTGGATAACAATCCCACTAAATTCGGTCATTTAATATTTGTACAAGTGGTGGTACATTTTGTAGTTGATTATAAATGCTAAAACAGAAAATTGCTATAGGTACCTAATAAAGGCATTGTTAGATTGATTGTGTTAGTGATTCTACTCCTAATAATGGCATATAAAATCAGACGTACAAGATGTCCATCTTGTCCTAACATTTAGCAAAGTGAGAAAATGTGTTTATTATTTAAAGGTAAACTCAGTAGAAATTATAAAAGAGTCCGTCGACGAGGTAATAGAAGATGAGATAACGCATAAGCTCGGAGAAGATCTGCTGCAGAGCATTGAGAAGAAGTTCCAAGTAGATCTAGAGAGGTATGTACCTACTAGACTCCAATATTGGTTTGTGATAATATGACAAGCGACAATGAGACGCTTTCGAGGCTCGATGTTAGGTACCAACGCAAGCACTCATTCAAATTATTTATTCATAAGTTGTTTGTGAATCAGTAAATTAACATTAGGTATTTGTCATGGAAAGCTAACAGTGAAAACATCACATTCATAACGTCATAAGTAATGCGATGTATAAATGCGAAATTTTGGATGTTTGTCACACACTTCACGCCATAGGTACTGAACAGATTAGGCTGAAAATATGCATGGATGTTGTGCTAGATCTGGATTAACATTGAAAGGCAACTTTTTATCGTGGAATAATGCGCGGGCAGAAGCTAATGTGAAATTAAATCTGAATGAATGTGTATCCTTCGAGATCCGTGGACATGGTGCTGATGAAGATAAAGTTCCTGCTGCACAACGGCACCGCCCACATCCAGGACAAGCTGGTTGACCTGCAGGGGCTGCTGGATGTCATCAAGGGTAATAAGGAGAAGGAGGTAAGCAGCACCTTTGCGTAGATTGTGCTTTTTACAAGCTTTTATTTAACATTCCCTGTTGGTATGTGTGGGACAAATCTTGCAACTGAATTATAGACCCAGTTATCCTCAACCGATTGAGCTTAAATTTGACATACTTATGTTTTGGTGATAATGCATTGTTATGGTACCATCGAGCTGGTCTGATGATGGAAACAGAAGGTGGCAGAAGATAGGAACTCCTAACTAAACGAAACTCCGTCAAGTTTTGATTCGTTGTTATTTGTCTTCCCAAGCACCTTGGACCTATAAAGCTAGATGATAATAAAGATTGTTTTTAAAACTTTTTTAAATTTTTTACAAATAACTTTCATAAAACATGCAACAAACCCTTCTACCATTCAAGTTTTCTCTTAGCAATTGGAAGCACTAGAATTATTCTAGTGCTCGGGTGCAATCGTATTGATTCGCCAAAAAAACTAAACGTTTTAAACTCGCCGCGCTTTTATGTGCTTTAGTTTTTCAATAATGAATGATTTGCTTCGCTTTGAATTTGTTTTTTTTAGCTAATGAATTAGCAAAAAGTATTCCTAAGGAAATCGAACTAACTTTAATTCCAGAGAGCTGCACTAAGATGTGCTTTAGTCCCTTGTTGCATAAATGCTGATTAAGGTGTACTTTAGGATCGCATTTAAAAGTGTGTGCGAAATAAAAGCTCCGTACTATTACAAGTACCTACCAATTTTGCTTGTTATTTTGTGACACAAAATAAATACTTACTTTTAGTTTATAGCTTATTTTACAAGGTACGAACGTGTACTAATTACTATGTAAAAGACTCCTTCAATTTTATTGTTCCAAAAAAAAATTCAGTCCTTCTACTCTATTATTTACGCGAAAAACAAAAAAAAAGACCCTGAAGGGAACGGTTCCTATGTGAAATGCACTATAGTTATGCAACCTCTACGCGTGATTCCAGCTCGAAGAATGCCTGTTAGAGCACCAGGTGGTGACGTCAGCCCTGGCGGAGAAGGCTCTGCATCAGATGGTGGTCTGCGGGTACGCCCTCATCGGCCACGACCCGGCGCAGGCGGTCGCGAAGGTCATCTCGCTCAAGAGCATGATCAACTATGGGATCAAGCCGGTAAGAAAACTCACTTTTGTCCCTTTACGCAATTGTTTAGTTTCTCTAAGCGTCCTGTATGGGTTGAATGGGTGAAGTAGTTTACCTAATTTTGTCCAAGATCATGTTTTGCATGGTAACAGACATTTATTTTTAAATATTACGTCAGCACTTTCGTCTTTCCATAACAGTTCAACAGGATTATTGAATATTTTTGTTATGAATAAGTGAAGTCTATATTTAAGCATAAACAGTTTACAAAAGACTACAAAGTAGGAATGGCACGAGCAACCATCGCTCGGTACTTGCATCATTTCTAAATGTGACCTGAAATAGAACTTATCCGTTGAAAGCTAAACATATGCACTGAATTTATTTCTTGTCTAGAACAATAGGGCAGATATGATTCGGATCTGAGGAAATCTGTTGGAATGAAATCAAATTAAATTGATGAATGTAAATGTAATCATTAAAATTAACAACATGAAACGCATACAAAATCGCGCACAGAAGCTAGTTTTTTGTATTTCGGAGACCTTGTGATTAAAGATGTCTGACATAAATAACACATGAATTTTGCAGATATACAACCAGAGAAAAGAGGTGTACAGTCTACTGAAAGTATGCGGTCATGACCACGAGACTCTGAAGAAGGTCATCAAGTGCGTCATATCAAAGGTGAGTTTAAGAGTTTTGACTCATCGCATCAAGCTGGTCAGAAAAGGTCAGAAAGGTTTATGTCTACGACATACGGGCGTGAGGCCTGACCGAATTCACTGACTGAAACGGATTCACTATCTGTAGGTACGTAAATGTAAGCTACACTTGAAATTTGCGTATAGGTACCTAAGCCTTTCAATTTGACAGGCAGGGAGGCCTGCGACCATGCCTTGTCATCTAAATCGATATTCAAAACCGATGATAAAGTATTCTTTATTATGTTGTCTAACCGTTCCAAGAGCTCGCTGTGTTTCCACAGTTGACAACATCTCAAAAAATATGTAAATTTAGATAGGTACAAATAGACAAAACCGAATAATTGTAAAAACCATATAACTATTAGTTTTGAGCAGCCTGACCAAAATTTGTTGAAATTTTGAATTTTCTCATCTATCGATCTATCTATCTATCGTTAGCATAATTCAACAATGTATCGACTGACGCTTGAGATCGATTGCTTCCGGAAGCAATATTTAGCAACGGACGATACGGCACTACTGAAATATTTTGGGATTTCACGGAGAATTTGTCATTTCCGGTGCAAATGTTGAAATTGAAATTAAACCTAAAATGATTCAGAGATGCAATCAAAAAAGTCTTATTTGTCTTGTCTGCCGCACTTATTTCCGTCAACGCGGTACCACGTATGTTAGCAAAGTACTCAGGATCTAGGCAATGAAAGCAGCGCATAACCGCATTTAAGCACACTTACAAAAAATGTACCTAATACGAGTATGTTGGCTAATTTAATAAATTAATTATTATGTAGGATCGCTTATTAATCACTTGAGGCTCGAAAGTGGTGGTTTTTGGAAAAATCACGAAATACCATATGGGTGGTAGCGGGATATCACGTGTATTAATTTTTTACCACAGTTTTTGATGTCGGAGCGTATCCAACGATTTAAATCTGTGCATTTAACAAACATAATATTTTGTTCCCAGTCTCCCTTGATTAAATCCGCCATGATGGACATCACTTCAAAGCTGATAGAAGGCGTAGTGGACCTCACGAAGCTCATGGCACACGGAGCTATGCACGAAGCCTGCCTTATCGAAGTCTTAAAAACAACTGAAGATGAAGCCTTAGAACTTGTCAAAACAATCAAAAACTGCGTTTACGAAAACGGAACCTTGCTACCGGAAATTCAAAGTTTTATCGACGACAATAACGCAACGATCTTAGATATTGATCAGAGAAAAATTAACGTAGAAATTGATGAAGATAACAAAATATCTGTTGGCGAGAAACAAGAGAATGTGGAAGAAATGAAAGATCTAATAAGAAGAATGCTAGCAGATCAATCTACGCCAGATTTAGACAAGCGCTTTAAGAAAAAGCTCGTAAAACTTCAAAAAGAATTAGGATCGTCTAAAAAGAGTCTGATCGAAAACAAAAATCAACTAGAGTAAGAGTAGGCATGACCTGATTGAATAAATAAATATGTGCGTAACAATGTTCATTATTTAATTCTTTACATGCAAATGAAAACGCAAATTGAAATAACAACAAACCATAGACATAACAGATTTCAAAAATAGCAAAATTATTTATGATGACCTAACATCAGTGTAGTTGAGCGAACAAAAAGAAATTACGTGCAATTTATGAACTATTTTGTTTTATTTGAGTGGATTAACCTAGATAATATACTTTTTACGAAATAGCTGAGCTTGTGAAATAGCAAGTAACTACTCGAAGTGTAAGCCATAATATTTGTTTAGATTTGACTGTTTATTCTAACGTAAATCTACCCATGAGAGTGTATAGCTGGAATCTGGATTGCTCGATCGGAGAATTATTGGAGCGGGTCGAAGATAATTATTGCGAAATTTAAGATTTGATTCTTATTTCTGATTTACAACAAGAAATTATGTTATTTGACATCCAACAAATAAAGTAGGTACTGTCATCGGGTTTTGAATCCAAAATAGTTAATTTATGTCAATAGAAACATAATTATATGAAACCATAACAAAATCTGTTATCAATAGAAGGTAATCGCTAAGAATACTATAGTTTGTATTCTTAGCGATTACCATATTGGTACACACGCAGTTGTTCAAATTAGAGTTCCGAGTTGTTAAACGGACAAGAGACGAATGAAATGACAAATGAAAGCTTTCAAAACCAAAATTTGTTTCAAACATCTGCGATTTGCACCGATGAGACACCGATTGAAAATATTTGACGACACTACCAATATTTTTTCGGTTTTAACCCATTCGTTTGCAAAAAAATCTAGCTAGCATTGGTTATTTCTATTCTACCTTGGATTGGTTTTCAGTAAAGTTAGAGCTTCTGTAAGTTAGTTGTAGAAAGGGGTTTGAAGATTTTGGCCCACACTCGGTCACCACTTTGATCTTTTTTTTTCAAACACACCGCACGCCTTAGAAGAAGAAGACTTAGAATGATAGTTGACACAAACGAGGTAAGTCTAAAAAATTGCGACGGACCGTCGCAATTTTCATTTTGAGCCGTTAGTACAATACTTCAAATGACGCGGAAAGCAGCTCTCACATAAAAATATAAAAATGATGTGTTGTGCGGTGCAAGGATGTTTAAACACCAGTAACAGGAAAAATAATACCGCAAATATCTCATTCCACTGGTTAGTACTAATATTCCATTTGTAATTTTGCCTAAAACAGTCATCAAAACTCGTAAAGAAATTTAAAAATTTCGTCCACCATTTTCGAGAAAATGTTGCTATGCACTGGGAAAAAAATACCCAGGTTTTGTTACTTGGTACTTAGGTAGGTATATAAAATAGTAGAGGAGAGGGTGGAATTCCCTCAAGTTAGGAATCATACTACGCGGAATATCACAGTTTTAAAATTTTCAGTCACTCGACGATATTCTGAGCCGATTCAAGATGTAAACTCAAATTACTATTTTACGTAGAAAATTACAATCAATGAATGGAAACAATTAGAACTAGTATTTACAATTGAAACAATTGAGCTAACTGCAGACTGTTGCAAACAATCTAGAGGCAGCTCAACTTATCGATATCAATACCAGTCGTCGCGTCCCCGCTACGCTGGCTGCATTGCCCCGCTGCCTGTATAGCAATGCTGGTGCGCTGCGCCAAATACTCACCAGCTCCCGGGTCCCGTACCACCGCTTCGACCAGGCGCTCAGATATTTTTCAAATTCCGGAAAACCTCGATACCGCATGGACCTAGACCTCTCTCGGCTCCAAGGAGAGCAAATGCAATAAACTCAAATTTAAAATTGCAGTCCATCCCATCACCTTATCTGTAGCAATATCTGCACGTGCACATGTTCTTTTTAGGGTTCCGTCGTCAACAAGGAACCCTTTTAGTTCACCATGTCCGTCAATCCGTCCGCAGCTTAGTCCAGAGACTAATAGTACTAGAATGCTGTAATTTGGCAAGGGTATAATAATATTTACTACTAACGCTGAAGAAGTCGTAGGAAAAAAATCTGTGTTTTTGGTTCAGTGTAGTGTTACTTGTCTACGTTGGGCTTTATTATTTGTGAAAAAAATGCTAGTAGTAGGTGGTGTGCATTTAAAAGGAAAACTACACAGCTTTAGTATGCTTTACTAGTTGAGTACCTAATCATAATCAACAAAAAAATGTACTTTGGTAGGTATGTGTAACACAGGTAAATAAGTTGGTTTAGATAGGCCATGAACCGTGCAACTAGTTACAAGGCACGTGGCCGAACACGCACTTGACCGTCTATTTTAAATTATTGTTCCGTAAATGATCGGAGCCGATCTTATTTTGCAGACTTTGAGTAAAACCTTTTTGTCGTTTGACCTAGGTAGAATGATAGTAACCATAGGTACCGGTTGATATTTCGTAAAATGAAAGACGATGGAAATGGATTTATACTACACCTGCTCGGAAAGTTGCCTATTCCTTTTCCATTTATAGAATAGAAAGTATGTCTTTGCAGGCCTTTATGAAACCGGGAGGAAAAACTCTATAGAATTTCATTTCTCACGTGTTTTAGCGGGAGGAAAAAGTGTATGGAAATCCATTTCTAACGTGTTATTTTTTTTTTAATTTCCTAAAAGACAGGCCGGTACCTATGGTTATTTTCGTTCGGTCAAACGACAAAAAGTTTTTACTCGAAGTCCATTAGGCCTCCTCCGATTTCCGAACAATATTTTGAAAAAAGAACCCAAAGGCTGGCGCGGTCAATGAGGTTTTACCAACATCATTGGGCGCGGTAAGTTCTTCTTTGAGTTTCAACAACTGTAATAATTTTAATATACATTTCAATTAATAATTAACTCAGCTTTTTATTTTCCTCGAAGGTGTAGTATAAAGCACTATTTATCACTCGGCAGAAAGTGCGATTCCTACCTAGTGTGTTTTAAGGCGAAACGACACACTCGGTAGGAATTGATCACTTTCTCGCCTTGGTGTAAAATGCACTATTTCATAGATTTTTAGATTTTTGCTATTTGACAATAAACTATTGACACCTTCGGTAAATTGAAATAATGTAATATCAAAAATAAAAAGGTAGGTGATAAAAACAATGAAGTGTTTTCTTAATGGGAACTTTGATTCAGTTACCCAATTTTTTAGGGAAAATGCTATTCACTTGCAACATTAAATCATACGAATGTGTGAGTGAGGGCACTGTATTTACGAGCTGTCAAAACACACATAGATCGGTTTTTGGTTACACAAATTGTCAAATTGTTGAATGACACTATCCCTCTGCTGAGACAGCAGCGAGTTTTTACTCTATGCCGCACGCATTAAAAGTCATATGTACTCTACTTGGAGAGAAGAGTGTAAAAAAAGCGTCAGGTTTCTGAGATATTTACATTATTATTATGAAGAAAAAATAAGGACATCAAAATTTCCGGATTGAAAACGCTTAATCCAAATTTGTGCTACTCTCACAGACACTGCACTAGATCCATAAACATTGCAAATTTTTTTCGCGGCTTGCGTTGCATTTTTACCTTTTTTGTAGTAAAATTCTAAAATGTATCGAATTTCTTCATCAGATTCACTCGTCTTGACAGTACGAAAAACAAATAAAAATCACACAATTTCCTAATTTGAATTTGAATTATCATCTTTAAAATATAACAACTTTTAATGATACCAAAACCAGCCAGATACAAATAGTACTATAGCCAAAGAGATTTTATTACAAGTTCATACATATTAAAATGCAAAATGACTTTTTCCCCTAATAATGTATATCACACTAATATTATAAATGCGAAAGTTTGGATGGATGTATAGATGGATGGATGTTTGTTACTTCTTCACGCCAAAACTACTGAATGGATCGGGCTGAAATTTTGCATGCAGATAATTCTAGGCCTGGAATAAAACATAGGCTACTTTTTATCCCATAAATCAGTTCCCGTGGGATAGAAATCCCCTTTAAACGTTTCCATAGAAACAATGCGTGGGAAGCCGCGGGCAGAAGCTAGTAACTTATAAGGTCCGCGGTGATTTTGAAAAAAAAATGTTACGGCCACCCTCTATCCAAAAATCTTTAAGCCCCAGAATAGGTACTTAAATCAAAACTTTTTTGTACTTCCCGACAGAAAAGTCAAACATAGAATTCATAGAATATTGCAGCGAGGGTTCCGTTAAGGGGCATCTCTTACCCCGTATTGTTTCCCATCCATCTTTACAACTTCAGATCCACATATTTCATGATCTGCGGTGAATTGATAAATTGACTGAAAGGTGAATGCCTTTACTTGTTAATTATTCCCTTTTCCCCATCTGGCCGTGTGCCAAGATCTAATGGACAGACCAGGCGAGTGTGTTCCTGGTTTCGTGTGAAGGAAACGGGTCAGATTGTGTTAAGTGCAATACCAATTCTGTTTGATATTGTTCACCAAAATATGTCTGCATCTTTTTCTGTTTAGCAATTCAGTAGTTATTAGAGCAATTCAAATACCTACTTTAAAGTAAAGTAAAGTAAAATGCATTGCATCAAATACATTATGTGATATTAAGCTAGTATGTTATAGCTTACAGCTTTACCTTTCACAAATCACTATTGATTGGACATCGATTCTACGAGTTATGTTAAATCTTTTCGCCACAGACAAAAAGATTTTAACATACACATAATAATTCTAAAATAGCTTAGTATTCAATTCATCTCTTATAAAAAACAATCATCGATATCTTTCGATAACAAAACGCTATTCTCGTGTGGCGGCAGTATTTCAGCACTATTACTCATAGGGATTTCATGAGATTTCATATCGATGGCTCCAAATAGATCGAAAGTATACATTCGAACGATCCTATATATTAGGTGCCTTCAAAATAATTTCATTGCTCATTCTGAACTAAATGAAGTCATGGTGATGCAAGGATTTGTTTCTTCTTTTCGGTTTTTGTTATTTGTTGGATGGTATATCACTAAGTATTGGTTACTCGTTTTCGCCTATCTCTGTTTAATGCCTATTGTACTTGAGTCTCATGTCATCGACAACTACGAGTACATGAAGCTTTGTTTATACCCTATCATATGTATTTCATAAGACGTATAGTCCATGCCTGGGTTTTTACACATACCTACGTCCAGGAATCTTGTTTAAGGTTCTTTAAAGATATTTTAGAATAAATTATTATTATAATATAATATGATGGCAATTGACAAGGTATAGTTTCCCACAGATGCCTCTCATGCTAATCGAACGTCACTGCAGACCTTGGCACATATAATAACGATAATCCCGGTATATTGGCGTATTTACTACTCAAATTGGTGTCAAAATACCGATGTTTACGGCTGAGAGCCATAAACATGTTACTAGGAGCTTTGCGTTGTTGTTAGAGTATATCAATGAATTTCCAGAGCTAGATTTAGACTACTTAGGTATTTATAGGTACATCTTAGAGATGTTTATCATCTATAGGTATATATACATACATATAACTTTTCAACATTACCATACTGTGGTCTTTTTTATTTTACTTTATAAGCTACCGTAGTTTGAAGAAGTCCCTCGTTAAGGGATGAAACATTGGTGCTCTTTCAACACAAACTAGGGTCGTTGTTAACCCGCTTATATTTAAAAATAATTTACTGTTGCCATTGATTAGGAAGTAAGTATTATATCAATCATCGAAACATAGAATGTCGATGATATCAATGGAAAGTTCTGATGATCAAAGAGATAACAGAACCAAAGCTTGCGTCATCTAACAGCTGTCGTTTTGCTTTCACTTTGTTATCTTATCCTAACACGGTAGCCATCGGTACCTATTACGATTCCAGGAATCTACAGGAACCGATTGAAGTAGGTCGTCCGTTCGTCCGTCGACGCGTGTCGTGATCATTGCGGCTCTTCCGGCTATTTCGGGACCGCCCAACTATTCCGATACGGATTTTTTTATACTGAATGAGATATAGATATCTACACGTTGTTCTATTTGTTTTTAAGTTCTTGGGTTTAGTCTCTTGGGCTCAAAAAATTCAAATAATTTGGGCGAATTAGGCCCAATTTTTAATTTTTTTGAACACATTTATAATAAAAAAATGGCAAATCAAAAATCGAATATGTGTAGTAAAGTATTTCGGGTTAAGTTGTAAAAATCCGTAGCTGATAGTGCTGCAGGAAATCATCAGAGAAGAAGGCAGAATGCATGTTCGAACAGCCGTTTTTGTAACGGAGGCGGACGTTACGACTTTTGTTTAGTTTTCAAATAGCTGCTGAGCTGTATCAATCTTAAAATGCATAAAACAATGCTTATGACATCTCGTAAGCTCGCTAAGGTTGTGATATTCGGCTTACACTACAAGACTACTCACCTGCATCAGTGAAGAAGGCAGAATGCCTGTTCGGACTGGAGGGCACGGAAGCGGAGGCGGAGGTGAGGAAGGCTCTCTTCACCTTGGTCCACTTGGAGGCGCGCGGCGGGCGGTGCTGCGGGGGCCGCGCGCCCAGCTCCAGAGAGCGCTGCTTGCGCAACATCGGGTGCGGGTCGGATTCTGGAACCAGGAAGAGGTTCATTGATTCTCATAATCTTAACGACCCCGGTGATGCAGTAGACAAAGTTCTGCCTGCCAGAACGCTGTGGTTTTTTACAAATGTTAACGATTACGACTTTTTACGATTAAACGAAGGTATCATGGTTCATGAAGGATCTGAGTCCAAGGAAAAGAGATACATACCCAACCTGGGAAAGACGTACCTAGGCGTGTTACTTTAAGCCAACACACAGCAAGAAAAAAACGCGTGCACAGCCGCGCGCAGATGATCGCAGCTTTCTCTTTATAACTGTCAAAGATCACAGCCGTGGTTGTAGTCATCAAGTTTCCAGGATCATTACCATCTTTCAGCACTTAATCACCCACGAAACCCAGTAAAAGAGTTCGTTTGATTCTTGTTTCATCTATCCTGTGTCTACAAAAAGTCCTGTTGGGGTTTCAACAATATGTTTTCTCACCTAATTCTTCAGAGGAAGGTATCGTCAGCGTCAAGACTGGCGGCGCGTCGCTGTCCCCGCCATCGCTAAACGACCGCCGCCGTGCCGTCATCGTCTCCGGGGAGCTCTTGGACCCCCGGGAGGGCCCCCTAGACCCCCGCTTCTTGACAGACTCTCTGTGGGTTTGGATGATGTCCCGCATCTTGCCCCAGGGGGTCTTGTGCAGCTTGTTTGGGGATGGCGAGGTCGAACTGTCGTCCTGGGGAAGTAAAGATCTAAAATTAAATGTTAAATGTAAATCTTAAGTTGCTAATAGTCTGCTTGCTTCTAACACATTATGTTAATTATAAAATCAATCAATCTCGTCAAATCAATACTATGAAAGAATGAATGGATCATAATGCTTCCATCTATCTACCAGATTTATAAAGATAAATGTTTGCGAAGATGTGAAGATGATTGGGTTAAGATTAAGACAACGCCAAAAATCTACATTACGGAGCATGCTCAAATCTACAGTATGGAGCAGACTCACAATTAAAATAAATAAATAAATAAATAATGCTGGACAATTCACACAGCATTATCTAGCCCCAAGGTAAGCAAAGCTTGTGTTATAGGTACTAGATAACTGATATACATAATAATATACGAGTACATAGATAGATATTTTTTATTATATATAGAAAACGACCAGAACACCCTGAACAAATATCTGCAGATCGTACAAATATTTGTCCCGAGGCGGGAATCGAACCCGCAACCTCCTGCGTCGCAGGCGGACCTTCGCCCACCGCGCCACAGAGGTCGTCAAAAAATTAGTGTACGGAGCAGGCTCAAATTTTACTTAATGGTCTAACTAGGTCTGGAATAACGAAGACTATATTTTTATCCTGGAACGCGTGCAAAGCCACGAGCTAGTGTAGTGTAGTAGTGCGCACCTGGGTGGGAGGGTGAAGGAATGTGTTGTCGTTCTCGTCGCACCGCAACTTTCTTACACCTGCAATAAAAAATAAGTGTGTACTGCGGTTTTAGTTCCCGCGGCGGGACCAAGGATAGTTTTGATAAAATCTTCTCCTCTCTGCCTTTACTCCACTTTAGGTGGGATCGTCAAATCATCACTTCCACTCTCCCCCATCAGTCATCATCTACACCTACTAAGTATTATCCATTTACACACATTAAACCGACTTTACTGGTAATGTTCGCTGCAAATATTGGATTAAAATGTAAAAAAACTGTCACAAGCTGGGGTCTGGACACTAAAGTTAAGCTAGTAAGCTGTAGGTAATAGAAAACCATAAAACAATGGCTAAAAAGCTCTTACTTCTCTACGAAACACGAGCAATTTTTACAAAAATTCTAAAATTTCTGACGAAAACGTCTGCACCAAGGTAGGTAGGTAGGCCTACTGTGGATTATGATATCGAACTTTAATGACATCAGTGTAACAGTTGTGTACACAGCTACATGTTTTGACGTTTCGGCGGATTTTCATCATTATCCAACAAAAAAAAAAAACGAAAGTTTATGAAATCTGAGTTTTTGTTAGGTACGTAGGATCTCCAAAACTACTAAACAAGATGAAATTTAGCGTACGTTTAGAGCAAAGCCTAACTTAGATAATAGGCTACTTATTATACTCAAAATACGCGTGCGAAGCCGCGGGTAGAAGCTAGTATTTTAATAATTTCATGACAGAACACTGGTTTTGCTAAAAAAACAAGTAAACAACATTTGTGAGATATTTTATAATGTTAAAAAATGCAAAAGTTCGTGTAAATAACTCGAATACGAAGAAAATACAACTTTTTTTGATAAAAATATTAGAAATTAAAAAAATGGTTATTCACAAGTTGATCCCATCTGGCCCAGAATCACCCTCTTTCGGGTTAGTACACATGTTTTGTGGTACCCTGTACACCGAATACTCATACTGCTGATCAAACAAATTGAAGAACGCTATTAGTCAAATATCAAAGAGCTTTATTTCCTTTAGACCTTACAGGACTCTTGGACACGTCACAAAAATTCAAAGTATGTATAAGTAAAACTAGGAAATAAAGTGATCACTTTGATTTTTTGTTCACTTCAATCTTTTCAAGGTGAAGTAAATAATCGAACAAGAAACCTTTACCTTGTTAGGGCGCGTTAGTTTTCGAGCTGAAGTAAAACTCGTCCCAAGCTTTTTATCTCCGGATAATCTAATATTTTGTAGTAAGCCATTTTACAAAGGATAATCCTTCCATGTAAGGTCTAAAGGAAATAAAGCTCTTTGATATTTGACTAATAGCGTTCTTTCGATCGAAAGCAAACTAAATCCAAATCAGTTCATCCATATGGGAACTACGTGCGATGCTTCAGAAAGACAGACAGGTTCTCTAGTTGGTTTTGCGTCGGGGGTTGAAATGAAAGCAAAGTGCAAGCTGTTGATAATGTCTCGATGTGCGGCGTTTGCATTCATGACCTACGTTTCCACTCGTAGTCGTATACAGGGTGTTGCATACACTCAGCTCGCCATATTTCAACTACAACAACGTTTGCATTCATGACCTACGTTTCCACTCGTAGTCGTATACAGGGTGTTGCATACACTCAGCTCGCCATATTTCAACTACAACAACGTTTGCATTCATGACCTACGTTTCCACTCGTAGTCGTATACAGGGTGTTGCATACACTCAGCTCGCCATATTTCAACTACAACAACGTTTGCATTCATGACCTACGTTTCCACTCGTAGTCGTATACAGGGTGTTGCATACACTCAGCTCGCCATATTTCAACTACAACAACGTTTGCATTCATGACCTACGTTTCCACTCGTAGTCGTATACAGGGTGTTGCATACACTCAGCTCGCCATATTTCAACTACAACAACGTTTGCATTCATGACCTACGTTTCCACTCGTAGTCGTATACAGGGTGTTGCATACACTCAGCTCGCCATATTTCAACTACAACAACGTTTGCATTCATGACCTACGTTTCCACTCGTAGTCGTATACAGGGTGTTGCATACACTCAGCTCGCCATATTTCAACTACAACAACGTTTGCATTCATGACCTACGTTTCCACTCGTAGTCGTATACAGGGTGTTGCATACACTCAGCTCGCCATATTTCAACTACAACAACGTTTGCATTCATGACCTACGTTTCCACTCGTAGTCGTATACAGGGTGTTGCATACACTCAGCTCGCCATATTTCAACTACAACAACGTTTTGGCACAGAGTGGCAATTTAGCCCGTGATATAAATGTTACCCTCAATACGTTTGATTACCTAGGTATAATTTTTGTGATTTGTTTGTAAGCGAACAACGCGAAAACTTTTGATTGTGAGGTCTAGGTTAAAGTGGGGATAGTCGTTGCAGTTTTGTAAGGATGAAATACAAATCGCCGCGCACATAAAACTTATGTTTTTAGATAGAAGATACTAAAACATATAAAAAAAAATTTTTGTTCACCGCGATTATGAAAAAATATAATAATCCATGCAAGAATCACAGCAAAAGTTATAAAGGTATATTTGGATAGAGGACACTAAAAAAAAATGTCTTCATTCATACCTACGTTTAATGTGCGCGGCGATTTAAAAAAAAGAAAAAATGGTGACCGATGTTAGGGCCGAAATCTTCAAACCGCTGTAGAAAAATTATAAATGAATTTATAGCTGTGTAACTATAACTAAATAAATTTAGATGTAGTAGCACGCACAAATTAAATCGGGACTTGGAATCTTCAGTGAACTAAGCTGTTAGTTAGCTGTTAATCCTGATGAAAAATGATTCCTGATTATAAATTCAATATTTTAAAAAATACTTTGGATATTTACTAAAAAAACGCATGGATGCTCATGCGTTTTGTAGTAGGTACATATGCAAAGTACGCGTAGAAGCAAGTAAAATTTAAAGTTTAGTAGTAAAATGCACAATGTTTCACCTGCATCCATCCTCAGCTCCTCACACGAGGAGTTAGGAGTAAGAGACAGAGCGCTGCCCGGCGTCAGACTGGTGGAGTCACGGGGGTCGGGGCCGGCGAGGGTGGCTGATGATGGAGAGGATCCGGCGAGAGCCACGGCTCCCACCATGGCCCCCGCGGCTACGGCCCCGGCAGCGCCACCAATCGTAACTTGCGTCCACTGGGCTTTCTCCCATCTGGTGAAGAATTAAGCTACACTGAAACTGTGCCAGATCCACAAGAGCATGCGTGACTTTGGGTATATGGGCCTTTATGTTCGCTTTCTTCCAAGGCGGAAAGGCGAAATGTGTAAAATAAAACAAAAATGATACAACATACCACATAATTTTTTTGAGATCTCAATAAATTTCAGTGCAACATACATAACGAATAACTCTAAAATTAGCCAGAGGAAAACTCTTATATGCATCATGAAGCTCGCGCCTCCCTAATGTCCTCTTTTATAAGCTCACGGTCACTCCATTATACAGTACGCTGTATAATACGCTGTATAATGGAGCTCAGTGGCTCATGTTATAGAAAGGGTGTTGAAAAAAGAATTACAGAAATGTAGCCTACAGCCAAGAATTGACGGCAGTTTCCACGCCTAGGCCTTCGATTCCGAAATGTCAGAATTTCAGAACGTTACACTACTCTTACGCCCCGTTTGTCCACCGCCGCCGCCGTCACCGAGACGACGTTGCCGATAACGATATTATTTCAGGCCGAGTTCAAGATGGCGTGACGGCGATCGAGTGTGTGCACCTCGAAGATATTGGTGGTTCTTTTTTTTGTAGCTGCTCGTTAGTGGTCGTTTGAGGAGTGGCTAGCTTGAACCAGCGACTACTTCGCCTTCTGCTCTTGTACGTTTCAAGGCGAAGGCGATGTAAAAAAAAGGATTCATCCGCTAATCTGTGAACGATACATCACAGTAGCGTTTTTTAGGGTTTTATGGCGTTTTATGGACAGACGGCCAGAGTAAATGCACGCAGGTATATGTATGTATTGCTACTCCGTCACCGTCATCTTGTTATCGGTAACGTTTCGTTGACGGCGGCGACGGACAAACGGTGCGTTGTTATCGTGTCCGACTGCAGTAAATACAGTGACAAATCGCAAAAGTTGGGACATAATTATAGATAACGATAACAGCTAAAACATACCGAGCTAATTAAAAAGCCAATCTAATTGCTTGTTATCAAAATTGTGCGTGATTTATGTTTTTGATCCATTGCCCCTTCGTTTTGCTCCTAAACGTCTCCTCATATATAATTTAGAACCTTCATCACAATTTAACGTCCGATTTAGTACCACGACAGTATTGTTTTGGTAAGCTCTGCGGCGCGTGCCAAAACACCCGTGATTCACGGCTCCGGAACTGCAGCTGGTGTTTTTCAACATGAATGCATTGTTTATCCATCGGGGTTGTTTTTTTATCCTGTATTGAAACGCTTTGAAGCTTTTTATCCTCGCATGAATGTTTAGCAGTTCCGTAGTGATGTCAGCTGTTGATTAGATTTAAAATTAGGTTACAAAAATAATGGATAAACAAAAGGTTATCTATTATTTGCTGTAGGTAAAAGTAATGAACAGTTAGGCGTGAAATTGGCAATGGCGCTTCCGAATCACGTTTCGAAAACACGTGGTTAAGCTATGTTTTCGATCTCCCACAAAACAGGCCTGGCCTAGTGCGAGGTTCATGGGTAGTTAATCATTAATGTCACTATAAAAGTCACCACCAAATTCTAAAACTTGTCATTCATGAGATTTTCCGAAATAAACTTATTCGTGTAGTTTTTTGTTAGTGTGAATGTGCACCTAAGTATTATTATCTACCAATCTCGGAAGTTTGATCGTGCATCCAACTAATATTAAAAAGGCGAAAGTTTGTGCCCTTGTAAAGATGTTGGACCGTAGGCAACGCCAAGACTACTGAATGGATCTCGAAAAACTTATAGGCTACTTTAAAAAGTAGCCTATAAGTTTTTCGAGATCCATTCAGATCATTCATCATTCATTGGACTTTAGTCCAAAAAACGAGTGCAAAGCCGCGGGCAGAAGCTGGTAGATTATGGTTTTTTATTCCAAAGCTATGAATTTGTGTAAGTTCAAAATCATAAACTGACCTGAAAGCAGCTTTTACTCTTGTCCACTTCGACACCTTGGATTTGTCCACCTCCTTCATAAAAATTCCTTCGGACCGCCTCCTCAGCGGCGAACCTGGCGCCGCGTCGCTGTCGTCCCCTCCCGCCGACCTCGACCTCTGCTTCCTCAGCAGTGACCCTCCGAAGCGAGCGTGACCTTTCCACTTCGACCCTGTCCGTTTCATACTCCTCCCGCTCATCATAGAGTCAAACAGCATCTGACCATATTCACACTCAAAATCAGCATCTAACGCTTCATTTATTTCGTCCAACTCTTTCGTTTCACTCTTGAGTCTTTCATTCTCACTCTCTATCTTTTTAAAGGCACCATGCAGTCTTTTCAAATGCGTTACATCTTTTATTTTGCCGAGTAGACGAGCGTTGTACTCTTTTAGAGTTACGAACTGGTCGAGCAGGTCGAGGAGTTTCTCTAGTTGGTCTAACGCTTCTATGGTGTCTTTGGCTTTCTGAGCGGAGTCCTTCCCTCGCTTGGACAGGGCGTCGTCGCGGTCCTTCAGTCGTTGGAGCATAGACTCGCAGATCGACTCCGGATCAGCTGATTCGCTGTCGATGATGCTCCATTCCTCAGAATTGGGTCCCGCGGTGCATGGGGATGACCCTTCAGCATCAGAGGGAGTTTGGGGACCTTTCACCGACAACGACGCCGGTGGCTCTCCCGTTCTTCGCTTATGGAGGGAGGTCCCACTGGCCGGATGCTCAGGCGAATCTTTCTCCTGGCCGTCGGTGACGTCATCGCTTTCTCTCAATGACGTCATCGTGCCGGCACTGTCTGCGCTATTTATAAAGAAAAATAAACGCACGTGTAGACGGATTGGGGTGACCAATTTTCATGGAATGCATTATACTTAGTAGGTACCGAGTTAAAACATAGGTAGATATTGTTTACTTTGCACGAATAAAATACTTCAAGCAGGTACATATATCACTGTGCACACTGAACTTATAAACACAAGCTGTTGCACATTTGAACCAAAACTATTTCAGTAGTTTTGATGTCACAGAAATAGACTAGAATTCCACTGTCTGTTTGATCCACTTTCATTGGCGATAATCAAGACAATATTTATTTTGTAATGAAAGTTCTGTTCGAGCTTTGAGTAAAATGAACTGAATGAAGAATGAGAGCCGCCTAACGCGTACGCGCACCGGGCGGGCGGCGCGCGCGGACTGCCGAGCCCGCGGCGGAAACTGCCGAACACTTCCGATACTGTATTTTTAACTCATCACCACCAACTTTGCGTTAGTCAAAAACCAATTTTATAACAACGTCGTAGGGTTCACTTCTATGCACAGTAAAGTTTGTGTTTTTTAAATACTTTCTTAATGCTAAGACATAGTTTCGGACTGCAATGCTATTAACCCATTTTAAAAAGAAAATGAGGATGTTACTATACCTTTCTTTCATTCATGGTAAATAATGATTCTACTTTGGCTGCTCAATCTTACAAAACTACTTTACTAGACATTTACAGATCGTATGAAAAATCAGTAAAGCGGCTCCACAGTTAGTAGCCGTGTATTATCTCTATGGCTCTATGGTATAACTTTTTTGAAATTGGTACAAAAAATGCTTCACTTAAAAGTTCTGTCAAACTAACAGGACCGCTGTCAACATTGAGTCAAAAATGTCAATGAAGTTTTTGGGGTTTTTGTGATTTTGTAGGCATGCCTGGAGAAATTGTTCATTATGTTGTCAAGTAAACGAAATTGTTCTAAGTGATATTATGAGTTATTTATTGTTTTACATTATGTAATGTAGTTACTGTGCTAGCAATCGGTCAATCGGTGGCAAATACATGGTAAGTCTTCTTGTTCTCTAACGTACGTACTCCAACGTAGACATTTCATTCTTACGTGTTCCTTTTATGATAGGTTCCCGTATACCTACATTTCATTATAATAATATTATTGCATGCTTTTAAATAAAATAACTTACTTAGATTGTTAGTTCCAATGTGATTAAATATGTATATTAAAATGTTCGTACGCCCAAGTGGCAGAATACAGCGATCTAAACAAGGTCTCATGAACTGACTGTAATATTACCTGATTCACAAATAAAGAATGAATTATGATTATGATCCGACTGCTCCGACGAACTTGATAGCGCAATGATAGTGCATTTGACGACCTCGGCGGCGGCGCGGCGGGGGAAGGTCTGCCTGTGAAGGAAGATTGCGGGTTCGATTCCCGCCTTGGAATAAATTATTGTACGATCCGTAAATATTTGTTCCGGGTGTTCTGAGTATTTTCTATGTAAAGTAAAAATATCTATCTATGCAATGTACATACTCGTATTTTATTAATTTCATGGAATCAATGGATCACCAGTGATCCATAACACAAGCTCAGCTTAACATGTGGCTAGATAATGCTGTGTGGGTAGTCCAGCATTATTTATTATTATTTGCCTTTCATTTGTTCTTGGTTATCTTCCTTGAATTAACTTCCTTGCCTGTTTTGTTAGGGCTAGAAACCAGTGGCGGCGTAGCGTGGGTTGGTATCTGGGGTTGAGCATCCCGAAGTAACGGGGAGCGTGGCGAGCCGCGAATTTTTTGCGATTTTTTCGGATATATGAGGAAAATTTAACCAGAATACAATACAATACATTACACTTTATTGCACACCAAGAAAATACAAAAAAAAACAGGAAAAAAGAGAGATAACAGAGTTTCAATAGGCGGCCTTATCGCTAAGAGCGATCTTTTTCAGACAACCTTGGGATCGACACAAAGCAGTTGTACACACAAAGCAGATACCTATACTCCTATCGTTTCTTATGGTAACGAGGAGTATTAGGGATCAAAAGGAGTATAATAGGTAGAAAAGGTGTGTGTCCCAGCGAAGGCGTTCTGGCAACCATTGTAGCTTATTGCGATACTCGGTAATGTGATCATACTTGCGCAGACCGAAGATGACGCGTATGCAGAAGTTTTGAGGACGCTCAAGCCTGTCAAGCTGCATTTGGGTAAGATCGGGATAGCTGGCGTCGGCGTAGTCGAGCAGGAGTGACTGGGAGAGCGCAGTTTTGGAAGGCGTCGGTAGGAAGTTACGTAACCGCTTAAGGGAGGCAGCCGATGCAGGGGTTCACCTTCAGCCCATGCCTCGACATCACTCCACTCGAGGACAGTATTTAGGTCGGTGTTGGTCTTATCAATAGCTTCACTTAACCGTTCTACAGGAGCCTGGGTATAAATTTGTAAGTCATCTGCGTAAAGGTGGTAGGAAGAAGATAGCTGTTTGGAGATAGAGTTGATAAAGATGGAAAAAATAAAAGGAGATAAAACGCCGCCTTGAACTACACCTGCACTCAGTTGATACGTCATCGAAGTCAACGTTATTGAAGGCACTACTAAAGTCTAGAAAAGAGAGGAGAGTCACAAGGCCTATGACAAAGAAAATGGTAGAGAAAGAGTGAATGAGTGAGCCCTGATAATTTTAAAGACTTTAGTGCTAGATGAATGAATAGAAATAACGGCGAGCGGAGCGAGCGCAGCGAGCGGTAATCTCTAAAACGATAATTTTGTAGTTTGGTGAGGTCGGGTTAGAAACAAAGGCAAGGAAGCTAAGACAACGGCGACCGGAGATAGCCACAGCATTTTCTAAATTTTTTCGGCAGTTAAAGAGAAAGTTAGGTGGGGTTAGTTAGGAATTCAAAAAAGATACCAAAAATATTTAAAAGAGCGGAGCAACATGCCGAAATTTTTGTTACTTTTTTCGGTGGTCACAAACTATTCCAGAATAGTATGAATATAAATAAATAACAGCGAGCGGAGCGAACCCTGACAATTTTTGAGTTTGCGGCGGCTCTGAAAATTGTTAAGAAACTAATACAAAATAAATATCGGCAAGCGGAGTGAGCCGCAGCCTTTTTTAAAATTGGTGAAGCATGCTCAGCAAGATAATAAGTTATGAACAAATATAAGTTTTTACGCCTAAGACTTGCTTCTCCTCAGCTTCAACGCCTGTTATTTCTTCGGCAACCTTACCCGCCCTGAAAATTTAAAGATCACTACCACTGCGGCATTACCTACTCTAGTAAGAGATATATGCTTCTAGGTGAAACAACATATGTGGAGTGCGGCATAATGGGAACCGAGCGCAGACGGAATCTGAGTGGCGAGATCGTGGACTTCCTACGACGCCAGTCGGTGTTCAAGGAGCCGTACACCACCTCGCTCAAGAAGTATGTCGCTATTCGGAATAAGTGAGTATTATTTCGAAATTGTTTAGTATAGTAATAATATTATACGGGGCTGACCGTCACGTGACCTTGGCCGAGACGGTCATGGCGTAAGAATCGATCGCCCTACCTCAGCCCTCAGCCCGGGGATGCCATAACAGTTGACTAAAGGAACATACGAGAGGAAGGGCTATCAGCTTTCTTCTGTGTATTTTGAACCTTTACTGTCGATCACAAATGCGCCTGCCTAGCGTGTTGATTAAAAAAAAAAATACTTTTGATTCTCGCCATGGACCTTAACCTATAGGGTACTTCCCGTTGACGTAGAATTATAAAATTTGGCATGAAGTAAGGTCTTATAGCACATGAGTCTATGAAATAATATTATATTGCATTCTTTCATTCAGTCAAAGAAAAGAAATTCGTGGACGGAGTCTAACTAGGGCACCCAGCAGTGGGTTACTTGGGCCTGTATAATGATGATATACATGTATAAGATTCGAAACCTATAAACTTTGCATAGTCATTGAAACCATTATTTTTAACACCCCTCTCTTTTAAGTTTAACGTAGGTATCTGTCTGTGTACCTGTGTATCTGTCTATGGTATTGTAGCTCCCAAACGGATGAACCGATTTTCGTTTAGTATTTTTTGTGTCATAGATAATTTTATCCCGAGTGTTAGTTAGTTGAGAGTTAGCCATGTTTTATTAATGTCTATAATGCCAATAAAAGGCAGGTTTTTAAAATATTTAATTTTGTCATGTCTTCACTTATTTCTAATCTTTCAGTAGATTAGAAATAGAAAGTCCAAAGAGATTATTAAGTAGGAAGTGTGATATCGATGATATCCATACTAATATTGTAAATTCGAAAGTAACTCTGTCTGTCTGTCGGTTACCTTTTCACACCCAAACGGCTGAACGGATCTTAATGAACGGACGGACATAGGCTACATTTGATCCCGGTAATGTGCGTGCGATGCCGCGGGCTAAGCCCCGAAGCTAGTTATTAATAAAGTGGCGCACCCCCAGACGCAAGCGCGCGAACGCGGCGCGGCGCTACATTGCACGCGCTGGCTCAGTTTCCCCTTTCAAGAAAAAACAGAACAAGAAAAGGAAAACATGGGACGACGAGGACTTGTGAGTAACACCACAGAATAACTAAAGAGTAATATAAAAAAATCAAATAATATCCCAACAATTTTCGACTTCGACGGGACTTGCATCCTTCCCTCAGTACCCTCACACTTATTCGATTTCTTAGAAATTACCCAGAGTGTGAGAACTTACGCACTATAATAACAAAAACTTTAGAATTGAGCAACGCGACACCTCTCGTCAATCGAACTAAATGTAACTTCAGTCTTTGAATAGGATTGGATAAACTTCAATGTTTCCCCTGTAGGTGGAGCTAACGGGCGGCGGGAGAGTCCGTAGGAAGTCCCAGAGATTTTCAACTCCTACGTCACTTGCCTCGTCTTCCCCCTAGTCGAATTGCGGCCATGGCAGCCGGGCCAGTCTCATTTGCAACTTGCCCTGCGCACTCGCAGGACACATTATAGTTCACGCGCTTCTGCGCAGACACAGGTCTATTCTCCACTCCATCACCGACACGACCGGGGAGAGGTCAGGCGCAGGACGCATGTTAAGCACATGCTTTCCGAGTAACGACGGTGGGGTGTGACACCGTAGACTTCCTGACTCCGGGCTGTTACTGTGATTTTTATTCTATCAATAAGTGCCTAAGTAATACTACAGGCTGATTGGTAGCTGTGTGCAAAGATTCAACGAGAAGCTAGAATAGACCATTTAGAAGCATCGTTCAAATCACTTGTCGTTTAAATCACATAGAGCGGGAGAGGAGAGCTCTCGCCGTCAGAGGTAACATGCTCGCACGCCGATTTGCCAACTGCAGTGCCGATGTGAAGAACACCCTGTTTAAGGCATAGTGCCTAGGTACGAGTATGTACACATGTCAACTTCACTAGGAAATCTTTCAGCACCATAAGGGTACAGTATAATAATGCATACTGGGCCCTTATGAGGCTGCCAAGACACTGCAGTGCGTCGACCATGTTGTCTGAGGCGGGAGTTCCCGACTTGTTTGCAAAGGACGAGGATAGCAGCCTTCTGGAATCGCTCCAACATTCTGAGGGCTGTTTCTGACTATCTGGCCAATCCCATTTACAGACACTGGATTTCTGTCCACATGGATGGAAATAGAAAATAGATAACCTATCGTACCTATGTAAGTTTTAATCTTTTATTATATTGTGTGCACTTTATTTTTTGTATTATTGTGTGATATGGGTCTGTTTGGGCCTGCAATAAACTGATTTTATTTTATTTATTATAATAAACGGGACATTTTTTTGAATATTAGGTTTTCTTCCCAAAAGCCAAAATAGTTCATAAAAAATCAATAGTGAGGCTTCTTCTTAGACAGCTATAATGCTCAAATGGTTCTAAATACGAGTAGCTTCTCCTTGAAGCTTTGCACCAATTTTTATCATCAGGACATTTTAAATCAGACATTGATGTAATAGTAGAAATAGATTTAACCATGTTTATACCTAAAACGACTTTGTACATAATGTACACATGTATTTCACGCAATAAAATAATAACACTAGTCTGCAATGTGCCAAGAGATCTGAAAAAACTACGTATCTTTAGAGACTTCGCATAACACGTGCGTGTAGGGACGTCAGAATTCATTGTTTCATTCGATCATCGCTTAATTGATCGGTTTGATCAAATTATTGGGATCATACACAGGATGTTTGATTTTTGTATTTCTTAAATTGTTATTGTATTTCTCTTTTGCAGTGACAAACCCTCCGATGACAAGAAAAGTCTGATCAAGTGGTAAGTCTTCACACGTTGAAATAATTCATAATGATCAGTCGCATTGCGATTTGTGTTTGCAGTGCGCTTTTATCTTGACCTAAACTCCGTCGTAGAGGGATCAACGGAGACCTTTGCCCAACAGTGGGACGAGTAAGGCTCAATATTCTCATCATCATCATCACTAAGCTAGCCTATAGCATAGGTGAGCGGCATAGCGCTCTGTCTTCAACTTTCCGCATTCAGAATCCTGCCAGGAGTCTTTTGCAGGTCGTCATCTCTCCTGACCACCTACATTACTTCTTACACAGGCCATACAGGAAAAATTGTGTGATACGTTGCGTACGGACCATAAATTATTTTGATTATTGTATATTTGATTAAATTTTATTTCAAATAAATATGCATAATTGTACTATTTAGTACACCAAGTAAAATAATTGTATTTAGTCTAATTTTGGAGTAAAATCAAACTTAAGTTGGTCCGTATGAAATGTGTCGTTCTGTACGGAGCATGGCGCATTTTGCATATATTTGGAAGTTCTGTTTAATACAAAACGACTATCTGGAAATGTACTATTTAGTACAAGCAAAAAAGTTGTACCTATCGTAAAATAATATATACTTATAACACGTTTATGTTGGTCCGTGGTTGGTGGTTATAACATGTTTAAGTTGGTCCGTACAATAATTCCAAAATAACACTATGTACAATTATTTTACTTGGTGTACCAAATAGTACATTTATGCACATTTATTTGAATAAAATTATTTTCATAAATTATTTTCACGAAAAATTCACTGGCGCCATAGCAGAGGAATAGGCCTATAGATATCATTGTTTTTTGAAGCCGAAATAGATAACTTCAGTGCTGTTCTGTCACGCACACAAGCGCAGGCACATGTCGGTAGGAATACAAAATAAGCTAAGGTGAAACCACCTCACCTAGGTAATGTGCCGTGTGTCGTGCCGGTGGGTGTGCATGCTAATGGGGGTACTCGGGCGTTACTTCTGAACAGTGACAGTCAAACCGTTGCAGCGCTTGCACGTTCATAAGGTTCCCTATGCGACACGACACACCATAATCGCGTGCTCCCACACTATGGTGACACCTCGTTTCATTTAACTGTAACTTGTTGTACCTGACAGCCGGCGGGCCTCACCGGGCCGCAACGACTCGCCCGGCGACCTCTGCCACCGCTGCCGACCCCGTCGCCGCCTGGTAGGTCTCTTCTATAGACCTTACAAAATGCTGTACAATCATTTATCATTATCATCATCATCAGCCTATACTAGTCCACGGCTGGACATAGGCCTTCCCCTAATGAGCGCAATAGCGCCCTGTTTTCTCCCACCTCATCCAGCATCTTCCTGCAGTCTTTCGTAACAATTAAAAATACAAAATTCGTATTACGTAATTCGTAACTCGTAAAATTAGGTACAAATAAATGATAAAAACTAAAATTTTACTTTACAGAAAGCATCAAACAAACGAGAAATAATTCGTAGGTTGTCTTCCCAATTTAAATTTATTTATGGCATTTTCATGTCCGGTATATGCATAGAATTTTGGTATTGATTTAATCGATAATTTAGTTTAGTACATTACCGAAAAAAAACATAACGCGCACAAAATTTTAAATTATTAAGGTAGACAACAAAAAGTAAAACTGCACTCAGTTTCGGTTGATAAAAATGCTGCCCTTGTTCTGTGACGTCACGTTTCACATTGTCAACTCGAAGTGCCTCCGTTCCTTCGTTGATATTTTCATCAAAATAAAATTAGATAAAAATAAATGATAAAAACCAAAATTTAACTTTACAGAAAACATCAAACAACCGAGGAATAATACATAAAGATATCCCACCAAAGCTTCATGACAATACAAAAGGTGAAGTGTGACGTCACGGTTCGCTCTTACCAATAGCGTAGCGTTTAAAAATTTTGCGATTGGGATTTAAAATATCTACTTTTTAATGATTCAATTTCTCAATAAAAACATCAAAAATACAAAAGTACATATACAGACATATTTCTATATCAATAGAGAATACGTAAATAAATAATTCGCTTTTTCGAAGTCACGTGCTTATATTATACTCTATTGTTGAGTTCTATGTTCCATGTCCGGTAGAGGTGCTTCACCAAATTGTGATCCCATGTCCGGTAGAGGTACTTTACCAAAATATTAATTCGATGTGCGGTAGAGGCGCTTCACTAAATCGTAATTTCATGTTCGGTAGAGGCATCTCACCAAATTGAAATTCCATGTTCGGTTAAGGCATCACACCAAATTGGAATTCCATGTTCGGTTAAGGCATTTCAGTAATTTACCAAAATATTAATTCGATGTCCGGTAGAGGCGCTTCACTAAATCGTAATTCCATGTTCGGTAGAGGCATCCCACCAAATTGAAATTCCATGTTCGGTTAAGGCACTTCACCAAATCGTAATTCCATGACCGGTAGAGGCGCTTCACCAAATTGTAATTAAATGTCCGGTAGACGTGCTTCACCAAATTGTAATTCCATGTCCGATAGAGGCGCTTCACCAAATTGTAATTCCATGTCCGGTTGACGTGCTTCACCAAATTGTAATTCCATGTCCGGTAGAGGCGCTTCACCAAATTGTAATTCCATGTCCGGTAGACGTGTTAAACCAAATTGTAATTCCATGTTCGGTTGACGTGCTTCACCAAATTGTTATTCCATGTCCGGTAGAGGCGCTTCACCAAATTGTAATTCCATGTCCGGTTGACGTGCTTCACCAAATTGTAATTCCATGTCCGGTAGAGGCGCTTCACCAAATTGTAATTCCATGTCCGGTAGACGTGTTAAACCAAATTGTAATTCCATGTTCGGTAGAGGCGCTTCACCAAATTGTAATTCCATGTCCGGTAGAGGCGCTTCACCAAATTGTAATTCCATGTCCGGTAGAGGCGCTTCACCAAATTGTAATTCCATGTCCGGTAGAGGCGCTTCACCAAATCCCATACAAAAATGCAAGGACTTGTCACCGACACGTTACTATTTAGTAACCGAACTTACAAACATTTATCCCAGGGTAGAAATCGGACCTCCAACCTACTGCGTCACAGACGGACCATCATACATTGTGCCACTGAGGTTGGCACCGTAGCCACTTCAGGATGATGATGGTATTCTTACTCAGATTATTGTTGGTGTTTAGTGCGCTTTCCTTAGGCTTGCGTACCCACTTTGAGCTGAAGGTACAAGCTGTTATTTCTAGACATGGAGATTAGAGCATTTTGTTTTTACCTCACTTACCTTCAATTTAATCTTCTTTGATTGCACTTATATGTAATATGGAGAAATATTTTTTTCTACGGGTATTGTGTGTTAGTCTTTTAGAAACAAGCCACAACCTTTCTAGGAACCCACTTAACCTATCTGTTTGAAATATCACAATGAATAATAATGTCTCAGTGCCGGCGAAGGCGCCGATGCAGCCGCCCGCGCCGCCGTCGGCGACGTTGCCTTGGCCGCCGCCGCCGCCGCTGTTGCCCGCGCCGCTGCCGCCGATGTTGCCCGCGCCGCCGCCGCCGTTGTTGCCCGCGCCGCCGCCGCCGCTGTTGCCCGCGCCGCCGCCGCCGCCGCTGTTGCCCGCGCCGCCGCCGCCGCTGTTGCTCGCGCCGCCGACGCAGCTGTTGCCCGCGCCGGCGCAGCCGCTGTTGCCCGCGCCGCCGCCGCCGCGGCTGCTGCCGACGCCCTCGCTGCCGGTGCTAGCTGCCCTTTTACTTCTAAATTAATAAGGTGCCTTACCTTGAGTTACGTCCATTTATCTGTAAACGGTGTCTTTTGATATTTATTGCATACTTGTTAAATCAATGTTTTGTTTTTTATTTAATGATTGTCATTAAATGATCAAGTGGTAAGAGTTTTCTTTCATTGCTGGCCTTCCACTGCGTTTGGAGCAGACTCCCCAATAACCCCACTCCAATGTACCCTATATCCTGTACCAGATACCCTGTACCAGGTACCCTGTTTATTCCCTCAACCTAAAAAATGAACACAAAGTATGTATGTACGATGCGATGTCATTATTGTCTATTGTACCGTTGATTGTACCGTAGAGAACAATTCCCGTGCTTGGCCGCTAGGAGTATATGGATAAGCGCTATGAGGGCTTATTTTGCATAACATCATAAACGGACAATTGTGTGACAGTTTTACGAATAAAAAGAAAAAAAACTTTATTTATCGCAAAAAAAAAAACAATCGATATTCAAAAAATCGTTATTCGCACGTTGATCCCCTCGGGGTCCAGAATCACGCCCTTTCGTCTTCGTACACTCTTTCCGTGGCATCTTGTATAATAACTGCCTTTAGATAGGTACCTTTATAGTAAAAATCTACAATAATATAAAACTTTTAAATCTATCATGGTTATTATCACTAAAGTCATTTACAACGGGATATTTACCATGATTTAAGTTTGGAGCGTTCCAATATTTCGGCACAGTTTCATGCGCCATGATCACGGAATAACTGAAGGCACTGCGAGTGGGTTTTCATTGGCAGATAATATCGATCTACCCTCATTTTTAGTCTTTTGCTACGAACGTTAATACTACAAAGCACAAAACTCAAATCATGATAAATATCCAAAGTTGTAAATGGTCTAAAATATAGTTCTATTATTTATTTCAATTCTTCATTAGGATATTTCAAAAAGTATGAGACTTACAGAAATTTCAATCCCGGGAGTATCCCCCTTTTGACCATTTTTCAAAAAGTGTTCTACACACAAGACCTCTATATTTTTCCTCTAAATATAGATTCATATCTACAAACGCTCCATACTTTTCAGATGGATCGCTGCAACTTTGAATAGAATAGAATAGAAGAATAGAATATATTTATTGTCAAAGGTGAGACACATGAAAAATTATAAGTTTACAACATTTCGGTGTACAGGGTAAGACTTGTCAAATTGACATACAAATAAAATGTAAAAAAAATACAATAGGCATTCGCTGTAGGCGGGCGATAGTCAAATAATCTAGTTGCTAGTAACATTGTGAAGGTGCGTACCTACTGGTACCTTTGTTCAACTCTTTTTGTACATTTACATTAATATACTGGGTATAGTCGTTCACGAGAAACTCTTTTACGCTGTATACAGTTTTGTGAAGAAGAAGTCGCTTCATTTATAAAGGTGATGTGGTTATTTAGTTTTATATCCTTTAGTTCAGGTGGCAGTTTAGTTTAGAGAATTAAAAATAAAAAACTTCCTGAAATACACTTCTACGCTGGGTACCACAAGTACGCGTTAGCCGGCCACTCATGCGTAAACTAAAAAGAGTGCGACCCATTTGAAGAGGAAGTTTTGTTGATAAATTAAGGCGACTGGGGATTACTTCTAGGGTTAAATTGTTATTTCTAATCGTCCGCTTGCTTTTTACAACTCGAATTGAGTATATATCTATCCAAATTAGCTCTCACATATTTCAAGATTTCTAGATTGTAGACTGAGACCGATGTCAGTATTTCTAGTTCTTTAAAAGATCGCGGCAAGACTCTCTGTCACGAGCACCACGTATTGTTCGTTTCTGCGATTTCAAGACCCTCGGTTCAAGACCCGGGTAGAGCAGCCCCATAGGACGATACCATTTGGAGATAGGGGGGAAGGAGGAACTTTTTCAAAGTATGAAACCCCATTTCAATAATTATTTTGGATTGTACAAACTGATACCTTTCATTTAAATTATAAAATTTCGACATAACAATTGTACCAAATTAATTTATTTTCTTTTTTTTCTAGAAAACTGTACAAGCATTATTTTAAATTTCACGTTGATAACTGCGGTAGTTGCCGAGTTATTTAAAACGAGACCATAAGGGTTTTGAAACCTATCTCGAAACAAAAAAAAAACAGTGATTTGCACTGCTTTTTATTTTATAGGGACGTCTTTAAATATAGGTAGGTATTGTTTAACTATTTTCATGTGACATACCTACCGACTGTGTTTTTTTAACACATTCACCCCTGTGGGTCGCGCCGCCGCCGCGCCGCCGCCGCCGCCGCGAGGCGTGGCGTGGTGCCGCTGACAACGTGCGTACTGGGACATTATCATTAATGGCCGAATGCGAGTGAACATTCACTCTGTGTTCAGATTGTTCAGTTTTCGTTTATTCGAAGTGGGAGTGAAATATGCGAATGAAAATATCCAACATCGTTAGATTGGTTCATTAATGAATTCATTTGGCACTACGAGTATTGTTTCATTTTGTTTTCAAACGTTTCATTTCGAGTGAAAGGCACATACCATTATGAGATACATACGTGAAAGGTGCCAAATGAAAGACAAACGTGAACGAAAAGTGACCTGTCTGATAATTATCACCTTTTAAAGGTGATATCAGACAGATCATTTTTTGTTTTCATTTAAAAAAATCTATGATCGTAGGGTTAGTAATACAAACCCTACGATCATAGATTTTTTAAATATATTTAAGTAATGCGAGTCACGTTTTGAACAGACTTGACATTGGTTTCGTGTTGCCAGACCTTGGACGAACGAAATCACCCTTCCTAAACTTTCAGATCCGGAACGTAGGCTTCTAAATCTTAGCTCTGATCGAAGTGCCAGACCATAGGGTACATCACTGTAATCTATGGTGCAAATGCAAACGAAGGGCGATTTCTTCCGTCCACGAGCAGATCAAGGAACTCACCATAGAAGTAAGATAGTACAATCTACCTCTATGGATCACACTTAAATAAACGAGGCGACCAAAGTATGTAAGTACTCTCAGAAGAAAGAAGTACTTAGACTAATTTATCTAGAATAGCTCTATGTAGGTACTTACTAACTTCCACGCGTATTTTTTCGGGATACAAAGTAGTTTAGCTCCTTCCCGAGACACCATTTACACCTTGCCAAGCTTACTGTGAATTGAACCATAAGCCAGTTTTTCACCACAAAAGGGTAATGAGCGGGATATGGTAGGCACGGGACGGACCCAGTGGCGGATTTGCCGCAAGGCCCAGTAGGCCCGGGCCTAGGGCGGCCAGATATTAAGGGCGGCAAATCGTGCCAAAAAGAAGGAATATTTAAAAAAAAATATTTTCAAAAATTATTTTCTACCGCAATGGTTTTCTACCGAGCCATACCTGGCAACCCTAAGCGGCCGCCCGCATTCTACCAACCTTCTAGCAGTTAAAATAGCCAACCAACCTTCGAAGGAGTTTCGAAAGTTGCTCAGATTAAATAAAGGTAGATTTTTAGCGAGCGTGCCAAAGAGTAAGACAAAGTATACGAGGTGGTGGGGGGAAAGTGTTGCCATACAATTTTCTTACCCCGATTTTAGGCTCCTTATTTCATGTCTTGGTTGATTGGATTTGCGATTTTCCAGTTCATAAATTTAAAAAATTAAATTATCTTAGCGTCTGGTCGAAGCGAAGCGTGACCCGAGAGCTGGTGAGTATCAGGCACAGCGCATCAGCATTGCCATACAGCGTGGCAATGCAGCCAGCGCGTCTTGGGGACGCTTCCGACTGGTATTGATATTGATCAGTTGAGCTACCTGCAATAGTCTGAAGATAGCTCAATTGTTTCAATTGTAAATACTAGTATAATTTTCTATTTTGTGAATAAAGGCTATTGCTAGGTCATTATAATTATACAAGTAAGTATCACAATGTGAACCCTGTTTGGCGTTAGAAGTGGAAGGCAGACCGAGGTTGTTTTTGGTAGGTAAATATAATTATGAAGGTATTAAGGTGAGTAGTACAGATAGAGAAACAAGTGTTTTTGTTTTAAAATAATCAATATTTATTACAATAATTAACGTTTATAAATTTTACAGTTTAAATCAGTCTTCAACATTTCGTTTCATTACTACTTAATCATAAAATCACAGTTTAATAATAAATGTCTTTGATTACCTATACAATAACATTTACATAAATTAATAACACTTTCAAAAAAATGGTTACTTACGAACGTAACATCGTATATTTGCTAAAAATTAGTAATGTTGCTATCTAAAAAGTACTTAACTTTCATTGTACTTGCGTATAGGTACTTATACCTAGTTAGTCACAGCATTTTTTTTAATTAAAAAATACACACGTATTTACACAGAAGCATTTAAAATATCGCAGAATCATTATAAAAATCACAGAATCATTTTAAAATTCGCATACCAATTTCTACAAGAAACTACTTAAGATATTTTTTTTTCTTATTTATATGGGACAGTTAGATTAGATTTGGACAGTTGAATTAGATTAAGTACAAAAATCACAGAAACATTACAAAAAATTTTATTACGAAGATTTTTTAGGTTCCCAATCTTTGCGACCCGTTGCTTTGATCCAATGCAAACGTAATTCTTTATCTTCGGGAAATCTGTAACAAATAAAAACACTAATATTATAAATGCGTAAGTGTGGATGAATGGATGGATGTTTGTTATAGTTGTTCTATCTCACGAAGTCCGATGGGCTATGTGTGTCATAGTGAATGAATGTACACATTGTTTTAGTGTGCGTAAGCTCAGAAGAGAAGCATAAAGTGTCGCCTGAGACGCGGTCCGGGTCACTAGTGCTCATTGTATTCACGTCAGATTTTGGTAGCGATTACCATCAGCATGACAACTAAGCGCAAAGTTGTTCGTAGTGAGGTAAGTTAACGGACTTCGTGAGATAGAACAACTTACATAATTATACCTCTTCACGCCAAAACTACTGAACGGATCGGGATGAAATTTTGTATACAGGTAAGTAATTCTAATCCTGGAATCTAACATCTATGTTAGATTCCAGGATTTATATAAAAAGCCTATAGGTTTTTTATCCCACAAATCAGTTGCTATGGGATAGAAATGGCCTTTAAACGTTTCCATAGAAACAACGCGTGCGAAGCCGCGGGCATAAACTATTTTGCTATGCATAGCGAGCTACATTATCTATAAAATAGCTATGTAGGTACCTATTAAAAAATATTTCAATGCGCCATTCGGGGAATTTTATCATCGGGTGCAGGCAACCCTAAATTTTCACAATTACAAGTTAGATGAACTAAAAATAGCATAAAACATAATGTTTGAGCCTTGTGTGTATGTAAATCTATGAAACTGTAAATTTTTAACCTTTTTGTAGTCAAAAGAACTTGTACTTACGAGTGGAATGATATATTCGGCACTTTTTCTTCACTATCACTTCTACATGCAAAAACGCTGCACCGCACCATATTTGTCTCTCTTTTTTATTGTTTTTAGCTGCGGGAATGTCCACATAAACACATTGATCACATTCAAACATAAAAAACAAAAGTTTAGAACTTTTAAAACTTTTTTCACCAGTCTCGTGTCGAGCTCCGTCGATGAAAAAGGAAATTTGTTTAGCACATGGAGGTGCTAAACAATGCAAAAACCGGCACGCTGGATGAGATAGAGAGCTAATCGTCCTATTTCATTTCTTCTTAGGCTTTAGGCATAAGTCGTTCTCTCTTTAGTGTGAATGCGATGGCAATTGCGCGAGTTCTATAGGTTTCTCTTTCTACGGAAAGTTGTGGCAAATTCAAAATTAAAACTGGAGCGCGCGATAGCCCGCGAAATCGGTTTTTCTTTTCCAAATAAGCCTTACAATGGCTTATTTTGTAAAAAGTTTGTATGGAAACGTGTTCTTTTTGGTTCTTTAAGGAACGATAGGCTATCTACATCGATCAACTAGGCGGCCTCCCCCGTGTAGATAACCTAGAACCTTACAAGAATGACACTCAAAAGTGTCCACGTTTTGTTTTGACGCAGATAGTTTGCGCAGAGCCTGTCAAGTTTTTTGCATGCGGAACAAGAGATTAGTGGAGTCGAATTTATTTGATTTTATTTTGTAAGTAGGTAGGAAGGTACCTAAAATAATTTATACACTGTTTATTTTTATAAGGATTATAAAATCAACAGAATTCAGGTAAAGATAACGAATCATTTATTGATACAACTTTAAATTAGCGACGCAACAGTCAACAAACACAAGGGTCATTTCGGACATACAATAATATAAATAAGTTAACAAAAGCTAGTAAAATAAACTTATAATACAATTTCAGACAGGTACTTTAAATTTAAAAGAACTAGTGTCTGCCTGCGGCTTGGTAAGATTTTTTCTATAGGCCAAAAAAAAACGTTATTTCAAGTCAACTAGGATCTTATAAAATACTTTTAAACTTACGCCATATGAACACATTATTTATTATTACCTACTAATTGTATTACTATTTGTGCTAAAATGGACCTCCATTTTTCCCAGCGCACAGGATCTCGAGGGTAACTAAAAAAAAATTGGTTGTCTGTAAAGTCGGTTTACTGACGATAGTTGAACGTGACAACGTCTTAAGAAAATACTGATGGAATGTTAGCATTTGATACTCGATCAAAACATGTAAATGTACTATAATATAGCAGCTGTCCACGCAGACGCATCGCTCACTCAAGTAGGAGAGAGACGGATGTCGAGCGCTGTCGCTTGCACTTCAAGCCTTACATGGAACGCCTCAGAGCGAGGGAACGCCTCAGAGTGAGGTGACGCCTCAGAGCGAGGTAACGCCGCATGACGTCATGTTTTTCGTGCGTGCAGCCGGCTCTATCGAATTATAAGACGTTGTCACGTCAAAATTAAATACTAAGTTGATTAAATCTAATACTTTTGGTAGTCTTTCTTTTATTAGAGAGTCCACGCAAATAAAATTGAGGGCGAGTCAGCTAGTTATTTTATAAACCTCAACCAGTTAATTTAAATATCTTTTCATGAAAAAAAAATGATCTCTTACAACTTATCACAAAAAAAAAATTAGAAACAATAGCCAATATAAATTAGAAATATATTCATCAACTTAGAACAAAATAAATATTTTTACATAGGCAAACCCAACAACAATATTTAATGCTGATTTCTCAAGTATATAAGATAAGGCTCAATTGGCTCATATCACAATACACAGGTAAAAATTACATTTAAACTTACTGGAAATAAGAAATTCCATCCCTTTTCTGTTGCTTGGTCGGTCGATTATTGCATTTTTTATACGAGCACTTGACCATGCTTTCGGTCCGAGAGCTAAAATGACACTAGTTGAAAAGGTACCTATCCCAAATGGGATACCTTTTGATACTGACGTTTTCAGGGAGCGCATTGTGCATCTAAGGGGGGCCGGCCGGAAATTTTTGATCGATGGCTATCTAACTATAAAATCAAACGTACACTGGACATAAAAACTGTAAGAATGAATTTTCATGATTTTTTTAAAAAGGTTCGATTTTAAAAAAAATCACCTGAAAATTTGAATTTTTTAAAAAAGTTTTGTTTTACCTTATTACTTACGTTACGCACCTTCAGTACGTTTACATGCTATTTTGTAGGAAATTTTATGGAGTATCCAAATATCTATAGATGTTATGGACTATTCCTAGATAATAATCAAGAAAATAGCGAAATAATGCGCCGCGTCCCATTTCCATAACGTTAATTCATGAATTATGTAGGTAATTCTAGTCTATAATGATGGGTGCTGAAAAAGGGGCGGCACATGGTCTGGGGCCTAGAGCGGCTAGGACTGCAAATCCGCCACTGGACGGACCTTTTAAATGAAATAGGTTTACATTTCCACCAACAAAGAGTTTTGTATGTTGATTTCCACCGCAAAACGAAAATGAGAAAGATGATTGAGCGGAGCGTCATTTCAACGCTTTCTGCACGGTCAGTCCTTTCCGCGCGATCTTACTCTTGCGAGTTGAACGGAGTTCTTAATGGGTCCGCTCCGCCCGCGGTGTAAACCGTGATGGCAGTGGCCGGTAGCGACGCGGCGAGCACTTCCAGTGTTAAACTGGTTTATAACAATTTAAACTTTATGCGCATAGATATATGAGCAGTATCGCTCTAAACTCGAAAAGGCAGCGGAGAGCCGCACGGGGCGCTGCTCCGCCGCAGGCAGGCGCGCGGTTTTCCAACTCTCTATTATAATTCAACTCTACGTTCTGCGCTATGGTCCATTGTGTTTGTGACTCTGCTGCCTCCAAACATATTTCCAAGTTAAAAGCAACCTCCGTGGAAAGCTGCATTTCCTTGGAGTTCTTTTTTATTATTTTGACATAATGAAACAAAAATTTGAATTTAAATTTGTCATCAAAAAATGTTGAGTTGGTGTTCGTGAAATTTATTTTTTATATTCTTTTTGTGAACTATTTTTCATACCTACTTATTCTTTCTGATTTATACAATTATGTTCTGACGGCTGGCCAATCGAATCATGGTAAGTTAGTTCATGTCGGTGTCTCATCTTGGGTCTTCCACATCACCACCAAGCGCTGGTGGGCTACACTTCGTGAACCTATGTAGTGAACGCATAAAACATGGAAGCATTCCTTGCGCCAGAAAATGACCCAAAAGCAAAGTGGGCTGTAGTAGGCGACGCTTGTGAGCTGAGCTGCAACAGTTCGCAGCAGGCGGCTTCCCGGCGACTGGCGGTGGTGGCGACTGAAAGGCGTTGTAGATAATGACGTCAGATGACAAATTTCATCTCAAACATCGAGAAAATAAACAACTTTGAACTGTGCGTCCTGAGTGTTATCAAATCGTTGGCTAATCAACGAAGGAAATTTGACATATAAGTTTACTCCAATGTTGTGTGTCATGTTGCGCGCATATTTTCCCTGCGTCCATGTTTTACCCGTTCACCGAGAAGGTGTGCTCTCCTCATGTGACAGTGATAATGTTAGATAAATACAATAGTTTGGTTACAAGGGCTTCGGCAACGACATGGAGTCGGAAGATGAGGAGAATAATACTAAGAACAGGGTTGACGAAAATGCTGTCGATTTCCTGAGCAAGCGGTCGGAGAGCGACAACATCCGTTACAAACCCCGACTTGAGAAGTATGCAGGCTTGGTGCAGAAGTAAGTGCTACAAAGACATTTATTTATTTAAACAAACATACTTACATATTACAGGTATCTCAGATACCCTCAACTCAACTCAACAGCCTGTATTGGTCCACTATTGGACGCAGGCCTCCCCCTGATAAGCGCCTTAGTGGCTTTTATCACATGGGGGGGTGCTGCCCATAATCCCCACGCTGGGCATGCGGGTTGGGGATCGCATTTCGGAGGTAAAATTGTTCTGCAGGGGGCGCTGCTGCCCGCCCCCGGTGGATATCCCTTAATCGCCTCTTACGACATCCGCGGGAAGAGTTGGGGTGGTGCAAATTCTAAGTCGGCACCACACGGCGAGACACCCTCACTCTCATTCATATGTCATAGAGAGGCATTTACCGGGCTACCTACCTAAAGTTTCAACCTTCCCTCTTTTTACTTGTTTTACAATCCTCTTTCGATCATGTGGAGTTAAGTGCGACAGCGATTCTCACTGAAGGGATATACTTTTTCAAATAAATACTACAGTATCCCTGGTCCTTTTTAACAGACAAAAAACGGAGGAGGTTCTCAAGTCGACGCGTATATTTTTTTATGTATGATCACGCATAACTTTTTACAGAGAAGGTAGTCCGATTTTGATAATACTTTTTATTGGAAAGGGTATACCCAGAAATTCGGAAAAAAGCCAACCCTAAGGGAAGAAAATAGGGGATGATTGATTGTTCACCCACGGATTGTATTGTATGACCACGTATAACTTTTTACAGAGTAGTCCGATTTTGATAATTCCTTTTTATTGGATAAGATATACCTCGAAGTTGATCTCATATAAATAATAAAAAGAAACCTACCCTTAGGGTGGGAAAAAAGGGGTGATTTATTGTTCACTCGCAGATTTTAATGCTAAGTTGTGTATCACAAAAAAATAACCTCACGATGAATGACCCGTCAGTCTCTTGTCTGTAGATCTCTCAGTCTCTGCATTTTTGGAGCTCGTTCATCGTGAGGCTTGTGTACCTTATTTGGCTCTAGATCAGAATCAAAATCAAAATCTCTTTATTTCCATAAATACAATAAATGTACACTTAGAATAGGTCAAAATATAAAACTAAACACTGACACGGAAATAAAGTGATATTTTTTTATTTCTGTCGCTTCGGTATGTATAGGTACTAAAGTAAAGAAGCGACGAAGAAACCTTTAGCCTGTTAGTTGTTATTTTTCGAGTTGGAGCAAAACCCGTCCCAAGCTTTTTTATCCTCTAGATAATCTGATATTTTATAGTAAGCCTTTTTGCACAGCAAGGTTTTAACAATTTGTTTGAATTTATTTACTGATAATTTTTGCAACTCACTAGGAGTTTTGTTGTAGAAGCGTATACATTGCCCTTTAAAAGATATTTAAATTTTTTGTAGCCTAGGTGTGGGCACAGCGAGCAGATAAAGCAATATCCTCAAGTGTTTTTATTTTACTCAGTGCCACGTATAGTAAGCCTGTTTTTTTTAAGTATTTATATTATAAAACAAATAATAGTTAAAATAGGATTACATTACAGGTTAACAGCTAATGTAAGGTACTTTTGTTTCCTACTTTCTTAATTTTTTCTTTCGTAAGAACTTTCTGACTATAACAAACACAACAAAGAAAGAATTAGCGAAATCGGTCCAGCCGTTCACGCGTAATACCGTGACCAAGGAAAACGGGTTTCATTTTTATTTAAATAGATCAGAAATCAAGCATGTAGTAATTAGAAGAATAAATCCACAAAAAATTATAAAATAAAAACTTTTTAACAAAAAATTAACCACCAAAGCAAAAATATTAAACAATTTTTATTTAATCTAAATAATTAAGTTCGTGAACTAATGTAAGTATTACCTAAGTATACATTTTTGTAATTATTTTGAGTTTTTAATTAGCCTTAATAACTAAGTTCTTAAACTAATGTAAGTATACCTAAGCAATTTTGAGTCGGCGCCAAACAAGCAAATTAGTATCAAAATAATTGCCTTTATTCACAAAGAAAGTTGTAGAATTGAAACAATTGAGCTAACTGATCCATATCAATACCAGTCGGAAGCGTCCCCAAGACGCTGGCTGCATTGCCACGCTGTATGGCAATGCTGATGCGCTGCGCCAGATACTCACCAGCTCTCGGGTCACGCGTCGCTTCGACCAGACGCTCAGATAATTTTTAAAAAACCCGAAGAGCCTCAGTATCCCACGGACCTAGGGTCTCGACTCCAAGAGGAGCAAATGTGTAGGCTCTGTCGAGACCTGCATATTTGCGCCTTTTGAGATCTTCGGCCAAATCTGTCGCCGCACCCGCCCTCGCGGATGTCCTCGGAAGATGGTAAGGCGCAAGTGTGTCGACGCATGTAACGTCCCACACAATGGACCTCCCCAACTCCCATGGGACTAGTGTCATACCGTCGGGCCTCTTAACCATCGTTACGCTACAGACCATTCGGTTCGAGAATAGCTGGTACGTTAGCGGTGACAAAGGCCCGCCGGATGATGTCGTGGAGAGATATCCGACCGGCGGCCCTAGTACACAATAATCCGTGATGACCAAGCTGTTCGACAGCAGTACCGCACTGGCAATAATGAGGCGCGCAACACCTTGCGCCCAACCAAAGACATGTTGCGATACAGAAAGTTACGGGATCTAATTAAGTACCAGTGTTATATGAAGGAAATGCTTGCAACCAATGTCCTGACTCCTATTTAGAAACGGCCAGGAGGCGGGCACGATCTGCAGAGCTGGATCACGTTCGTAACAAACAATTCTGTGTCAACTCACACAGAGGCCTGTCCCATTGCCGTTGGGACAAAAGTGATTTTGGGGGAGCAGCATCGGGGCAAGCACTATGCCAAGCCGTTCGAGCTTCGCCTAAAAATGAAATTTGCAATGACATTCCAGGTGGGACCAAACGAGAAGGATTTGATTTTTCCGACTAAACTTGAAATTTTGAATTTTCTCATCTACTGACTGAAGAGACTCATCAAAAATTGGTGAACCTAGGAGTTGAAGAGAACATTTATCTACAACTGTAATGTTGGGGGCTAAACTAAATGATATTGTTTTTGTCACGAGTCCGAAATAAAAAGCTCGCACTTTGAAAAAAATAATTCCTAACCTCTTTGTCGAAATTCGTCTGTGATGATTTTTAGATCATCAAAAACTGTGTTACCTCTCCACCTAATGTTCTATCATCCAAATACCAAACATTATGCTTGGATTGGACACGTTGAATTATTGGTTGGATGGCAAGGCTAAATGTGGCCGGACCCAGACGGTCGCCCTGCTGACAGCCAACAGCCGACGAAATGACTTTGTCCCTGTAAATTAATTTTGAAGGTAAACCGTAACATTGCCAAAGAAAAGGGTAAATTTCTGGGATTTTGTCTTTAATATCTTTTAGCAAGGCGCCCCTGTCTACGGAATTGAAGGCGTTTTTGACGTCTACCTTCAGAAGTACCTCCCCATAATTTTGGTCTATTACTCGTATACTATGTCTATTATGGTCTATAGCAAATTAGTTAATTATGTAAATGATGATGCGGGTGATGCGTGGCGGCGGCGCGGCGGGACACGCTCCTTCGCCGGAAAATGCCAAGCGTTCACGAAGTGAATGTCCTACAAACCGAAATCACTTCGAGCGCCCCTGTCAACTGTTATTATCGTGATTTCTAATTCGTTACGCAAAATATTTTGTGATCGCTATCAACGCTGTATCGCATTTTGGAACGCACGCAAGATGTTACGGCACACGGGACAAAACATCCACCATGATCGAGAACGCCCTGCATTCACCCATTACTGGGAAAAAGGTGCGTCGAGGTCGAGCTGATCGGCTTCCACTTCATCATACAGCGAAACCTAGGTGTCGCCCTAGGGCGGCCGACTGGTCTACGCCAGGGATGATATGGAGCTCTGTAACCGTAACTGAAACTATCGGATATAAAAATCTATCCGTAACCTTAGCCAAATCCGATGTGTTTTGGATAATTTCGGATAGTGGCGGAGTCTAACCGAGACATGTTCACCCGGCTCCGGCTGAGCTGATACTTAGGTGCGCGCGTCCTTTGCATTGTTTATTATAATTTGTAATTCTGTTAATTTTTAAGCCTTTGGTTTTCCCCTAAATAAATAAATTAAAAAAAATAAATAAATAAATTATTTCTAGTGTATAATCAAAACTATGGCGCTCATTACCGGAGGCCTATGTCCAGCCGTGGACTAGTATAGGCTGGTTAAGAATCATACTCATCATTGCGGGATAACATTACCGCATCAGGGATTTTCGCAGACGCGCACCTGGATGGGGTTCCACGCAATCATACGAAAGAGAGTCGTATCCCTGGAAGGCCGCATGCGCTGCAGCTCCAAGAGCCTCCTGGCACCGCGGCGCAGGCACTCCGCTCCAGCATCATGGGTCACTGGATAGTGATGCTGAAGCCAGTGTCATTGGTGGCACAATGACCAGAAAGAGTCTAGGCCCAGATTTATATTTTGTTTCTTTTTATTTTCTGTTTCTCATTTGTTTGATATGGATATTGTGTCTGAAATAAAATTTTACTTATTATAACTGTATTTTGGTTGTATGGAAGAAATCGCTTTAAGCGATAAGGCCGCCAGTTCCATTGCTGTTCTCTATATGCTTCGTGTAAAATTTGTTTTTTGTTAAGGTGATGAATAAAGTATTATCTATCTATCTATCTACTGTACTGTACATTTACGGGAAAAGATAAACCATTCTAAAAATGCACGCCCCTTTTATTATAAATACTATCGTAGTATGACAAATTCATTACGGATGTAAAAGATGAAACGTTGGTGTTCTTCCAACATAAAAAGGTTCGAAGTTAACCCGCTTACATCCGTAATGAATGCACGCCCTCTCCAAAAAACGTCATAGGTGCCTACAGTCGGCGTGCATTTTTAGAATGACTTATCTCTACTTAGATAGAACGTTATAGGGGAAGTTTAATTTGAGGTGTACTAAAACTCCATCCAATACCTGCTCCATCCACTCGTTTTTATTTATTTTTGACAGCTGTCAAATGACGATTCGATTATTATGACAAACAAGTTTGTCAAACAAATGCATTTTAAATCCCTAGCTACCCGGCAGAATACCGCGCGAAACATCAACCAATTCGAGTGAAATTGACCTACTGCTCTGGGTAGCGAGTACCGCGTTGGTGAAGAAGTTGTAATTTTTTCTCAACATTTTGTATTATTTTAGACATAATATTATTTTGCGGGTACTCAGGCGTCAAAATGGCTTTATTTTTAGAATCCTTATATTCAATGGAATAAAATAGTGTTGTTTTCGTCGTTTTATTTGCTAAGAAGTTCATCTGTCGCCGGCAATACGTGCGTTTTTCCGGGCTAAAAAGTAAGACAAATTGAGTTAAGTGTGGAAGACTTTAATCTTATATTTTAATGGAAAATCAACTAGATCAATTTTCGGTATGCAATCTGTCGGTTCAATAAATATATATCTCCTTCGTCCCGATATTTTTCGAGTCGACAGAATTGCTTCACTATTTTTTTAAAGAAACAGAGCCTATAAAATGTTACATTATTTCATGTAGGCTTGATTCACTCACCTGTCAAGAATTAGGGGACTTTATAGGCATGCCTGTGTAAGAAAATAAACGCGTGGACGGAGTTTAATCGAAACACGGTCAAGAACAATTGTTACGGGAAACTAATAATCTACAAAGTCCCAACAGCTGACTGACACCTTTCTTGCTTAAAATTAAGGTATTAGGTACCTATATTTTAAATTTTGGGTTTGCAATTCCTTATAAATCGAATATCCGTAACCGAAACTATCCGAAACAATCGATGACCAAATATTTTCATATCTCGTGACCGTATCCGAAACCGATACAAAATTGTATACCCGTATCCATATCCGATATTTAATATACATAACATCCCTGGTCTACGCCGCGATGGTGTTCCTTCACCACATCAATACTCCAAATCATCGTAATAGGCACAGTACCTCTCACCACGACTTGTAATCCTCCACAGGCGGCGTCGAGCGGCTCACGCTCGGAGTAACGCCTCTCATCGGATCAAAAAAAGCAGTTCAAAGAAGAAGATCCCAGACGATCACGGTGGAAGCCCTCCTGATGACACCAAGTGAGATATTAATTAATTTAACAAAAAATGTTGGGCATATTCATGATGTATTGAAACTAAAATGTACCTACAGAGCATACGCATTATCTGCAATTATTACCTAACCGTATTTGTTTCGGGTCTGTGTGTGTTCTTTAATGATTACTAATGACATTTGTAAACAATTGTCTCGCGGCGGACCTGTTTAATTACACCTACTCCTCTCAATCTTTTTCCATATCTATTAACAACGCACAGCCCAAAGAAGAAATAGAAGATGGTCAGATAGTTTGTAGGGAATTCTTTTTGGGCTACAGAATAACATTGTCCGACTTCTTCGCCATACTGGCCTTCAAAGAATAGTATTCTTAGGACGATCACTGAATGCCCAGACAAATGTTTCTTTCGATACTGGTTGTCTGTGCACCACAGTGCACAAAACTATGTAGGTACTACCTACAAATATGTTTATTGTGTTCCATTCTATTCTATTTTTGCTTCTGTGTATTTAAGTTTTTCTTTATCATATGAAATGTACAGTCAGCTGCACAGACATGTATACACTTCCAAGATTTAACTTGTATTTTATTCGCAACTTTTCAAATAAAAGGACATGCACACGTTTTTCGTACAAAGTAGTCATCGTACTTCGTCAGAATGAGGTACATAAATTATCACAATTCGTCGGCTTATTGCAAGAAGTCATTAACCGACAAATCCAAAAGTTTGGCAAAAGCAGTTTAAAGTTTTTATAACTTTAAGAGCCCATATCATCAAAACTACGACAGTTATCAATATAATTTAAACGCCAGTAGTGGATATATGTCTTTTCTGGATATCATCTATTCATCATGACATAGACTACCCTGTTGCGATACCGGTCGGATCCCAAACAGCCCTATGATTCGATTAGTTTACTTACCTACCCTGATCAGTTGAATGATGACATCAGATGTACTGTTGCGATACCGGTCGGATCCCAAACAGCCCTATGATTCGATTAGTTTACTTACCTACCCTGATCAGTTGAATGATGACATCAGATGTACTGTTGCGATACCGGTCGGATCCCAAACAGCCCTATGATTCGATTAGTTTACTTACCTACCCTGTTCAGTTGAATGATGACATCAGATGAATTGTAACATCTATTCAATTTAATACTAGATATTTGTATGAGAATTCACAATGACGAATGGAATAAATAAATAGGTAGCCCTAATCTAAGCAGAGCCTGTGTTATTTGTACTAGATAACTGATATACATACTACACTACATCACATAGATAGATATTTTTTTTATCATACATAGAAAACGACCAGAACACCCGGAACAAATATCTGAAGATCGTACAAACATTTTGTCCCGAGACAGGAATCGAACCTGCAACCTCCTACATCGCAGGCAGACCTTCGCCCACCGCGCCACTGAGGTCGTCATAGGTAGTGCTAATACGAAGATTATAAAATGTAAACATACTATCATATATCAAGTAAGCTCCATTCATTTGATTAGAGCGCTCCCTTATATGATCGGCTACGTTATACTATGTAGCGTCAGACTGTTCAGCTCGAATATTGTTTATTAAAAAATAATCTACCTGCATTATCTACAATAAGTAATTAATGTAAAAAGCTATATTGAATAGAAATTCATGATATTTTATGAATTTCTATACAAACTTTACCAAGTTTATTTTTAGATAGGTACCTACCTACATAACAGGATTTTGTGAGAAATATTCATCAAATGAAACAAATAAAGTGGTGATATAATTACCAAATTTATTCAATAATTTAGCACATGGTTTTCTATTTTTGTTATAAGTTCTCTCATACATACATAAATATCATCCATATAACAATTCTTAACAACATGTTGTACACAGACATCAGCTTTACACGGACATGCACCTGCAAGTTCTTTCGAAGTAAGATCACCCGTCGTAAGGTCGTAAATTTCTATTCTAATTAATTTTGTACCTCCCATGTTCGGTATCTTAATACACGAGTAAAATATATTTTCATCATTGCTTCTTTTGCGACTCGTACTCCCATTTTTGTTCATCGGAATGAAATTAAACAGTGATTCTTCGCTGTCCTGTAAAAAACAAAAGTAAATCAATTGTAATATCAACCATAGATTAGGCAGAATACCGCTAAAAATTAAATAAGATAAAATTTGGATACTTACAGCCATTTAAATGAGTGTTTTACTTTCTTGGCGGTTTCGAAGTGATTAACGTTCCTCTCGTATCCACAACCCGAATTTATAGGCAAATGTTTCGGTCGTTTTAAAGTTCATAATCGAACATTTTCACATTTAGATTTGCTTACACAACGGAAAAAAGATCGAGCTACGTATTGGTGTACACGTGTAACGCCAAATAAGGGTGTCCAACGCATTCTTCAGGATCTATGTTTGGATTTTGACACAGTCAGCTATTATGCACAAACATCATCCTGTCGGTATACGACACACACCTAAACATTTGGTGCAAATAAATAAGGCAGACTTCAGGATCAAAGCCATCACTTGCAATAAGCAAAGCCAAGAGAAGCACAGCAAGCAGGAACACTTCACAACAATAATTATGTAAGTACCTATTCTTGTTTATTTCTTACCTCTCTTATAATATCTTAGGTATTTATATATATGTGTATATATCTACTATGAGTATATACTAATTTTTGTTTATACATTTACAGGTCGAGATCAATGCCAGTCCTGAGTGAGGAAATTTTCCCCCCATCGTCGGACGACGAGGCGAAGGTAGCCTCGGGGAGGAAGAGGATCTCTCACTATGAGAAGACAAGGTGAGTTACAAGTACCTACTTAGATTTTTAGTACCTACCTGTTTTCTCATTCACTAGTTGTGGAAAATTGTTTTTAATATAGAGGTAAAGAACTCATATGGGTACCTATTATTATATATTAGTAACATTTTTTTCTTCATTCATTCACAGGCCCACGGTTTCCGGGGATGAGAGCCATCATCGGGCGGATTCACAGAAAAAACAAACAAAAAGGTTAGCTAAATTTGACTGTCTGTTTACTCTTTTAATCGATGGGTGAACATCATAATATTTGATATGGTAGAGTTAAAGTACTCATACATCATTATAGTAACTTTTTTTACGTTCACAGGCAGCATTCATCGGTTTCTGGAGACGAAGGTGTGAAGGTGTCGAAGAAGCAGTCTCCGACATCACATCCTTCGAGGAAGAAGTCGTCGCCAGTCATCAACCCCATCACGCCAGTCAAAGCCACGATGAATGACCTCTTCGGGGAGGATAGTGAATGTGAGGAGACCGCTGTTTCACCTACGACACCGTCACCGCCGGCGTTGCAATCAATTTTTGTCAATAGAGTTGCAACGGGGCTCTCCAGACAAATTTTACCGGACAAGCCAGGTACCCACTACGTGGAAATAAAAGTGTATAGATGTAGCGACATCGAGAACGTCATGCCGATAAACAGATGGCGCCACTCGGTGTCGAGTCTTAAAATTAAGACAGACACAGACAGTGTGTTATGGCAGCATCTTGCCAATGTAGTTAGTGCTGCCAGGAAGGAATTCCGAGGCATGCCTAACACATTCACTTCTAACTTTAGTATGCAGTTGTAGTGGGCAACTAATTACATTGGTAATATGTCTATACTATATATAACTTTTATTTTCCACATAGTAGGTACATGTTGTACGGTTAATCTATCAAGATTAATATAATAGATTGTAAGCATATGTAATCATCATTGAAATATAATTTCTTTTTTAATTCAAAAAATCTTTTCTTTCTTTGCAGTCAACATCACCGATATTCAAGGCCCTGTTACTAATGATGAAATTATTAAATGTGATATATGCGATATAAGAGTAAAAAGAAATCAGTATCGATATCATTTGAAAACAGAATTACATAAATTGAATTCCATGATTGCAATTGAATTTGACAGTATATATATCATGAATACAGCATTTAAAAATCGAATAATAAGTTACCGAATTCAAGCTGAAAACAAGAATTATCCCATACCAGAAATTTTTTTATATGACCATGAAACCGATATTTATAGACTTATAGAAATGAATTTACATAAACACAAATGTCTTAAGGTACAATTTGAATTATATGCATTTTATTTACTACCGAAAACCAATGAAAAGCAATTGAAATCATTTAATACGAAATATGAAATTATAAACGATATTAATGAATTGAAAGAGATTTATAAAATGAAGACAATTGAAACTATGAAAAGAAAACTTACTGAATTCGAACATTCGGAGTCCGGTTGGACATTTTTATCATTGAGTCATTTAGAAATGAATATAAACAAATATTGTCCTTTGAGAGGAGGTACATATATTAAATTACCTCCTCGCGTGTACAATACTAAAAGCTGTATTAATGTTAAAAATAATGATGAGTTTTGTTTTCTTTGGAGCGTTTTAGCTGGGTTGTATCCATGTGTCAACAACTCAGATAGATGCAGCTCCTATCCACATTTTTCAAATATATTTAATATAAGCGGAATGAAATTTCCTCCATCATTTCAAGATATAAAGGTTTTTGAAAAGAATAACTCGAATATAAGTATTAATGTGTTTGGTTTAGACAAAAAGTATAAATATGTAACTGGACCTCTGTATATAACTACCAAGAAAAGTATCAATCATTTTAACTTACTATTTATTGAAAGCAATGGAAAAGGTCACTATTGTTTGATTAAAAATCTGATAAAATTAGTGCGAGGGCAAATAACAAAACATACAAGTGGGGTTCATTTGTGTGAATCATGCTTGCAATGTTTCAGCAGTAAAATAAAATATGAAAATCATTATTGTTCTAAAGTTTTACAATTACTACCAAAACCAAATACTCATATAATGTTTAAACATTTTGAAAGACAACAAAAGATTCCTTTTATGATATATGCTGATTTTGAGAGTTTATTAGAGAACTATTCAGATGATTCGCAGAGCACGAACACTACAAAGTATAAGGTTCACAAACCTTCGTGTTTTGCCTACTATGTATGTTGTTCATTCGATAGTTCTATAAACAAATTGGTTTCATATCGAGGTTCTGATGCATCTGAAGTATTTATAAAACACTTAATGGAAGATGTCAAATACATCAATGATTTGATTATGGCTAATAAGCCTATGATCGAATTAACCGAAAAACAACAAAATGAATACGATTCGAGTGTTTATTGTCATATTTGTAAACATTTATTGTTTGGTGATAAAGTTCGTGATCATGATCATATTACCGGCGAGTTTAGAGGAGCAGCTCACACCTATTGCAACCTCAATTTCAAAGTATGTTCATTTATACCGGTTGTGTTTCATAATTTATCTGGTTATGATTTACATTTATTCATAATGGAGTTAACGAAATATGATGGTTCAATTAATGTTATACCGAAGACAAAAGAAAAGTACATAACGATCACGAAGTCATTCGCAATAAATGAGAACAAATCATCTGTCAATGTGAAATTTATTGACTCGTTTCAATTCTTAAATGCAAGTCTAGATAAGTTGAGTAAAAGCTTAAATGACGATAATTTTATACATACATCTAAATTTTTTACTACATCAGCTCAATTTGTATTAATGAGAAAGAAAGGGGTTTACCCTTATGATTACATGAATAGTTTTTCGAAATATGATGATAATTGTTTACCGCCAAAAAACAAATTTTATAACAGTTTATTGAAGCAACATATATCTGATAGAGAATATATACATGCACAAAATGTTTGGAACCAATTTAAAATAAATGATATGGGTGAATACACTGATTTATATTTGAAATGTGATGTTTTGTTATTAGCAGATATATTCGAGAACTTTAGAACTATGAGCATGCATTACTATAATTTAGATCCGGCCTATTACGTAACTGCACCAGGCTTTAGCTGGGATGCGATGCTCCTTTATACCAATGTTCGATTAGAATTAGTTACTGATCTTGAAATATATCAAATGATAGAAAAAGGCGTTCGAGGTGGTTTGGCACAATGCTCGCTGAGACACGCCCAAGCTAATAATAAGTATTTACCAAATTTTGATTATTCAAAGCCATCGAGTTTTTTAATATATCTAGATTGTAATAATTTGTATGGCTTTGCCATGATGAAAAAAATGCCAATATCTGATTTTAGATTTTTATCACCTGAACAAATTAACGATTTAAATATTGAAACCATTTCGGATGATAGTGAATATGGTTACATTTTAGAAGTTGATTTAGAATATCCTCATTACTTACATGATGCCCATTGTGACTTACCTTTTGCTGTTGAGAAACTCATTCCACCAGGTAGTAAATCAGCAAAACTAGTGGCAAACCTTAACAATAAATATTGCTATGTAATTCATTACACTTACTTAAAAGAATGCTTAAAACAAGGGCTTGTATTAAAAAAAATTCACCGTGTAATAACTTTTAGACAAGAAAGCTTTCTAAAGAAATATATAGATTTGAATACAAGTTTACGTCAGTCCTCAAAATCTGATTTTGAAAAAGACTTTTTCAAGTTATTGAATAATTCAATATTTGGTAAAACTATAGAGAATAAGCGAAAACAAGTGAATGTGAAACTAGTATCTGAATGGGAAGATGATAATAATGTAACAAATAAACGTGTTGGTGCTCGAAAGCTAATTGCTAAACCGAATTTAAAATCACTATCAATATTTTCAGAAAATTTCGTAGCGATTCAGTTAAGTCTAGAAAAAATAACTTTGGATAAACCGATCTATGTGGGATTTACAGTATTGGAGTATGCAAAAACACATTTATATCAATTTCACTATAATTATATTAAAAACAAATACGGAGAGAATGCTAAACTTTGTTACACTGATACCGATAGTCTCTTATATTTAATGTTTACAGATGATGTGTATGAAAATATTAAACGCGATGTCCAAGTGTTTGATACCAGTAATTTCGATAAAAATAATCCTTATGGAATCCCAAGAGTAAATAACAAAATTCCTGGCTTGTTCAAAGATGAAATGGGTGGTACATTAATAACTGAGTTTGTAGGTTTAAGAGCTAAACTTTACTGTATTAAGAGTACTAGTGATGAGATCAAAAAGGCTAAAGGTGTGTCAAAGTCTGTTGTGAAAGCTTTAAGCTTTGAAGACTATTCAGATTGTTTAATAAATGATAATGATTTAAAATGTAAAATGAACACGATCAAGTCTCTGAAACATATTTTGTATTCACAAGAAGTGAATAAGTTAGTATTAAATCGAAATGATGATAAACGTCAAATACTACCGAATCAGGTTGAAACTGCAGCATGGGGGCACTATGCATACGTTTAGTTCTAATGATAACTATGTATTTAGATACTTTTGTTATTATTGTTTGAAGTGTTGATTACGTTAGTTTAATTTTTATTCTACCTATATGTTTAGTTCTAATGCAATACCCATATATTTAGATACATTAATATGAATACTGACATATTGTATGAAGTGTTGTGTGTGAATTGCTTATAAATATAAATATTTGCGATTAATTAATAACTACTGTGTTTCACTTTATTCCTCATGGTTATTATATTGGATTTTTTAATTCTATCGGATCCTATTCGTATTAGTCTAGAGAGGGGGCGCACAATCATCTATAAAATGGTGCTCAAGAAGCAATTATCATCATTTATCTAACAATGAAGTTAAAAAAACAACCACTTAGCTTGGATGTCAGTCCTATAAATATTGAAACAAAATGCCAGTTCGTAAAACATAGTGCATTATTACCAAATAGTATTCGTTGTTTAATTTGTGGGCCATCTAACTGTGGTAAAACTAATGTAATGATTACTTTGCTCTTACATAAAAACGGTCTTAAATTTGAAAATTTATATTTATACACAAAAACCCCATTTCAAAGTAAATATTGCTTTCTTAAAGAAGTGATTTTAAAAGTACCTGCAATCAAATACTATGTTTTAAGTAATGATAGTGAAGTTATACATCCAAATGATGTGTTACCAAACACCGTTATAGTTTTTGATGATGTGGTTTGCGAAAATCAGATAAACATTCGTAATTATTTCACCATGGGGAGACACAATCAAATTGATTGCTTTTATCTATCACAAACATATTCAAAGGTACCAAAACAGTTAATTCGGGATAACACAAATGTGTTATTGCTCTTCAAACAAGATGAAATCAACTTAAAGCATGTATACAATGAGCATGTGAATTCAGATATGTCATGGAATACATTTAGAGATATTTGCCATAGTGTTTGGTGGGAAAGGCACAGTTTTTTAACTATTAATAAAGACTGTGAATTAAATAACGGCAGGTATAGAAAAAATCTAGACACCTTTATATACTTATCCTGAAATACAATATCGTCATTTGCAAGAGATACATGAAAGTGGAAAGACAAAAGATGAGTCTTAATATTAAAGAACAGATAATAACATCATCAAATATCATAAAAAATAAACTTAAACAGCTAAGAGACATAGAAGATCAAAACAACCATGAACTCAATAAAATATTTAAACCTGTTACTGAACCTTTAACACAAATGATAGAATCTAATCAAAATAAGGTAAAATGTGATTTTAATGTGAATACTATACAAATACCAGTGAAATTAGATGATGCGATTACCTCCACACCATCAAGAGTATATAAACAATCGTCAGATGAAGATTTAGAAACCGAAAATTATGATTCCCGGGGCTCAGAATATTTTACTGACATGGAAAACAACGATAACAAAGACGAATCCATAACAAAAAAATATCTGAGTAGCCTTTATGATATAAACATTCCTTTCGGTGTCCGGAAAGTAGATGATCAGTTGATGATGGGTAATTGTCGGGTTAAAATAATTTCTTCAATCGATGGTGACCAGGAACCTTGTAGAATCAAGATTGATAATGCTGAATATCAATTGACTGAAGGACTAAGAGAGGTATTATTACATAAAAAACCGAATCTAGAATTAGTTACTGAAAATGATAAAAATGCTTATAAAAACATCTTGATAAAAACTAATGCTCATAAGCGTGATTACGAAGATAATGGACAGTTAAAGGGAGACAAAGGTGAAAAATATAAACAAATTATTAAACCCATGTTCATCACATCAGCAGTTGATAGTAATAAAAAAATTGGTGGTAACATAAACGTTTTAAAGAATTATAGAAAAAATACAGATTTTATCTATTGGGATGATCCTAATGAGCTAGTTGAGAGATTAAAACTTCTCATTGCTTCCAAACAAGCTGGAAATACAAATCAAGACAATGAAATTATTTCAATCATAGAAGAACTACAGGAAGCGGGTATAATAAAATCATAAATAACATAGTCATGATAAAGATTCGTTTAGTTGTTAAACGGTTGTCAAGGATTATAGAAGCTAAAAATGAGTAAAGAAGATGTAGTGAACGAAATACACAAAAATGCTAGAAAAAATTTTCCTCGTCGATGTGTTTTACTCAAAGACATAGATGATCTCTGGCAAGCAGATTTGATTGATGTTCAAAACATATCAAAAATTAATTCAAATTATAATTTTATACTAATCGTAATTGATTGTTTTTCGAAGTATGTTTGGGTCAGACCACTAAAAAATAAAACTAAAGATTCTGTAACAAAAGCATTTCAATCAATTTTATGCGGTGGTAGAGTTCCTATAAACTTGCAAACTGACAGGGGTACGGAATTCTACAACACTTTTTTTAAAAATGTGACGCAAATGCATTCTATAAACCATTACTCAACATATTCAACTAAAAAGGCTTCAATAGTGGAACGAGTAATACGCACAATAAAAGGTAAACTTTATAAAACGTTTAGTTTGAACGGTAACTTTAAATGGGTTGATGGAACCTTAGAAAAAGTTGTGAATGATTATAATCACACTAAACATAGCACTATTCAAATGTGTCCGGCAAAAGTGAGCAAACGTACCAAAGGCATGGTTATGCAAAGATACAATATTTTTCGCAAACCAAAAATTAAAAGAAAATATACTTTTGCTGTCGGTGATGTAGTACGAATAAGTAAACATAAAGCAAATTTTGAGAAAGGATACACTCCAAATTGGTCAACAGAATTATTTAAAGTAATAGTTGTTCAGAATACTGATCCACCGACTTATTTGCTCGAAGACTCAAGACAAAATAAAATTCTGGGGTCATTTTATGCTCAAGAGCTCCAGAAAACTAAAAATCCTGATGTATACTTAGTTGAAAAAGTTCTTAAGAAAAAAGGGAGTAAAGTTTTTGTTAAGTGGTTAGGATTACCACCGCAGGAAAATAGTTGGATTAGCAACACTAATATATTATAAAAATCAACTCTCACTAATATATTGGCATTCTTCGTTTACTTATGGAAGGGAAAGGTCTTGTGAATAGTATCATAAATCACCTACCATTTGAATTACATCTTCCGGGCTATAATTATTGCGGACCAGGAACAAATTTACGAAAAAGACTTAACAGAGGTGATAAAGGTGTGAATCAACTTGATGAGTTTTGTAAACAACACGATATTGCATATATGAATTCAAAGAATTTACAAACCAGACACGCAGCAGATAAGCTCTTAATGAAATTGGCTAAGAAGCGAGCATCATCATCATCCAATGCAAGTGTTGGAGAAAAGCTTGCCGCGAATATTGTTAACAGAGCAATGGTGATGAAGATTTCAAATGGATCGGGGCTTAAAAAGAGTTTTAGAAATGTTGTTGCTTATGCGAAAAAAAATATCCGAAAAGCAAAACCAAAATGTAAAAAGCTGGCTATCGATTTGGCTATTGCTGCAATTAAAGATCTTGTATCTGATTCTGAGGTGAAAATTCCACGTGTGATACCGCTACCGAAGACAGGAGGATTCTTACCGTTAATACCAATAATTAGCGGATTATCTGCTGCTGGTGCTATTGTTAATAAAACATCCGCTATATCACGAATGGTAAAAACCTTTCAGACGGCGCTAAAAACATGGAATGTGATGAAAAGTCTCAATCAGAATTTTGAGCCGGTATCTCTAGGCAAAGGATTACAGCTTAAACCATATAAAGGTGGTTTGGGTATTTATGCTTCGTCAAAAAACTGAATAAACAGCTACCTAATCGTCCTCTTACCAACATTGATATAATGAAATATTCAAAAAACCATATTCCGTATTTTCGAGGAGTATTCATGAGAGATCAATTACCGAAACATCCACGCAAAATTGAATGTGGTATAATTAATTTGGATAGCTCTAAAAATCAAGGAACACATTGGGTAGCTTATGTTAAGAGAAATGAGAATATTGAATACTTTGATAGCTATGGTGATCTTAGACCACCGACAGAATTTATTAACTATTTGGGTGACAGCATTCGCTATAACTACATCAATTATCAGGGTAGACATCCATATAACTGCGGACATTTATGCTTAAAATTTCTTGAAAATCGTATGCTTTAATTTCAAATAAATTGTATGATTGAAACGTAATAGTTCAGTGTTAGTCTGCACTTTGAATAAATAAGTAGCATTCTTACTACGAATATTAATATGATTGATTTCAATATTAAAAAACGTAAGAAAAGTGGTGGTACACTGACAAAAGCTAATAGTTCAAATCGTGATTCCATTAAACACACACGTATCGTGCCAGCTCTAAGTGAGATAAATAAAGAGTTTTTAAGAAATTTGGGATTTCAACTATGAGTATCTTGCAAATTAATGAAGCGCCTCATTTTGACAACTCTATCGAGGGTTATGAAGTGCATTCCTATACTCCATACACCAATAGCTTCAAAGAAAACGATGAAATACGAATACCGATTAATCAACAAGACACGTATCTCCTACCTGCAGGCAGCTCCATTTACATTGAAGGATGTATAGAAGTATATACAAAGGATGCTGCAGGTAAACTTATAAAGAAGGAGTGTCAGCTTAACAATAACCCTATACCGTTTCTTTTTCATGATATAAGATATGAGATAAATGGCGTTGAAATTGATCGTATTAGACATGTCGGTATTACTTCTACAATCAAATCTTATGTTTCGATGAATGAGGGAGAAAGTAAACAGGCTGCCCTGTGGGGATGGAACTTGAATGGAACAAAATCTGTAAAAGGTCTTTTTAATGTAATATTGCCCCTCAATAAACTATTAGGATTTGCAGAAGACTATAACAAAATCGTATTAAACTGTAAACATGAATTAATTTTAACGAGATGTAAATCTAATGATGATGCTCTCATACTTGATAATAATAATCAGGTGATAGTAAATATTGAGAGAATTCAATGGCGTGTACCTCATATTAAAGTGTCCGATCGAGAAAGATTACTACTCTTAAAACAATTAGAAAAAGATAAGCCCATCCAAATAGCATTTCGAAACTGGGACACATATGAATATCCACTTTTACCTAAAACAAAGAAGCATTCATGGTCCATTAAAACTGCCTCCCAACTTGAGAAACCTAGATATGTAATATTAGGTCTTCAAACAGCTGAGAAAAATTTAAAGGATAGAAATTGTTCACTGTTTGATCATTGTAATTTAACTAATGTTACATTATTTTTAAATTCACAAACGTATCCATATGATGCGCTTAAACTTGATTTTGACGATGGAAAATATCGTATATTATACGAAATGTACATGAGATTCCGTCAGTCTTATTACAACTCTCCAGTTGACCCGTTGCTTAATATCACACAGTTCAAAGAAAAGGCGCCTTTGTTTGTAATAGACTGTTCAAGACAAAATGAAACATTAAAAACTGGCCCAGTTGATGTGAGACTTGAAATAGAAAGTGATAAAGATTTTCCTGACAAAACGAGTGCCTATTGTCTCATTATCAACGATCGTATTATAGAATATAAACCTCTCAGCAGCACCGTTCGCAAGATATCATGAATTTAATAGTTGATGTTCAAGGTTTCAAAACTGAATTAAATCAGTTTATACCCAAAGAGATAGCTATTCTGGATGGTAATCGAGTACAAAGTTTTTTAATTAAACCACCATTCGCTTTCTATGATTTGACTACAAAAGAAATGAGACAAGTTGACTGGATTGAGAAAAATAGAAACATTTATTGGAAGGAAGGATTCATTTCTTTTTCAAATTATAAACAAATAATTTCACCTCTACTTGCGAAAAGCCGTATTTATGTAAAAGGTGAAGAAAAAGCAAAGTGGGTTAAAGAAATGTTTGGTAAATGTAATGTTGTTAACTTAGAAAATTTAAGTTGTCCTAATATCTATACTTTGTACGACGTTTACACTGAATGTAATGATGTCTATACATGTTTTTATCATAAGAATATTTGTGCTTTAAAAAATGTAATCTGTTTGAATAAGTGGTGTATCGATAATAAAATTGTATTTTAACCGAATTATATTGTTTTATTTGACCGAATATACTCACCTCTTTTAACATTAATAAGATTATTAGGATTAGATCAATTGTAAGTTACACATTAACACTCAAACTGAATTTCAATTAAATTTGACTCTGTACTTTAAGTGTGAACAGCTCAATAATGAGTAGAATGAGGTAGCTGATTAATGATTTGAGGGAAACTGATCAGGGTAGGTAAGTAAACTAATCGAATCATAGGGCTGTTAGGGATCCGACCGGTATCGCAACAGGGTAGTCTATGTCATGATGAATAGATGATATCCAGAAAAGACATATATCCACTACTAACGCCAATATATAGAGATATGTAATTATTTTATAATTAACTGAAATCAGTACAAATTCAACCACTGCAATTTTTTTAAAAGCTAAAAATGCAAAGATAATGACTTCTTGCGATAAAAAGTTTTGTCTAAATTAGAGTTAAGTATTTCTGCAAAGAAGTTATTAGTGGCCTCTTTCGAGTATTAAAAGACAAAATAATCATAAAATAACATCTTTTATCACTAAAAGCTAAACAAATTACCTTGTCTGTCGAAAACACTTAATAAAATAACTAAAATTAGTAATAATTGCACATAAATCAGTCAAAAACACGTTCTAAGCTTTACGAAAATAATTCTGCTAACCAGCAAAGAGTTATAAACACATAAATAGGTTAGAAACGATTAAGTAAACTATTATTTAGATTAGAAAATATTAAGTAACAGACTTTGAGCTTTACCTGAAAACCTTCTTATCCTATCTACCCTCCTCATAACGCTCGACCTGGCCGCGGACCCGGTCCCAGGGCGTGAGGACGCGTACGCCAAGGCACTCGAGTCCGTGGACGTCGGAACTCTCCAGACGCCTGCAGAAGTGGAATCCGAGGCCTCAGCGCTGATGGCGCGCATCATCGAGGCTAAGGCGGCCGCTTCCGTACCCATCACCAGGCGCCAAGGCCAGCGCAACGACCTCCCCCAACACCTTAAGAGGGTAATAGAGAGAAAACGCGAACTCCAGCGCGAGTGGGCGCGCTCCCGCTGCCCGCGACTGAAGACGCGACTCAACCCGATATCTCCCGAGCTCTCGGCCGCAGTACAGGTTTGGCGTGAGACCTGGGACCGAATCATCGACCGGGCCTCCGGACACAGGACAATAACCAGTACGCGCTGAATAGGGCGCTCACGCGGCAGCCGGCAACAACTTACCCGCTGCTGGACCGAGATGGAGTCCGGCGCTTTGCTCCCGCCGACCGTGCCGAAATTCTGACTGAGCACCTCGCGGAGCAGTTCTCGCCTCACCCCGTTGCAGCCGACGCCACCTTTGAAACCCTGAACCACCACCACCAGGTCGAGGACACAGTGAGGGACTTCCTGTCTGGCCCAACACCGCCCCTAGACGGGGAGTACTTCATCTCCCCTGCCGAGGTGCGGAAGGCCGTCCTCCGTCTACCCAGACGGAAGGCGCCAGGCTATGACGGAGTCCCCAACAATTGCCTCGCCGCGGAGTCACTGCGCTCGCCCGGCTCTTCAACGGAAGACCGGACGGGTCATCGTGCTACCCAAGCCCGGCAAGGATCACCCCCTCCCGGCCAACTACCGCCCCATTACTCTACTACTAATAGTGGGCAAGCTCCTGAAACGCCTGCTCCTGGGGCGCCTGGCTCCAACTATCAAGCCGCGCCTGAAGCAATTCGGCTTCAGGAGTGGCCACTCTACCACGCTGCAGCTCACCAGGGTGCTGCACCACCTTGCAGTCGAGCACAACGCCAGGCGCTGCACCGTCCGGGTCTTTCTGGACGTAAAAACGGCCTTTGACCGTATTGGGCACCCCGGCGTTTTGTACAAGCTCCTGCAAACCCCAACTTCACCAGCTCTCATCAGGATTGTGGCATCCTTCCTCGACAACCGGCTGTTCTTCGTCGCAGTTGAAGGTGCCACATCCTCCACTCGATCCATCTCTGCTGATGTACCGCAGGGTAGCAGCCTGTCGCCAGCGTTATACGCGTTCTATATCGACGACATCCCCACCCTGGAGGGCCACCTACGCCCCGGGGAGAGGGATGTGTCGCTAGCGCTGTTCGCGGACGACAGCGCCTTCTTTGCGTCTTCCACCAGCCCCACCATCGCAGCCCGCAGGATGCAGCGGCTGCTGAACATCCTACCGCCCTGGCTGGACAAATGGCGCATGGCCGTCAATGTGGGAAAGACGGCTGCGCTGTTTGTTTCCCGCCGCATCGGCCACCCACCGCAGCTGACACTTCGGGGCCAGAACGTGGCATGGAGCCCGCACATCCGGTACCTCGGCTTCGGGATCGACAGGTCGTTGAGGATGCAGCCGAAGGTTGACAGCGCACTGCAACAAGCGCGCGTCGCCCGACCCGTCCTGGGATCTCGCCTGCCTCTGAGGACCAAAGTGTGGGTCTACAAAGGCTAAGTCCGATCCCGACTCACATATGCAGCGCCGGCCTGGTACTCACTAGTCTCCCAGACGAATAGGGACCGGCTCCAGGGGCTGCAAAACGTGGCTCTGAGGATCTGCACTGGCGCGAGCCAATACGTCAGGAACGATGTCATCGCCCGCGACCCGCAGATCCAATCCATAGACGAGTTTGTCGTACAGTACAGTCACCAAATACACCAAATAGCGCCTCACCAACCCCGGCCCCCAGATGATGACCGCCCGTGGAGGTCCCTTCCCTGGGACCTCACCCCCGCGGAACCCCTCGGATAGACCGTGGGTTAATTTTTAACCCAAACCAAACAAAAAAATAAAGAAAAAACATGCAAATATATTAATAACAAAATAAAATGATGAACAAGCTAAATAAATGCATTTTTTAGCGAAACCCAAGGACCGAGGAGTCGTCACCCCTCGAGTTGATGCCGGGGTAAAGAGGCCAAGCCTCGATGCCCCGCTCTGTGCCCCCACAAGGGCCGGAAAGAACGAACTACTACGCGGCGCGGCAGAGGCGCGAGCGGCCCCGAACGAAATACCCCTCTGCCCCGCTTCCGTGACTCTGGTCACACGGCACGCGGTCTCATAAGTAGCATAGCAACACGTAAATGTATGTGTGCAAAAGTCATTACCTTACATTTACCTGTTATTTTTACAATAACAAAAATCACTAACAAAACAATACTTCCTTAGAATAGTATTCTTTTACCATTAATTATGTTTCGAAAAAAGTAATTAAGTGTAAAAAATGAATTCTATAAAAAATAAAAAACTCAGTGTAGACGTTACTCGTTTTGATAGAAGTCATTTAAAACCGTTAGTATTTTTTTTTTCCAAAAAATACGATACGACAAAACTGGTTAAGGTGCAAATAATGAATTAAAGCAAAACTTATTCAAACGTTTGTGAACGTAAAAGCACTTTCAAAATGTTGTTAAGTCACATAAATGAGTTACGTATGAAAATAAAAATGGCAATTGTGTTTTTTTCTTTTGTTAAAATGTATTAATGTAAGTTAATGAATTTTATGAAACCAGATATACCAAAAATGCAGTTAATGACTTTATAACCAAGCCATAACTTCTAAGTTTGAAGAGCTACAAATTTGTGAGTTTTACCAAAATGTAGAGCTCATCGAGACGAACTCAATGGTATATCTAACGCAGTTAGTGACTTCTTGCGACTAATGACTTCTTGCAATAAGCCGACGAATTACTATACACTTACTATTTAGTCAAATTGAAAACTTAGGAGTGTATACTTATTTTTGCAGCCGACTGTACCTACAATCTAAAATAAACGCATATAAATAGGCATATTTCTTGCATAAGCTTGGTTTTTTGTTTTAGCGGTCAGGCAGACGAGAACCAGAGTAGGTGAGTCTTAGCAATTTGCAACAAATTTAAACTGGTTTATCAAGTAAGTACCTACCAGCTATCGTCATTAGTAAAACAGGCCATGGTTCTAACTTCCTACCGCTTTGCTTACTTAGTTTCTACCTTAATAAAACGTAGTTAGTCTCATCCATCCAGGAATTTGTTTTGGTACTTAGTTATTATGTTATCTGTGAAGGAATTTTGAGACTCGAACCAGTAGTTCCAGAGCAAGTAGGTAGTAGCCACAACCACATTACAAGCACAGCCAACCTATATGCATACAGTCGTTCGACGAAGGCGTTTTGACAGGGCTATCGTGCGGGGGCCAGGCCAAGTGACAGGTCGGGGGGGAGGGCGCTCCCGAGTTACTAAGGTGGTGATGACTATATGTAACTCGGGAGCGTCCTTCCCCCGTCCCGTCCCTTGCCCCCCGCACGATTGCTCTGTCAAAATCACGTCAAAATGCCTTCGTAGAAGGATTGTATGCCTAGAGGTCGGCTGTGTTACAAGGTTACCTACCTACATACCTATTAGTTGAAAATGTCAGTCAATGATCATCTCCCTGCCTTTATCCCACGTTAGGGGGGGTTGGTCTATGTTACTTCCCCTATAATTAATTAAAACAATATTTGCACGCCTATCTGTCATGTTTTATTTTCTATGTGACTTCATTTCCATCTCGAAAGAACTTCCCAAAATCGTTTCGCTTAGTACCTGACCGACTTCAAAGAAAAGCAAGATCCGTCATCAGGATCCGTCAAGTGCGAGTGTAACTGGGGGCGAGCTTCAAGATCCGTCAAGTGCGAGTCTAACTGGGGGCGAGCTTCAAGATCCGTCATCAGGATCCGTCAAGTGCGAGTGTAACTGGGGGCGAGCTTCAAGATCCGTCATCAGGATCCGTCAAGTGCGAGTGTAACTGGGGGCGAGCTTCAAGATCCGTCATCAGGATCCGTCAAGTGCGAGTCTAACTGGGGGCGAGCTTCAAGATCCGTCATCAGGATCCGTCAAGTGCGAGTCTAACTGGGGGCGAGCTTCAAGATCCGTCATCAGGATCCGTCAAGTGCGAGTGTAACTGGGGGCGAGCTTCAAGATCCGTCATCAGGATCCGTCAAGTGCGAGTCTAACTGGGGGCGAGCTTCAAGATCCGTCATCAGGATCCGTCAAGTGCGAGTGTAACTGGGGGCGAGCTTCAAGATCCGTCATCAGGATCCGTCAAGTGCGAGTGTAACTGGGGGCGAGCTTCAAGATCCGTCATCAGGATCCGTCAAGTGCGAGTGTAACTGGGGGCGAGCTTCAAGGCTTTCGAACGTTATCAATTACCTATACAAATATGTACTTAAGGTTCATTAAATAGCGAAGTCTTAAACCGGTACCTACATACCACCGAGTAGAGACTTCGCTATTTAATAAATACCTAATAATAGTGGGTACCAACCTACACTTCAGATGGATCACTCTGCAAACTTCGGAGAGGGAGTATGAGTAACTTTCGACTTCTTTCAAAATATTTCGAAAAGTATGAAACCTAAAGAGATTTCAACAACGGTTTTGAAATGTACAAACCAATACCTTTCATTTGATGAGAGTGAGGTTGCCCCCCCCCCCCCCCCCCTTTTGAAAATAGTTTCCCCCATTTTTGGCAATTTTTCAAAAGTCTATACTTACAGACTTCTCTATATTATTCCTGTAAAATAGAGATCTATTTCTCCAAACGCTACATACATTTTAGATGGGATCCATCTGCAACCGTCGAAGATAGAGGGGGGTGGGGAACGGTAAATTTTTCTATTCAATAATTTATCAAAATATTTCGAGAAGCATGAAACCTAAACAAATTTCAAAAACCGTTTTGAAATGTACAAATGGATACCTATCACTTGATATTCCATTTGACCTTGTAGGTCTCTTATAGTTTCGAACATCACAAATTGTACTGAAAATGTTCATTCGTCGATGACTCGGTAATCGTGGATCGATTTGGATGGTTCTTTCGCTATTATAAAAGTATGATCCCGGGATGGGGGTTTCACATTTTTTTAAATTCCAAAATAAGTATTTGTTCGCCAAAGCTTAAAAAACAGTGTTAGTTAAGGCGCTACCCGACCCAAATCAGCGCCACCATCTATTTAACCTTATTATTCCGTTTTAGAAGCACAAACTGGCCAATCGATTTTTAAAATTCCTTCGTTTAACAGAATAATAAGGTAAAATAGGTGGTGGCGCTGATTTGGGTCGGGGTAGCGCCTTAATAAGGAATTTGAATTTGATTTTTTAGAATTTTTACGACCATCGGCAGGCTATAGTCCGGTCAATTTAGAAACTATTTTGGTTACAAAAATTCGCAGCCCGCTGAATATTGGTAAGATTGTTCAAAATACCATTATAAATGAAATGTGAAAAGTCCTCATCGATCCGACGACACCTGAAAATAAAGGTCGCGAAAACGTGTTTTTCGCGATTTTCAGCAAAACGGTAAGGTTTCATCTTAAAATTAGCTCGAACTTGACTTAAAATTGTCGATCTAATAATTATCTATAAAAATGTCTGTGTAATTTTTTAATTTCTTGGGGAAAAAGAAAAAAAAATATGTTACTTAATCCTCAACAATTTAATAAATTAGTAAGTGATGAATGCGGATGAGTTTGTGCCTACGCCAAAGAAATTATTTCTGCGAATGAGTAGTCAGAATCAATAACGTATAACTCATTTTCAAATCAAATAATGCCTACTCTCGGGAAATAAAGCGCTATTGAAATGAGAATATTCTTTAAAGGAGTGAATGAATGTTAATCGAGAACTGCTTAAGAAACGGCAGTACCTACCAAATAGAGAATGGAAGACGGAGTCATGTACTAGGCGCGACCCCGCCGAACGTGGTAGGTATACGGTCAGGAAGATGAAGCTGGAAGGATACGTTTTTTCTCAAATTCTCAGGTCATCCGCAAAATATCCCTCCCCCGCGTATGATGGACTTTACAAGGGCCAGTCGGAAGGGTAAGAGGCGCCTTTTAATATTTGTCTGACTGTAAATAAATTCAAATGTATGAATGGAAGATTTTCTTTAGAAATTATAACAAATGAATGATTTTGCTTCCTGGGTACTGGTATTGTCGAGAATGTCTGCTTGCCTATTGCCGACATCATGAAGCATAAGAAGGGGTCACTCCGGCCACGACCCTGGTCGGTCGGTTTGGTTTTCGATACCTACCCGTAACGTAAGCGAAAATTTCCCGTAAAATATTATTTTGTCCAAGATTTAGACTGAATGCTGCTAATGGGTAAAAAGTCTGTCGACTCCAAGAATACTTAGACATTGTAGTCGGTGTCTTTTGACAAAGAAAGAGGCTCTCTGCAATACATTACAGACGAATCAGCATGGGACAATAGTTCCACAAAAGGCAAAAGTCTTCCTCCTATTGCCTCCAAGCATCTTTAGCCATAGATTTAAGGACAGCAATTTCGACGAGGAATTAGGTACAGCATTAAGAGCGGCTTCAATTTTGCCGCAATGAGCCGCGCGAACGCAGCAAGTCTGCAGCGCAGCGGCCACATCCTAGGTTCGAGAATTGTAGTGTTGTACACTTTGTTTCACGACGGACTCTTAACGAAGAAACAGTGCTCTATGAAAAGGATTTTGAACAAAGAACAAAAAATAAAACGTCAAGTGCGAGTCGGACTCGCGCACTAAGGGTTCCGTTTAATTGTAAGACCTTGTTTCTTGCCAAATATTATGATTCTAGGTCAACATGAAGTAGGTACCCTGTATATTTTGGTCGAAGGAAAGAATCAACAAATTTACGGTTTTCAGATTTTTATCGTTATTTGTTCTATATGACCTTGCTGCTTACCAAATTTTATGATTCTAGGTAAACGAGAAGTACCCTATAGTTTTTGGTCTATAGCAAGAATTAAAAGATTTTTTTTTGGTGAATAAACTACAAATTTATGGTTCTAGGATTTTTTTCCTTTACTTGTGATATAAGACCTTGGTTCTTGCCAAATTTTATGATTCTACGTCAACGGAAAATATTTTCATGTATAATATTTTGATAAACAATTAATAATTTAATAAATATTAAATATATAGGTTTTGGTCCATGGCGAGAATCAAATCTATTTTTAGTGTAAATTAGCTAAAAATGTACTGTTTTCGGATTTTTTTCTTTATTTGTGCTATAAGGCCTTGCTTCTTGCCAAATTTCATAATTCTAGGTCTACGGGGGGTACTTTTTAGTGAATAAATTAAAAATTGAGGTTTTTCGGATTTTTCCCTTTACTTGTTACCTTGCTGCTCACCAACTTTGATGATTCTATGTCTACGGGAAGTACCCTACAGGTTTTGGGTGCATGTGATTCGGAAATTTGAAAATTTTCGGACATAAACGGCTGTAACTTTTGAGTGCGTTGACTTAGAAGTTTAATTTATATCACGGCTTCAAGAAGTTACGGACTTGAGTATTTGATGTTAATTTCAACTCGATACCTCCACGCGTTCCTGAGAAAACAGAGTTGACAGACGGACAGACAGACAGACAGACGGACAACAAAGTGATCCAATAGGGGTTCTTTTTTTCCTTTTGAGGTACGGAACCCTAAAAAGAAACCTAAGAAAACGGTACCGTTAACAGCAACGTTTTACAAAATAATTATTTTAGAATTTTATAAAGTAAAAGGCTACAGTGACAAAACATTTCAGAATTACATAAGATTGTCAATTCTACGAATCACTTCTCCGTCTAGTACATTATAATGGAAAACAAAATACAACTTTTAAAAGTACCTATTTATGGAGTACAGAGATGATCTACATACTATAAAACTGCCGAACGCGACCCGATCGCGCGGGCCGAACAGTTGACTGTTGTGACTCTCAATAAAAACACAATCGGACGAGAAAACTACAAAAAACTAAAAACTACAATGAAAAACTGAAAACTACAATCGGACGAGAACAAATTACTAATTTGATAAGGATAACGTTATGGATGGGATGACGAACTAAATAAAATTTAAATATTTTATTCTTCACTCATATAACTCGGTACCGCTTAAACCGCTCTATCCGTCTCTTTCTACGCCTCTCTCTCCGACAGCTCATTAGTTCCCCGTTTATAACTAGATGTCGCTACTAGAAAAATTAGCAGGCGCTATCGAAGCGTTTCGGGTTCTTGTCTGCTACTCTCCATGACTTTGGTTCTCTTTAACGTGACCGATTTTGCTAACGCAAAAGAGGTTGCGGGTTCAATTCTTACGTCTTTTTGAGTTGGCTATAAGTACGAGAGTACAGTACAAGCCACTATAATATAATCATGGAATGGAGTAAGTAAAATGAAGTATAGTTGGTTTGGTATTATTTATACTGGCCTGGCTGGCCTAGCCTGGAAGATTATCATATCACTTCTATTCTTTGCGAATAGGCCGCCTCGTCGTGGTATTGTATTGTATTATCTTTGGGCCGCCCGCCGAAGCGAGCCCATTGTACAATGGGTTCGAACTACATTGAGAGTTAAATATACAAATTTGATAACCAACAATAGAAATTAAAATAGTTCATGCAAGTCGTTAAAACATTATTTTCACAAAATCTACGCGTATTGTCGGTAACTTAGTAATTTTGTCGGAGGTTCAGTAGGTATTTTATTTGGAAGTTTAGTTTTGTTATTTGAAGATCCATATTTTAGTAGAATTGTAATTTGGACAAGCTCTTATTTGTTTGTTAAATTGGACATTTTTATCGGTATGTTTTCGGTGTTTTTTTTGGTAATTCATTAGTTTTATTTATTTATCTAACACACAAACACAATCATTACTATGCCAGCTAAAATGAACATACAAAAAAAAATTATCTACATTGCGTATTTATATATTAGCGTAAAAATATGTGTGTACAGCTAAGTAATCTAAGTGAAATTAATATTATTATGCGAACTAAATGGACTCAATACAATAAACAGAAAAATCTAGTTAGACTAAATATCTAGTTGGACACTGGTAAGAAAATTAAATTTAAACAACACAACCAATTCCACAGCCAGGCAACATCTACCTAGTGCACATGCACAGAGTTGAGGCACAGTACGCGTGTACCCCCCCCCCCCCCCATGCACACTGGCTAGCTATAAGACCCGGCACTACCCTATTTTATTCCATGACCAGGTTGAGTGCTCCAGCATGGAGGACCAGCGTTATGAGGATTATTGAAATATAATGAAATGGTTAATTCTGGGGATAAAAATGTCAAGTTCAGTATGTTTTATACTTAAGGCCACCCCGACCCAAATCAGCGCCACCACCTATTTTATTTAATTATTCTGTTAAACGAAGGAAATTTAAAAAATCGATTGGCCAGTTTGTGCTTCCTATCATAAGCTTTTTTTTAATGCCTCTATGAATGTTTTAGTTTGTATAGTGTAGGAAGAGATGCGATGTTGCTCTTTTTTCCCACCATGGTGGCCAAAAAGAGCAACTTCGCATCTCTGCTTAAAGTATTCAAAATAATACTTTTACAGGGACATTAAAAAAGCCTATGATAGGAAGCACACACTGGCCAATCGATTTTTTAAAATTCCTTCGTTTAACAGAATAATTAAATAAAATAGGTGGTGGCGCTGATTTGGGTTGGGGTAGCGCCTTAATAGATAGCTCATTGCATTGTACTGACGCGCCATTCTAGTGAGGGGATTGTAATAAGAGATATTATTCTTATATGTGCGTAACGCAAAAAAAGATTGCTCTTATTTGACCTTCTTTCACCAAATTTCGTATTAATGCAATTTATACGCAATTAATATGCAACAAAATTATAACGCAGCTCGATTAGTAGGTATAATAGTCGGCTTCAGATCGCTGGAGATTAATTTGTTTTTCGGAACCATTATTATTTCCCGTTTTTGAAAACAGGCCAAATTATTATTCCATTACTAGAAAAAAAATTATAAACCCATTTTTACACAAATTCGATTTAGCGCTTTTGGAGCAACTAATAAGTATAAGAGACGTATTACCAGTATTACTAAAAATGAACATTGCAGGTACCCTCGCGATGGCAACTCTCTGTCGCGCTCCCACGACTCCGAGGGTCCGGAAGAGAGGTGCTGTAGACGCAAACGCAGGGTGAGTTTCTAATTATGCGTTTACTCAGCCCGAGATAACCTACTGTTGGGTATAGGCCACCGCTTTCTGTCCGTCCGGATTTTTTTTGAGTTTCCAATTGTTTCAATTCTGTTTTTGTATTTATTGCTCTGTAAACTCTTGTAAGGCTTGAACGCGAACTATACTGAAAACAGAAAATACTTTTATACGATAGGAAAATTCATCAGAAATCCATTCCAGTTATTGAAATCTTGATAGATTGAATAGTTATTTTGCATTCCTGGAATCGGAGAAAACACCTTTTTAATTTTCTTTGCCTGCCATTTTCCGCGCATGCATGCGGCGCACTGCGACTTGGGTTTATCTATTTTCCAGTGGTAGATGTTAAAACGTCTAACCAGTCATGTTTTACACATGGTTAAACAAGACTGATGAATGCATATAAATTATAATAGGTAGAAATCACCGAAGCAGACAATTTTCTTTTTTGCTTGAGTGGTCGCAGGAGGTCGATACCACCGGCTGCTAACAGCTGGTTTCTCGAACGCTGAATAATGAGGCGTTTTCCAAAAAAGAAAAACCTTACAAACCCCCGACGCAAAACGAGAGGGGTGTTATAAGTTTAACGTGTCTGTCTGTGTATCTGTCTATTTGTCTGTGGTATCGTAGCTCCCAAACGGATGAACCGAATTTCGTTTAGTTTTTTGTGTCATAAATAATTTTATCCCGAGTGTTCATAACCATGTTTCATGCCACAACCCGCCGACGATTATTTCAAACCCGCCATTGTTTATTGGTTGAACAAAATCTGTTCAGCCAATAAACGTCGGCGGGTTTTTAAAATTTCTAATTTTGTCTCGGTCTATTCAAACTAAATCTTTTCAGTCTGCATGAAAAATAAGATATTTTTCGACATTACCTAAATTCTTCATTGATTTGACAAGCGATTTAGCGATTGATATGAGATTTTGATAAATGGTTTGATGGACCAGCCTGTCAATGTCGAATGCTCACAATGCTATTTGCATTTCACAAGAAAGAACGAAAGAAAGAATATCAATTTACTGGCTCACACATAAAATCTATACTAATATTATAAAGAGGAAAGGTTTGATTTTTTGTTTGTTTGTTTGTTTGTATGAATTGAATAGGCTCCGAAACTACTGGACCGATTTGAAAAATTCTTTCACCGTTAGGAAGCTTACTTTTCAGGGAGTGACATAGGCTATATTTTATCCCGGAATTCCCACGGGAACGGGAACTACGCGGGTGAAACCGCGAGGCGATCGTCTAGTATACAATAAATACGCAACAGTCAATCAAGCACAGTGATATTTGTCTGAATGGAGTAAAATTATGTCGCATCACCATCGAATGCATACAAATTTGAAGTGAATTCGTTCATCTTCAATAATATACACAATGTATGACGATGCTATGTCATTCATTGTTGTCTGTTCTAGGAAACACTTATAGCTGTACTTGACTGGTTTATTTTATGGTATATTTTTTTTTTGCTTACTGTCACGTAACCATGTGTAGGTACAGGTACCTACTAAGCCGATAATGGGTCATTCTGGAACCCGAGGGCTTCAACTTGTGCTAAGATTTTTTTGAACCTGTATCGGATGAATTTTTTGAACGGGACAGTAAGGGGAGATACCTTACCCGTGTAGCTAACAAAAAATGTTCTGAGGAGACTATCCATATTTTTTAGAAAAAATTTCATCCCCATTCTCAAATTTCCAAAGAAATGTACACATAGCAAAAAGAATTGGTATTTTACACAAAAACTCTTTTGATGCATGAATGCATGATAATTGATAAATATTAATAATATTATTATAATAATAATGTTGGAGAATCCACACAGCATCATCTAGCCCCAAGCTAAGCAGAACTTGTGTTAGGGGTACTAGAAAGTAAATCTACCCTGTATACAAGTACCTATCCAATCGGATCAGGCGGAATCCGTGAAGATGCAATCTTCGTGGCTACGTGGAAGATCTTTTAAAAAATAAAAAATACCGATTATTCGTGCGGTTTGCTATCGAGCGGATTTCGCCTTGCTGATCTTTGACAAATGACATTAATGTTTCAGTGTTGCCCGAGACGCCGCCGCCGCCGCAGCTGCTGCCGCCGCCGCCGCCGCCGCCGAAGTTGTCGCCGCCGCCGCCGAAGAAGTTGCCGTCGCCGCCGCCGTCGCCGTTGCTGAGCTTACGAAATTTATTCTAAATTCTGGAGTTACACTTAGCCATTACGTTCAAAGCAAAAATTTACATTCAGTGAGTCTTTTGTATGTTTTTTGATATCTTGTTTTGGGAAGTTTTTGAAATAATATTTAATAATTATATTTCTGAGAAATGTTTTATTTAGTAGACAGATTATTTAGGTATAAATCTTAACATTAATGTTTAAATCATAACATGTGTAGGTTCGTACCTAACTAGATGATGATGATGAAGTTCCGTTCTAAAACCTCGCTAAATGTATCGTGAGTACATTTTTTGACAATTAATGTAAGGAATGTTAACTTGATGAGTGGAGAGGATAAGGACTAATTATATGGCACCGTAATATGTCCCCACGCATGAAACATGATTTGGGTGAATGAATCGGCTGCACTTTAAAGAATGCAACAAAAAGTAGGTAAGGAGCAAACTTTCAGAGGTTATTTTAAATGATTTTCTTTCAAAAATGTTAATGTCCTATGATGGAATCTGAACCATCTATAAAACGTTTGGTGTTCCTCATTTATTATTCCACCCTGTACAGTGCTAGAAACTGAATGGTCCCCCCGTTAAATCTAGGATAAACATGACCCTGGTGGCAACAACAGTAGCCACAACTAAAGGACCAGACATGCCAAGTCCCACCAACGTCACAAATTCTTATGTCGACATTCTATACAGTTCTGTTAGGGATCTTCCTTCACGCATTGACCATGATGTCCTCGAGCGGCTTCCTGGCGAGGTCCGGCACGGTACAGCCCTCGCGCGGCCTGCCCACAGGCAGCAGCAGCTCCAGGCGCTCCGTGGCAGGCCTGCATAGCAGCGCTCGGAGCCGCGCGTTGCAGTTCAGCGGGGTAGACGTGAGGGCTACCAGGCCGCAGTACTGGAATAAGATAATTATTTTCTTTCAGTAGGTGTCAGTCATTCATAATCAGACTTGGAATTTTTTCACTACGCTCAAAAAACCAACTAAGCGTAGGACTGAAAGTTTCTGCTCGACTGAAAGTCTCTTCAAAAGGCATCTTTAAAAGACTAAGAAATGTCGCTGACTCAAAAAGTCTAAGGACGGTTTACTTTGCTCTTGCACAATCAGCTTGGAATGTTGATCCGTACTTGATGTGGGCTTGGAATTTCCAAGCCTAGACAATTTCCTTCAGATCAACTACTCACTAAGTGAAGTGCTTATACTGTTCGGCAACTGTTTGTTCAATCAACGCTATTGTGCAAACACTGTGCAGAGGGGAGCCATGGAGGGTGGGTGCAGCAGGTCGTCAATATCATTTATATAATCGTGCTAAAGAATCCTAAACATATGTATATCCACTTCCACTGTATAAATGTAAAATTAAATTGAAAAAACCTTTCTCTGACTTGTGAGGAAACCGAGGAACTCCTCGTTACCATAAAATAATTAATTTTATTCTCCTTTTCCTCAGGTGCAACAATTCTCCTGTTGCCCAGACTCTCACGAGTCTGGTGCCTCAGGAGAATGTAAGTCCATTTTTGCCAAACACTCCAGCATTGACACAACAACTCATACAGACACAAGCACGCACACACAATTACATACTGGGTCTCTTGTTGGCTGGTGCCTCGGGAGAGCCGATCCACACACCAACACCCATGTTTACACAACCAAACACTGGGTCTCCTATTGCCCAGACTTTTAAGAGACTGGTGCCTCGGGAGACCATACTCACACACAAACCATATTTTGTGTAAGTGAGTTTACAAACTCACTTACACAAAATTATTACAATAGCCAATAGCCAAAACCATCTAATCTGTGCCAAAACCATTAGTAGAGTAATTATAAGTAGCATTTAATATTAGTTAGTAGGTAGGTAATTATTAATGCAATTTTATTTATCAGAAATCTAGGAGATGGGCGTTGACACTACCACACAGTTTGTAAAACTTCGGTAGTGTCATCGTTAATAGGTATTTATGATCCTCTGTGTAAAAATGTTCTGATTAAAAAGATTTATTTATTTTATTATTTAAAAAGCCGGTACTTATTTCATTGTTTGCGTGAGTAAGAGGCCATTGCGTCCCGGCTAGTTCGAAGTCGAGGTGAATTTTATGCATTTAGTTTATTATTTTACGTTACAAGACGTAATGTCCTGCATAAATACACGTTTCAAAGGTAATTAAATGACTATTATTACTGCATTGTTCATTGTCATTATTTCGTCATTTAGTTATAAATAAATAAATAATGCTGAAGAATAAACTTCCCTCTACTTACTCTTCTCTCTTCTCTTACTCTAGACTTATCATCTAATTAAACGATAAAAAAATTAAGAATAAAACGAACGAGAATAAAAACGATCGGTTACGATAGGGCTTCACAAAGTGCTGATGTCTTATGCCCCTATAGATAAGGTCGAAAATTCGTGTGTGACGTGTAGGTCTCGCGCGAGTACTCAAATCGTTACTTCGGTGTCTAAAGGACGTGAGAACAAAACACGACTTTCCAGTAAAAGCAGACACCGAAATTAATATTTTCCCCAATCCATTTTAGTACCTATTTCGCGTTACTTCGATTTAATATTAGACTGTTTTGAAGTGAAGATTGGATGGTTTCTGTGAAAAGTTTCCTTTACATCCAAAAATACATGGAAATCTGTTATCTCTGTCAAAAAAAAAGGTTTTTTATTATTCTGCCTGCTGGCGGTTTGTCAGCATGTAACTTAAAGTAATTGTAAGTATCATAAAAGATTTATAATCTTTCAGGTTTCCAAACAATTCTTTGTTTCGTGATAAATGGTTACGGATTGTAAATAGGAATTGCTGAACTCCAAATAAGAACTCTACTGTTTCTAGTAAACATTTTGAGCCAAAATGCTTCATACAAAGGTAACATCGACGTCTCCTAATGAAAGACTCAATACCAACCTTGTCTGTACCTGTGAGTAAAGTGCGGAAATGGTCATCAATAGCTAATGCTATTGATGAGAAGTGATTACAAAATAAACATAGTACTAAGTTATGACCTACCTTAGTTTTATTATCATTTTGTGGTGATGAGCCGTGGTATTGACAATTGAGTGCTGTACATTGCCTACTTACAATAAATGCATTGGACTTTTACTTTAGATACGTTTTATTTTTCATCCTATACCCTTCTTAGATAGACGACGAAGGGTCAATTCATTTAAATAATAAACTACTCGTTACCTAACTTTAGGTTATACCTATTTATGTAAGATTTCAAATCGGTTTTTTTAAATCGGTACTTTTTATTTATATTTAACTTCGTAACGAACTCATAAGTGTACTATAATTACGCCAGTCAAACTATCGATAATCCTTATTATGCTAGAGTCAAAAATACACTACGCACACAATGTACATTTCTATTTTTGTAACACCGTTCATCTGTCTGTCACTGTCGCTCTTGTACATCCTAAGCATATGATATCATAAGGATATCATAATCATTAACCATACCTATCATAAACATCAGCCTGTAAATACAATCAACATTGTAAATACTCAGTTTTTTTTGTTTGTTTTTTATTTTATGAAAAGAATCAATTGTCTATGTATAGAGTTCTCGATAGGTAAGTACCTGAATTGCTGCCAGCAGTATACCAGCCGCTATCGCAGTGGAGATTTCACTATAATAATGCATCCTCTTCTTCCCGTCTGGTCTCCAGGAGTGGGTCTGCCTGAAGACCAGGAGCAGCGCAGGAGCATCGGTCAGGTACGGCTTGACACACGTGGTGGCGAACGGCTTGAGGTCAGTCACCCACTGTCGGGACATTCTCGACGCATAGTTTACTTCCTCTTCCTCTTCCACGATGTACCTTATGGCTTCTTTGGTTTCCTTGTCCTGGACTACCACGAAGGTCCACGGCTCGGTGTGCGCCCCTGAAGGTGCAGTGCCTGTCGAACAAGGAGAAGACAGCGTAACTATCAAGAACAACTATTCTAGTAGCCTAGAACAAGAAAAAACGGCATAAAGTGTTTCATAGAAAATTTAAATTTGAAACACAATATTGAAACGCCACGCGAGCCGATAAAACGCGATGCGGGTTGAATTGAGTCAAATAGTCTATGACCAGAGCTCCGAGTATTTGACGATAGTATTTAGACGTGAGCGTGACGTCTCCTGTGTCCATACGATTATGTAGAGCGCCTCTATCGTGCGGACGTGGAACTACACGCCCCTAGTCCGAATGATGCTTACGCACTAAAGCAAACATGTACATATTTTTATTTACAATGGTATAAAACATGAAACTGTTTAAAGGTAAAAATAATGTCAGAAAAAGCTTATCATACTTTTAGTAGGTAGAAAGAAAAAATATTTGTTGTCTATAGCAAATCCCAAAATAATATTTTGTAAGATATTCCATTTTTCATATTAAAAATAAATCACATGACACAAACTTAAATTGGAAGGCCCATATACAAAAAATTAAAACTAAACTTTCTCAATTCGTGTACGCCCTGAGTATTTTAAAAGCCCATACTTACGTTATCTAGTCTGTGCCCATACTAACTACGAGACCGCTCTGTCTGCGTGTTATGCGTATGCCTATAGCTGGCTGAATTATGCCATAATTCTATGGGGCGACAGTGTAGAATTCGAACAACTATTCATTAAGCAAATAAATGTGTAAGAATTCTCACCAATACTAAACCACAGGATAGCTGTAGGCCGCAATTCATCAAGAACAAAATATTGACATTACCATCTATTTATATAGCTTCTTCCTCGTGCTCCTACTAAATTCTCCTGGTAGGAGCACCGGGACACCCATGTCCTGATGCTCCTACTGAACATAAAAACCACGGGGAATAATGTAATATTCTAAATTTAATTCCTCCTGCTCCTATCACATAACATATTGAACAGTCAACTACTTTAAGCAACTAATAAACAAATAATAACTACTTATACCTAAACACTAATGTTTTCCCTTGTAGGCCTCCCCCGCGAAGCGGGGGGGGGGTCAACATTAACTTACTCCTAACGAAGCCCGTCCAACCCCCGCGAAGCGGGGGGGGAGCGGGTTCGTGGCGACTCTGTGACTGAAAGGGTGTGTGTATGTATAATTGCACCCATAGCCATAATATGATGACACAAATGACTCTTCAGTGACCTGTACTTAAATCAGAGTATGCCTATAAGGAAATCTATTTTAGTTATGTCTCGATGCTCCTACTTAGCGTTTTACAATCTCCTTTTGCAGTAGGAGCATCAGGACATGGGTGTCCCGGTGCTCCTACCAGTAGGAGAATTTAGTAGGAGCACGAGGAAGAAGCGATTTATATTATGCAAGCCTCTTTATTTGTAAGGAAACATCAAAACCTCTTTAAAACTAAGCAAGACATTAATATTGGATATAATCGACGGAATAGGAACAAATTAGTATTACCTCCAACTAAACTTAAACTGGTTAGCCAAAGCCCATACTATAGATTGGCAAAAATATACAATAAAATACCTGAATACTTAAAAAATGAAGTTAAAGATTTACCTTTTCCAAAAAGATAAAATTGTTTTTATTTGAAAAATGCTATTATTCTGTTGACCAATTCGCTACGGACAGACTAAAGTGACACTAACCTATGATGAAACAATGACTTAGTATAAGAATTCTGGCTTCTAGATTCAATTTACGTACTCAATTCTATTAGTAAACTTATTTTCTGAGTGACATCAATGTTATTGTTTTAATTAAGTAATTTTAACTCAATTTGACATGTTGTAAATAAAGTAGGACGAACTCAGTTTAGCAGTGCCCTTCCAGGGTGCATGTACCTAGCTAGTGATAAGCCTATAACTAATCATTCACTTAGACCTAAGAATGAATGTACATGCAAGCAAAAATAAATAAATAAATAAATAAATAAATAAATAAATTGTAACGTTTGATCTGAAATGAAGATTTGAGATAATCTAATATCTTTATTATCGTCGGCTTATTGCAAGAAGTCATTAACCGACAAATCCAAAAGTTTGGCAAAAGCAGTTTAAAGTTTTTATAACTTTAAGAGCCCATATCATCAAAACTACGACAGTTATCAATATAATTTAAACGCCAATATATAGAGATATGTAATTATTTTATAATTAACTGAAATCAGTACAAATTCAACCACTGCAATTTTTTTAAAAGCTAAAAATGCAAAGATAATGACTTCTTGCGATAAAAAGTTTTGTCTAAATTAGAGTTAAGTATTTCTGCAAAGAAGTTATTGGTGGCCTCTTTCGAGTATTAAAAGACAAAATAATCATAAAATAACATATTTTATCACTGAAAGCTAAACATATTACCTTGTTTAACTAAAATTAGTAATAATGGCACATGAATCAGTCAAAAACACGTTCTAAGCTTTTAGAAAATAATTCTACTAACCAGCAAAGAGTTATAAACACATAAATAGGTTGGAAACGATTAAGTAAACTATTATTTAGATTAGAAAATATTAAGTAACAGACTTTGAGCTTTACCTGAAAACCTTCTTATCCTATCTACCCTCCTCATAACGCTCGACCTGGCCGCGGACCCGGTCCCAGGGCGTGAGGACGCGTACGCCAAGGCACTCGAGTCCGTGGACGTCGGACCTCTCCAGACGCCTGCAGAAGTGGAATCCGAGGCCTCAGCGCTGATGGCGCGCATCATCGAGGCTAAGGCGGCCGCTTCCGTACCCATCACCAGGCGCCAAGGCCAGCGCAACGACCTCCCCCAACACCTTAAGAGGGTAAAAGAGAGAAAACGCGAACTCCAGCGAGAGTGGGCGCGCTCCCGCTGCCCGCGACTGAAGACGCGACTCAACCCAATATCTCCCGAGCTCTCGGCCGCAGTACAGGTTTGGCGTGAGACCTGGGACCGAATCATCGACCGGGCCTCCGAACAGGACAATAACCAGTACGCGCTGAATAGGGCGCTCACGCGGCAGCCGGCAACAACTTACCCGCTGCTGGACCGAGATGGAGTCCGGCGCTTTGCTCCCGCCGACTGTGCCGAAATTCTGGCTGAGCACCTCGCGGAGCAGTTCTCGCCTCACTCCGTTGCAGCCGACGCCACCTTTGAAACCCTGAACCACCACCACCAGGTCGAAGACACAGTGAAGGACTTCCTGTCTGGCCCAACACCGCCCCTAGACGGGGAGTACTTCATCTCCCCTGCCGAGGTGCGGAAGGCCGTCCTCCGTCTACCCAGACGGAAGGCGCCAGGCTATGACGGAGTCCCCAACAATTGCCTCGCCGCGGAGTCACTGCGCTCGCCCGGCTCTTCAACGGAAGACCGGACGGGTCATCGTGCTACCCAAGCCCGGCAAGGATCACCCCCTCCCGGCCAACTACCGCCCCATTACTCTACTACTAATAGTGGGCAAGCTCCTGAAACGCCTGCTCCTGGGGCGCCTGGCTCCAACTATCGAGCCGCGCCTGAAGCAATTCGGCTTCAGGAGTGGCCACTCTACCACGCTGCAGCTCACCAGGGTGCTGCACCACCTTGCAGTCGAGCACAACGCCAGGAGCTGCACCGTCTGGTCTTTCTGGACGTAAAAACGGCCTTTGACCGTATTGGGTACCCTGGCGTTTTGTACAAGCTCCTGCAAACCCCAACTTCACCAGCTCTCATCAGGATTGTGGCATCCTTCCTCGACAACCGGCTGTTCTTCGTCGCAGTTGAAGGTGCCACATCCTCTGCTGATGTACCGCAGGGTAGCAGCCTGTCGCCAGCGTTATACGCGTTCTATACCGACGACATCCCCACCCTGGAGGGCCACCTACGCCCCGGGGAGAGGGATGTGTCGCTAGCGCTGTTCGCGGACGACAGCGCCTTCTTTGCGTCGTCAATGTGGGAAAGACGGCTGCGCTGTTTATTTCCCGCCGCATCGGCCACCCACCGCAGCTGACACTTCGGGGCCAGAACGTGGCATGGAGCCCGCACATCCGGTACCTCGGCTTCGGGATCGACAGGTCGTTGAGGATGCAGCCGAAGGTTGACAGCGCACTGCAACAAGCGCGCGTCGCCCGACCGTTCTCCGACCCGTCCTGGGATCTCGCCTACCTCTGAGGACCAAAGTGTGGGTCTACCAAGGCTAAGTCCGATCCCGACTCACATATGCAGCGCCGGCCTGGTACTTACTAGATTCCCAGACGAATAGGGACCGGCTCCAGGGGCTGCAAAACGTGGCTCTGAGGATCTGCACTGGCGCGAGCCAATACGTCAGGAACGATGTCATCGCCCGCGACCCGCAGATCCAATCCATAGACGAGTTTGTCGTACAGTACAGTCGTCGAATGTACGACCGCGCCGACAACGACCACCAAGCCCACCTTCACCAAATAGCGCCTCACCAACCCCGGCCCCCAGATGTTGACCGGCCCGAGGAGGCCCCTTCCCTGGGACCTCACCCCCGCGAAACCCCCCGGATAGACCGTGGGTTAATTTAAAAAAAAATTAACCCAAACCAAACAAAAAAAAAAGAAAAAACATGCAAATATATTAATAAAAAAATAAAATGATGAACAAGCTAAATAAATGCATTTTTTAGCGAAACCCAAGGACCAAGGAGTCGTCACCCCTCGAGTTGATGCCGGGGTAAAGAGGCCAAGCCTCGATGCCCCGCTCTGTGCCCCCACAAGGGCCGGAAAGAACGAACTACTACGCGGTGCGGCAGAGGCGCGAGCGGCCCCGAACAAAATACCCCTCTGCCCAGCTTCCGTGACTCCGGTCACACGGCACGCGGTCTCATAAGTAGCATAGCAACACGTAAATGTATGTGTGCAAAAGTCATTACCTTACATTTACCTGTTATTTTTACAATAACAAAAATCACTAACAAAACAATACTTCCTTCGAATAGTATTCTTTTACCATTAATTATGTTTCGAAAAAAGTAATTAAGTGTAAAAAATGAATTCTTTAAAATATAAAAACTCAGTGTAGACGTTACTCGTTTTGATAGAAGTCATTTAAAACCGTTAGTATTTTTTTTTCCAAAAAATACGATACGACAAAACTGGTTAAGGTGCAAATAATGAATTAAAGCAAAACTTATTCAAACGTTTGTGAACGTAAAAGCACTTTCAAAATGTTGATAAGTCACATAAATGAGTTACGTATGAAAATAAAAATGGCAATTGTGTTTTTTTTCTTTTGTTAAAATGTATTAATGTAAGTTAATGAATTTTATGAAACCAGATATACCAAAAATGCAGTTATTGACTTTATAACCAAGCCATAACTTCTAAGTTTGAAGAGCTACAAATTTGTGAGTTTTACCAAAATGTAGAGCTCATCGAGACGAACTCAATGGTATATCTAACGCAGTTAGTGACTTCTTGCGACTAATGACTTCTTGCAATAAGCCGACGTTATGCTGGTGTTCACCAAAAGATAATCGTTTAATTAAGCTGGTTCATCGGTTAACCTTGACGTTTAATGTATGAAAACTTGCGTCAAAAACAACTGTTTAACATCTAACCATCTGGTGAACTTGGTGAACATGGGTTTTGCAATATTATAACGCTGCTAGTTTCCTAAGAATTGATTAGCAATAAAATAATTCGTAGATAGTAAGTAGTCCAATCTGACATGGCGTATCCTCGACGCATTATCCATGCCTAACTCAATTACAGTAGACTGTGTTATTGATACAATTTTGCTATTGGAAGAGAAAACAGTAGCTGAAAACTTGTTTTTTAAGAATTGTTAACTTACTACTTTGGTACCTATAGAAATATCCACACTACCTACCTGTAGCTAAGTAGCTCAGTTCCCTGTTATAAAGTGATAAATAATGTACTTATAGATAAATAATTCATAGGCACCTAAAATATGGCGTAGGGTGAGATGCGTTTTGGGAGAATCACGACTCCAACGCCATCTCTCAGTAATGCAACTACAATTAATTACCCCCTAACAGGTTAGGACAGAATTGCTCCATGGACAGACCCCCCACGGATAGACCGTGAAGTTCTTTTTTTGACATTTCTTGTGTAAATGTGTAAATTTAAGTTCTAAATGATTTTGTTTTAATAATGTGTAAATGATTATATTTCCATTACCTATTTGATTGTAGTTTTCTTTGAGAATAAAATAATAACGTGTTATGGATATCTAGGTATATTATCTAAATTAATTGAATACCTAATAATAATCTTAAAACATGGCGCAAAAATCCCTTACTTTTTTGTTATTTTAACATGCAGGAATACTAATAAGTGCAATAAAATAACGAAGAATTTATGAGAAACTTTTGTTTTTGTTTTACAAAATAATAAACAACGAAAAATTGTAACCTTGCCTTTGAGTCGTCAGGTGCTGCATAACAATAGTTTGCTTATGAGCTGCGTTACAGGTAAGAACTATTTTTACATCCCTACTCGACAGCTACTCGACACGTCCACGATAGCTACGGGACTAACAAAATAACAGTCGAGACGTGGTCGAGACGACGACGACGATCACGCCTTGCCAGACCTCTGAGTATTTGTTTCAGTACCTACTCAGAGTGCCAGACCCACGCCTCAGAATCCACTGACGTCTAAACACACGTACAATACTTGTTTATTAGCCGACAATGCCAGAATCCCATTGTAAACACTTCAAAGGTGTCGACAAGTAACGTCGCGGCGGCGCGTCACTTTTCAATAATTATGTTTGTGCCTTTACGACTATCGTAATTAATATTTTCCGAGACAATAGGGAACAAAAATAAACGGAAATAATTTTAACTTCCCGCCCCTCGCGAAACGAATAATAGCATCACCCTATTTTAGCCTCTTCTTTGCTAGATAGATTAGTAGCACAGCAAAGCATTTGCGATTTTATTTCCAGGAAACTCTCGTCTTTGAGAAAGGAAAAACTCTATAGAAAAAGAAACTTGACGATGACAGAAGAAATAATATTCCTTTGCAGATGACAAAGACAAAATAAATGAGTACGTATTCTATTGTATTCTCTTTGGATGACATGACATCCCGTGCAAATTATTTCCCTTCATTGTTATTTTATCAACCTAAGAAATTCTAAAATTGACCATGATAGTAAAAGTAAACAGGCATGTCTACCTGTGCCTTATCGTCTTCATATCCGCATTTGCCATGACCAACATACTTTGTTGTCTTTACATGAAAGCTACCTCGGACAAGAGTAGAGATTACTTGGACTCCGATGAAGACTTTGCCGAGACTTTTTCAACAACGAATCCCTTACTGACTATGGTTGAATCGAAAGTAGAACAAAATCGAAAACAAAGCATCAGGACGATTAAGAGATATATCAACAAGATAAACAATGAACAGCAGATCTTCAACATCAACAGATTTGGCCCTTTGAAAACAGGTTACTTCGTCATAGTTATACAGGTTCGCAACAATATGCCATTCCTTAATCTCCTGATATCATCTATGAGCAAAGTGATGGGCATCTCGGGAGCTCTACTCATATTCTGCCACAATGAGTACGATATCGCTATTAATAATATCATTACCCAAATTCAATTCGCTAGATATATGCAAGTCTTTTATCCGTTCAGCAACCAAGTGTTCTCGCGGAAGTTCCCGGGAAACGACGACGAGTTCTGTGCCGGTGACTTCAACTGTACAAAATACTGCACGGAGCCCGGCGAGTGCCTCAGGAAACACGAGCTCGCCCAGAAGAAGCACTTCTGGTGGTGGCAGATGAACACCGTTTTCAATGACTTGAGAATCACGAGAGATCATCACGAGCCAATCGCATTTCTAGAAGAGAATCAATACGTTGTGGAAGACTTCTTGTTCGTGATGAAAGTTATAACAGAGGTGGGTGCCCATCATTCGTATGATATTATAAGTTTTGGATCTGAAGCTCCATCTCAAATAACGCAATTTCTCGTACGTGACCAGCTGGTATATCGAGAACTCTGGGATCCGGCTCACCCAAGCATTGCTTTTGCTTTTAACCAGACTCTGTGGAAGAATATCAAGGTCAACCGCAAACTGTTCTGCCGTTTTGCGGACTATAGGTGGGACTCGTCTTTGAGTTTTTTGTCGAGTCAGAGGCCTGAGGGGCCTTTCAAGATGTTGTCTCCTGTGGGTGCCAGGGTCCTGCCGTTGAGGATGTGCGACGGTACCGTGCAGGGCTGCAGTGTGATGGGCACCATTGAAGACATGCAGATATTTGCGACTCGCATCCGTCGAGGCGTGTACCCTCAGAGCTTTACCGTGGTCGATAGCAACAAGACCGTTGGCAACGTGACGGCAGGCGGCGAGTGGAACGATGTTAGAGATGCTGAGTTTTGCATGTATCTCGGTTCACAATAGGTAAGGTATGGTTATGAAGCTAACCGGAAGCACTTTTGCTAATGCTTTAGTTTTTTGTAAACTGATAAAATCTCAATGCGATAACAACGAATGATAATAAAATTATACTTACCCAACGTCCATTACCATAGTATTGAAACTCTATTTAAAAATATTGAAAAATAACATTGAATGTTAGTACGAAAATAAAGAAACTCTGTTTTTTTTTTAAATATTAGGATTCGGATTACGCATTGACTTTACAATATTGTTGATGTGTAATAGCCGCGTTAAAAATAATATTGTTCTTAGTCTAAAGATATTATATAAATTGGTCATTTGTTCTCATTGTCTGCTACACAATGATAATAATACTTTGAGTCTAGTATAGTAATGATTTGCATGTGCTATTTATACTTATTGTGCTCTTTTAATTTGATAATTATTGTTTCTTGAGTTATTTATTATTTTGATGTGCGTATTTGTGTTTTATAATTTTGTTCTTTGTATTGTCCAGTTTATTTTATCTCTGTAGTTTGTTTGAGTGTAGTTTATTGTGGTAGGTGCACATACTGCAGCAATACATTTTAATTTAGTAAAATATGAAGTCGTGGTTTCTCTTATGATCGTTTCAATAATACTTAGATACCTTTTTTTTTTTTTTTTTTCAGCCTATTCCTTCCCACATAGATACCTACCTACATAAAAGTACGGTTTAGATGCTTTAGTTATATTTCTGCATTACTCTATCGTGACTATGTTTATATCTCAATAGAAATTCAATTGTCTCTACAACTAGTAATTTTGATAACGACAGATATAAGATTTGATTGAAAAAATAACTTGTCCCTCTTTTTGCGCTGAGACGCAAGACCGTGCTACAAAGTTCATATATTAATGGTTCATTGCTCAGGAGAATTGGTACAAATCGCCTTTGTGGAGTACTACAGTGGCCAACGCCACGGACACAGCCCGGCGGCGGCGGGTTGGATGTTGGCGGCTCCACATCCAGGAGTTTATTACACAGCAGCGGGTTGTATCGCCACGGCCCATGTTGGTAATCATTGTCGAAGGCATCAGATCAGAAACTTGTGACAGTCGCGGAGTGTTGCGGACATGCCAGCAACATTTGTCGCGGACATTATGTAATGTCGCCGACATTGTTGCGGATAAATCGCAAGACGTCGTCGGTGAGCACTGTGGCCGACATCTACTCGCCAGGCTGTGTTGGCGGCGTCGCTGACTTTGGTGTGTAGACTTAATTACTCGTACATATTATGGAGAATTGCCGACAAAAATAATTCGAAGTTCTAACAAAAACAAAAAAAAAATACTTCGAATCCGAATTCAAATCATATTTTCATTGTTTTTTTTTAAGTTTTGCGGGAAAAATAGTAATTCCTTGGGAAAAAATATATGGGTCTATCCTGGGATCACAATTGACGGAAAAAACGTAATTTTTACATACTTACAAACTTAATTTATAAAACGTCATGTGCGAGTCGGACTCGCGCACTAAGGGTTCCGTATAATTGTAATTTGTTTCTTGCCAAATATCATCATTTTAGGTCAACGGGAAGTAGGTAGGTTTTGATCCATGGCGAGAATCGAAAACATTTTTTTTTAATGAACTACAACGAATTTCGGATTTTTCCGAATGATTTTGTGTGATTTTTTTATATTTATTTGTGCTATAAGACCTTGCTTCTTGTCAAAACTTATGACTTTAGGTCAGCGGAAAGTACCTTAGGTTTTGGTCCATGGCGAAAACCAATTGTTTTTTTGTGAATTAATTACAAATTTACGGTTTTCGGAGTTTTCCCTTAACATGTGCTGGACCTTGCTTCTTGCCAAATTTCATGATTCTAGCTCTACGAGAAGTACCCTACAGGTTTTTTGTGCTTGAGATTCACTTATACTCTCTGGTTCTCCGCTCTAGCCCTCACCTGCAGTCCTGATGATATTATCCAGCACCTCTTGCGGGATCGGCTCCTGGCTGAAGCTCCTCACCGTCCGCCTGCGGGCCATCAGCTCGAAGTATTCCTTGGAACGCTGCAGCAGCTCCTCGTCAGACTTCCGCGGGGGCTGGTAGGGGACGTGGGGGGTGTCCTCGGGGATCGCAGGGAGAAGATCTGGATCGTCATCTTCGTCTGGAAACTCAGGTTCTGGAATGTGAAACGATTAACTTTTACACTCGACAAAAACGCTTCCTGTATGAAAAGTTCTATCACACTAATCACATCACACTTAATATTATAAATGCGAAAGTCTGGATGGATGGATGGATAGTTAGATGGATGTTTGTTACTTCTTCAACGGATCAGGCTGAAATTTGTCATACAGGTAAGCCTAACCCTGGAATCAAACATAGGCGACTTTTTATCCCATAAATCAGTTCCCATGCGATAGAAATAGCCTCAAAACGTTTCCATTGAAACAACGGTAACAAACATCCATCTATCCATCCATCCAAACTTTCGCATTAGTGTGATAGTGTGATACTTAATATACAAAGACCACCAGTGTCTATATACACAAAGTTAGTATCTAAACACTGGTGGTTATCTATACACTAGTCACGGCATTAGTGACAATAGTCATTATACTTTAGACTTCCTTCTGCCCGCGGTCTCGCACACGATTCTGGTTAAAATAGCCTAGGATATAAATCGGATTATTAACGTCATATTTCATCATCTTTACAGTAGTTTTGGAGATCCCGGGCAACAAACATGTTCTCATTTCCACTCGCAAACTTTTACCTAGCAAATAAATGACAAATCAGTGGCTCTGCCTGAGGTTGCTCCGAGCTGGAGTCTACATTTTGGGTAACACTGCTCTGTCCCCAATACAACATAGTAGGTAGGTAGCTGGCTGGGTACGTAATACATAGAGTATTATGCATAGATTTTTTATATTTTTTTAATTGATTATTTCGGGTAATAATAGCATTACCGAAAAAAAATATGACCCCCACAAAATTTAAAAACAAAAGTAATCAGTTTCGGGTAATAAAAACACTGTCATATTGGACCTTGTTCTGTGACGTCACACAATCCAGTGTCAACGCAAAGTAGGTACCGCTGATTCTTCGTTGATTTTTTTTAATCAAAATTAAAATTTATACTAAAAAAAATGATAAAAACTAAAATTTTACTTTACAGAATACTCCAAACAACCGCGAAATAATACAAAAAGATATCCCGCCAAGCTTCATGACAATACAAAAAGATATCCCGCCAAGCTTCATGACAATACAAAACCACGAACTGAGAACCTCCTTCTTGTTGAAGTCGTTTAAAAATGTGAAGTGACGTCACGGTTCGCTCGCCAATAGCGTTGCGTTTATAAATTTTGCGATTGAGATTTAAAATATACCTTTCAATCAATTAAATTTCACAATAAAAACCTTAACAAAATACAAAAGTTACCTAACATATAGATATTAGATATATTTCAAATTCAATAGAGAATACCTACGTAAAAATATTAATAATTTTTATTATTTATTTGAAGTCGCATGCTTAAACCCTATTTTTTTATTTGAGCCGTTTAGGACTTGAGCTAAAGCCCCGCTATGGCCTCGCAGCTCGAAATGACGCGTGCCCCCATTTCAACGTGGTTAGGCCTTCCTTATTCAGTCAGTTATTCGATACCTTCACTGCCTGTAATTAGAAGCCTACTGTGAGCAGGCTGCACCTATAGCTTTCGCAAGAAATATCCTGAGAGTAGACAGGTTCCAGCATTTATGTACTTAGGCGCTATGCAAACAGAGCCTAACCATTGCGGCCACGGACAACTCGCAACAAGCCTTCTTCTTAAACTACCGTTGAAGAAGTTTATATAATACTAGCTTCTGCCCGCGGCTTCGCACGCGCTGTTTCTATGGAAACGTTTTGAGGTTGTTTCTATCCCACGGGAACTGATTTTTGGGATAAAAATTCGCCTATGTTTGATTCCAGGGTTAGACTTACCTGTACGCAAATTTTAGCCTGATCCGTTCAGTACTTTTGGCGTGAAGAGGTTACAAACATCCATCCATACATCCATCCATCCAAACTATCGCATTTATAATATTAGTGTGATGTGATGTGATAAATAAGAAGGTTATATGAAAAGTATTAAAAAGTGGACAGTTTCTTCAACTAAAGTTGCTCTGTCTGCATAGCGCCTTGCTTGACTCTATGTCCTTAATGGTGGCGCCTCACATGGGCTTATGACTTGGTTCCAACGCTGGCTACGAATAGAATGGCCAATAATTGCAACCAAGATTGCGGCCTCATATGGGCTCCAATATAATTGGGCAAAGACTCATGCCAAGAGCATTGGAAGGCTGGACGTTCGAGCAGGTATCATTTATTCATCAAATTTATTGCTGGCCAGTCATGTCGTGGAGCGCGTACTGATGCAACCAATGTGTGGATCGAGAAGTGACGTTGGACCCAAGTCGCCCCCCCGCCTACACACTTCACTCCCCTCGCCTTTGAACTTGTACAAAAAACCGACACAAGTCGGGTTGACATTGGCTATTGGACGCAATGTTCTGTTTTTATCCAATAATGTTCCAAGATCGGTCCTCACATTGGTGTGTTGGATCCAACAGTATAACTTGAAGCCAACATAGCCCATGTGAGGCGCCGGCATTAAACTTGTGACTTGCGAAACAAGATAAACAAAAAAACTAGCACTGTGCAGGGTATCCCACGGCCATGCCACGAGGAGGGAAAGTACTTTAACATTGTAGATTGAATTTTTTCCTGAAAGAAGACTTCATTTTGATTTTAAAAATAATTGAAGCTGCATTCAAAGACTTTAAATAATCGCCTGTCTGAACCGGGAATTGAACCCGCCAAATTGTAAACAACACACAGATATTATTACGATACCGATCAAAAGGCTCACTCGTAAAGATTATTTTTTCCAAATAACATAGCATCTTAAATAAAAGGACGACCATGAAATTTTACATTAATAATTTCAGGAAAATAATACTTAGCCTTTTCTTTTACTTTGCCGTGCTCCTAACAACTGATTTTATCATTTTTAGGGTTCCGTACCTCAAAAGAAAAAAAGGAACCCTTATATACCATGACGTAAGTCTAAAAATTTAAACTTTGTGAAGGGTTTTAATCTTGAAACCCCGCAAAAACCGGCTCCCCATACAGTCTACTCTACATACTGCTATACCCCGCTGAATGACAACCCTCTAGTCTATACAGTCTACTTTACGTTGATTGTTGTAAATTTGTCACAAAGTAAATTCGTAACATTTTTGTACTGTACACTCCAAACATTGAAAGTAAATTCGTCACATGCGTTAAAAATATGTGTAGGTAAATCCTAAGTGCACGAGGCCATGTCGATAATACCAAAATTACTGAATAATTTCAGTGTTATCTAGAATCACACGACAGACGGGGTGAAACTGAACTGGCGATAAAAATAAAATGCAGCTGTTACATGTGACTGATAAAGGTGATTATGGGAGGTACATACCAGCTTACAATAATGTAATAAAATATTGTATCAGTCACTATAAAGATCAATGCACAGTTGACGACAAAAATACCTGAACAACAAATCTTCCAACTGTTGATTATGAGTTATTATGACTTTATCGTGTTTATTTTTAGTATAAATGTTTTGCACGCTTTTGTCATTGTCTTTATTTTATTTTTCAGCAACTACCCTAAATAGAAAAAAAAAACAATTATCGCAGACTCGACCCGGTACGTAATCACTACTTCAAAAAATCCGTAATCTCTCGCGATAGACATCCTCATTTATGCGTATATTATTCCAGCGAGGCCGCAACCTATTTACGTATTAAACGAATGATAATTTTATTGATAACCTGGAGCATTGACCCGGCGGCGTGCTACTTCCGAAACGTCCGATTTGTTAGCCGAATTAAGCACAATTTTAATAAAACACACAGACATAAAATAATTAGAATTATGTTTAAGGTTCTAGAACCCAAGACATTTAAAGTAAACAAAACTATTTATATATAAAAATTTTCGTTGTTTGACGAATTCATTATGAATGTAAGCGGGTTAACTACGAACCTATTTTGTGTTGGAAGAACACCAACGTTTCATCCCTTAACGAGGGACTTCATCAAATCAATAAAAATAGGTTCGTAGTTAACCCGCTTACATTCATAATGAAAACTATTTATCTATAAAAACTTAACTAAAACTGATAAAATAGCATATAACAACAAGTTAACCACCAATAACTAACAACTTCGACGTCGCATGCGCAGAGCAAGAATAGCGCAATATCGAGCTTGGATTCGTACGAGATACAGACTTACCGGGGAAACGCACGAGAGAGAAACGAATTGAATGAAAACTTTCCAAATCAAAAATTGTTTCGAACTTCTGCAATTTGCTGCGATGATACCAGTGTCATAATAGTACATTACGTCAGAGGTCAGTTCAATGGCTAGGTTGCTGGCGCGATGATGACGGCCGAAAGCGTAGGTTAGTATCCAGGTCCAGGCTACCACAGCGCAGACAGCTTTACAGCCTTTGGTGGACAAGCTGAAATGAAGGCCGAGGCCGAAAGTCGAGGCCGAAGGTCGACAGCAATGGTTGCAATGATGAGCAAGCTTAAAGGCCGAGACCGAAGGTCGCAAATTGATAAAAACTTGACATGCAATAACCACACCACACCACGATGCTGTTTTGAGAGTATCCCGCGTTTCCTTTTTTTTTCAAATCATCAATCAGCCAATTAAGTTTATACTGCTCATTATGCATAAAACTTTTATACACCTGACTATTTTCAAAACAAAATACAATTTGAAATTCAAAATACATGCGGGCCGCAAAACACGACGGTAATGAAAATTGTTCCCCGCTTTTGCGAGGCCGACTTTGCTCATAGAAGTTTGTCGAAATAATGTACATACAGATTACGTATGGTGTTTGAGTAAAACTATTTTCACCACTCTTGCTCGAAATCGGTGACCAAAACTGGATTTTGCTCACATGTGGAATAAAAACTATTATTCAACTTATTGAAAAAAGTAGTTTGAATTCAGAACAATGCAACCTTCATAGAAAACAAAATTTCGTCCGTTCATGGTTTAAAAGAGGTTTATAGCATTTTCACCCTCCAAGGTTGTTGACCCAAATGAGTTTATACTACACCTGCTGGGAAAGTTGCCTATTCCTTTTCCATTTATAGAATAGAAAGTATGTCTTTGCAGGCCTATAGGAAACCGGGAGGAAAAACTCTATGGAATTTCATTTCTCACGTGTTTTAGCGGGAGGAAAAAGTGTATGGAAATCCATTTCTAACGTGTCATTTTTTTTGTATTTCCTAAAAGATCGGCCGGTACCTATGGTTATTTTCGTTCGGTCAAACAACAAAAAGTTTTTACTCCAAGTCCATTAGGTTAGGCCTCCTCCGATTTCCGAACAATATTTCGAAAAAAGAACCCAAAGGCTGGCGCGGTCAATGAGGTTTTACCAACATCATTGGGCGCGATTTCAAATAATAATTAATTCTGCTTTTTATTTTCCTCGAAGGTGTAGTATAAAGCACTATTTATCACTCGGCAGAAAGTGCGATTCCTACCTCGTGTGTTTTAAGGCCCTCGGCTCCCAAAACGACACACTCGGTAGGAATTGATCACTTTCTCGCCTTGGTGTAAAATGCACTATTTTATCATTCTCTTTCATAAATTACAAAATATTTTCTCGCTAGTCGTGGTGCAAAGTTGTATGTTTAACTCGAGGGCAAATATTTTTCGTTTCGTGCTTTTTAAATTCCTCGCTACTTCAGCAGTCTACTTTAGAGCCACTCGCTACGCTCGTGACTTTATTCTAGACTGCTTAGCGAAGCAGAAGCTCGGGATTAAATATCGGCTATTGTGGAGGCATTTTGTAACCCCTCTGTTTAGAAAAAATATCTAGTTTAATAGTAGTAGTAGAACAGATTGGTACACGGGCTACACATAATAGTTTTATTATCGTAAAAATTAGGTACCTACCTATCTATAATACGAACGAGCATTTTCTTCAGATTCATACTTTTGCGCTATTGTTAAATGCCAACAGATGATAATAATGAAAAACGTATTTAGAGCAAAAAACAAGACTTAAAAATGAGGAAAATACCTATTCCAAGCTAATAGTTCATAAGAACATTAACACAAGCTCTGCTTAGCTTGGAACTAGATGATGCTGTGGAAATTGTTCAGTATTATTTATTGTTTATTGCCAGAAGTGTGACTTAAGTAACTCGACAACGCCAGCGACCAAAAACCATTATCTGGTAAAGTCACATTTTCTACACTGTTTGTCTAATTTTGGCAGATTGGTGTTCATTTATTTTTGTTACAAGATAAACCAGTTTCCGATGTTTGGATCTGTTCATGGACTTTCTTATTATTAGTACATAAAAATAAACAATTTCGGTTAGAAGAAAAAAATTACAATCAAATTATAGAAACAAATTAGGACCAGTATTTACAATTAAGCCAACTGCAGACTGTTGCTAACAATCTACAGGTAGCTCAACTGACGCATAACTGCGATATAGCCCAAATAAAATTCGACAGTGAAGGTTGTGTATTGGGAATCGAAAGGTAGGTGTTATGGAACTTTTTTTTTACATTAGGTTGGTATTTAGTTGATTTTGTTTTCGCAAACCAGTAGGTAGGTATAGTTACAATAATAAACTTGTTTATTAGATCTTAATTATATTTAACCTCTCAAGACAATCGCGATATAGTCCAATTAAGATTGTCGGCCTTGTCTTTCGAACCTTACAGATTAACTTGGTACAGTTGGCGACAATGTCTTAAAGCTAAAAGAATTAAGTACTTACCTACCTAACAAAATGTCTAAAACCTCTAAATATAATTTGAATTTCTGATACTATTGCTCTGTGGAGCCGCAGCCTTTTTAG